>CM053276.1:39496144-40226287 GCA_028583415.1 Protea cynaroides | reverse complement strand
CGGAGAGTGGAGGCGAGTCGAGACGGAGGAGGAATAGTGAGAAATGACCCAGAATCGAATCTTAAAAATCTGATTTTTGGTCCGAGGGTCGGACAATTCGACTGACACCATCGACCATCGGATCGACCCTCCCATCGACCCTCGGCTCTCGGGAATCTGACAGAAAATCGAGGGTCGGACTGAAGGTCGGACACACATCGACCTTCGCATCGACCCTCAGCTCTCGGGAAGAATAGGTCATTCCCAGGGTCGAATACCCAGGGTCGGACATACCAGCGACCCTCACCATCGACCCTGCATAGAAAAGACAGTAGTTTTTTATAAAATGAGTTAGAAATTGAAATTTCTTATCGGTTAGTGTGCCTACATGAGATATAAATGATTTCTCACTGATTTTGATGATTTTCAGGCACCACCCATCTCAAAAGAAATATGTCTGGCCGTAGAGTTACCCGACACACCCGAAATACAGTCCCACCACCACCACCAGTAGAGGAGACTAGTCAAGAGAATAACCACGCACAGGGTAATCCAGAACCAGCAAGCCCTACAAATTTGCCACCTCCACCACTGGAGCTAGCAAATGTGGTTATGAATCTGGCACAACAGCAACAGCAAATGCAACACGCACAAGCTCAAATGCAGGTTGCGATGGGAGTTATGTTTCAAGCCACTCAGGCTGCAACCATGCACACGGGGCAAGCTAGTGCAGCCCCAAAAGCAGCCCAAGGGAACTATCAGTATCCACCCCCTATGTTTGGGGCATACCAAAATCAACTGGATCACTCCCGACTAGTGGAGAGATTTTTGAAGATGAAACCTAAGGAATTCAATGGCAAGCCGTCTGATCCACTGTGGCCAGCACACTGGATAGATGAAATGGAAAGGAACTTCCTTATGATGACTATTACCGAGGAAGAGAAAGTACTATGCGCCACCTTCATGCTCAAAGGCGATGCACACCAGTGGTGGAAATCTACAAAGACGTACTTATTGACCAAGCACGCCCTACTGACATGGGCTATATATAAAGAAGCATTCTTCGAGAAGTATTTCCCAAGAAGCTTCAGAGATTCAATGGAGAAGGAATTTTTGAGTCTGTACCAGGGGCAGATGTCCGTAGACTCATATCAACAGTGCTACGAAGAACTGTTTTTCTTCGCACCGGCTAGCATGCAAGAAGAAGATACCAAACCCCATAGGTTTGTCGCGGGACTAAGAGGAAGCATAAGAGAAAATGTTCTGGGCTTAGAGAAGAAAATCTACAACGAAGCTGTCCAGATTGCTCGAGTGATCGAATCGAGCCAGAAGGAGAGTTATTTCTCCCAGAACAGAGGCATCAAGAGACCAGCCGGAAACTCTTATAATGGAGGCAATAATAGGACGTATAAACCTTTTCGTCCTCAGAATTTTGCCACTGCACCAAAGTCTACTTCCGCAGCTCAACCACAGCAAAAGCCAAATCCTGAAGCCCCGAAGTGTTATAACTGCAACCAACTAGGGCATATGGCAAGAGAGTCCCCAAAACCCAAGAAGCAGTTACATCAAGGACGTGTATATGCTGTTACATCAGAGGATGCAGTCGCATCGCCCGATGTGGTCACAGGTATGACCTAAACTTTTAAGATTATAATGTAATTGATTGAGCATGTAGACTAAGTAAAACGGATCACAGGTATTGTACCTATCAATGGCGTACCAGCCAGAGTACCCTTTGACTCAGGAGCTACGCATTCATTTATATCTGTGTCGTTTGGAAAGAAGACCAATTTATCCATCAAAACATTAGACTACAAGTTACTTGTACGGTCACCGATGGGATTAGAAGTGGAATTAAAGAAAGGTTATGGGCCATGTCCAGTTCTCATTGGCGAGAAAACCTTGGACGCAACTTTAATACAACTTGAGATGGCAGACTTCGATGTCATCTTAGGGATGGACTGGTTAGCTCGACATTCTGCAAATCTGTTATGCGCCGAGAAGAAGCTAACGTTCAAAGACAAAGAAGGAGCCGAATTCAGTTTCTTAGGAACCAAACTTCCCCGGAGACGCAAGCTGACTCTGCCGGGGGGCCTTAGCTCTATCTCTATGGACGTATTGAGGGATGCTGGGGTGAGGCCTTGGATACACTGTTTGACATTAGGATTGGTTAGTTGCGAGCCCAGTTTGCAAGCCCTCGCCAACAGGGGCTTACGTGTTGGTATGGGTAGAGCATCAGGGGAAGTGTGATGCGGTGCGGTTCTAAGCACTTTAGCTCTATCTCTATTCCATGGTGGGTGCATATGGGGGCGGTAATGGTGTTTGATCCATTGGGTGGTTCCACACATTCGTGTATAGAGGTGCGGCAGCCACCTATCCTTTCTATTGCACATTGCAAACTTATATACCAGACCACAGATATGAATTGAATGCATGCATATGTTTGTTGTATTGTTTTGTTTGCTCACTGAGCCGTGATGTGTGCTCACCCTTTTTGAATTTGAATATTTTTAGTTGATGATGCAAGTATGACTGTGGAAGATTATTTGAATGCTCCCGTATACGGGCATGTTGTTGCGATGGATGCAGAAGATATAGTGGAGACGCATGACTCATCATGCGAGTGCAACTCATGCATTTTCGATTAGATTTTTATTTGGACTATTAAAGAAATGGAATTTGATATTTTATTTACTTATGTCTCGGTCAATGCAAGATAATTGGATATTTTATTTATGATTATCACATTTAGAATCTCAGTTCATTTAGTATTAAGGCTTCCGCTGTTGTGTATTTACTCTGATTATGGTTGTGGATGTGTATGGTTTAAGCAAATGGACACAGCCTATTTGAGATCCTGGTTGAACCGTTGGCTTATTAGCTATTCATCACACCATTCTGAATAGTGCAGAATTGGGGTGTGATAACTTGGTATCGGAGCTCTCAGGCCCTGTCTGTTAAACCAGTATACTACCACAAAAGTTCGTGAACTGAGATAGGATACAAATTTAAAAGCTATAATAATAACACACTATAAGCACCTATGTTGTTTGAGACAAAATTTAGAAAGAGAATAATGCATTTATTAAATGAGAAACACGTTCATATACACTCGAGTGAAAGACAAACATATATACACGTCAAACCAAAGCAAGTTTATATACAAAGTATAGTACAACCCACAACCCGGACAGTTACTCTGTAATACAAAAGAAGAATAAAAAGAAAAAAAATAATACATCAATGAGCTGGAGGTGATGGAGGAGGCGGTGCCTCGCGGTCTCTGCCATAGTCCTTGGCATAGACCCTAGTCAACCAGGCTACTTGAGTCTGGGTTGTCTGGAGACTAGCGGTCAATGCAACCATTTGCTGGTCAGATGCACGATGGGCATCCAGAAGCTCTCCCACTCTCAGATCCATCGCGTGCTGAGCCTCCCTGATCTCGCACAGTAACCCCATCATATCATCAGATGGTGGGCGTAAAGGACCAACCATGTGTGAAGGACCAGCTCCAGTAGAATGTGGAGGTGATGGAGGAGGTATAGCGTCTACATCCATATACATGCGATCCTCATCCCCAGCATCACCCCCATGAACCCCTGCTCCTGCTGCTCCTGCCTCAGCGTCGGCCACCTCTACCCGAGTACGAGGACGCACCAGAGCGTTCCTCTCATCATCACTAACTTGAGCATCCCGAATGCCATCCTACAGATGGCCTCCCAGTCCAGAACCGATGAGAAGGTCTTCTCCTGAATCCTCTCATCCACTAAATCAACACCTAGGTGGGTATGCAGGGTGGTGATCAGACGTCCATAGGGCAGGTTGCCTACCTGACCAGGCAGCGTAGCACAGATCATCGTCCTCATAATAATATAAGGGAGGCAGACAGGCTGCCTATTGCAGATACAGTAAAGTAAGTACTAGGTCAACTGGGAGATCCTCTCGTAATGTCCACTATGGGGTATCAGGTTGTGCTGGATGATCTTACAGTAGACTCGAGGCTCTGGACGTAGGTTGATCGCTTTCATCTCCCAGCGATCCTCTCTGATAAGCTGACGATCAATCTCAGCGCGCATCTTTAAAGAAAAGAACTGGGGCTCCCTCGGAGCACAGTACACCAAAGGGCCATCATGTGATATGCCCAAAAGATCAGCTAACTTCTGGCAGTCGAAGGAAACCTCTACTCCTTTGACGTAGCTCGTGATCCTGAGCTCCCTACCCCTCTCAGTGTCATTGTGATCTCCCACCACCTGGAGATTACAATAGAACTGTCTCACCAGATCTGGATGGGTACAGGCGTCGTAGGTATTCACAGGAAGCCAGCCCATGTCAAGTCTCCACGTCGAACAAGGCTAGACTAGCTAAGTCCACACGACGACCTCCCTCTACCTTCTTACGAGCGTAACGAGCATACTGAGCCTCGGCCTCATTAAAGTGGAAACGAACTGGGTCGTGAACCCTAGGCACTTTGGTATGAGCCATATTAGTTGCCAAAACAAAGAAAAACATATAATAGATCAGAAATGGTGAAAAACCTAAAAATTTCGGCATTACAACGACATAAATTGGTCAAAAGCCTCACTTTTCACCCATACACTTGGCAGGAGGACTTACATAGATTCTAAACTATCCTGCAAGGCTCATATAGTTGGAAATTTAATCTAAGAAGATTGAATTTGAAGAAATGTCAATAAATTTGAAAAATCTCGAAAATTAGATCAAAATTAGAAAATTTTGAGTTTCTCGATAACCAACCGTTGAAACTTGAATATTTTTGAGGGCTTTCATCCATTAGGTGACCAACAACAAAAGCCCTCAATAAAAATCGAATTTCTACGGTAAGAAAAGTTTAATTTGAAGAAAACGATATAATTGTGCAAAACCCTAGTTAGGAAACCTTAAAAACATGGAACGGTAGAGAACACACCTGAAGAGAAGGAGTGAGAGTCTCGAATGTACGATAAAATCACCAAACGGGTCGGGGTCGGCACTGTAGCAACTCAAAGGAACGAGTTGAGTCGGAAGAAAGGAGAAAGATTGAGAAATGAATCCAAAATCGAGTTTAAAAACTTGATTCTGGGTCCTAGGGTCGCATAATTCGACCAAAACATGCAACCCGACCTCCGATCCCCTCATCGACCCTAGCCTCTTGGTGATCTGACAGAGAACTAGGGGTCGACCCTAGGGTCGGACATATACCGGCCCTACCATCGACCCTAGGCTCTTGGTAAGTTGACAGTGATTCTCAGGGTCGCATACCCTAGGGTCGCATAAGGATCGACCCTACCATCGACCCTATGATGGAAAATACAGTAATTTTGACAGAATGATCTGAAAAATGTGAATATGATATTGATTAGTTGGATTTTTGACTGGAGAACAATTATATTGATTGCCTCACATGTGCTATGGATACTTACAGGCACTACTATCTTCAGAACGGAAAAATGGCTGGGCGAAGAATAACCAGACAAAGCCGAAACGCTATTCCACCATCACCACCTGTGGAGGAAGACAGCCATATACATCCTGAAATACAGGAGAATCTGAACATGGCACCATCCGTAGTTAATGGGTAGACAAATCCTACAAATCTCCCAGCTCCACCTACAGACCTGGCTACAGCCGTAATGAATTTGGCACAACAGCTGCAACAAATACAATAGGCACAAGCTACTATGCAAGCTGCCATAGGCATGGCTTTTCGAGCTGCATAGACGACACCGATGCCAGCAGGACAGATAAGCATAGTACCAGGGGGAAGTAACACAGTACCCCATGCACCTCAAACTCCCATCATGCAGGCTCAAGTGCAGAACCCTGAAGTAGCTCAAGGTGGTTATCAGTACCAACCACCTATGTATGGGGCCTACGCTCCGTATCAGCTGGACCACTCCAGACTAGTCGAGCATTTCTTGAAGATGAAGCCCAAGGAATAAAATGGTAAGCCAGCTGATCCTTTGTGGCCAGCACACTGGATCAATGAAATGGAGAGGAATTTCATGATGATGATAGTTACTGAGGAGGAGAAAGTACTACGTGCAACATTCATGCTGAAAGGCGATGCACACCACTGGTGGAAGTCCACACGGACTTATCTGTTAACAAAGCACGCCCAACTGACCTGGGATATATATAAAGAGGCATTCTTTGAGAAGTATTTTCCTAGGAGTTTCAGAGATTCTATGGAGAAAGAGTTCCTGAGTTTGTATCAGGGACAGATGACTGTCGATGTATATCAACAGCGTTATGAGGAGCTGTTCTTCTTTGCACCAGTCATTATGAAAGTGGAAGATACGAAGACCCGAAGGTTCGTCATGGGACTTGGGGGAAGTATTCGTGAACATGTACTAGGACTTGAGAAGAAAGTCTACAACAAAGCTGTACAAATTGCTCGGGTGATAGAGTCGAGCCAGAAAGAGAGCTATTTTGCTCAAAATAGGGGTATTAAGAGGCCAACTGGAAATTCATATAACGGAGGGAATACAAGGACATTCAAACCCTTCCGTACTCAAGGTTTTAATGCTACAGCCAAGACTACTCCAGCAGCTCAACAGCAACAAAAGCCAAATAATGAAGGAGTAAAATGCTTTAACTGCAATCAAATAGGACATTATTCAAGGGAGTGTCCTAAGCCCAGAAAGCAATCACAGCAAGGAAGAGTTTACGCTGTTACCTCTGAGGATGCTGCCGCATCGCCTGATGTGGTCACAGGTATCGTACCTATTAATGGCATCCTCGCCAGAGTACTCTTTGATTCAGGAGCTACTCATTCTTTTATATCTGTGTCATTTGGAAAGAAGTTGAACCTACCCCTCAAATATTTAGACTATAAACTACTTGGGTCGCCGATGGGATTAGAAGTGGAATTAGAAAAAGGTTATGGACCATGTCCAGTCCTTATTGACGAGAAAACTTTAGATGCAACCCTGATTCAACTTGAGATGGCAGACTTTGACGTCACCTGGGAATGGACTGGTTAGCTCGGCATTCTGTAAACCTATTATGTGCCGAAAAGAAGCTGACATTTAAAGACAAGGAAGGATCAGAGTTTAGTTTTGTGGGAACCAAACTTCCCCGTAAACGAAAGCTCGTCCTCTCTGCATTAAAGGCTAGGAAATGCCTCGAGAAAGGAGGAGTTGGGTATCTAGTCTCAATGGTCGACCTCACCAAGGAAGCATCACGAATAGAGGATATTGATGTCGTGTGTGACTTTTCAGATGTATTTCCTGAAGAACTACCAGGACTACCACCTGACTGAGCTACATAGTTTGTTATAGATTTGATACCCGGAGCCACACCAGTGTCTAAAGCACCTTATCGAATGTCTCTTACTGAACTAAAGGAATTAAAAGTACAGTTACAAGAACTACTGTACAAGGGTTACATTAGACCTAGCATATCACCATGGGGAGCGCCAGTATTATTCGTAAAGAAGAAGGACGGTAGTGTTCGACTGTGTATAGACTACCGGGAACTGAATAAGCTGACAATCAAGAATCGGTACCCATTGCCTCAGATCGATGACCTGTTCGATCAGTTGCAAGGTGCCAAGGTGTTCTCCAAGATCGATCTTCGATCCGGATACCATCAGTTGAAGATTAAGGACGGTGATATTCCCAAGACAGCATTCAGGACCAGATATGAACATTATAAATTTTTGGTCATGTCTTTTGGATTGACGAACGCACCAACAACTTTTATGGAACTTATGAATCGGGTATTCCATGATATGTTGGACACATTGGTCATTGTATTCATCGATGATATATTGGTCTACTCCAAGGACAAGGAAACTCATATTATGAATCTAAACGCCGCTCTGCAGTGATTACGGAAAGAGAAGCTTTACGCCAAATTTAAAAGTGTGAGTTTTGGCTAAATGAGGTCGCATTCCTAGGCCATGTTGTATCCACTAAAGGAATTAAAGTGGATCCTAGCAAGATTGAAGCTATTGAGAAGTGGGAAGCACCGAAGAGCGTTGCAAAAATTAGAAGTTTCTTAGGTCTAGCTGGGTATTATCGATAATTTGTGGAAGACTATTCCCGAATTTCCGTACCTCTCACCAGTTTGACAAAGAAGGGCAAAAAATTTGTTTGGACTGATAAATGTGAGCAGAGTTTTCAAACATTGAAGGCTAGATTGATATCTGCTCCGGTCTTGACTATTCCTATACCAAGACAGCCATTTATTTTGTACACTAATACGTCAGGATTGGGTTTAGGATGTGTACTTACGCAAGGGGAACAAGTAATTGCATATGCCTCAAGAAAACTGAAGACACTTGAGAAGAACTATCCCACTCATGACTTGAAATTAGCGGCAGTGGTACATGCTGTCAAGATATGGAGACATTATTTGTACAGAGATAAATTTCAGATTAAATTAGATCATAAGAGTCTCACTTATCTCTTTAATCAGAAGGAGCTGAATATGAGACAAAGAAGGTGGCTGGAACTGTTGAAAGACTATGATTGTGATATCCAGTATCATCCAGGGAAAGCTAATGTGGTTACTGATGTGGTGAGTAGAAAAGTGATGATAAAATCTCAAGGAGAGGTTAACACAACTGCCGCAATGTGTACTATCAGAAAGGTGTTCAACTATGGTAATGAGCAGTTCGTGATAGATGCATCGAGTGAATCGACCAACCAAGGGTTTATCCATCGATTTTCAAATATGTTCGCCACATTGAAGATTGTACCTGATATACTTGATGAAGTGAAAACAGTTATTAGATCAGACCCTTATCTAAGAACGATACAAGAAGACATCGAAAAAGGTAGGACTATCCCTGAGTTCGCCTTGGACGATGAAAAGGTACTGAAGTCAAAAGAAAGAATATGTGTTCCTGAAACAGAAAATTTGGACATTAGACACCGACTAATGAAGGAAGCTCATACCACCGTCTATTCGATACATCCTGGAAGTACAAAAATGTATCATGATCTAAAGAAACTTTACTGGTGGAGAGGAATGAAAGCAGATGTAGCTAAGTTCGTGTCTCAATGCCTAAACTGTCAGAGGGTGAAGGCTGAACAACAAAGACCTGTAGGACTGTTACAGCCATTACCGAAACTAGCATGGAAATGGGACTGCATCACTATGGACTTCGTCACCGGGTTACCATTGACTCCCCGAGTAGTTGACGCAGTTTGGGTGATTGTAGATCGCCTAACTAAAATGGCTCAATTTATAGCTATACGACCTCAGTATACACTGGAGAGGTTAGCTAAGTTGTATGTGGATAATATTGTCAGATTACACGGTGTACTTGAACGCATTGTGTCCGACAAAGATCCACGATTTACTTCAAAGTTTTGGGAAGGATTGCAAAAGGCTATGGGTACAACATTGAAGTTTAGTACTGCATTCCATCCTCAGACAGACGGACAGTCGAAGCATACCATTCAGATTCTAGAAGACATGCTCCGAACCTGTGTAATTGATTTTAAAGGATCATGGGATGAAAAATTACCACTGATCGAGTTCGTTCATAACAACAGCTATCAGGTTACTATACAGATGTCACCCTATGAAGCACTGTATGGTAGGAAGTGTCGAACTCCTTGTTTTGGAATGAAGTTGGAGAACGTAGCATTGTTGGACCAGAATTTGTTGAAGAGACATGTCGAGTAGTCGGCATTATCAAGGAAAGAGTAAGAACGGCTTAGAATCTTCAGTAACAGTATGCAGATACTCGGCGCTGAGACCTTGAATTTGCCGTAGGTGATAAGGTATTCCTCAAAGTATCACCTATGCGAGGTTTGAAATGGTTCAGACAGAAAGGAAAACTATGTCCGAGATATGTCGGGCCATATGAGATCCTAGCTAAACGTGGAAAAGTGGCTTATCAGTTAGCACTACCACCATCTATGTCAAGTGTGCATGATGTATTTCATATCTCCTTATTAAAGAAGTACGTCAGAGATCCACGTTTTGACTGTAGATCCACCTGATTTGACTATTTGACATTTGAAGTAGCACCAATTGAAATCACCAGCCGAAAGGTTCAACGACTATGCAACCGTGACATCTATTATGTTAAAGTCACCTGGAGAAGCTGAAATATAGAAGAAATCACATGGGAAGAAGAGAATGCTATGCGAAAGCAATACCCTCATCTTTTCGACTCGGAAGGTATGTACAAATTTCAAGGACAAAATTTTTATAAGCAGGGAGTAGTTGTAAGACCCATACCGAACTAACCGGTCTTACCACCTTGTACTAGGTCTACCTATCATGGTCGAGCCACATGGACCAAGTGCGTGAAGGAAATCACAAGACCAGGTATGAAATTGACCCAAAAATAGTAAAATGGAGGGTATGGTCGCATGCCTAAACAGATAGGGTCGACCCCACCTCAGCAGGGTCCAACCCATGACTTTTGAGTCCTAGGGTCAGATGACTTGAGAACCTAGGGTCGACGGGTCATACAACCCTAGCATCAACCCCAGGATGACAGACATAAAATCGAAAATTAGGAAACTTTCCTAATTCAAAGGGAACCTTTCCTAAACTCATTTGGACAAATTTTGGGAGGTTTTCCTCTATAAATAGGACGTCCCTTAGGCTCTTTCATTCCTTTTGAAACCCTAATTGAAAGTGAAAGAAAGAGAAGATAAGGAAGAGAAGGAAAGTTGGAGAAGAAGGCTAAGGAGAAGAGTTTCAGAGAAATCTCTGAATTTAGCAAATCTAAGGTATGAAAACATTCTTTATGAATTGTGTAAGATCCTAGAATAGTTTATAAAGAGGGTAGGATCTAATCATCCATCCATGGGAAAATTCCAATGGAATCCATGGAGGGAATCATTGTAAACAAAGTAAAGGAAGTAACTTGGAGTTTTGAGCCATAGGACAATCATAGAATGGACCATGAAAGTAAGCCAAAGGATCCAAAGATGAAAGAGTGGACTGTAGGATGAAAAGTCGACTCAAACTACATATGGTCGCACATAGGGTCGATTGGTAACCGACCCTATCCGACCACAGGATCGACCCCAAGCTCTCGGGAAGTCCAGGGAAGCTATGGTCGCACCTAGGGTCGATGGATAACTGACCCTATGATCGACCCTACCCCTGGGGTCGCAGAAAACTGCTACCCTACCTGCGACCCAACCTGCGACCCTAGAAATACAGCAAGCTTAAAACTGTTGGAATTAATTCTAATTAAAATCTAACGACTTGTTAGGTTTTCCTAGTGATATAAAAGTGATTCTTAAAGCTTGAAAGAGGATCTATACTCAAGCAAAGGTGAGGGAACAAGACCTAAACTAATTGGCTAATAATAAACTGTTTTCATTTATTAAGTCCAATTCCATATATGATTCTATGATTGTATGATTGTAAAGTGCATATTACGTGTCATCTACTATTCCTGTTATTACTGTTCATGCATATTTAATTCTGTTTATTTACAACATGTTGATGATGATGATGCTAGGAATAGGCATGTGAATGTTTGTGTGTGGTTAGTGTACTTGATGTAAGTGGGGCATCAGGGGAAGTGTGATGCAGTGCAGTCCTAAGCACTTTAGCCCTATCTCTACTCCAGTCTTGTCCACTAACATCATCGTATCACCATTACCTTAGCAGAACTATTACGTTGTAGGGCATCAGGGGAGGTGGTCTCGGACCGTGTAGTCTCTGACTCTATCGGGGGGCCTTAGCTCTATCTCAATGGACGTATTGAGGGATGCTGGGGTGAGGCCTTGGATACACTGTTTGACATTAGGATTGGTTAGTTGCGAGCCCAGTTTGCAAGCCCTTGCCAATAGGGGCTTACGTGTTGGTATGGGTAGAGCATCAAGGGAAGTGTGATGCGGCCATGGTGGGTGCATGTGGGGGCGGCAATGGTGTTTGATCCGTTGGGCGGTTCCACACATTCGTGTATAGAGGTGCGGCGGCCACCGATCCTTTCTATAGCACATTGCAAACTTATATACCAGACCACAAATATGAATTGAATGCATGCATATGTTTGTTGCATTGTTTTGTTTGCTCACTGAGCCGTGATGTGTGCTCACCCTTTTCGAATTCGAATATTTTTAGTTGATGATGCAGGTACGACTATGGAAGATTATATGAATGCTCCCGTATACGGGCATGTTGCTGCGATGGACGCAAAAGATATAGTGGAGACACATGACTCATCATGCGAGTATAACTCATGCGTTTTTTATTAGATTTTTATTTGGATTATTAAGGAAATGTAATTTGATATTTTATTTACTTATGTCTCGATCAATGCAAGATAATTGGATATTTTATTTATGATTATCACATTTAGAATCTCAGTTCATTTAGTATTAAAACTTCCGTTATTGTGTATTTATTCTGATTATGGTTGTGGATGTGTATGGTTTAAGCAAACGGACACAGACTATTTGAGATCCTGGTTGAACCATTGGCTTATTAGCGGTTCATCATACCGTTCTGAATAGTGCAGAATTGGTGTGTGACATTCGAAGTAGCACCAATCAAAATTACCAGTTGAAGGTTCAACGTCTATGCAATCGTGACATTTACTATGTTAAAGTTACTTGGAGGAGCCAAGACGTGGAAGAGATCACATGGGAAGAAGAGAATGCTATGCGAAAGCAATATCCTCACCTTTTCAACTCAGAAGGTTTGTGCAAATTCAGAGGACGAAATTTATATAAGAGGAGGGGAGTTGTAAGACCCATATCGTACTAACTCGGTCTTACCACCTTGTATCAGGTCTTCCTATCATGGTCGGACCAAGCGGACCAAATATGTGAAGAAACTACAAGGCTAGCTATGTAATTCGAACCATAAATCATCTAATTGAGACGTGTGGTCTCATACCTAAATAGGTGTGGTCGACCACACCTCAGAATGTTGAGACCACTCGAATCTGAGACGTGTGGTTGTAGTTTTGAGACGTGTGGTCGATGGATCCTGTGACCCCATGTGCGACCACACGATAGTATAATTGACTCTGAAATTAGGGAACCTTCCTAATCTAAAGGGGGTTCTTTCCTAATCAAAGTAGGGCTCTATATGGAGGGTTTTCCTCTATATAGAGGATGTTCCTTAGCCTCTTTCATTCTTTTAGAACTCAAACTGAAAGAGAGAGATAGAGAGGAGGAGGAAGAGAAGGAGAATTAAAGAGGAAGAATAAGAGAAGGAATTTCAGAGAGAGCTCTGATCTTCAGCAAGTTTAAGGTATGAAAACATCCCCTACATTAGATGAATGCCTAGAATAGATCATGGAGGAAGTACTGATTCAAAGTAGGATCTCAACCATGAGACCCATAGACGAAAACTCAAAGAAAATCCATGAAGAGTAGGTTAGAGTAGATAATTGTGAAAAATATGAAATTAAGGCCATAGATCAATCATAGGAAGGACCCTAGTGATAGTTCAAGGAATCAAATCATGAAGGCGTTAGACTGAGAATGAAAGTCGACCAAACACTCGTGTGGTCGCAGTATGGTCGACCACACGAGGCATATGTGTCGACCACACGCCCTCAGGAAGTTTTCAGGGAGGGTGTGGAAACTGAGACCACAGGTGTAGCCACACCAACGACCATTGAGCTTCTGGAGGTCTGATTGATTCAAGATGGGACATTTAAATACTGTAATTAATGAATATGAATTTTAACTTAGAATCCATAAATTTTTTAGGTTTTTAAGTGGTCCAAAAAGTGATTTACAAAGCTTAGAAGAGGAACAACCAACAATCAAAGGTGAGGGAACAAGATCTAAACTAATTGAATAATAACAAACTGCTTTATTTTTATTGAGTCCAATGCCATGATTGATTCTATGCTTGTATGCTTGTAATGTGCATCTCACATGTCTTTCAATATTCCTGCTATTACTGTTCATGCATATTTAATTCCGTTTATTTATAACATGATGATTATGTTGATGTAAGGAATAGATAGGTGAATGTATGTGTGTGGTTGGTGTGTTGGATGCGAGTGGAGCATCAGGGGGAGGACGTGGCATGGTGGTCTTCGACCTCGTCACCAGACTCTAGCTCTATCTCTACTCAAGTCTTGCCCACTAACATCGTCGTATCGCCATTACCTTAGCAGAACTATTTCGTCGTAGGGCATCAGGGGAGGTGGTCTCGGACCGTGTGGTCTCTGACTCTGTCGGGGGGCGTTAGCTCTATCTCTATGGATGTATTGAGGGATACTGGGGTGAGGCCTTAGATACACTATTTGGCATTAGGATTGGTTAGTTGCGAGCCCAGTTTGCAAGCGCTCGCCAATAGGGGCTTACGTTTTGGTATGGGTAGGGCATCAGGGGAAGTGTTGGCGGTGTTTGATCCGGATACTTTAGCTCTATCTCTATTCCATGGTGGGTGCATGTAGGATGACAATGGTATTTGATCCATTGGGCGGATTCAAACACCCATGTATAGAGGTGTGGCACCACCAAACCTTTTTATAGCACATTGCAAACTTAAAAATCAGACCATAGATATGAATTGAATGCATGCATATGTTTGTTGCATTGTTTTGTTTGCTCACTGAGCCGTGATGTGTGCTCACTCTTTCGATGTTGAATATTTTTTGTTCTTGATGCAGGTCCTACTGTGGATGATTACATGAATGCGCCGACGAATGGATACGTAGTGGCGATGGACGTGGAAACTACGGAAGAGGCGCATGATCCGTCGGACGAGTGCAACTCATGTGTTTTTTTTATTGGCTTAGTTGTTTAGTATTGAAACATGTAATTGATTATTTTATTTTATTTTATGTCTTGAGGTGTATTGGAGATAATTAGATACTTAATTATGCTATCACTGTCAGATACTCAGTTCATTAGCATTAAAGACTTCCGCTATCGTTTATTTACTCTGATTTTGCTTGTGGAATGTGTCTGGCTTAATCAAATGGGCACAGCCTATACGAGATCGTGGTTGAACCATTGATTTATGGATAGTTCATCACACCATTATGGTTGGTTCAGAATTAGGGTGTGACAACTTGGTATCAGAGCTCTCAGGCTATACTCTATTAAACCAAAATACTACCACAAGGGTCGTGAACTGAGTTAGGATAAAAATTAAAAGCTGTAATAAGAACACACCATAAGCACCTGTGTTGTATGAGATATAAACTAAGAAAGAGATTGATGCACATATATAAATGGGAAACCAATTTTATATATATATCCAAATGGGAGTAAGAAAAATGTACGTTTGAATCAGAGTACGGTCCACAACCCGGACAGTTACTCTGTAATATATAAAAAAGAAAAAAAAGAAAAGAAAAAGAAATAAATGGTATCATGAAGCTGGGGGTGCTGGAGCAGGAGGTGCCTCACGATCTCGATCATAGTCCTCATCATATACTCTCATAGGCCAGGCTACTTGAGTCTGGGTCACCTGGGGACTAGCTGTCAGATCTGCAACCCTCTGATCCATGGTACGCTAAGCTTCCCGAATCTCACGTAGTAGTCCCATCATGCCATTTGATGGTGGGCGCGAAGGACCAGCTGAGTAAGAAGGAGCCTGAGAAGGGCCAGCTCCAGTGGAATGCTGTGGTGACGGAGGAGGTATGGCATCCACATCCATGTACATCTGAAAATCATCCTCTTCATCATCACTCTCGTGTGCCTCTGCTGCTGCTGCTGCTGTCGCCTCCACATCTGCTGTCATTACCCGAGTGAGAGGACATCTCATAGCGTTTCTCTCCTCGTCACTGACCTGTACATCTCCCATCCCCATCTTATAGATGGCCTCCCAATCAAGGTCAGTCGAAAAAGTGTCCTCGTGAATCCTCTCATCGACCAAGTCTACCTGTAGGCGAGTGAGTAGAGTGGTGATCAAACACCCATAGGGTAGGTTACCCACCAGACTAGGCATCGTGGCACGAAGCATGGTCTTGATAATGACTAAAAGGAAGACAGATAGGCTGCCTAGTGCAAATGCAGTACAAAAGTTACTGGGTCAACTGTGAAACCTTCTCATAGTGTCCACTCTAGGGAATCAAGTTGTGCTAAATGATCTTGTAATACACTCGGGGCTCTGGACTTAGGTTAATTGCCTTCATCTGCCAGCGATCATCCCGAAGAATCTGGTTATCAATTTCTATGTGCATTCGCACTGATAGGAACTGGGGTTCCATGGGTACGCAGTATACCAAAGGACCGTCATTTGAGATACCTAGGATATCAGCCAACTCCTGGCAGTTAAATGAGACCTCTACCCCTTTAACTAAACTGGTGATCCTGAGCTCTCTGCCCCTATTTGTATCCTCTGGGTTACCCTCCACCTGTAAATTATAGTAAAACTGTTTCACCAACTCAGGACAGGTGCAACCCTCATACAAAATCACAGGGAGCCAGCCCATATCATCAAATGCACCCTCCACATCGAATAGGGCTAGGCTAGCCAAGTTGACACAACGACCCCTTTCCACCTTCTTGCGCTTGTACCAGGGATACTGTGCCTCTGTTTCAATGGACCTGAAGCAACAGGGATCACGAACTCTGGGGACTTTAGTGCGAGCCATGTTGTCTGCAAGGGCATAGACCAACAAGCAACATATCAAATATAGTGAAAATTCAAAATGTTGACATTATGACGGCGTAATTAGTCAAAAGTCTCATTTCCACCCAAATGCTTGGACTAGAGGACTCACATACGTCATAAGCAATTACACACTGACCAATTTAGTAAGAACTTGCTTTTAATCAAAACAAATTGAAGAAAATTTGAGAAATGGTATGAATCCCCAAATTTTAGGTTAAAACGTAAGTTTTCGATTGATTGACCCAAACCGACCAATGAAACTTAATCTCTTAGAGAGCTTTTGTCTGTTGGGTGCCCAATAGCAAGGTTTATTAATAAAAATTGAATTTTTACGGATAAATAGAATTTAATTGAGAAAAGATCAAAATGGGCGATGAGAACCAAGAATGAATTGACAAAGAGGCAATGAGAATGTAAAACTTACCGTGGAGATAAGGAATCCGATCGTTGCTCATGGTAAATTCACTCAGGGTGAGTGGTCGGTACTGTAGCAACTCTGTAGAGGCGAGTTGAGTTGTAAACAGTAGAAGACGAGAGAAAATGGCTCAAAATCAGATTTTAAAAACCTGATTTGGTGTCGTGTGGTTACAGAATTCGACCAAAAAAATGTGACCCCACGATCAACCCCATGATCGACCACAGGCTCTCGATGAGCTGACAGGGTTCATGTGGTCGCAACCCTGTGGTCTCATATAGTGCAACCCCATCGATCGACCTCATGATGACAATGCCCTGTTTTGACAGAATGACTTTAAAAATTTGAAACTTGCCTTGTTTATTTAGAAATTAACATGAGATTACCGTATATTATGCTTGCCTCATATGTTTCCTTGATTTTCGGACACTACCACTGCAGGATACAGGAAATGGCTGGCCGTAGAGTAAGTAGAAGGAGACAGAATGTCAACCCATCTCCACCACCTATGGAGACCAATGACAATGAAGGTCTGCAAGGACAAGAAGGAAATATTGGAACTTAACATGCTGCGCCTCAGAATGTTCACACCCAAGACAAACCCAACCAACTTACCTGCACCACCTACGGATTTGGCTACGGTGGTGATGAGTTTGGCACCGCAAATGCAGCAAATACAACAAATGCAAGCCAACATGCAAGCGACTATGGGGATTGCTTTCCCAGTTGCAAACACCACCCCTTTACCTGCGGGACAAGCTAGTATGACACCTGGTGGTAGCAACACTGTACCCCAAGCACCGCAAACCCCAACAGTACAAGGCCAAGTGTCAAAGCACCGCAAGGTGGGTACAACCAAGGTAACTATTAGAACCAACCGACTATGTATGGGGCATATGCACAGTATTAGCTTGATCACTCCAGACTGATCGAGTGTTTTCTGAAGTTGAAGCTGAAGGAATTCACAGGAAAACCATCAGATCCGTTGTGGCCAGCTCACTAGATCGATGAAATGGAAAGGAACTTTATGATGATGACTATAAATGAAGAAGAGAAGGTATTATGTGCCACATTTATGTTGAAAGGTGATGCACACCACTGGTGAAAATCAACTAGAAGTTATTAGTTAACAAAGCACGCCCAACTGACATGGGTTTATTATAAAGAAGCTTTCTTCGAGAAGTATTTTCCAAAGAGTTTCAGAGATCAAATGAAAAAGGAGTTTCTGAGTCTGTATCAGGGATAGATGATTGTAGACGCATATCAACAGCGTTATGAGAAGCTATTCTTCTTTGCTCCCTCTAGCATGCAAGAGGAAAATACCAAAACCTGAAGGTTCGTCATGGGACTTAGGGAAGCATCTGTGAGCATGTATTGGACTGGAAAAGAAGATTTATAATGAAGCTGTACAGATTGCTCGAGTACTGGAATCGAACCAGAGGGAAAGTTATTTTGCTCAGAACAGAGGTATAAAGAGGCTCAATGGAAATACATATAACGGAGGAAACCCAAAGACATTTAAACACTTCCATACTCAAGGCTTTAATGCTGCAGCCAAGACTACCCCAACAGCTCAACCTCAACAAAAGCAAAGTAGTGCTGGGGTCAAATGCTTCAACTATGATCAAGTAGGACATTATTCAAGGGAATGTCCTAAGCGAAGGAAGCAGCTACGGAAAGGAAAGGTTTATGCAGTTACATCTGAGGATGCTGTTGCATCACCTGATGTGGTCACAGGTATGAACTGAATTTTTCATTTTGTACTACCTTGTGTGACCATGTAGACTAAATTAAATCAAATCACAGGTATCGTACCTATTAATGGCTTACCCACTAGAGCACTCTTTGACTCTGGAGCTACTCATTCTTTTATATTTGTGTCGTTTGGAAAGAAGTTAAATCTACCCCTCAGACCTTTAGACTACAAACTGCTTCTACTATCAGCTATGGGATTAGAAGTGTAACTAGACAAAGGTTATGGACCATGTCCAATTCTTATGGGCGAGAAGATTTTGGAGGCAACCTTAATCCAACTCGAGATGACAGACTTTGACATTATCTTGGGAATGGATTGGTTAGCTCGGCACTCCGCAAACCTATTATGCGTGGAAAAGAAACTGACATTTAAAGACAAAGAAGGAGCAGAGTTTAGTTTTGTAGGAACCAAACTTCCCCATAAACGAAAGCTCATCCTCTCTGCATTGAAGGTTAGAAAATGCCTCGAGAAAGGAGGAATTTGGTACTTAGTGTCCATGGTCGACCTCACCAAGGAAACACTACGAATGTAAGATATTAAAGTTGCGCATGAATTTTTAGATGTATTTCCTGAGGAATTACCAGGATTGCCACCTGATTGAGCGATAGAGTTCGTTATAGATCTTATACCCGGAGCCGCACCAGTATGGAAAGCACCCTATCGAATGGCTCCTACTGAACTGAAGGAACTGAAGGTGCAATTACAGGAGTTACTGGACAAGGGTTATATTAGACCCAGCATATCACCATGGGGAGTGCAGTATTGTTAAGGATGATAGCTTTCGACTGTGTATAGATTATCGAGAATTGAATAAGCTTACAATCAAGAATCGATACCCGTTGCCTCGGATCGATGACTTATTCGATCAGTTGCAAGGTACCAAAGTGTTCTCAAAAATTGATCTTCGGTCAGGATACCATCAGTTGAAGATTAAGGAAGGTGATATTTCGAAGACGGCATTCAAAACCAGAAATGGACATTAGGAATTTTTAGTCATGTCTTTTGGATTGACTAATGCACCCACAACTTTTATGGAATTTAAGAATCGGGTATTCCATGATATGTTGGATACATCAGTTATTGTATTTATTGACGACATACTAATCTACTCCAAGGACAAAGAAACTCATATCATAAATCTAAAAGCCGCTTTGCAGCGACTAAGAAAAGAGAAGCTTTGCGCAAAATTTACTAAGTGTGAGTTCTGGCTGAATGAAGTCGCTTTCTTAGGCCATGTTGTATCCACTGAAGGAATTAAAGTGGATCTTAGCAAGATTGAAGCCATTGTGAAATGGGAAGCACCTAAGAATGTTGCCGAAATTAGAAGTTTCTTAGGTTTAGCTAGTTATTATCGACTTCGTAGAAGATTACTCTAGAATCGCCGTACCTCTCACTAGTCTGACAAAGAAAGGAGAAAATTTGTTTGGATCGATAAATTTGAAGAGTGTTTCCAAACATTGAAGACTAGATTGATATCAGCTCCCATCTTAACTATTTCGATCTCAGGAGAACCATTTACCTTGTACATCGATGCGTCTGGGTTAGGTTTGGGATGTGTGCTTATGCAAGGAGAACAAGTAATTGCGTATGCCTCAAGACAACTAAAGACACATGAGAAGAACTATCCCACTCATGACTTGGAATTGGCGTGGTGGTACATGCTGTCAAGATACGGAGACAATATTTGTATGGAGAGAAATTTTAGATTATCAGATCATAAGAGTCTCACTCATCTTTCTAATCAGAAGGAGTTGAACATGAGATAGAGAAGACGGCAGAAATTACTGAAGGATTATGATTGCGATATGTAGTATCATCTGGGAAAAGCTAATGTAGTTGCTGACGCACTAAGCCGAAAAACTATGACAAAATCTCAAGAAAAAGCTAGTGCAAATGCTGTAGTGTGTGTCACAGGAAGAGTATTTAATTACGATAATGAGCAGTTCATGATTGATATTCCAAATGAATCAACTGACCTAGGGTTTATTCATCTATTCTTAAACATGTTTGCTACATTGAAGATTGTACCTGATCTATTAGATGAAGTGAAAGCAACTATTAAATCAGACCCTTATCTGAGAACGGTACAAGAAGACCTTGAAAAAGGTAGGACCAAACTTGACTTCACCTTGGACCGTGAATGGGTGTTAAGAAATAAAGGGATAGTATGTGTTCCTAAAAGTGAAGACTTAGATATTAGACAAAGACTTATGAAAGTAGCCCATACCACTGCGTATTTGGTACACCCTAGAAGCACGAAGATGTACCATGATTTAAAGAAACTTTATTGGTGGAAAGGAATGAAAGCGGATGTAGCTAAATTTATGTCTCAATGCCTGAATTGTCAGCAGGTAAAGACGAAAAGGCAAAGACCTGTAGGATTGTTGCAGCCACTGCCACAACCGGCATGGAAATGAGACTGCATCACTATGGATTTCATCATCGGGTTACCATTGACTCCCCGAGTAGTTGACACGGTCTGGGTGATTGTGGATCGTTTGACTAAGACAGCTCGTTTCATAGCTATACGACCTCTGTATACCCTAGAGAGGTTAGCTAAGCTATATGTGGATAATATTATTAGATTACATGGTGTACCTAAAAGCATCGTATCCGACAGAGACCCACGCTTTACCTCAAGGTTTTGGAAAGGATTGTAGAAGGCTATGGGAACTATGTTGAAGTTTAGCACGACATTTCACCCTTAGACTGACGGAGAGTTGGAGCGTACTATTCAGATTCTAAAAGACATGCTTCGAGCCTGTGTATTGATTTCAAAGGATCATGGGATGAAAAACTACCATTGATCGAGTTTGTCTATAACAACAGCGATCAGGCTACTATATAGATGTCACCCTATGAAGCACTGTATGGTAGGAGGTGTCGAACTTTTTTGTTTTGAAACAAAGTCGGAGAGCAAAGGATTATGGGCCCTGAATTTGTGGAGGAAACTTGCAAAGTTGTCGATATAATCAGGGAAAGATTTAGAACAGCTTAGGATCGTCACAAATAGTATGCAGATAATCGACATCGAGACCTTGAGTTCGTCGTAGATGATAAGGTATTCCTGAAAACATCACCTATGCAAGGCTTAAAATGGTTTGGACAGAAAGGAAAACTAGGTCCGAGGTAAGTCGGTCCCTATGAGATTCTAGCTAAACGTGGGAAGGTGGCGTACCAGTTAGCACTACCCCCATCCATGTCAAGTGTGCATGATGTATTTCATATCTCATTACTGAAGAAGTATATCTGAGATCCAACATACGTCCTAACAACGGATCCACTGGGTCTAACTGATGATTTGACATTCGAAGTAGCACCAATCGAAATTACCAGCTGGAAGGTTCAACGTCTACGCAACCGTGACATTTACTATGTTAAAGTTACTTAGAGGAGCCAAGACGTGGAAGAGATCACATGGGAAGAAGAGAATATTATGCGAAAGCAATATCCTCACCTTTTCAACTCGAAAGGTTTGTGCAAATTATGAGGACAAAATTTATATAAGAGGGGGGAGTTGTAAGACCCGTATCGTACTAACCCGATCTTACCACATTGTATCAGGTCTTCTCGTCATGGTTGGACCAAGCAGACCAAATGCGTGAAGAAACCACAAGGCTAGCTATGTAATTTGAACCATAAATCATCTAATTAAGACGTGTGGTCTCATACCTAAATAGGTGTGGTCGACCACACCTCAGAATGTTGAGACCACTCGAATTTGAGACGTGTGGTTGCAGTTTTGAGACGTGTGGTCGATGGATCCAGCGACCCCACGTGCGACCACACGATAGTGTAATTGACTCCAAAATTAGGGAACCTTCCTAATCTAAAGGGGGTTCTTTCCTAATCAAAGTAGGACTCTATATGGAGGGTTTTTCTCTATATAGAGGACGTTCCTTAGCCTCTTTTATTCTTTTAGAACTCAAACTGATAGAGAGAGAAAGAAAGGAGGAGGAAGAAAAGGAGAATTGAAGAGGAAGACTAAGAGAAGGAATTTCAGAGAGAACTCCGATCTTCAGCAAGTTTAAGGTATGAAAACATCCCCTACATTAGATGAATGCCTAGAATAGATCATGGAGGAAGTATTGATTCAAAGTAGGATCTCAACCATGAGACCCATAGATGAAACTCAAAGGAAATCCATGAACAGTAGGTTAGAGTAGAAAATTGTGAAAAATATGAAATTAAGGCCATAGATCAATCATAGGAAGGACCCTAGTGATAGTTCAAGGAATCAAATCATGAAGGCGTTAGACTGAGAATGAAATTCGACCAAACACTCATGTGGTCGCAGCTATGGTCGACCACACGAGGCATATGTATCGACCACATGCCCTCGGGAAGTTTTCAGGGAGGGTGTGGAAACTGAGAGACCACAGGTACAGCCACACCTGCGACCACTCAACTTCTGGAGGTCTGATTGATTCAAGATGGGACATTTAAATACTATAATTAATGAATATGAACTCTAACTTAGAATCCATAAATTTTTTAGGTTTCCAAGTGGTCCAAAAGTGATTTACAAAGCATGAAAGAGGAACAACCAACGATCAAAGGTGAGGGAACTTGACCTAAACTAATTGGATAATAACAAACTGCTTTATTTTTATTGAGTCTAATGCCATGATTGATTCTACGCTTGTATGCTTGTAATGTGCATCTCACATGTTTTTCAATATTCCTGCTATTACTGTTCATGCATATTTAATTCCGTTTATTTATAACATGATGATGATGTTGATGCTAGGAATAGACAGGTGAATGTATGTGTGTGGTTGGTGTATTGGATGTGAGTGGAACATCAGGGGGAGGACGTGGCATGGTGGTCTTCGACCTCGTCACCAGACTCTAGCTTTATCTCTACTCAAGTCTTGCCCACTAACGTCGTCGTATCGCCATTACCTTGGCGATACTATTATATCGTAGTGCATCAGGGGAGGTGGTCTAGGACCTTGTGGTCTCTGACTCTGTCGGGGGGCCTTAGCTGTAAGACCCGTATCGAACTAACCAATCTTACCACCTTGTACCAGGTCTAGTTATCATGGTCGAGCTAAGTGGACCAAGTGCGTGAAGAAAATCACAAGACCAGGTATGAGTCTAACCCAAAAACAGTAAATGTGAGGGTAGGGTCGCATGCCTAAACAGGTAGGGTCAACCCCACCTCAACAGAAGTCCAACCCATGACTTTTTAGTCGTAGGGTCGCATGACTAAGAAGGTGTAGGGTCGACGGATCCTACGACCCTACGTCCGGCCCTACGATGACAGACAAAAACTGTAAATTAGGAAACTTTCCTAATTCCAAGGGGTTATTTCCTAAACTCGATGGGACTTATTTTGGAGGGTTTTCCTCTATAAATAGGACGTCCCTTAGCCTCTTTCACTCCTCTTAGAACCCTAATTGAAAGTGATAGAAAGAGAAAGAGAAGGAAAAGAAGAAGAGAATGAAAATTGAAGAAAAAACTAAGGAAGAGGAGGAAGTTCAGAGAAACCTCTGAATCTCAGCCAACTTCAGGTATGAACCTAATTCCCTTCATAAATTAAGAGCCTAGAATAGATTATGAAGAAGTTAGGATTAAGAGAAACCCAAATCATCTATCCATGGACGAGTTCCAAAGGAATCCATGGAAGTAATCATCATAGGCAATGGAAAGTGTGTAAAAATCATAGTTATGAGCCATAGAACAATCTCAGAATGGACCTACAAGACCACAGAATCGATCACATGCCCTCGGGAAGTCCCAGGGAGGGTGTGGTCGCACATAGGGTCGAATGGTATCCGACCCCACGTCCGACCCTACACCCTAGGGTCACAGAAAACTACTACCCTAGGTGCAACCCTACCTGCGACCCTACCATTTCAGCTAGTCTAAATTTATTAAAATTAATTCTAATTAAAATCTATCGACTTGTTAGGCCTTTCTAGTGATTTAAAGGTGATTCATAAAGCTTGAGCGAGGATCTACACTCAATTAAAGGTGAGGGAACAAGACCTAAACTAATCGGCTAATAATAAACTATTTTTGTTTATTGAGTCCAACACCATGAATGATTCCATGTTTTATGATTGTAATGTGCATATCACATGTCATCCAATATTCCTGTTAATATTGTTCATGCATATTTAATTCCATTTATTTATAACATGATGATGATGATGATGCTAGGAATAGGCATGTGAGTATTTGTGTGTGGTTAGTGTACTTGATGCGAGTGAGGCATCAGGGGAAGTGTTATGTGGTGTTTGATCCGGGCACTTTAGCTCTATCTCTACTCAAGTCTTGTCCACTAACATCGTCATATCGCCATTATCTTAGCAGAACTATTACGTCATAGGGCATTAGGGGAGGTGGTCTCGAACCGTGTAGTCTTTGACTCTGTCGAGGGACCTTAGCTCTATCTCTATGGACGTATTGAGGGATGCTGGGGTGAGGCCTTGGATACATATTTTGACATTAGGATTGGTTAGTTGTGAGCCCAGTTTGCAAGCCCTCACCTGCAGGGGGCTTACGTGTTGGTATGGGTAGGGCATCAGGGGAAGTGTTATGCGGTGTATGATCCAGACACTTTAGCTCTATCTTTATTCTATATTGGGGTGGATGTGGACGACAATGGTGTTTGATCCGTTGGGTGGGCTTACACACCCTGTGTATAGAGGTGAGGTGGCCACTGAACCTTTCTATAGCACATTGTAAACTTATGGACTAGACCAAAGATATGAATTGAATGCATGTATATGTTTGTTGCATTATTTTGTTTGTTAACTGAGCCGTGATGTGCTCACCCTTTCGACGTCGAATATTTTTAGTTGATGATGCAGGTACCACAGTAGAAGAATATATAAATGCTCTGATGTATGGATATGCGGCGGCAATGGACGCTAAAGTTATGATGGAGTCGCATGATTTGTCATGCGAGTGCAACTCTTGTGTTTTCGATTAGATTTTATTCAATTTATACAGATGATGTAATTGATTAAATATATTATTTTATGTCTTAGTATCTTTTTGGAGATAATTGAATACTTAATTTATGTTATCATCTTTAGACTCTCAGTTCATTTAATATATAAGACTTTTGTTATTGTTTATTTACTCTGATTATGGTTGTGGATGTGTATGATTTAAGCAAACGGACACAGCCTATTCGAGATTCTGGTTGAACCATTGATTTATTAGCAGTTCATCACACCGTTCTGAATAGTGTAGAATTGGGGTGTGATAACTTGGTATCAGAGCTCTCAGGCCCTGTCTATTAAACCAGTATATTTCTACAAAAGTTCATGAACTGAGTTAGGATAAAATTTAAAAGCTTTAATAAGAACACACTGTAAGCACCTGTGTTGTTTGAGACAAAATTAAGAAAGAAAATAATGCATATATAAAGGAGGAACAAGTTTTATATACATCAAATAAAAAGCACGTTTATATATATCCAAAGCAGAGTACAATCCACAACCCGGACAGTTACTCTGTAGTACAAAGAAAAAAAAAGAAGAAAATATACATCAGGGAGCTGGAGGTGATGGAGGAGGAGGTGCCTCGCGATCTCTATCATAGTCCTTAGCATACACTCTAGTCAACCAGGCTACCTGAGTTTGGGTCGTCTAGAGACTAGCTGTCAACTCATCCATCCATTGATCAGACGCACGCTGAGCATCTAGAAGCTTGCCCACTCTCCCATCAGTTGCGCCCTGAGCATCCAAGAGCTCTCCTACCCACTCTCCCATCAGTCGCGCGCTGAGCATCCAGGAGCTCTCCTACTCTCCTATCTGTCGTGCACTGGGCATCTAGAAGCTCTCCCACTCTCAAGTCTGTCACGCGCTAAGCCTCTCTGATCTCACGTAGTAATCCCATCATATCATCAGATGGTGGGTGTGAAGGACCAGCCATGTGTGAAGGAGCCCGAGATGGACCAACTCCAGTAGAATGTGGAGGTGATAGAGGAGGTATAGCATCTACATCCATATACATGCGATCCTCATCCTCAGCATCACCCCCAGGGACCCCTGCTCTGGCTGCTGCTGCTGCTGCCGCCTCAGTGTTGCTATTTCTACCCGAGTACGAAGATGCACCAGAGCGTTCCTCTCATCATCACTGACCTGAGCATCCCGCATACCCATCCTAGAGATGACGTCCCAGTCCACAACCGATGAGAAGTTCGTCTCCTGAATCCTCTCATCTACTAAATCAATGCCTAGGTGGGTGAGCAGTGTAGTGATCAGACGTCCGTAGGGTAGGTTGCCTAGCTGACCAGGCAGCTTAGCATGGATCATCATCCTCATGATAAGTAAGGTAGGCAGACAGGCTGCTTAGTGAAAATGCAGTAGAGGACATACTGGGTCAATTGGGAGATCCTCTCATAGTGTCCACTCTAGGGTATCAGGTTGTGCTGAATGATCTTGCAGTACACCCAAGGCTTTGGATGTAGGTTGATCGCCTTCATCTCCCAACTATCATCTTTAATAAGCTGACTGTTAATCTTAGCACGCATCTCCAAGGATAGGAACTGGGGCTCCTTGGGAGCGCAGTACACCAAAGGGCCATCATTTGCTATGCCCAAAAGATTAGCCAACTGCTGGCAGTCAAATGAAACCTTTACCCCTTTGACATAACTCGTGATCCTGGGCTCCCTACCTCTCTCTGTGTCATTGCTATCCCCCACTACCTAGAGATTGCAATAGAACTGTCTCACCAAATCCGGACGGGTACAAGCATCATAGGTGATCACAGAGAGCCAGCCCATGTCACCAAATGCCCCCTCCACGTTGAACAAGGCTAGACTAGTCAAGTTCACACAGCGACCCCCCTTTACTTTCTTATGCTCATAGCGAGCATACTGAGCTTCGGCCTCGTTGGAGCGGAAACGAACTGGGTCATGAGCCCTAGGCACCTTGGTACGAGCCATATTATCTGCCAAAACAAAGAAAAACAAATAATAGATCAGTAATGGTGAAAAATCCAAAAATTTTGACATTATAACGGCATAAATTGGTCAAAAGCCTCACTTTTCACCCAAACACTTGGGCAGAAGGACTTACATAGGTTCTAAACCATCCTGCAAGGCTCATACAGTTGGAAATTTAATCTAGAAATAGTGAATTTGAAGAAATTTCAATAAATTCGAAAAATCTCAAAAATTAGGTCAAAAATGGAAAATTTCAAGTTTCTCGATAACCAACCGATGAAACTCGAATATTTTTTAGGGCTTTCGTCCATTGGGTGACCAATAGCAAAAGCCCCCAATAAAAATTAAATTTTTATGGTTAGAAAAAGTTTAATTTGAAGAAAACGATGTAAATGGACAAAAACCTAGTTTAGAAAGCTTTAAAAATGTGAAACAGTAGAGAGCATACCTGAAGAGAAGGAGCGGAAGTCGCGAACGGAAGATATGATCACCAAACACTAGGGGTCGATACTGTAGCAACTCAGGGAACCGGGTTGAGTTGGAAGGAAGGAGAAAGAATGGGAAATGAATCCAAAATCGGGTTTAAAAACCTGACTCTAGATCGTAGGGTCGCATAATTCGACCAAAATATGCAACCCTATGTCAGACCCTACCATCGACCCTAGGCTCTCGGTGATCTGATAGAGAACCATGGGTTGGACCTAGGGTTGGACATATACTGACCCCACGATCGACCCTAGGGTCTCGGTAAGCTGATAGGCTTTCTTAGGGTCACATACCTTAGGGTTGCATAAGGACCGAGCCTACCATCGACCCTACGATGGAAAATATAGTATTTTGTCAGAATGATTTGAAAATTTTGAAATTTATATTGATTAGTTGGATTTTTACTTGAGAACAACTTATATTGATTGCCTCACATGTGCTATGATTGTTTTCAGACACTACCACCACCAGAACAGGAAATGGCTGGGCGAAGGGTGACCAGACGAGGCTGTAACCCAATTCCACCACCACCACCTGTGGAGGAAGACAACCATGTAAATCATGAAGCACAGGAGAATCTAAATATGGCACCGCCAGTGGCTAGTGGCCAGGCAAATCCTACAAACTTGCCAGCCCCACCAATAGTTCTGGCTACAGCAGTAATGAACTTGGCTCAATAGCTACAGCAAATATAGCAGGGGCAAGCCAATATGCAGACTGCTATAAGCATGGATTTTCCAGCTGCACATATGACACCTATGCTAGCAGGACAAGCTAGCACAGTACCAGGGGGAAGCAACACGGTACCCCACGTACGTCAAACACCAGTCATGCTGGTTCAAGTGCAAAATCCTAAGGTAGCTCAAGGAAATTACCAGTACCAACCACATATGTATGGGGCCTATGCTCCGTATCAGCTGGACCATTCCCGACTGATTGAGCATTTTTGGAAGATGAAGCCCAAGGAATATAATGGTAAGCCAGCAGATCCTTTGTGGCCAGCACATTGGATTGATGAAATGGAAAGAAATTTTACTATGATGACAGTGAATGAGGAGGAGAAAGTGTTGTGTGCAACCTTCATGCTGAAAGGCGATGCACACCACTGGTGGAAGTCCACACAAACTTATCTATTAACAAAGCACACCCAATTGACCTGGGTTATATATAAAGAGACATTCTTTGAGAAGTATTTCCCTAGAAGTTTTAGGGAGTCTATGGAGAGAGAGTTCCTGAGTTTATATCAGAGGAAAATGACCGTGGATGCATACCAACAGCGTTATGAGGAGCTGTTTTTCTTTGCACCCGCTAGCATGCAAGAGGAAAATACAAAGACCCAAAGGTTCGTCATGGGACTTAGGGGAAGCTTTTGCGAGCATGTTCTGGGATTGGAAAAGAAGGTCTACAATGAAGCAGTACAAATTGCTCGAATAATAGAGTCGAGCCAGAGGAAAGCTACTTCGCTCAAAAAAGGGGTATTAAAAGGCCAAATGGGAATTCTTATAACGGAGGGAATACAAGGACATTCAAACCCTTTCGTACTCAAGGATTCAATGCTGCAACCAAGACTACTCCAGCAGCTCAACAGCAACAAAAGAAAAATAATGAAGGAGTAAAATGTTATAACTGCAATCAAGTGGGACATTATTTTCGGAAGTGTCCTAAACCCAGGAAGTAGCTACAGCAAGGAAAGGTTTATGCTGTTACATCTGAGGACGCTGCTGCATCGCCTGATGTGGTCACAGGTATGACCTGAACCTTTCATTTTTGTGTTACATTGTGTGATCATGTAGACTAAAATTAAAACAAATCACAGGTATTGCACCTATTAATGGCCTACCCGCTAGAGTACTCTTTGATTCTGGACCTACCCATTCTTTTATATCTGTGTCATTTGGAAAGAAGTTGAATCTACCCCTCAGATCGTTAGATTACAAACTGCTTGTACGATCACCGATGGTATTAGAAGTGGAATTAGAAAAAGGTTATGGTCCATGTCTAGTTCTTATTGACGAGAAGACTTTGGATGCAACCTTGATTCAACTTGAGATGGCAAACTTTGACGTCATCTTGGGAATGGACTGGTTAGCTCGGCATTCTACAAATCTATTATGTGCAGAAAAGAAGCTGACATTTAAAGACAAGGAAGGAGCAGAGTTTAGTTTCGTGAGAACCAAACTTCTTCGTAAACGAAAACTCATCCTCTCTGCATTAAAGGCTAGGAAATGCCACGAAAAAGGAGGAGTTGAGTATCTAGTATTAGTGGTCGACCTCACCAAGGAAGCACCACGAATGGAGGATATTGATGTTGTGTGTGACTTTCCAGATGTATTTCCTGAAGAACTACCAGGACTACCACCCGACCGAGCAACAGAGTTCGTTATAGATCTGATACCTGGAGCCGCACCTGTATCTAAAGCACCCTATCGAATGGCTCCTACTGAACTGAAGGAATTGAAGGTACAGTTACTAGAATTATTGGACAAGGATTATATCAGACCTAGCATATCACCATGGGGAGCGCCAGTATTGTTTGTAAAGAAGAAGGACGGTAGCGTTCAACTATGTATAGACTACTGAGAATTGAATAAGCTTACAATCAAGAATCGGTATCCATTACCTCGGATCGATGACTTGTTTGATCATTTGCAAGGTTCCAAGGTGTTCTCCAAGATCGATCTTCGGTCAGGATACCATCAGTTGAAGATTAAGGACGATGATATTCCAAAGACAGCATTTAGAACAAGATATGGACATTATGAATTTTTAGTCATGCCTTTTGGATTGACTAACGCACCCGCAACTTTTATGGAACTCATGAATCGGGTATTCCATGATATGTTGGATACATCGGTCATTGTGTTTATTGATGATATATTGGTCTACTCCAAGGACAAGGAAACTCATGTCATGAATCTAAGAGTCGCTCTGCAGCGATTAAGGAAAGAGAAGCTTTACGCCAAATTTACAAAGTGTGAGTTTTGGTTAAATAAGGTCGCTTTCTTAGGTCATGTTGTATCCGCTGAAGGAATTAAAGTGGATCCTAGCAAGATTGAAGCCATTGTGAAGTGGGAAGCACCAAAGAGCATTGCAAAAATTAGAAGTTTCCTAGGTCTAGCTGGGTATTATCGACGATTCATGGAAGACTATTCCAGAATTGCCGTACTTCTCATCAGTTTGATTAAAAAAGGAGAAAAGTTTGTTTGGACTGATAAATGTGAGAAAAGTTTTCAAACATTGAAGGCTAGATTGATATCTGCTCCGATCTTGACTATTCCTATTCCAGGACAGCCATTTATCTTGTACACTGATGCGTCGGGATTGGGTTTAGGATGTGTACTTATGCAAGGAGAATAAGTAAGTGTGTATGCTTCAAGACAACTGAAGACACATGAGAAGAACTATCCCACTCATGACTTGGAATTAGCGGCAGTAGTACATGCTGTCAAGATATGGAGACATTACTTGTACAGAGAGAAATTTTAGATTAAATCAGATCATAAGAGTCTTACTTATCTTTTTAATCAGAAGGAGTTGAACATGAGACAAAGAAGATGGCTGAAATTATTAAAGGATTATGATTGTGATATCCAGTATCATCTAGGAAAGGCTAATGTAGTTGCTGATGCGCTAAGCAGAAAAACAATAATAAAATCTCAAGGAGAGGTTAACACAACTGCAGCAATGTGTACTACAGGAAAAGTGTTCAATTACGGTAATGAGCAGTTCGTGATAGATGCACCGGGTGAATCAACCAACCAAGGATTTATTCATCGATTTTCAAATATGTTCACAACGTTGAAGATTGTACCTGATATAATTGATGAAGTGAAAGCAGCTATTAAATCAGACCCTTATCTGAGAATGGTACAAGAAGACATCGAAAAAGGTAGGACTATTCCTGAGTTCACCTTAGATGATGAAAAGGTACTGAAGTACAAAGGAAGAATATGTGTTCCTGAAACAGAAAATTTGGACGTTAGACACCAACTAATGAAGGAAGCTCATACCACCGCCTATTTGGTACATCCTGGAAGTACAAAGATGTATCATGATTTGAAGAAATTTTATTGGTGGAGAGGAATGAAAACAATTGTAGCTAAATTCGTGTCTCAATGCCTAAATTGTCAGAGGGTGAAGGCTGAATGACAAAGACCTACAGGACTGTTGTAGCCGCTGCCAAAACCAACATGGAAATGGGACTGCATCACTATGGACTTCATCACTGGATTACCATTGACTCCTCGAGTAGTTGACGCTCTGGGTGATTGTAGATTGTCTGACTAAGACAGCTCGCTTTATAGCAATACGACCACAGTATAACCTGGAGAGGTTAACCAAGCTATATGTGGATAACATTATCAAATTACATGGTGTACCTGAAAGCATTGTGTCCGATAGAGACCCACGCTTTACTTTAAAGTTTTAGGAAGGATTACAAAAAGCTCTGGGTACAACGTTGAAGTTCAGTACTGCATTCCATCCTCAGACAGATGGACAGTCGGAGCGTACCATTCAGATTTTAGAAGACATGCTTCGAGCTTGTGTAATTGATTTTAAAGGATCATGGGATGAGAAACTACCATTGATCGAGTTCACCTATAACAACAGCTATCAAGCTACTATACAGATGTCACCCTATGAAGCACTGTATGGAAGAAAGTGCCAAACTCCGTTGTTTTGGAATGAAGTTGGAGAACATAGCATCTTGGACCCGAATTTGTTGAAGAAACTTGTCGAGTAGTTGACATCATCAAGGAAAGAGTTAGAACAGCTCAGAATCATCAAAAATAGTACGTAGATACTCGACGTCGAGACCTTGAATTTTTTGTAGGTGATAAGGTATTTCTGAAGGTATCACCTATGCGGGGTTTAAAACGATTCAGACAAAAAGGAAAGCTAAGTCCGAGATATGTTGGGCCATATGAGATTTTAGCCAAACGTGGAAAGGTGGCTTATCAGTTAGCACTACCACCTTCTATGTCAAGTGTGCATGATGTATTTCATGTCTCATTGCTGAAGAAGTACGTCAGAGACCCAACACACATTTTGACAGCAGATCCACCAGGTCTAACTGATGATTTGACATTCGAAGTAGCACCAACTGAAATCACTAGTCGAAAGGTTCAACGTCTATGCAACCGTGACATATACTATGTTAAAGTCACCTGGAGGAGCCGAGATATAGAAGAGTTCACATGGGAAGAAGAGAATGCTATGCAGAAGCAATATCCTCACCTTTTCAACTCGGAAGGTATGTACAAATTTCGAGAACAAAATTTTTAATAAGGGGGGGGGGAGTTGTAAGACCCGTATCGAACTAACCGGTCTTACCCCCTTGTACCAGGTCTACCTATCATGGTCGAGCCAAGTGGACCAAGTGCGTGAAGAAAATCACAAGACCAGGTATGAGTCTAACCCAAAAACAGTAAATGTGAGTGTAGGGTCGCATGCCTAAACAAGTAGGGTCGACCCCACCTCAACAGAAGTCCAACCCATGACTTTTTAGTCATAGGGTCGCATGACTAAGAAGGTGTAGGGTCGATGGATCCTGCGACCCTACGTTCGACCCTACGATGACAGACATAAACCCTTAATTTGGAACTTTCTTAATTCCAAGGGGATCTTTCCTAAACTCGATGGGACTTATTTTGGAGGGTTTTTCTCTATAAATAGGACGTCCCTTAGCCTCTTTCACTCCTCTTAGAACCCTAATTGAAAGTGAGAGAAAGGGAAGAGAAGGAAAAGAAGAAGAGAAGAAAAATTGAAGAAAGGACTAAGGAAGAGGAGGAAGTTTAGAGAAACCTCTGAATCTCAGCCAACCTCAGGTATGAACCTAATTCCCTTTATAAATTAAGAGCCTATAATAGATTATGAAGAAGTTAGGATTAAGAGAAACCCAAATCATCCATCCATGGACGAGTTCCAAAGGAATCCATGGAAGTAATCATCATAGGCAATGAAAAGTGTGTAAAAATCATAGTTATGAGCCATAGAACAATCTTAGAATGGACCTACAAGACCACATGATCGATCACATGCCCTCGAGAAGTCCCAGGGAGGGTGTGGTCGCACGTAGGGTTGAATGGTATTCGACCCCACGTCCAACCCTACCCCCTAGGGTCACAGAAAACTACTACCCTAGGTGCTACCCTACCTGCGACCCTACGATTTCAGCTAGTCTAAATTTATTGGAATTAATTCTAATTAAAATCTATCGACTTGTTAGGCCTTTCTAGTGATTTAAAGGTGATTCATAAAGCTTGAACGAGGATCTACACTCAATCGAAGGTGAGGAAATAAGACCTAAACTAATCGGCTAATAATAAAATATTTTTGTTTATTGAGTCCAACACCATGAATGATTCCATGTTGTATGATTGTAATGTGCATATCACATGTCATCCAATATTCTTGCTAATAGTTCATGCATATTTAATTTCGTTTATTTATAACATGATGATGATGATGATGCTAGGAATAGGCATGTGAATGTTTGTGTGTGTTTAGTGTACTTGATGCGAGTGGGGCATCAGGGGAAGTGCTATGCGGTGTTTGATCCGGGCACTTTAGCTCTATCTCTACCCAAGTCTTGTCCACTAACATCGTCGTATTGTCATTACCTTAGTAGAACTATTACGTCGTAGGGCATTAGGGGAGGTGGTCTCGACTGTGTAGTCTCTTACTCTGTCGGGGGGCCTTAGCTCTATCTCTATGGACGTATTAAGGGATGCTGGGGTGAGGCCTTAGACGCACTGTTTGACATTAGGATTGGTCAATTGCGAGCCCAATTTGCAAACCCTCAACAGCAGGGGCTTACGTGTTGGTATGGGTAGGGCATCAGGGAAAGTGTTATATGGTGTTTGATCCGGACACTTTAGCTCTATCTCTATTCTATGTTGATGTGGATGTGGACGACAATGGTGTTTGATCCGTTGGGTAGGCTTACACACCCTGTGTATAAAGGTAAGGCGGCCACCGAACCTTTCTATAGCACATTGCAAACTTATGAACCAGACCAAAGATATGAATTGAATGCATGCATATGTTTGTTGCACTGTTTTGTTTATTCATTGAGCCGTGATGTGTGCTCACCCTTTCGACGTTGAATATTTTTAGTTAATGGTGCAGGTACCACAGTAGAAGAATATATAAATGCTCCGATGTATGGACATGCGGTGGCGATGGACGCTGAAGTTATGATGGAGTCGCATGATTCGTCATGCGAGTGTAACTCTTGTATTTTCGATTAGATTTTATTCAATTTATACAGATGATGTAATTGATTAAATATTTTATTTTATGTCTTAGTATCTTTTTGGAGATAATTGAATACTTAATTTATGTTATCATCTTTAGACTCTCAGTTTATTTAATATATAAGACTTTCACTATTGTTTATTTACTCTGATTATGGTTGTGGATGTGTATGGTTTAAGCAAATGGACACATTCTATTCGAAATCCTGGTTGAACCGTTGGTTTATTAGCGGTTCATCACACCGTTCTGAATAGTGCGGAATTAGAGTGTGACATTAGCTCTATCTCTATGGATGTATTGAGGGATACTGGGGTGAGGCTTTAGATACACTATTTGGCATTAGGATTGGTTAGTTATGAGCCCAGTTTGCAAGTCCTCGCCAATAGGGGCTTACGTATTGGTATGGATAGGGCATCAGAAGAAGTGTTGGCGGTGTTTCATCCGAACACTTTAGCTCTATCTCTATTCCATGGTGGGTGCATGTAGGATGACAATGGTGTTTGATCCATTGGGCGGATTCACACACTCATGTATAGAGGTGTGGCACCACCAAACCTTTCTATAGCACATTGTAAACTTAAAAACCAAACAAAAGATATGAATTGAATGCATGCTTATGTTTGTTGCATTGTTTTATTTGCTCACTGAGCCGTGATGTGTGCTAACCCTTTCGACGTCTAATTTTTTTTGTTCTTGATGCAGGTCCTACTGTGGATGATTACATGAATGCGTCGACGAATGGATACGTAGCGGCGATAGACGTGGAAACTATGGAAGAGGCGCATGATCCGTCGTGCGAGTGCAAGTCATGTGTTTTTTTTATTAGCTTAATTGTTTAGTTATTGGAGCATGTAATTGATTATTTTACTTTATTTTATGTCTTGAGGTATATTGGAGATAATTGGATACTTAATTTTTCTATGACTCTCAGATACTCAGTTCATTTGTATTGAAGACTTCTGCTATCGTTTATTTATTCTGATTTTGCTTGTAGAATATATCTGGTTTAATCGAATGGGCACGGCCTATACAAGATCCTGGTTGAACCGTTGTTTTATGGATGGTTCATCACACCATTCTGGTTGGTTCAGAATTCAGGTGTGACGACCGTAGTATAGGGATCTATTCCAACCATTGTCCATCCAACCGAATCCTCCGCCTAAGTCTGCTAACAAAAGAGAAGAGAGGAGGGAAGGGTTTCTGTGCACTCACTGTATTTTCAGACAGAGAAGGTGATGGAGTTCTCAAATTTTCATCTTTGTGCACAGAACCCTACCGATTAGTATTTATAGACCAACCATCTCCTTCCATCAAGGATGGATGGTGATCTGGGTGGCACATGTCCCTTATATCCAATGCTCATAACTCTGCTAATGGGAATACTGAATTGGATCAGAGTGGCATGTAGGCCACTCACTCACATGTTTTGTCAGAAATTTCTCAAGCAAATAGAGAAGATGTGCTTAATAACTTATCTCATACTGTTTTTCGTCGGGATTACATCTCTTTTAAGGTAGGGAAGTTCCAAATGAAAATTCTTTACTCTAAAAGTTGTATTGGGTAATCAATTGGTTTCATGTTAATCTGCCACTCTAGTTTAACTAAAATTTTCATTATCTTTCAGTAGTTGACTCGGATTTAACATACCTAAGCATGATTTAAACATATGCCAATTGTTAGACTACTTGGCAAGCCAGGATACTAAACCAAATGGATTTCAAATTTGTGATATCTACTCAAGAGGATATTTTAAAACTTAATCCATATGTTAACAAAAACAAGAAGAATGGTTGAGCCAATGAAGTTCTATTTCCTGCATATCCAATGTCACACAAAAATTTTCAAGCATAAATTCACTAACAATAGAATAATAACATAGAAAGGCCTATTTCAATAGTCAAAAGCCAGGCTAATAGATAAAATGCATATAATACATGCTCAAAGGCCTAAACTGAATTCCCCCAGTAGGGCGGGAAGTCTGGATATACACGCACAACCACAAAACGTGAAAAGCTTCCAAGCATTTTCTAAGGCATTCTTGAATCATTTGGCAAAATCTTAACAAAAAAAAAAAAAAAAAAATTTACAACCGTCCAAAGAATTCTAGACATTCTCGAATCGTTTGGCAAAAGCACAAAAATAAAAAAAATAAAAAAAATTTACAATCGTCTAAAGAATTCTGTTGTGTTCTCCTGGAAAAATGGGTTATATGAAATCTTGATTAGGGCAAGATACTCAAAACCTTACACAGCCTATTTTCCTCCCTCAAATGGGTGGGGGTGGGGGAGGTTGAACGAAATGACAAAGGAATTCAATACGATTTTCACCAACTCTGTGTGCAATATGCGAACTTTACACAACATCCGCGAAAAAAAAACAACTTGGTTAAGAAGATAAACAACTATGATCCTGAATCGTTTTAAGAAAGAAAAAATCCTACATCTTTGTGAAAAGGTGAGTGAAAAAAAATTGGTTAAGAAAATAAACAACTATGAGCTTCACAATCATTTTAAGGAGGAAAAAAAAAATCCTACATCTTAATGAAAAGGTGAAAAGAAAACCCTAAACACTGAAATATAAGGCGTAACTCCTTACCTATTTGCCAGATATAAAAGCTATTTGTCACGAGTCTCCTCGGCCTAAACTGGAATATCAAACGAAGTAGATGTTTCCTACCTTTATCAGAACAAACTGCAATTCAGTACAACGAACGAAACCTCCATGGAATCCAAAATTGGAAAAGGAACAAAAGAAACAATCCAAAAATAAAATTTATAATGAATGATAAAGAGCAGAAACCCTAACCCTAAGCCAGGAGGCAATCAGAAAGGAAGCATAATCTGAAGTAGAAAAGCAATATAGATATAAAGGCATAAGAGAGTCGAGAGATGGGTGGAGGAGGGAGAGATGAAGCCGTGTCGTATTGTTTGGTCTCTCCTCTCCTCTCCTCTCCTATTAAAATAATAATTTAATAGGGAGAGATGAATCTGTCATAGAAGAAGAGGGCTGCGTTGAGTGAAGAAGAAGACTTCTACCGAGGGTATATTAACTTATTGAGAAAGTGTTGAGTGAAGAAGAAGACTTCTATCGGGGTTATATTAGCTTATCGCAAATACTTTTAGGTTTTGTGCTTTTCAAACTTGTTCCAGATGTAAGAACATGGTAAATCATGTTCTGATATTTTTGTCTTGGATGTTCTTTTCATCCTATTAGTTCTTTGAGATTGAAAAAACAAACCATATTTGCCAAACTGTTTTGACTATTTTGGTTGTTCTGAATACTTTTTTTGTTATGTCAGAATGGAAGAATAGAAGAACCGTTCTCCTGGAGAGTTACCAAACGCAGCCTAAGAGTAAGGATGGGTGTCAATTTTGGGCCTATACATGTTGTAAGACCCACACTCTACTAACCGGGTCCTACCACATAGTATCAAGTCTTCCTATCATGGTCGGATTTAGTGGACCAAGTACGTGAAGAAACCACAAGGCTAGGTATGTAAATTGACCCAAAACCAGTTGATTTGGAGTGTGTGGTCACATACCTAAGCTGATATGGTCGACCACATCTTAGGAAAGTGAGACCACTCAATGATTCAACGTGTGGTAGCATATTTGGGACGTGTGGTTGACGAATTCTGTGACTATACGTGAGACCGCACAATGATATGACCGACTCTGAATTTTAGAAACTTTCCTAATCTTTGGGATCTCTTTCTTAGTTGAGGGAGAACTCTATATGGAGGTTTTTTCTCTATATAAAGGACATCCCTTAGCCTTTTTCACTCTTTTAGAACCCAAATTGTAACTCTAAACCTAAGAGAGAAAGAGAGAGAAAAAGAGAAGGAGAAAGAGATCTGAGAAGGCAAGCTGAGAGGAAGGAAGGACTTAGCTTGTTACAGAAGGCCAAGGTAAGAAAATCATCTATGTAGAAATAGATTACATAGTATTGTAAGTCAGATGTGGAATTTATGTGGAATATCAATCATGAGACCCCATGGACAAAAACTCAAGAGAGATCCATGGAGAGTAGGTTAGGGTGAATAACTGTGTAAAAATTATGAATTTAAGACCATAGATCGATCATAGGAAGGACCCTAATGATAAACTAAGGAATCGACTCATGAAGGAAGTATATTGAGGATAAAAATCTATCGAACTTCATGTGGTCGCAGCTATGGTCGACTACACAGTGAGCATATGATCTACTACATGCTCTCGGGAATACCCCAGAGAAGGTATGGTCGTGATGAACATATTTTATGTGTGAATTTAGGGCATAAAGTATGCATCTCATATTCTATTTATGATGCTTCTTGGGTATTTAATGCTGTTTTTATGTTTGTACGGTGTAGGTGAATGAATGGAGAAATCCAAGCGTGAAAAGACCATTTTATGCATTTTTGATGATCCTGTCTAGTTAACTCACACAGTCAACTCAGCAGCTGGGTATAGGGATGAATTTTATAAGGAGAGCCATGAATTTTGTGCATACGATCAGCCTTGGACCAAGTCGAAGAGTAGCCCAATCTCATCTGGAAGAATCCATTCTCTAGAGAAAATATTCCTTACTTATTTAGAATCAAATTTACAAGATTTACAAGGCATGAAAGAATGGAAAGCTCTAATCGATTATGGAAGTTTTCAAGAAGAGACAATGATGTTAAAGATACGATGAGTTGGTGCAAGCAAGATTTTTTCTACTCAAGAATTGTCCACATACAATGAACCTACAAGATTGGAATTTGGTTACCAAAATTATCTCCACAAAATCCCTTATAATGTAATTGTAAAGATTGATTGTGATCTTTACTCACTTGTATATATATGTAATGCTATGCAATAGAAAAAACATCCAAGAATTTTATTGTAAGCTTTTTTTTTTAGTTTTGAAAATTTATGAGAAATTTGAGATTCTTAGTTTCTTGTTTTCAAGTTGTGTTCTTCTTGCTTAAGTATATTTTTTTTTAAGTTTTAATTTTAGTTATAGAACTCTGTAGTAGGGTAGACAAAAATAGGTTATACCCCATTAATAATTTAATTTAGGGGAGAAGGCTCCCTTTGTAATCGTTTGCACATCGCCTTGGAGTGACAACAAGACGACGAGCGACGATAGAGGAATCTTCCAACGAGATAAGTTTTTCTTAAATTATTTTATTTATAATTTTGTTCCCTTCTTGCAATAGATCTATGTTACTCTATGGTTAATATAGTGGTTTTGTAAATCTTCGTGCCATTAGGAATTGGTAATTATCGTTTTTGTGGCTTGATTAATTTTTATTGGAATTAATTAGAGTGGTTAATTCATTAAAATCCAATTGGTACACTTTGCCTTATTTGAGTTAGGATAATAGCGATTCCTCCCAGATTAATTTCCATCAAGTTTTTGGCGCCATTGTCAGGGAAGCTAGTCGTTATTTTTTGTATTTTAAATAGTTCAAAGTGATTTAAAAAAAAAGGAAAAAAAAATTTCATTGAGTTCAAAGTGATTAAAAAAAAAAAAAAAAAAAAAACAAAAAAAAAAAAAAAAAAAAAAGAAAAATGCAAAAAGTTTTCATTGGTTTTCATGCCTTTCTTTGCACCTCCGATCCGTTAGGTTAGAACAGTACAATCGACGGTCCAATCCTAATCATGATGTGGTGTTAAGGGATGTTGGCTATCAAATTATCAAGAGTAATAATGACCAATAGCTTCAACAGTAACAGTGTTGTTTCTCATTGTGATTGCGGATATGATTGGTCTCTAAGCCATTATTCATTAGGAGGTTTGCATTGACCCCAATTTGACAAAAATCTAGCTTTTCATATCGAATTTATTTGAAACGGTTTTGTGCATGAGTGTGGACTCGTGATTCTAGCAATTGTCTAGTAAGAGTCCCATCATTTACAATGGCTGAACCAAAGATGACACTTAAGGATAGGTTCTACCCTGCTAGGGTAGCACAACCTTCATGTATTCAATTGTCAGCTTCCACAGGCAATAACTATGAATTGAAAACTCAATTCATTACCATACTTCCCCATTTTCATGGGTTATTTTCAGAGGATGTATACTTGTTCTTTCGTGAGTATGAAGAGGTGTGTGCCCTCATTAAGATGCAACAGCTCAGTAACGATGCTGTCAAATTGAGGTGCATCACTTTTTCACTCAAGGATGGAGCTAAAAAATGGCTTTATGATCTTCCCCCAAATTCCATTACATCATGGGATAAATTTACTGTATTATTCCTTAAAAAGCTTTTTCCTCTTCACAAGACAAATAAACTTCGAGGGGATATAATGCGGTTTAAATAAGAGCCAAATGAGTCTTTTTCACGACTCATGGAGAGGTTCCAAGGCCTACTCCAAGAGTGCCTTCACCATGGTATTGAAACATGGCAACTTTGTCAAATTATCTACGAGGGGATAGACTTCCCTACCAAGCAAATACTGGAGTCTATGTAACCTCAAGGATTCACTTACTATGCGGATGCTAACGACGCTTGGAACTTTTTGGCGGATCTCACCAAAAAAACAAGAGAGTGGTAGTCTATACAGGAGACAGACCGCACTAAAAAAGGTAAAGGTTACTTTGTCGATGGCATAGTAGCTAAGGAGGCACACTTTGTATGATCCGTATGTACAAATTTTGAGGACAAAATTTCTTTTAAGGGTGGTGGAGTTTTAAGACCTGCACCCCACCAACCCGGTCTAACCTTACGTTATCATGTCGTGATCGGTCTTCCCATCATAATCAACTCAGGTGAACCAATTGTATGAAGAAACCACAAGGCTAGGTATGTAATTCGAATCAAAATCATCTAATTAGGAGCGAGTGGTCGCATACCTAAATAGGTGTGGTTGACTACACCTCAGAATTTTAAGACCACTCGAGTTTAGGACGTGTGGTCGCATATTTTGGACCTGTGGTCGATGGATTCTAGGACAACACTTGCGACCACACGATGCTGAACTGACTCTGAGTTTTGGAAACTTTTCAAAACTTAAGGGATCTCTTTTCTAATTAAAGTGAGACTCTATATGGAGGTTTTTCTCTATATAAGGGACGTCCCTTAGCCTCTCTCACTCTTTTAGAACCCAAATTGAAACTCTAAACCTAAGAGGAAAAGAGAGAGAGGAAGAGAAGGAAAATAAGGAAATTTGGAGAAGAAGGCTGAGAGGAAGGTTTTGCAAGAGAAAGTTCTAGCTACCTACAGTAAGCTTAAGGTATGGACATGACTCTGTAGGCTAGATCAGATAGGATAGGTTCCTTTTATCAAGTTGATGTGTTGAATCTAATGTAACGATTTCGGTTATGAAATTTCTAATGAAAACCATAAGAGATTAGGTTAGGGATAATGGTTAATGAAAAACTGTAAATAATGGCCAAAGGATAATCATAGGATGAACCCAAGTGATGAGCCAAGGAATCGACTTAGGAAGAATTCGGATTGAAGATGAAAAATTGATCAAACATCATGTGGTCGCAGCCTGTGGTCAACCACAGGGTAACCAGAGGATTAACCACAGCTATTCGGGAAGTTCCCAGGAAAGGTGTGGTCACAGGGTGTGGTCGCATAACATGCGACCATAGGATTTGACCACACAGTGTGTGGTCGCATATATTGCAACCACAGGTTCAACCATACAATAACAGCAAACATATTTTGACACCAAACAAGGTTTTTGACTACTGTAACTTGGTAAACTTGAACCCTAACTTAAATACATTAATTTTTTAGGTTTCTAATAGATTCAAAGTGACTTCTAAAGCTTAGGAGAGGAAAAAACATCAATCAAAGGTGAGGGAATAGAACCTAAACTAATTGGCTAAAAATAAGTTGTTTATTTTATTGAGTCCAATGCCATGATTGATTCTATGATTGTATGCTTGTAATGTGCATGTCACATGTCATCCAATATTTTTGTTATTACTACTCGTACATATTTATTTTTGTTAATAATATGATGATGAGGATGATGCTACGAATAGGCATGTAATTACGCGTGTGTGGTTAGTGCGTTGGATGTGAGTAGAGCATCAGGGGGAGGATGTGACATTGTGGTTCATCCTGGTCACCAGACTCTAGCTCTATCTCCACTCAAGTCTTGTTCACTAACATCATCGCATCGCCATTACTTTAGCAGAACTATTACATCGTAGGGCATCAAGGGAGGTCGTCTCGGACTGTGTAGTGTTCGACTCTGCCGTGGGGCCTTAGCTCTATCTCTATGGACGTATTAAGGGATGCTGGCGTGAGGCCTTGGATACACTGGATGACATTTAGAATTGGTTAGTTGCGAGTCCAGTTTGCAAGCCCTTGCCAATGGGGGCTTACGTGTTGGTATGGGTAGGGCATCAGGGGAAGTGTTGGCGGTGTGTGATCCAGACACTTTAACTCTATTTCTATTTCATAGTGGGTGCATATGGGACGACAATGGTATTTAATCCATTGGACGGATTCAGACACTCGTGTATAGAGGTGCGGGGGCCTCCAAACCTTTCTATAGCACATTGTAAACTTAAAAACCAGACCAAAGATATGAATTGAATTCATGTATATGTTTGTTCCATTATTTTGTTGACTCACTGAGCTCAAGTTAGAGAGCTGACCCTCGCGCGTGCAATTCTTTTTTGTTTCTGATATTGCAGGTGTTACGATTGAAGATTATATCGATGCGCCAACATATGGACATGTGGGGCTATGGATGTGCAATCTGTGGATGACGAATATGACTCATCAAGCGAGTGTTTCCATTAGTCACGCTTAGTGTTTTAATTTTGTATTTGGATACTTGTAATAAGTATTAATTATTTTTTGGTTAGTTGGAGATAACTGGATTATTTAATTATTTATCATTGTTGACACTCAGTTCATTATTAATAAGACTTCTACTATTTACTTAAATATCTCTGATTATTACTGTGGAATGTGTTTTGGTTTAACATAGTTGTCATAGCCTATATGAGATCCTAGTTTAAATCATTGGTTTTCATGACGGTTCATCACACCGTTGGTTAGTTCAGAATTGGGGTGTAACAACTTGGTATCAGAACACTCAGGCCCTATCCATTAAACCAGAATACTTCCACAAGAGTCAATGACCTGAGTTAGGTTAAAATTAAAAGCCTTGATACAAACACACCATAAACACATGTGTTGGTTGAGACAGAACTTAAATAAGACAATAATGTATGAATAAAAGGTGGAACCTTATGTATATATAGACAGAAGAAAAGAAAATCAAAATGTATCCTAATAAACAAATAGCATATGATACATTTACAAGTCGGATAAGGACTCCTTGCCTGAGTATACAAATGATATAGTACAGTAACAAGAAGGAAGCATATGTAAGCAGAAAATTAGAATACCGAGTTGACACTCACAAGATGTGGAACTCGATGTATGATAGAGAAAGAAGAAAAATGGCTAGTAATGCCTAAATCCCTACCGAGGTAAAGGGAAAGATCTCGGGCCAAATCTAACAGAGATAAGAGAACAATGGCCATACACCAAAAATAAGAGTAACTATAAAAAAAGATAAAGCTATACTCCTGAGTGACGTGGAGACAAGGAGTGAGATCCGCCATACGCTGATCCATCGCCCGTTGAGCAATAAGAAGAGGTTGTAACCTGACCCCACCACTATCAGGGTAAAGAACTGGTAATAAGAACCAATTGAGCAGATGCCAAATAATGATAATTAAACTGGAGCAAAACAAAGGAGGTGAACAATCATGCCACTCCAGCCAATCTACCTGGACTACCAAGTGCCTTGGCCACGGTTGTAATGAACTGAGACCGGTAAAATGTAAAAGCAACAACAGATGATACCGGCTATGCAAGTTATCATGGAAATCGCTACCCAAGTTGCCAATGCTACACCAACACCTCTGGGTTAGACCAAGTATAGGACCTGTTGGTAGCAACACTGTACCTCCAGCACCCGTTGACCATAACACAGTGTCTACCTGTCAGCACCCCGATTTTGCCACTGCAGCGATCCCCGCTCTCATTGAGGTACCATACGCAATGAGAGGGGTGTAAAAAAATTAATAATAAGAAAACAAAAATAATATATATAAAAAAATATATATAAATAATGAATGAAACAATAAGTCTTGATCCCTTAAAGAAGGGATCAGATATAAAAAACAAAAAAAAAATCTCTCTGATCCCCAAAAGAAGGGATCAGAGACAAACAAAAAAAAATGTGTCTGATCCCTAAAAGAGGAGATCAGAGCCCAAAAAAAATATATAAAAAAAAGGAAAAAAATACAAAAATCTCTTTGATCCCCAAAAGAGGAGATCAGAGAAAAAAAAAAAATGTGTCTGATCCCCAAAAGAGGGGATCAAAGCCCAAAAAAATATATATAAATATAAATATATATATATACAAAAATCCCTCTGATCCCTAAAAGAGGGGATCAGAGACCAAAAAAAAAAAAGGCGGAAGAAAGAGGAGAGAAGAAGAGAGGGAGAGCGGAGAAGAAGGAGAGCAGAGAGAGGGTGAGGGAGTGAGTTGCAGGGGGAAGAGGGAGGTCGACACCTCGACCCTCCTCCCCAAAAATCCTCCCCCAAAACCCTGCCGGTCTCCCAGCCCTAAAACCCCCCCTTTTTTTTTTTTTTAATGGTATAAGAAGGAGCAGCAGCTGCTGCTCTTAAGTGGAGAAACCAGAGAAAAAAAAGAAAAAAAGAAAAGAAGATCGAAGTAGAGGGAAGAAAAGAGAAAGAAAGAGGAAGGAGGGAGAAGAAAGAAGAAGAGGGAGAGAGGAGAAGAAGGCAGCGGCAGCAGAGCCACCTCCATCGAAGGGGAAGAAGGAGCAGCTCTGCTGCTCCATAGAAAAAAAAAAGGAAGCAGGGAAAGAAGAAAGAAGGGAAGGGAGAAGAAAGCTAGAGAGGGAGAAAGGAGAAGAAAGAGAGAGAGGGAGAAAGGAGAAGAAGGCAGCGGCAGCAGAGCCGCCGCCGTCGAAGAGGAAGGAGCAGCTCTGCTGCTGCTCCAAAAAAAGGAAAAAAAAAAGAAGAAGAAGAAAAAAAAAAAAAAGAGAGGCAAAAGAAGAAGAAGGCAACGGCAGCAGGGCCGCTGCCATAGAAGGAAAGGGAGCAGGGCTGCTCCTCCAAAGAAAAAAAAAAAAAAAAGGCAGAAGAAGGAGAAGAAGGCAGTGGCACTACCGCCGCTGCCGTGGAGGAAAGAGGGAGCAGCTACAGTAAAGCTGCTCCAAGGAGTGAAAAAAAAAAAATCCAGCAAGAAGGAGAAGAAAGGGGCGACAGCACAGCCGCCGCCGTCGTGAAAGAAGGAGCAGCTTTCCCCCCACCCTTTTTGCTGGCGATCTCGGTCGACAGGTATATTTTTATTTATTTATTTTTTTCAAGTGATTGCTTTGGTTTGTTTTGGTCTAGGACGGGTTCTAGTTTGGTTGGATCTAAGTGAGGGCCGGTTTGGATTGGTCCGACCATATAATGGGAAATTTAATGTAATTGGTTCGACCATATGATGAGAATTTTAATATGATTGGTCCGACCATCTGATCAAAATTTTAATGTGGTTGATCGAACCACATGATCTGAATTTTATAAGATTTGATCATGACCACATAATTGGGATTTTAATGAGTTGATCTTAACTATTGATTTGGAATTTTGATGTGATTAAAGTACATCCATTGATCATAAATTTTTAATGTGAATTTTAATATGGTCATTAGATGTGATTTTAAGTAATCTGAACTGTTAGATTGTCTTTGAGAGTGACTTTAATCAATATGAGCAGTTAGATTATCATGATAAGCGATCTGAACCATTAGATTATCTTCGGGAGTGATTTAAATGATTCTGAACCGTTAGATTATCATTTTGAATGATCTGAACAGTTGGATGTTCACCATAAGTGTCTTACATGAAATCTGGACCATTGGATCTTCATCATGGATGCTTAAAATGAATTTGAACCATTGGATTATCTTTCTGAGTATTTTAAATGAATCTGGTCCTGTTTATGGTGGTTTAAATATTAAGATCAAACCTGGTTCGGGTTAAACCATGTTTATTTTAATAACCAAGTCCGATTTGTATGGGAGTGGATTGGTCTGGTTCATTTTGCTTTGGCTTTATGGACCTGGTTTAGGTATAGCATGATTTAGGTTTTGCTTGATCTGAGTTAGATTTGGTTCATCTCAGTCCGGTTCAATGTTGGTTCTGGTTTGGCTTAGTGTTGTACTCATATCTTCTTTTATCTTTTTATCTCATGCCCTTTCTTAGGGTCAATCTATCTCAGGTAGGGTATGTAGGTCATTTCATTGTACATAATACATACTGTTTTTTATTTCTTTTTGCTTCATATATCTTGGTTGTCATTATGGTTTCCTGTTTTACACATTTGATGGTTCCTGCTGTTTTAACATCACGTGTATATAGTTGCTTTTTATTTTTTGTTTTTATCACATGCTCTATTTAATTTCCATCACATGCCTATATGCTTATATATTTGTATGATTTAATTTAAAGGCATCGTCCATACCCCCAAGTGATCTGTAACATCCAATTTTTGATAGATGTATGCTAGGATGCTTGCTTCCCGTGATGTGATTGGTTAGGGGACTCCAATGAGTCCAACTGCCCTTTGCGGGCCCATTTAGAATGAGCCCACCCAACCCTAGGATTGGATCCAAGAGTGTGGGAAACCGTTGTATCAAATGCATAGTAATGAAAAATCTGAGATTGGGTAGACGTATGCATAGGATTGGTGGTCTGACGGACGGTCCACCTGGGCATCCCGAATGTGGGATATGAGTGAGATATTAGTGTACCCCGTGTGTGGGGAGCTGAGGAATTTGACCTTTTCTGAGTGTTGCCACGCGTGTCCATGGCTCGTCAATCCATGGGAACTACGCTTGACCTGATTCTGGAGAGACAGTGGTCTCGAGGGATACGTAGGCTGCGGGGGAGTTTGTTCGCTCCACGCTCGGTCAAATTGAGGTAAGTTCCTTGTATTATGGGATTACCTCACCGAGGGGACTTCCTTGTGATAGGGAGTACCTCAACACTGAGATGGGTCACACTGTTGTTGGGACATCTCTCATCATTGGATGTGTTCCATGATTATGGGAGCGTCCATCGCTTGGGATGCGTTCCAACATTTTGGAAGCATCCCTCTTCTCTTGCACACACTTGGTACGTATACACCCGCCCGAACTACGTTTGGCCTAATTCTCGCCACAAAGGGATACGTAGGCGGCCTAAGATTTTCCCAGACCTCGATCATATGTTATATATCATTTTTTCCTTTCTTTTGATGTATGATTAAGCTATTCTTTTAATTCTTTGATTCATTTTTGTAATTATCTTCTTATTTAATCTGTTTAGTTTCAGCTTATGCTATGCATAGTTTGTAAAGAATTAGAGATCAATTTAGGATTCCCCCTTCTACCTTGTATTATATTTAGATAGCCTCAAGTGTTCATAAACTATAGGAAAAGGATAGGATTTAGGGAGACCGGTTTAACCGAGCGAGTTGGGTGCCTAATACCTTCCCAACTCGTAATTTGGCACTTACCCGCCTTTGGTGAGACGAGATAGCCATTTCATTTGCGCGAGTCATTAGCATCCCTCCATTGAGGGACATCATTTATAGGTCCTAAACCTTATCTAGGTGGCGACTCCAGTTTTTTTACCCTCCACTGGCATGAGTGGATGGGATCTAAAGGTGAGAACTTTGCAGATCCCAGTTTGAGTGTAATGAGGGTAGACAACTTTAACTACATGAAAACACAATTTTAAAAATGAGGATAAATCCAATTAAAAAGATTATATTTTTTCCCATGTCCTCACACTACCATACAGTAGGTTATCAGTTTGAGTGTAATGAGGGTAGACAACTTTAACTACATGAAAACACAATTTTAAAAATGAGGATAAATCCAATTAAAAAGATTATATTTTTTCCCATGTCACCTACAGTAGGTTCCAATAACGCACAACCCAATACAAAAGCTTGGTGCACAACAAGCAGTGTATCAAGGTGGTTACCCTTATCAGCCATCGATCTATGGGATAGCTGCATCATGGCAGAATGATTCGACAAGGATTGAGGAATTTTTTTCTGAACATGAAACTCAGCTATTTTATCAAGGGATCAAATCTATTGTAGCCATATAACTAGACAGGATTATATAGGATGTGGTGCATCATTGACTTACTCTTATGATTATAGAGGATGCACATACCTGATTTTAAATTTTTATACTTTGAGAGGATACCTTCTCGATTCAACTTGTTAATTGGAGTTATAGATGTTGTTTCCATAGAATTAGTCCTGATTATACCAATCTAAGCCACTCTCATGATCGACAACATGAATACAGATGTGAACTGAATGAACAGTTAATGGTTCAATCATTTTGAATGTACATCTTTTCAATTTACACCTAATTTATTGATGTACAAAAACTTTCTCTAGATTTACTCTTGTAGTGCCTTGACCAATGGCACTATATACTTGATAGAACCTGTAACCATGAGGCTAAGAGCCGTAGAACCTCTATTTTCATGTATTCGGACCACTTTGTAACCAACAACCAAGGGTCCAATTCATTTTGTATTTGGTTCGGTTATCATAGATTTACTCCTGATCCTTTAAATCTAGGTTTACTAGATAAAACAGGTGTTCATCATCATACTGAATTTGAAAGAAGAAAATGAATTACCTTTGGATAAACATTCTGATTCTTACATTCCCTAGCCTTCGTTGATAAAGACACTTAGTTAATAAGGGAATTATTGGAAGTAAGACGATTGGATTCAGATAAATCTCTATAGCCAAGAACCTTAGATGAAGTAATGGAGAATCTCTGAGATTGCTAGATGGATGGATTTGAGTCACAGTTTGTAAAATAGTGCATAAGCAATAAGTGAGAACTATCAAGAGTAGCCAGTAAAGAGTTGACATCACTCAAGTAGAGTTATAGATGGCTATATCGGTATGAGTCTTGATAAGGTAAAATATTTCAAAAAACATATCTAAAAGTGGATACAACGATGAAATTGAAAATGGTGGTATTGTTAGTACTCGGTTTAGTACAATTACTATTGAGTTATTTTCATTGTTGAACAAGAGGATTGAGTAAAAACCAAGAGAGTTTGGTGGAATTAATAGGAATATAAGCATGTATCCTAATGCTTATAGGTAGACTTGGGATATGTAATGAGTAAATAATAAAAAGATGCTTTTTGAGATATATGAAAGAGAGATCAGGATAAAGCAGCAACGATAAAAGAGATGTAAGCTAACGAGTGTAATATAAGATTATTGGTGTAAGCTAATGAGCTTTTGGGATATGAGATTATTGACGATAGTCTTTGAACAACCAAAAGAGATGAAGGAGCTAGATGTGCTCTTTAGACCTTTAAACCAGATTTTTCTAGTTCAAACCCTTTTGGATTAGATGTTGTATTAGGAGAGTGTTATGAATAATGTCTGAATTGTGTGGATGGAAGAAATTTGGATGCAATCTAATTGGACTTGAGATGGCATTCTTTGATGTCATCTTGGGAATAAACTAGTTGTCTCAATACTCTACAAGTGATTATGTATATAGAAGAGGTAATCATTTAAGAACAAAGATGGCACATAATTTGGTTTTATTGGAAGCATATTGCTTAGGAAGCGAAAGCTCCTCCTTTCTGTACTAAAGGCCAAGAGATGCTTTGAAAATAAAAGAGTTGGATATATGGTATCTGTGGCAGACGTTACTAAATAAGTACCATAGATGAAATATATTAATGTGATGCGTAAATTCCTTGACGTGTTTTCAGGAGACTTACCTGAGTTGTCACCTGATCGTGCAGCTGAGTTCGTTATCAACTTGTTACCAGGGATAGTACCTGCGTCTAAGGCATCCTATGATATAGCTCCTACAGAGTTGAAGGAACTGAATACTCAACTACAGGAGTTATTAGACATAGGTTCTAATCGATTAAGTACTGCATCATGAGGAGTGCCTATGCAATTCATGAAAAAAGGATGATAATGTTTGGCTATGTACTACCAACAATTGAACAAGCTCACGATCAAGAACCAATATCTACTACCTCAGATGGATGACTTGTTTAATCAGCTACAAGGAGCAAAGGTACTTTCTAAGATTGATCTTCGATCAAGATATCATCAATTGTAGAATTTGGATAGTGATATTCCGAAGATAGCTTTTAAAACTTGGAATGAGCATTATGAGTTCCTGGTTATGTCGTTGGATTAACCAATGCCCTTATATCTTTTATAGAGCTTATGCACCTGGTATTTCATGATGTATTGGACACTTCAATCATAGCTTTTATCAATGGTATTTTGGTTTATTCCAAAGATGAAGAAAGTCTTGTAACGGACCTTAGAGTAGCCTTACAACGGCTGAGAATGGAGAAGTTTTATGCCAAGTTCATGAAGTGTGAGTTCTGATTAAACAAGGTTGCATTCTCGGGGTCACATAGTGTCATCAAAAGGGATAAAAGTGCACCCTAGTAAGATAGATCGTAGGGTGAGAAATGCCTAAGAACATTGTAGAGATCAGAAGTTTCTTAGGTTTAGCTAGTTATTATAAATGATTCATGGAGGATTATTCTAGGATCGCAATACCTCTTACCAAGCTAGCCTAGAAGGGAGAGAAGTTTATTTGGACTGACAAGTGTAAAGAATGTTTTTAGACTCTAAAAGCAAGGGTGATATCGGCTCCCATCTTGATCATTCTGGTACCAGGGGAACCTTTTACCCTATACACGATGCTTTTGGATTGGGTCTAGGTTGCGGGTTGATGCAAGGAGAATAAACGATTGCATATGCTTCAAGATAACTAAAGGAGCATCAGAAGAGTTACCTTACTCTTGACTTAGAGTTACTGGTGATGAATTATGCAATCAAGACTTGGAGACATTATTTATACGGAGAAGAATTTCAGGTAAATTGGATTACAAGAGTTTACTTAACTCTTCACCATAAAAGAGTTGAACATGAGGCAAAAGAGATGGTTGGAACACCTGAAGGATTAAGACTGTGATATTTAATGCCACCCGAGCAAGCTAATGTGGTAGCTGAGGCCTTGAGCAAAAAGGGCAATATGAAGTCTGAGGAAGGACCCAGTATAAATGTCGTCTTGTGTTCCGTAGCAACATATTCAGATTTAAAAGGAGAGCAACATATAATAGAAACTCGTGATGATCCAATTGAGCAAGAACTTATGGATGATTATGGAGCAATAGTTCCTCACTTGCATTCGCAGCATTAAAGATCATATCTTATTTGGTGGACGAAGTAAATGCCACAATTCTATTAAATTCGTATTTAAGAACGGTGCAAAAAGATTTAAAGAAAGGAAAACCTAACCCTGACCTACTTGGATGCGAAAAAGGTACTTGGATACAAAGGAAGATTTTGAATACCTGAAGGTAAAGACTTTGACATCATGAGTAGGATAATGGTAAGAGCCCATTATACTCTATATTCAGAACATCCTGGAGTACCAATACGTATCATGGCCTGAAGAGATTGTGCTGCTAAAGAGGAATGATAACAGATGTAGCTTAGTGCGTGTTCCAGTGTTTGAACTATCAACAAGTAAAGGCTGAAAGACAAAGACCAGCAGACTTACTACAACCACTATCAGAGCCAGTGTAGAAGTGGAATTGGATAACAATGGACTATGTCACCGGTTTACCACTGACTCCTAGATCCATTGACACAGTCAGAGTGATAGTTAATCGTCTTATAAAGACGGTTCGTTTCATTGCTATATGACCTCGGTGTACTTTGGAGTGGCTAGCTAAGCTATATGTAGATAATATTGCCAGATTGAGTGGTATGCCTGAAAGCATAGTGTCGAATAGAGGCTCTCGTTTTACCTTAAAGTTTTGGGAGAGACTACAAAAAGCGATGGGAACAAAGTTAGAGTTTAGCACCGCATTTCACCCTCAAATCGACGGACAGTCAGAACGGACTATATAGATCCTAGGAGGTATTCTCCGAGCCTATAAAATTGTTTTTAAAGGAGCTTGAGTTGAGAAGTTGCCATTGATTAATTTTACTAGCAAGCTACCATATAGAAGTTACCTATGAAGCATGGTATGGTAAAAATGTCAAACTTCTTTATTTTGGAATGAAGTAGGAAAACGAGGAATTGTAAGACTTGAGTCTATTGAAGAAACCTATTGAGTGACAAACAAGATCAAAAGGAAAGGGCTAAAATAGCTCAAAGTTGTCAAAAGACACCAAGACTGTAAGACCCGCACTCCGTAAACCCGGTCTAAACCTTGGTTTTGTGTCGTAGCAGGTCTTCCGATCATCACCGGGCCAGACGGGGTGAGCGGATGACAAACAGGTATGAAATCGGACCAAAGATGATCAAATCAACATGATTTTATGTTGACCGGTCAATGGTACCGGTCTTCGTACCGGTCGACCGGTCAGCTCTGCGCAGCTGAATGTTGGAAATCCAGAAATTAACTTCTGAGGGTCCCACTTTCCTGATTTCGAATCTAAGACTTTCCTAATCCTAATAGGGTTACTAAACCCTAATTCTAGCCTATAAATACACCCTTAAACCTCCTCAAATCCTTTCCATTGTCTCTCGCAAACCCTAGAGAAGAGAAAGAGGTCAGAAAGGAGAAGGAGCTAGGAAGAAGAAGGGGGTGCCGCCATTGCCGTTCGACAAAGCTCACTCTACGCTAGTCAACGGTAAGTGTTTGAATCAATCTTCTTACCCAATGTTAGCTGTGTGGGTGGATCAATATCATGCAGAGTAGGTATTGATCTAAAACCCTAAATTTGCCAATGAACCCTAAGTTGCCGTCAAACCCTAGATTCGAGTTCCGAGATGATATTCATCGAAACTAGACTTGAATGAGTTGGGGATAACTCTAACTCAAAGATTAGACTTAGAATGGATAGGAGAAACCTTGAAAATCCATAGAGGATGATCGACGGCAGTCGAAAAACCCATGTATGGTCTTCCGGAGACATACCGGTCGACTATACCGGTTGCACACAGTGCGATTGGTATGTTGCCACCGGTATCCCTCGAGAGGCTGGTCTGTGGGGACTGGCTTACCATACCGGTCGCCAGTCTTTCCCACAGAGCTGAGACTGGTACATGCCACCGGTCAGCTCTGTGAGAGTATTTTGTAACCTTGTTGGTTTCCGACCAACATGAAACCCTAAGAAAAATATTCTAATGAAACCCTAATAACATTGTAGGACTTTGTGACTTCCCGTTTGGATCTTGCGACGTGGAGCAAGCTAACAAACGAGCGTCAGGTAAGGGAATCTGACCTAAACCTAATAATTAATGGACAGTAAAACTTTGTTAATCACCTGAATATGTATGATGTGATGTTTGTGCATATTCACATGCCATCCTTTATTTTCAGTTATTATTATTGTTCATGCATTGATAGGATGTGATTGTTAGGCATGTGATTGTTTTCGTGAGTGTGTGGGGTGGGGCATGGAGCCTGGGATCATTCCTCACACTGATACTTTTTTGTAGTATTCTATCTTAACATGCTTGGTACGGGTGGGGCATCAGGGGAAGGTCGTGGTTTGGTGGTCTTCGATATTGATGTTGGCCTGGCCATGGTTATGTGGCACTGTGGTCTCCGAGTCGATGCTGGCTTGTCCACGATGCTTTATCTCTATCTCTATGCCGTAGGGAGTTATGTTGGGATATGGTCTACTTGTGTTATGTTTCTATCCTAGTGGGTTAGTTGCGGATAGGGCATCAGGGGAGGTGTGGGAATGCCTTAGCTCTATCTCTATGCCGTAGACGGCTGTGCTGGGATAGAGCATACATTGATGACATATAGGATTGGTTAGTTACGAGCCCAGTTTGTGAGCCCTGGCCAGTAGGGGCTTAGGTACTGGTATGGGTAGAGCATCAGGGGAGGTAGGGGGTATCTTAGCTCTATCTCTATTCCATGATGGGTGCATGTGGGCCAATGGGGGTGTGATCCATGAGGTGCCATACACTCGTGTATAGAGGTGCGGGGGCCACCAAACCTTTCTATAGCACATTGCAAACTTAAACCAGACCACAACATAAAATGATTGTTACTCATGCATAATATTGTGAAATTGTCTGATTGTCTTTCTGAGCTAAGTTGTGAGCTCACCCTTTGTGTACACATTGTTTTTAGATGTTGATGCAGGTTACACTATTGATGACTATATGAACGCTCCGGCGTATGGTGATGTTGCTGCTCTGGGTGCACAGGCAGGAGAGGACGAGCATGACGCTTCATGCTGAGTGCCCTTTCTGCGTATACCGTGATTGGATTTTGTTTATTCGTTTCAGTTATTTTCGTTTGATATTAAAGGGATGTAAAAGATATTTATTTTATGTTTGAATTTGAATAATTGGATACTTATTTAATTTATCATTAGATACTCAGTTCATTCTATTTTAAAGACTTCCGCTGTACTATTATACTCTGATTGTGGTTATGTGTAATGGTTTGTATGAGTGGATACGGCCTATTTGAGATCCTGGTGTAAACTGTTGGTTCAATGACGGTTTACTCACACCATTCTGGTTGGATCAAAATTGGGGTGTGACAAGTTGGTATCTGAGCTCTCGGGCTCTGTCCAACAAACCATATTGCACTTAACTAAGTCGATGAACTGAGTTAGGAAAAATGTAAAAATCTTAATACAAACACACCCTAAGCATTATTTGATACCTGAGACGGACTAAGAAAGAGAATAATGTACTATTCTAAATATGGAACTTAACATGTGCACATACACTAGTTAGGTGAAACATAAAGATTTTCATTAAAAGGAAAGAGTATCAAATGAAGTAGTGCTACATGGTACAGTCCACAAACCAGACAGTTACCCTGTTATATAAACTATATGTAAAAGAGAAATAAGAGGGACAATCATGGGGTAGGGGGCCTGGGAGGAATAGGGTCTGCTATATCATAGTCTCGTTCGTAAGCAACCCTGAGCCAGTGCACCTGATCCTGTATGACTCTGAGACTGCGAGCCAACTGCGCCAAGTCACGGCTCATCTCACGCTGAGTGTCCCTGATCTCCATGATCATGCCCATCATGGTGTCGGAGGGAGGCTGAGATGGTCTAGCTGTAGAGGTAGATGGTGGTGCTGCAGGTGTAGGCTGTGGAGCTGACGCTGGTACACCCTCGGCTCTATCCTCGTCATCATCATGCTCGAGCTTGGCTGCATAGGCCGCATTGGCTGCTGCTGCTGCTGCCGCCACGGCTGCTACCCTCCCAAGTGGGTGAGGGCGAGCCTCCAACTCGTCATCGCTAACAGGCAGGTCAACCATCTGCATCCTTTGGATGGTGTCCCAGTCTATGTCGGATGTCAGAGTATCCTCAACGGTCGCCTCGCCTCTCATGCTCACACCCAGGCGACGTAGCAGGAAGGTAATGAGACGACCGTAGGGAAGGTTACTGGCCTGATCGGCCAGGGTCACTTGATGCATGGTCCTGATGATGAGGTAAGGGAGAGAGACCTGCTCCCCAGTGCAGACGCAATAAGTAATGTACTAAGTGAGCTGGGATAACTCACTATAGTGGCCGCTCTGGGGCACGATGTTGTGCTGAATGATGCGACTATATACTTGAGGTGCAGGTCTCAAGCTGGCCGCCTTCATAGGAGCTCCAGGGTTTTGTATCTGATCTGCTATCTCTCGGCGCAAATCCTCAGTCAGATAGCCCTTCGCTTTGGGAGGGCAATACACTAGGTCTCCATCATTAGGAACCCCTAGAAGGTCGGCCAGCTGGTGGGTGTTGAATGAGATAGGTACACCCCTGACATAGGTAGTGATGCGTAAATCCCTACCCTGGTTGGGATCGTTAAAATCTCCATGCAGTTCCAGGTTAGCATAGAAATGCTTAACCAGATTGGGACGGGTGGTATCAGTGTAGGATATTACCGGTACCCACCCAAGCGCGTTGAAAGTAGCTCGCACATCGAATCTCTCCAACTGATCCAGGTTAACCCGGCGCCCAGATTCTATGGTTTTGTTATCAAACCACAGAAATCGAGCCTATGCTTCCATAGAACGAAACTAGTGTTCGTCAAGTTGGGGAACTGGTGGCTGGGGAGCATGTGAGCTCGAGCCATGAGGACGTTTTCCCAAGAGCACGTTGGAGAGCCATTTTAACTGCAAAACAAAAGAAAACAAGATGAAAATGTTAGAAATTATCGAAATTTCGGCAGCATAACGACAGTAATTTGGGAAAAAGCCTCAAACTCACCCAAAAACATGGGGAGGAGGACTTACGTAACCCCCACACTATTCGAAAAATCAATCACAAGCAATTACAACAAGAAATTTCAAGAATTTGAGAAAATTCAAGAAAATTCGAAAAATTTCAAAAACCTAGGTCAAAAAGTGTAAAAATTTGATTTTTATGAAAACCGTTCGGTGAAACCCCAAATTGGTTGAGGGCTTTTGATCTTGGGGGTCCCTAAACCCTTTCCAAGCCGAAGGAAAAGAGTTCCTACGGTTGGAACATCTCAATCAATGAAAAACCTAAATTTTTACATAAAGACGATATGGAAAATATCTAAAAACTTGAAAGAGAGGGAAGAGACCTACCTGGAGACGAGGTTCTACGCTTTGAACGGAAGGAATCGGCTTCTAAGGTCACCGGCCGGACTGTAGCAACTCGGATTGGCAGAGAAGAATCACCACCAGAGAGAAAAGAGAAAGAAAAGTGAGAAATTTTTTCACTTTTCGCGATTTTAAAGCCAGTTCTGGGCATACCGGTCGACGGTTTTGCCTACACCGATCGACCGGTATCTCCCCAGGCGTGTGACCGCTATGTCTCAGTCAGAATTTTAATTCTGACCGGTCGACTATACCGGTCGCAACACTGTATACAGAGTGTCGACCGGTATGTTGCGACCGGTCAACACCAGAAAAGCCAGAAAAACCTCTGAAAAATTTTAAAATTTTGTAGACTTAATTACTCCTTTTTATGACTGTTTCGCCTTATATTGTTCAATACTAACACCACTATTTCTTCATTCTCATGTGTTATGTCTTCTTCTCAGATTCAAACAGAACAGGTTGAACAAGGCCATGTTAGAGAGCCAAGCCCGGAAGTTGAGGAGGAACAGGTTCCAGAAGTAACAACAAATTTGCCTGGGCCACCTCACAGGAATTCTGAGACCATTGTTACGAACTTGGTCTATCAGATGCAAGCTCAGCAGAAAGAATTCCTGAGCGAGATACTATAGATGCTCAGGCCACCGGGTTTTGTTCCCACTGGAGGTACGCCTGAGTCTAGAGAGAAAAATACTTCACAGCCGATGCAGGGTAGCCCAAGGCCGAAAGGGCCAAGCACAGAATGTACCATCACCGCATCAGTTTCCGTCACCTTCTGTGTACCTGGGAGCCTATCCGTATCCACCACCATGGTACGGAATGAACACTCAGGGACAGCATGATCTGAGCAGAGCGGTGGATAGATTCCTGAAGTTGAAGCCTTCAGCATTCACCGGTAAGACAGGAAAACCATTGTGGCCAGCACAGTGGGTTGTAGAGATGGAGAAAAACTTCCGACTGATGACCTGTACAGAAGAGGAAAAGGTCTTATTTGCCACTCATATGCTGAAAGAAGATGCAAATGCTTGGTGGAATTCTACACGGGCATATCTGGAGACGAAACATGCACAGGTAGATTGGGAAGTATTCAAGGTCGTCTTCTTCGATAGTATTTTCCAAAGAGCTTCAGAGATCAGATGGAGAAGGAGTTTCTTAATTTGCAACAGTCTCAATCGACTGTGGATGCTTACCAGCAGAGGTACGAGGAGTTATTTTTCTTCGCACCGGCAAGTATGCAAGAGGAAGAGACCAAGACATGTAGGTTCACCATGTGACTACGTGGAAGCATCAGAGAGCACATATTGGGTCTGGACAAGAAAATCTATAATGAGGCTGTGCAGGTTGCGAGGGTGATAGAGTCCAGTTAGAGGGACAGCTTCTTCGCTCAGAACAGGGGAGTGAAGAGACCCGATATTGAGAGTTTGGGTGGCGGTAACAATAGACCCTTTCGCCCATACAGGGCTCAGACCGCTACAGTACCTGTTAGAAACAATACGGCACCACCTGTGCCACAGAATGCCGGATTCAACCCGAATATCAAATGTTTCAACTGTCAGCAAGTGGGTCATATTGCAAGGACCTGTACTCTACCTAGGAAGCAACCTCCCCAGCAAGGAAAAGTATATGCAGTCACCACTAAAGAAGCAGCTGCATCACCTGATGTGGTCACGGGTACGACTCTATCCCTTACTATTTGGCTTACTAATTTTCATTGTGTGTATGCGCATGTAGAACTAAGGGATAATAAAAAATTTCAGGAATTGTAAATGTAGCTGGTATACCTGCCAGAGTACTATTTGACTCTGGGGCCACACACTCCTTTGTTTCTATATATTTTGGGAAGCGAATGGAGTTACCAATCAAGCATTTGAACCCAAGCTTGATAGTTCGCTCTCCACTAGGAGTCGAAGTGGCTTTGACCGAATATTATGGACCATGTACTGTATGTATTGAGGGCCGAGACTTAGAAGCAAGCCTAGTACTACTCGAGATGGTAGACTTTGATGTCATCTTGGGAATGGATTGGCTAGGCCATCATTCAGCCATTCTATTATGTGGTGAAAGGAAGCTTATGCTTACTGACAAAAAGGGAAGGGAATATAGCTTCACTGGGATCAGGCTATCTAGGAAACAGAAGCTGATTCTCTTCGCCTTAAAAGCTAAGAGGTGCTTAGAGAAGGGGGGAGTGGGGTATCTAGTATCTGTAGTCGACATCACGGTGGAGTCACACAAGATGGAAGATATAGATGTGGTTCAAGAGTTCCCAGATGTATTTCCAGAGGAGCTTCCAGGTCTACCATCGGACAGGGCTACAGAGTTTGTAATAGACCATATGCCAGGTTCGGCGCCGGTGTCTAAAGCACCATACAGAATGGCCCCTACCGAGTTAAAGGAGTTGAAGACCCAATTACAAGAATTGTTAGATAAGGGTTTCATACGACCTAGCATATCGCCTTGGGGAGCACATGTATTATTCGTCAAGAAGAAGGAAGGAAGTGTAAGGCTGTGTATTGACTACCGTGAACTGAACAAGTTGACTATCAAGAATCGGTATCCTTTGCCTAGAATCGATGATCTCTTCGATCAGCTGCAGGGTGCAAAGGTTTTCTCGAAGATTGATCTCCGATCGGGGTATCACCAAATGAAGATCAAGGCCGGAGATATTTCGAAGACTACTTTCAGGACGAGGTATGGACATTATGAGTTTCTAGTTATGTCTTTCGGGTTGACCAATGCTCCAGCGTCGTTCATGGAACTGATGAACCGAGTGTTTCATGATATGTTGGACACTTCGGTCATCGTATTCATCGATGACATATTGATCTACTCTAAGGACATGGAGACTCATACAACACATTTGAGGGCAGCCCTACAACGGCTGAGACAAGAAAAACTTTATGCTAAGTTCAAGAAGTGCGAGTTTTGGCTGAAGGAAGTGGCTTTCTTGGGCCATGTTGTATTTGAAGACGGTATCAAGGTTGATCCAAGTAAGATAGCTGCTATAGTAGGATGCGAAGCACCAAAATCTATTACGGAAATTCGTAGTTTCCTTGGGGTGGCTGGTTATTATAGAAGATTCATGGAAGATTACTCCAGGATCGCTGTTCCACTCACCAGATTGACCAAGAAGGGAGAGAAATTCATATGGACAGATGAGTGTGAGAAGTGCTTTCAGACTTTGAATTCAAGACTAGTCTCTGCACCTATCTTGACCATCCCAGAACCAAGCGTACCGTTTACTTTATATACGGATGCTTCAGGGTTGGGTATTGGGTATGTAATGATGCAAGGAGAACAGGTGATTGCTTACGCATCAAGACAGTTAAAGGAGCATGAGAAGAACTATCCTACGCATGATTTGGAGCTAGCAGCAGTTATACATGCCATCAAGACTTGGAGACACGACTTGTACGGTGAGAAGTTTTAGATTAAGTCAGATCACAAGAGCTTAACTTATCTTTTCACTCAGAAGGATCTGAATATGAGGCAGAGGAGATGGCTGGAATTGTTGAAAGATTATGATTGTGACATCCAGTACCATCCGGGCAAAGCAAATGTTGTGGCTGATGCCTTAAGCAGAAAGTGGGCATCGAAACTTGAGGTAGGACCAAGTACAAATGCTGCATTATGTGTCGCAGCCTCAAGTTCAATTGAAGACGATGAAGAGTATATAATTGAAACTGCACAAGATCCAGTCGAGCAAGGCTTAATTCATAAGTTCACCATGATGTTCGCCGCTTTGAAGATCTCGCCGGATCTAGTTGATGAAGTCAAGATAGCAATCCTACAGGATCCACATCTCAAGACAGTACAAGAAGACTTAGAGAAGGGTACGAGCAATCCTGACTTTACCTTGGATTCAGACAAGGTACTCAGGTATCGTGGACTGTTATGTAAACCTGAGAGTGAAGACTGCAATATCAGAGATCGAGTTATGACTGAAGCTCATTACACTCCATATTCGGTACATCCAGGAAGTACCAAAATGTACCATGATTTAAGAAAACTATATCGGTGGAGGGGTATGAAAGCAGATATAGCTCGTTTCGTGTTCCAATGTCTGAATTGTCAACCAGTTAAAGCAGAAAGGCAGAGACCCGCAGGTTTACTACAGCCATTATCGGAACCTGCATGGAAGTGGGATTGTATAACTATGGATTTCGTCACTGGCTTACCTTTGACACCAAGATCAGTGGATGCAGTTTGGGTTATAGTTGACCGACTCACCAAGACAGCTCAATTTATTGCGGTCAGACCTCAGTATACCATGGAGAAACTGGCCAAGTTATATGTTGATAATATAGTCAGACTTCATGGCGTTCCAGAGTATAGTATCTGACAGAGATCCCCGTTTTACATCAAAATTCTGGGAAGGATTACAGAAAGCTATGGGAACGAAGTTGAAGTTCAGTATAGCTTTTCACCCTCAGACGGACGAACAGTCAGAACGAACTATTCAAATTTTGGAAGATATGTTCCGAGCTTGTGCAATAGATTTCAAGGGAGCTTGGGATGAGAAGCTATCACTTATCGAGTTTGCTTATAACAACAGTTATCAGGCTACAATTCAGATGGCCCCATATGAAGCACTCTATGGGAAGAAGTGTCATACAACTCTGTTATGGAACGAGGTGGGAGAAAGAAGAATTGTAGGACCGGAGTTTGTTGAAGAAACTTGTCGAGTGATTGATCAGATCAAAGAGAGAGTAAAGACAGCTCAAGTTCGACAGAAGCACTATGCGGATAATCGACGTCGAGATCTAGAGTTTGCAGTGGGTGACAAAGTATTCCTGAAGGTATCACCGGTGCAAGGTCTGAAACGGTTTGGTAAGAAGGGGAAGCTATGCCCCAGGTATGTTGGACCATATGAGATATTGACCCGATGTGGTAATGTAGCATAACAATTGGCTCTACCACCATCTATGTCAAGCGTTCATAACGTGTTCCATGTATCATTACTGAAGAAGTATGTCAGAGATCCATCGCACATCTTGACTGCTGATCCCCCAGACATGGCTGAAGACTTAACATTCGAAGTGGTACCTGTGATGCTCTCAAGCCGAAAGGTACAACAACTTCGAACCAAGGACATCCATTATGTGAAGGTGCATTGGAGAAGCCAAAATGTAGAGGAAATTACTTGGGAAGAGGAGAGCGCGATGAGGTAGGAGTACCCTAACCTTTTCAACGATCAAGGTATGTTTAAATTTTGGGGCCGAAATTTCTTTTAAGGGTGGGGGAGTTGTGAAACCTATATGCAAATTTCGAGACAAAATTTCTTTTAAGGGTGGGGGAGTTGTAAGACCCGCACTCCGTAAACCCGGTCTAAACCTTGGTTTTGTGTCGTAGCAGGTCTTCCGATCATCACCGGGCCAGACGGGACGAGCGGATGACAAACAGGTATGAAATTGGACCAAAGACGATAAAATCAACATGATTTTATGTTGACCGGTCGATGGTACCGGTCTTGGTACCGGTCGACCGGTCAGCTCTGCGTAGCTGAATGTTGGAAATCTGGAAATTGACTTCTGAGGGCCCCACTTTCCTGATTTCGAATCTAAGACTTTCCTAATCCTAATAGGGTTACTAAACCCTAATTCTAGCCTATAAATACATCCTTAAACCTCCTCAAATCCTTTCCATTGTCTCTCGTAAACCCTAGAGAAGAGAAAGAGGTTGGAAAGGAGATGGAGCTAGGAAGAAGAAGGGGGTGTCACCATTGCCGTTCGACGAAGCTCACTCTACGCCAGTCAACGGTAAGTGTTTGAATCAATCTTCTTACCCTATGTTAGCTGTGTGGGTGGATCAATACCATGCAGAGTAGGTATTGATCTAAAACCCTAAATTTTCCAATGAACTCTAAGTTGCCGTCAAACCCTAGATTCGAGTTTCGAGATGATATTCATCGAAACTAGACTCGAATGAGTTGGGGATAACTCTAACTCAAAGATTAGACTTAGAATGGATAGGTGAAACCTTGGAAATCCATGGAGGATGATCGACGACAGTCGAAAAACCCATGTATGGTCTTCCGGAGACATACCGGTCGACTATACCAGTTGCACATAGTGCGATTGGTATGTTGCCACCGGTATCCCTCGGGAGGCAGGTCTGTGGGGACCGGCTGACCATACCGGTCGCCAGTCTTTCCTACAGAGCTGCGACCGGTACATGCCACCGGTCAGCTCTGTGAGAGTATTTTGTAACCTTGTTGGTTTCCAACCAACATGAAACCCTAAGAAAAATATTCTAATGAAACCCTAATAACATTGTAGGACTTTGTCACTTCCCGTTTGGATCTTGCGACGTGGAGCAAGCCCACAAACTAGCGTCAGGTAAGGGAATCTGACCTAAACCTATTAATTAATGGACAGTAAATCTTTGTTAATCACCTAAATATGTATGATGTAATGTTTGTGCATATTCACATGCCATCCTTTATTTTCAGTTATTATTATTGTTCATGCATTGATAGGATGTGATTGTTAGACATGTGATTGTTTTCGTGAGTGTGTGGTGTGGGGCATGGATCCAGGGATCATTCCTCACACTGACACTTTTTTGTAGTATTCTATCTTAACATGCTTGGTATGGGTGGGGCATCAGGGGAAGGTCGTGGTACTGTGGTCTCCGATTTTTATGTTGGCCTGGCCATGGTTATGTTGCACTGTGGTCTCCGAGTCGACGCTGGCTTGTCCACGATGCTTTAGCTCTATCTCTATGCCGTAGGGAGTTATGTTGGGATAGGGTCTACCTGCGTTATGTTTCTATCCTAGTGGGTTAGTTGCGGATAGGGCATCAGGGGAGGTGTGGGAATGCCTTAGCTCTATCTCTATGCCGTAGACGGCTGTGCTGGGATAGAGCATACATTGATGACATATAGGATTGGTTAGTTGCGAGCCCAGTTTGTGAGCCCTGGCCAGTAGGGGCTTAGGTACTGGTATGGGTAGAGCATCAGGGGAGGTACGGGGGTATCTTAGCTCTATCTCTATTCCATGATGGGTGCATGTGGGCCAATGGGGGTGTGATCCATGAGGTGCCACACACTCGTGTATAGAGGTGCGGGGGCCACCAAACCTTTCTATAGCACATTGCAAACTTAAACCAGACCACAGCATAAAATGATTGTTACTCATGCATAATATTGTGAAATTGTCTGATTGTCTTACTGAGCTAAGTTGTGAGCTCACCCTTTGTGTACACATTGTTTTTAGATGTTGATGCAGGTTACACTGTTGACGACTATATGAACGCTCCGGCCTATGGTGATGTTGCTGCTCTAAGTGCACATGCAGGAGAGGACGAGCATGACGCTTCATGTGAGTGCCCTTTCTGCGTGTACCTGTGATTGGATTTTGTTTATTCGTTTCAGTTATTTTCGTTTGATATTAAAGGGATGTAAAAGATATTTATTTTATGTTTGAATTTGAATAATTGGATACTTATTTAATTTATCATTAGATACTCAGTTCATTCTTTTTTAAAGACTTCCGCTGTACTATTATACTCTGATTGTGGTTATGTGTGATGGTTTGTATGAGTAGACACGGCCTATTCAAGATCCTGGTGTGAACCGTTGGTTCAATGACGGTTCACTCACACCATTCTGGTTGGATCAGAATTGGGGTGTGACAAAAACCACGTGTTCGTCATAAGTGACAAAGACTTCTTGATGATGTCACTTATGTGTGGTTTGAAGCGGTTCAACAAGAAGGAAAAGTTGTGTCCTATATATGTTTTGGACCTTATAAAATTCTAGAGAGACGTAGAAAAGTTAAATAGCAACTAGCGTTACTGCCATCCATGTCTAGTATGCATGACGTATTTTGCGTATCTCTATTGAAAAAGTACATTAGAGATCTATCACGGGCATTGACTGCTGATCCACTAGATTTGATAGAAGGCTTATGTAAGTCCCGCACTCCGTTAACCCGGTCTAAACCTTGGTTTTATGTCGTAGCAGGTCTTCCGATCATCATCGGGCCAGACGGGACGAGCGGATGGCAAACAGGTACGAAATCGGATCAAAGACGGTCAAATAATCATCATTTAATGTTGACCGGTCGATGGTACCGGTCTTGGTACCAGTCGACCGGTCAGCTCTGCGGCTGAATACGGAGATCCGGAATTTGATCTCTGTGGGTCCCACTTTCTTGATTTCAAATCCAAAGACCTTCCTAATCCTAATAGGGTTACAAAACCCTAATTCTAGCCTATAAATACACCCTTAAACCTCCTCAAATCCTTTCCAATTTCTCTCACAAACCCTAGAGAGGAGAAGGAGGTTGGAAAGGAGAGGAGGCTAGGAAGAAGAAGAAGGTGCCGCCATTACCGTTCGACGACGCTCACGTTACGCCAGTCAACGGTAAGTGTTTAACCATTATTCTTACTCTATGACTCTAGGAGTTGTTTGGGTGGATCAATACCATGCAAAGAAGGTATTGATCTAAAACCCTAAATTGGCCAATAAACCCTAAGTTGCCGTCAAACCTTAGATTCGAGTTCCGAGATGATATTCATCGAAATAAGACTTGAATGAGATGGGGATAACTCTAACTCAAAGGTTAGACTTTGAATGGATAGGAGAAACCCTGGAAATCCATAGAGATCGATCGACGACAGTCGAAAAACCAAGTGTATGGTCTTTCGGAGACATACCGGTCGACCATACAGGTTGCTAGTCTGCTCACAGAGCTGCAACCGGTATGTTGAGACCGCTCAGGTCTGAAAGGCTGGCTTTGGACTTTGTTGGTTTCCGACCAACGTGAAACCCCAAGAAAATTATTCTAATGAAACCCTAATATTATGTAGGACTTGGTGACTTTCCGTTTGGGTCTTGCGACGTGGAGCAAGCTAACAAACGAGCGTCAGGTAAGGGAATCTGACCTAAACCTAATAATTAATGGACAGTAAATTGTTGTTAATCACCTGATTATATATGATGTGATGTTTGTGCATATTCACATGCCATCTTTTATTTTCAATTTTTATTACTGTTCATGCATTGATAGGATGTGATTGTTATGCATGTGATTGTTTTTGTTAGTGTGTGGAGTGGGGCATGGGCCTGGGATTGCTCCTCACACTAGCACCTTTTGTAGTATTCTATCTTAACATGCTTGGTACGGGTGGGGCATCAGGGGAAGGTCGTGGTACGGTGGTCTCCGATGTTGATGCTGGCCTGGCCATGGTTATGTGGCACTGTGGTCTCCGAGATCGACGCTGGCTTGTCCACGATGCTTTAGCTCTATCTCCATGCCGTAGGGAGTTATGTTGGGATAGGGTCTACTTGCGTTATGTTTCTATCCTAGAGGGTTAGTTGCGGATAGGGCATGTCACACCCCAATTTTGGTCTAACTAGAATGGTGTGATGAACCGCTAATAAACCAATGGTTCAACCAGGATCTCAAATAGGCTTTCCCCGCGTTATCTAAACTTACACACATCCATAATCATAATCAGAGTAAATAAACAATAGCAGAAGTCTTATAGTAACATGAACTGAGAACTAAAATGATATCATTAATTTAATAGCAAATTATTCTGTTTTCAACTGAGACATAAATATTTAAATACCAAATACATGTCTTAATAAATCCAACAAATAAACCTATAAAATATCTAATCAAATACACACGAGTTGCACTCGCAAGAGGAGTAGTGTGTATCCGCTTCAGCTTCAACCTGCATGGCTGCCACATTTCCATACGCAGACGCATTCATATAGTCTTCAACGGTATAATCTGCATCATCAACTAAAGATATTCGACGTCGAGGGATGAGCACACATCACGGCTCAGTGAGTAGCCAAAACAATGCAACAATACATATGCATGCACATCAATTTATATCTTTGGTCTGGTTTAAAGTTTGCAGTATGCTATAGAAAGGTTGAGGTAGCCAAAGGTCGCGTTTATTGACTCCGCCTCTATACACGAGTGTGTGACGTTACCCGAAGATCACGTTTATCGTCAACTCACATGCACCCAATCATGAACATTATATAACAAAGATTACGTTTATTGCTATATAGTGCCATACCAACACGTAAGCCCCTGTTGGCGAGGGCTGCAAACTGGGCTCGCAACTAACCAATCCTAATGCCAAACAGTGTATCCAAGGCCTCACCCAGCATCCCTCAGAATGTCCATAGAGATAGAGATAAGGCCCCCGGTAGAGTCAGAGACTACAAGGACCGACCACCTCCCCTGATACTCTACGACATAATAGTTCTGCTAAAGTAATGGCGATACGACGATGCCAATGCACAAGACTTGAGTTAGAGATAGAGCTAAAGTGCTGAGACCCGCCAAAGGTTAACGTTTATTGACGTTCTCATCACACCTCCCCTGATACTCGCTCGCATCAAGCACATCAACCACACACATACAAGCACATGCCTATTCCTATCATCATCATCATCATCATGTTATAAATGATAAAGTAAATATGCATGAACAAGTAATAGAAATATTGGATGGCATGCTATATGCACATTACAAACATATTCGCATAGAATCAAGCATGGCATTGGACTCAAGAAATAGAAAATAATTTATTATTAACCAATGTAGTTTGGAGTTAAGGTTCCTCACCTTAGCTTGCTACAAGATACTTTTCCAAGCTCTAGAATCACCTTTATAATGTTATTATATTGCTAGAAGACCAAACAAAGTCGATAAAATTTAATTAGAATTAATTCCAGATTTAAAAACCATTCTGTTAACTGAGGGTCGATGCTAGGGTCGATGCTAGGGTCGATGGGTCTATCGACCCTCCCTTCTTTCTGGACTTCCCGAATGCTTGCTTCTGCATTCCATTCAACACTCATTCCATAGTCTGAAACCATGAATCATCCTCCTAGATGGCTTTCATGCATTCTCCTAGGGTTTTCCATGAAAACCTAACCATGGATGGATGGTTTGGGTTTCTCCGAGATCACTCTCTCTCCAATAACTATCCTAAGGTCTGTAGAAACTCATGGAATTAGTATCCATACCTGAGAAGATTAATCTTTCTCTGCAACTCTTCTCCTTTTTGCTAGGTTCTCTTCCTTGCCTCTCTTCTTCCTCTTTTCCTTCTCCTTTCTTTCTCTCAATTCAATTAGGGTTGTGAAAGGAGTGAAAGTGGCTTAGGGATGTCCTTTAAATAGGCTATAACATCCTAAAATAAGTCCCATTGGGATTTGGAAAGAATCCCAATCGAAAAATATAGAAATTTCCTAATTTCTATATTCAGCAGAAACCGAGGGTCGATGGGAGGGTCGATGATCCCGTCGACCCTAGGGTCTTAAGCTGTCCGACCCTCCCTCCAAAACCGAGGGTCTGATTTTCTGTTTTGGGAGGTCCGACCCTGCTTAGCTGGGTATGCGACCCTTCCCCTAATTTAATTTTTTTTGGGTCGATTTGATACCTCGGATCTCGATCTCCTTCACGCCCTTGGTCCATTTAACTCGACCATGATGGGTAAACCTGGTTCAAGGTGGTAAGACCGGGTTAGATTGACACGGGTCTTACAGGGCATCAGGGGAGGTGTGGGAATGCCTTAGCTCTATCTCTATGCCGTAGACGACTGTGCTGGGATAGAGCATATATTGATGACATATAGGATTGGTTAGTTGCGAGCCCAGTTTGCGAGCCCTGGCCAGTAGGGGCTTAGGTACTGGTATGGGTAGAGCATCAGGGGAGGTACGGGGGTATCTTAGCTCTATCTCTATCCCATGATGGGTGCATGTGGGCCAATGGGGGTGTGATCCATGAGGTGCCACACACTCGTGTATAGAGGTGCGGGGGCCACCAAATCTTTCTATAGCACATTGCAAACTTAAACTGGACCACAACATAAAATGATTGTTACTCATGCATAATATTGTGAAATTGTTTGATTGTCTTACTGAGCTAAGTTGTGAGCTCACCCTTTGTATATACATTGTTTTTAGATGTTGATGCAGGTTACACAGTGGACGACTATATGAACGCTCCAGCGTATGGTGGTGTTACTGCGTTGGACGTACAGGCAGGAGAGGACGAGCATGACGCTTCATGCGAGTGCCCTTTCTGCGTGTACCTTTGATTGGTTTTATTAATGTATTTCAGTTATTTTTAGTTGGACTAAATGGATGTAAGGATATTATATTATATGTTTGAATTTGAATAATTTGATATTTTATTAAAATTTATCAGTAGATTCTCAGTTCATTCTATTTAAAGACTTCCGCTGTATTATTTATATTCTGATTATGGTTATGTGCAATGGTTTGTATGAGTGGACACGTCCTATTCGAGATCCTAGTGTGAACCGTTGGTTCGATGACGGTTCACTCACACCATTCTGGTTGGATCAGAATTGGGGTGTGACAGCTTAATTTTTGAAGTTGTACGAACCTAAATCACCAGTTGGAAGGTACAACATCTTTGGAGCCGGAATACTGATTATGTGAAAGTAATCTGGTGAAGCTAAGACGTCAAAAATATTACATGGGAAGAAGAAGATGCAATGCGGAAGTAGTATTCCCACCCATTTGACTCCAAAGTACATTCAAATTTCGAGGATAAAATTTATTTTTAGGATGGGAGAGTTAAGATCCATACGTGTAAATTTCAAGGATGAAATTTCTTTTAAGGGTGGTGGAGTTGTAAGACCTGCATGCCACTAACCCAATCTAACCTTACGTTCTCGTGTCATTATTGGTCTTCCCATCATAATCGGCTCAAGTAAACCAATTGTATGAAGAAACCACAAGGCTATGTATGTAATTTGAACCAAAATCATCTAATTAGGAGCGTGTGGTAGCATACCTAAAAGTCGACTACACCTCAGAATATTGAGACCACTTGAGTCTGGGACTTGTGGTCGCATATTTTGGATGTGTGGTTGACGGATTCTGCGAACACATATGCGACCTCATGATGCTGAACCAACTCTGAGTTTTGGAATTTTCCAAAACTTAAGGGATCTCTTTCCTAATTAAAGTGGGACTCTATATGGAGGTTTTCCTCTATATAAGGGATGTCCCTTAGCCTCTCTCACTCTTTTAGAACCCAAATTGAAACTTAAAACCTAAGAGGAAATGAGAGAGAGGAAGAAAAGAAAAATAAGGAGATTTGGAGAAGGGCTGAGAGGAAGGTTTTGCTAGAGAAGGTTCTAGCTCCCTACAAAAAGCTTAAGGTATGGACTTGACTCTGTAGGCTAGATCAGATAGGATAGGTTCCTTTTATCGAGTTGATGTGTTGAATCTAATGTAACGATTTTGGTTATGGAATTTCTAATGAAAACCATAAGAGAATAGTTTAGGGATAATGGTTAATGAGAAACTATAAATAATGACCATAAGATGATCATAAGATGTACCCAAGTGATGAGCCAAGTAATCGACTCAGGAAGAATTCGGATTGAAGATGAAAAATTGACCAAACATCATGTGGTCGCAGCTTGTGGTTGACCATAGAGAGACCAGAGGATCGACCACAGCTATTTGGGAAGTTCCCAGGAAAGGTGTGGTCGCAGGGTCATGCGACCACACTGTTCGATAACACAATGTGTGGTCGCATATATTGCGACCACATGTTCGACCATACGATAACAGGAAGCATATATTGAGACCAAACAAGGTTTTTGACTACTATAATTTGGTAAACTTGAACCCTAACTTAAATACATTAATTGTTTAGGTTCCTAATAGATTCAAAGTGACTTCTAAAGCTTGAGAGAGGAACAAACATCAATCAAAGGTGAGGGAACAGAACCTAAACTAATTGGCTAATAACATGTTGTTTATTTTATTGAGTCCAATGCCATGATTGATTCTATGATTGTATGCTTGTAATGTATGCATTTCACATGTCATACAATATTATTGTTATTACTGCTCATACATATTTATTTCTGTCTATTTATAATATGATGATGATGATGATGATGATGCTAGGAATAGGCATCCGATTGTGTGTGTGTGTGTGGTTAGTATGTTGGAAGCTAGTGGAGCATCAGGGGGAGGACGTGACATTGTGGTTCATCCTGGTCACCAGACTATAGCTTTATCTATACTCAAGTCTTGTTCAATGACATCGTCGTATCGCCATTACCTTAGTAGAACTATTACGTCGTAGGGCATCAGGGGAGGTGGTCTCAGACTGTGTAGACTTCGACTCTGTCGGGGGGCCTTAGCTCTATTTCTATGGACGTATTGAGGGATGCTGGGGTGAGGCCTTGTGTAAGACCCGTATCAAATTAACCGGTCTTACCACCTTGTACCAGGTCTACCTATCATGGTCGAGCCAAATGGACCAAGTGCATGAAGGAAATAGCGAAACCAGGTATTAAATTGACCCAAAAATAGTAAAATAGAGGGCAGGGTCGCATACCCAGATAGGCAGGGTCGGACCCCCCTCATTAGGAAGTCAGACCTCTGATATTTTAACTGGGGGTCGGACAATTTAGACCTGAGGGTCGACGGAATCATCGACCCCCTCTTTGCCGACAGAAACCGTAAATTGAAAACTTTCCAAATTTCAAGGGGATTCTTTCCTAATCTCAATGGAACTTATTTTGGGAGGTTCTCCTCTATAAATAGGATGTCCCTAAGCCTCTTTCAATGCTTTTGAAACCCTAATTGAAAGTGAGAGAAAGAGAAGAGAAGGAGAAGAGAAGGAAAGTTTGAGAAGAAGACTAAAGTGAAGAATTCAGAGAAACCTCTAAATCTCAGCAACCCTAAGGTATGTGTATGTTTCCATTAATGACTTAAGATCTTAGAATAGTTCATGAAGAGGGTATGGTCTAGGAGAAACCCAAATCATCCATCCATAGGAGGATTTCAATGAAATCCATGGAGGAAATCATGGTAGGCAAAGTAAGGAAGAAACCTAGAGTTTTAAGCCATAGAACAAGCATAGAATGGATTGTGGAAGTAAGCCATAGGACCCTAACATGAAAGAATGAACTGTAGAATGATATTCTCAACTCAAACCATGGGGGGTCGCACGTGGGATCGATTGGGAATCGACCCTACCAGACCGTAGAATCGACCCCCAGCATTCGGGAAGTCCAGGGATGGGGTGGTTACACCCAGGGTCGATGGAACATCCGACCCTGGCATCGACCCTACCCTGGGGGTCGTAGTAAACTACTACTCTACCTGCGACCCATCCTGTGACCCTCGCTTAACAGCAAGCCTAAAATTGTCGGAATGACTTCTAACTAAAATCTATCGACTTGTTAGGTTTTCCTATTGATATAAAAGTGATTCTTAAAGCTTGAAAGAGGATCTACACTAAAGCAAATGTGAGGGAACAAGACCTAAACTAATTGGCTAATAATAAACTATTTTTATTTTCTTGAGTCCAATGCCATGTCTGATTCTATGCATGTATGCTTGTAATGTGCATTCAACATGTCATCCAATATTCCTGCTATTAATGTTCATGCATATTTAATTCTATTTTATTTATAACATGATGATGATGATGATGCTAGGAATAGACATGTGAATGTTTGTGTGTGGTTAGTGTACTTGATGCGAGTGGGGCATCAGGGAAGGTGTTATGTGGTGTTTGATCCGGGCACTTTAGCTCTATCTCTACTCAAGTCTTGTCCACTGACATCGTCGTATCGCCATTACCTTACCAGAACTATTACGTCATAGGGCATTAGGGGAGGTGGTCTCGGACCGTGTAGTCTTCGACTCTGCCAGGGGGCCTTAGCTCTATCTCTATGGACATATTGAGGGATGGTTAGTTGTGAGTCCAGTTTGCAAGCCCTCACCAGCATGGGTTTACATGTTGGTATGGGTAGGGCATCAGGGGAGGTGTTATGCGGTGTTTGATCCGGACACTTTAGCTCTATCTCTATTCCATGTTGGGGTGGATGTGGATGACAATGGTGTTTGATCCATTGGGTGGGCTTACACACCCTGTGTATCGAGGTGAGGCGGCCACCGAACCTTTCTATAACACATTGCAAACTTATATACCAGACCACAGATATGAATTGAATGCATGCATATGTTTGTTGCGTTGTTTTGTTTGCTCACTGAGCCGCGATGTGTGCTCACCCTTTTGACGTCGAATATTTTGGTTGATGATGCATCTACCACTGTGGAAGAATATATGATTGCTTCTATGTACGGGCACGTTGCTGCGATGGAGGCTGAAGACATAGTGGAGACGCATGACTCCTCATGCGAGTGCAACTCATGCGTTTTTGATTAGATTTTTATTTGAACTATTAAAGAAATGTAATTGATATTTTATTTATTTATGTCTCAGTTGATACAACATAATTTGATATTTTATTTATGATTATCACATTTAGATTCCTCAGTTCATTTATTATTAAGACTTCTGCTATTCTGTATTTATTCTGATTATGGTTGTGGATGTGTATGGTTTATTTTAAAAGGACACAGCCTATTAGAGATCCTGGTTGAACCGTTGGTTTATTAGCGGTTCATCACACCATTCTGAATAGTGCAGAATTGGGGTGTGGAACCTTGGATACACTGGATGACATTTAGGATTGGTTAGTTGCGAGCCCAATTTGCGAGCCCTCGTCAATAGGGGCTTACTATTGGTATGGGTAGGGCATCAGGGGAAGTGTTGGTGGTGTGTGATCCATACACTTTAGCTCTATCTCTATTCCATGGTGGGTGCATGTGGGACGACAATGGTATTTGATTTATTGGGTGGATTCACACACTCGTGTATAGAGGTGCGGGGGCTTCCAAACCTTTCTATAGCACATTGCAAACTTAAAAACCAAACCAAAGATATGAATTGAATGCATGTATATGTTTGTTGTATTGTTTTGTTTACTCACTGAGCTCAAGTTAGAGAGCTGACCCTCGCGCATGTAATTTTTTTTAGTTTCTGATGTTGTAGGTGTTATGATTGAAGATTATATTGATGCGCCAACATATGGACATGTGGCGGCTTTGGATGTGCAAGTTGTGGAGGATGAATATGACTCGTCAAGTGAGTGTTTCCACTGGGTCACGCTTAGTGTTTTAATTCCGTATTTTGATACTTGTAATAAGTATTAATTATGTTTTGGTTGTTTGGATATAACTAGATTATTTAATTATTTATCATTGTAAACACTCAATTCATTATTAATAAGACTTCCGCTATTTACTCAAATATCTCTGATTATTACTGTGGAATGTGTTTTAGTTTAATATGGTTGGCATAGCCTATACGAGATCCTGGTTTGAACCGTTGGTTTTCATGACGGTTCATCGCACCATTGGTTAGTCCAGATTGGGGTGTGACACACTTAGATAGCCTATCAAAAGGAAAATAGCTTTAGTTCCCAGAGATCCTATCCAAAAGCAAGTCCTAATGTGCAAGTGGTGTCAAACTCTTGGACACACAGTGGAGGAATGCCCTTCACTGGGAAATTCTCAGAATGCTATTGCAAATGCATTGTACAATCCGTATAGCAACACTTACAACCCAAGATGGAGAAATCATCCAAATTTCCCCTAAAACCAAGGGAACCATGTGGACCCACCCCAATTTCCAAATCAAGGTCCACCCAGTCACACCAGGTCATATGCTCCCTCTAGACTCAATTTTGTTCCCCCAGATAATTTTTAACAACACCTTGGGTTTTCTAACACGGGTGAGCCGACCAGACTCAGTGAGTTGGAGAAGAATGTAGCAGTTCTTATGGCAGGGCATACCAGTATAGGGAGGAAACTCACCCAATTGGTTACCCTGATGTGTGAAAAGAACAAGGGTATTTTACCCAGCCAACTAGAGAGATCAACCCACACCATAACCTATAACCAAATAGGTCAAACCCTTAGGTGAATGGAATAAAGTATCAATTAGGGCCCCCCAAACAATGTAATGTAGTCCATGCATTACAGAGTGGCCAAGAGTACCTACAGGATGAAGAACCAAAGAACAATCCCATAGTTGCTCCCATTAATGTTCCCCAATCTGAGGCAGCTACTGAGCCTCTTTCTTCAAGTTCGTTTGATGTACCTGAAAGACCCAAAGAGACTGTCCTAAACAAAGTTTTTACTCCACCAGCCCCATTTCCTGATAGGTTGGTAAACCGGAAGAAGACTACTTTAGTTGATAAAATTTTAGAGGTCTTCAAATAAGTAGAATTGGACATCCCACTTTTGGATGCAATTGATCAAATCCCAATTTATGCAAAAGTCCTTAAAGATTTATGCACACAAAAGCGGATTAGTCAAAGTCCCAACAAGGTATTCTTGGCTGCACATTTAAATTCCCTTCTAAACCATCCTATGGCAGCCAAATACTAGGACCCTAACTGTCCTACAATCTCTTGCATCATAGGCAACACCTTTATTGATCATGCTCTGCTAGACTTAGGTGTGTAAATCTTCTACCTTATCATGTTTACCAACAATTAAGATTGAGAAAGTTGAAACCAACATCCATCTCGCTTCAACTAGTTGATCGCTCTATAAAGTCTCCAAAAGGAATGGTAGAGGATGTTTTGTTAAAGGTAGGGGAATTTATTTTTCCTGTTGATTTTATTGTTTTAGAAACACATCCTGTCTCAAATAGGGATCAAATCCCTATCATTTTAGGAAGACCGTTTCTTGCTACAAGCAATACACTGATAAATTGTAGGAACGGTGTCACACCATAATTCTGAACTAACCAGTAGTGTGATGAACCATCAAAAACGGTTCAACCAGGATTTCGTATAGGCTATACCAACCATGTTAAACCAAAACACATTCCACAGTAATAATCAGAGATAATAAAGTAAATAGTGAAAGTCTTATTAATAATGAACTGAGGTCTAACATGATAAATAATTAAATAATCCAGTTATCTCCGAGTAATTAAAACATAATTAATACCTATTACAAGCATCAAAATATGAGAATAAAACACTAAGTGTAACATAGCTGAAACACTCGCTTGACGAATCATATTTGTCCTCCACAGCTTGCTTGACCGTAGCTACCATAGGTTTATATGTTGGCACCTTTATGTAGTCTTCAACAATATTACTTGTATCATTAAAAACTAAAAGAAAACAGTACCGTGGGGTGAGCTCACAACTTAGCTCAGTGAGAAAACAAAACAATGCAACGAACATATGCATGCATTCAATTCATATCTTTGGTCTGGTTTTAAAGTCTGCAATGTGCTATATTAAGTGTGTGAATCAGCTCAATGGATCAAACACCATTGCCATCCCACACGCACCCAACATGGAATAGAGATAGAGCTAAAGTGTCCGGATCACACACCGCCAACACTTCCGCTGATGCCCGACCTATACCAACACATAAGCGCCTATTGGCAAGGGCTTGCAAACTGGGCTCGTAACTAACCAATCCTAATGCCATCTAGTGTATCCAAGGCCTCACCTCAACATCCCTCAATATGTCCATAGAGATAGAGCTAAGGCCCTCCGACAGAGTCAAAGACCACACGGTCCGAGACCACCTCCTCTGATACCCTACGACATAATGGTTCTGCTAAGGTAATGGCGATACGACTCAATGGGCAAGACTTGAGTAGAGATAGAGCTAGAGTCTGGTGACCAGGATGAACCACAATGTCACATCCTCTCCCTGATGCTCTACTAGCATCCAACACACTAACCACAAGCACACAATCACATGCCTATTCCTAACATCATCATCATCATCATCATGTTATAAATAGACAGAAATAAATATGCATGAGCAGTAATAACAGAAGTATTGGATGACATGTGAGATGCACATTACAAGCATACAAGCATAGAATCAATCATGACATTGGACTCAATAAAACAATTTATTATTATCCAATTAGTATAGGTCTTGTTCCCTCACCTTTGATTGATGTTTGTTCTTCTCCCAAACTTTGGAAGTCATTTTGAATCTATTGAAAACTTAAATAATTAATGTATTTATGTTAGGGTTTAAGTTTACCAAGTTATAGTAGTAAAAAACCTTGTATGATCTAAAAATATACTTGCTGTTATCGTATGGTTGATACCCTATGGTAGATCCTATGGTCTCAATGTATGCGACCATATGATGTACGGTCAATACCTTATGGTCGCACTATATGCGATCGTACCTGCAACCATATATTTCTTGAATTCTTTTCGAATGGCTGTGGTTGACTCTCTTCTCATCCTATGGTCGACCATAGCTGCGACCATACGTAGTTAGGTTAATTTTTACTTTTAATACAAGTTCCTTCTCTTGGCTCATAAATGGGATTCATCCTAAAATCATTCTATGGCCTTTTATCACAGTTTATCCTTATCAATTATCCCTACCCTACTCTCTATGGTTTCTCAAAGAAAATTTATAACTGAATCATTGTATTAGGTTCCATATATCAATTTGAAAAGAACCTATTCTATCTGATCTACCCTATAGAGTCAAATCTATACCTTAAGCTTCCTATAGAGAGATAGAACTCTTATTTGCAAAAAAACCTTCCTCTCAGCCTTCTTCTTCAAATCTCCTTCTCTATAGGTTAAGGGATGTCCTTTATATTGAGGAAAACCTCTATATAGAGTCCTCTTTCAATTAGGAAAGAGTCCTCCTCAAATTAGGAACATTTCCTAATACGGAGTCAGTTCTGGATTCCTACGGTCGTTCGTGCGATCGCATAATTCGTCGACCATACAACCAAAACATGCGACTATACATTGTGAGGTCACAACTTAGTCGATCATACGGTTGACCATACCCCTAAAAATGCCACCGTACGTCCAAAATTTACTGGTTTTTAGTTTTTGACTGCTTGCGTCTACACAAACTTAAATAGTCAACCACACCAACTAAATTTGACTTGTTACTTACCTCATCTTGTGGTTTCTTCATACAATTGGTTTACTTGAACCGATTATGATGGAAAAACCGGTTACGACATGAGAATGTAAGGTTAGACTGGGTTCGTGGTGTGCGGGTCTTACAAACGGTCTCATGAAACTGTCATTTGGTAACCAAACTATTGATTTAAATGTATTTAGGTTGGGTAAGCAACCTAATGAAGAAGTACATATGCTCCAAGAATTCCCTGATCATGTGGATACCACTTTTGACATTGACTTTGACTCAGAACTCTTAAAGTGTATAAAAGAGTTGGGAGGAGTAGAGGAAACTTTGTCTTCAGAAGCATGGAGTATCCATACATCTGTGGAGCATCTAGGACCCTTATCCACTTCTACTCCCAAGCCCTCAATGATTGAACCACTTAACTTAGAATTAATAGAGTTACCGTTTACTTTGAAGTATGCCTTCCTAGGACCTGACCAGACCCTTTCCATTATTATTGCATCTAATTTGACTTCTAGTCAGGAAGAAGAGTTAGTCAAACTCTTACAAAACTACAAGGAAGCCTTAGGTTGGACTGTGGCTAATATCAAAGGTATTAGTCTGTCTATTGTCCAGCCTCAAATACACCTTATGGAAGGTACCAACCCCTCAAGGGAACCTCAGAGATGGGCAAATCCTGTGATGGAGGAAGCTATTAAGAAAGAAATTTTAAAATGCTTAGATTATGGGATCATATATCCCATATTTGACAGTGAGTGGGTAAGTCCGGTACATGTGGTACCAAAGAAGTCAGGAGTCATTGTAGTTGCTAATGTTGACAATGAATTCATTCCAACCCGTATCCAAACAGGGTGGAGAGTGTGCATAGACTACAGAAAGCTGAATATGACAACGTGGAAGGATCACTTTCCTTTGCCTTTCATTGACCAAATGTTAGAGAGGCTTCTTAGATGGATACTCAAGTTACAATCAAATCTCCATTGCCTTAGATGACCAACACAAAATCACTTTCACATGCCCCTACGGAGCCTATGCTTACCGACGCATGCCTTTTGGGCTACGCAATGCCCCTACCATGTTCCAAAGGTGCATGATGAGCATCTTCTTAGATATGGTAGGAAAATATTTAGAAGTATTCATGGATGATTTTTCTGTGCATGGGTCTACTTTTTCTGATTGCCTACATAATCTTTCCTTAGTTCTTGCTAGGTGTATGGAGAAGGATTTAGTTTTAAATTGGGAGAAATGCCACTTCATGGTAAAACAAGCATAATGTTGGGTCACATCATTTCCAAAGAGGGGATCATGGTTGATAGAGCCAAGGTATAATTGATTGAAAAGCTACCTATTCCCAAATCTGTTAAGGACATTCGCTCCTTTCTGGGACATGCTAGTTTCTATCGGTGGTTCATTAAGGACTTTAGTCAGATTGCTGGTCCTCTCACCTCTTTACTTGCTAAAGACCAGCTCTTTGATTTTAATGATGCATGTCTTGAGAGTTTTAGTCAACTCAAAAAGGTTTTGACCACTACCTTCATCATTTAGGCACCGATATGGACAGAGCCCTTTGAGCTTATGTGTGATGATTCTGATTTTGCATTAGGAGCTATCCTTGGGCAACAGATCAATAAGTTGCCCATGTAATCTGTTATGCAAGTAGAACTATAAATGATGCACATCTTAATTACACTACCACTGAAAAGTAATTCTTAGCTATTGTATTTGCTTTAGAGAAATTCCATGCCTACTTGATAGGATCCCATGTCATTGTGTACACGGATCAGACCGCTCTTAAGCATCTCTTACAGAAAAAGGATGCCAAAGCTCGTCTCATTAGATGGGTTTTGCTTTTACAAGAGTTTGACTTAGAGATTAGGGATAAACCAGGAATAGAAAATCTAGTTGCTGACCACTTATCCTGACTGCCTAATTCTTTGACTGTTGATTCCCCAGTCAACGAGTCTTTCCCAGATGAGTAATTGTTTGTAGTATCTAGTGAACCTTGGTTCGCTGATATTGTAAATTACTTGGTAACGGGTGCTACCCCTTCCCATTGGTCTGCCCAGGATAGGTATAGATTCCATTCCCAAGTCAAGTACTATTTTTGGAATGATCCATATCTATTCAAGACTTGCCCTGATCAGAATATCAGGAGATGTGTACCTGACCATGAAAAGCAATCTGTGATGTCTTATTGTCATGATCAGGTGTGTGGCGGCCACTTTGGGTCAAATAAGACCGTGGCCAAGATTTTACAGTCTGGATTCTACTGGCATAGTCTTTTTAAGGATGCCTTTAATTACTGTAAGGCATGCCCTTCTTGTCAGTCTTTTGGCCGCATTACTAAGCAGAATATGGTGCCACTCAACCCAATTCTGGTGGTTGAAGTTTTTGATGTTTGGGGCATCGACTTTATGGGACTGTTCCCAATGTCCTTTGGAAATGAGTATATCTTGTTAGCTGTGGACCACGTGTCTAAATGGATAGAAGCTGTTGCGACTAAGACCAATGACCACAAGGAAGTCATTAAATTCCTAAAGGAGAATATATTCTCCCGATTTGGTACCCCTATAAGCACCCCATTTTTGCCACCCTCGGCATAAGTGAACTAATATGGCAGGTTTCTGATCTTTAACCCAAAAATTTATGATTTTCATTGATCCCCACAGCACGGTCATGGTTTATTATTTGCATAGATGCATAGGTCATAGAATTATCTTCGAAACGAGACCAGAATTGCTCAATTCCGATATCAAACGAGGAAGATATGACCATTTTAGTCGGATGATACATATAAGGGAGGTTTCTGAAATTATTATAAATAATCCCAGGGGCCTTCATGCAAATTATCCTAAGTCGGATCGTTTGAATTTCAAATCATCATATCTTGATCATCGGACATCGGATTCAGATGATTCCAAGACCATTATTTTTCATTCATGATATTCTACAAAGTGGACGTAAAAAAATCCCAGGTAGAAGTCACCAGTGGGTCCCATGCAAACTTGCATGCAAAATGATCGTTAGAACTTCAAAGCTTCATATCTTTCCCGTTCTACATCGGATTCAGATTATTCCAAGACCATTATTCTTCATTCATGATGTTCCACAAAGTGGACATAAAAAATCCCGGGTAGAAGTCACCAGTGGGTCCCATGCAAACTTGCATGCAAAATAATCGTTAGAACTTCAAAGCTTCATATCTTTCCCGTTCTACATCGGATTCAGATGATTCCAAGACCATTATTCTTTATTCATGATGTTCTACAAAGTGGAGGTAAAAAATCCCGGGTAGAAGTCACCAGTGGGTCCCATGCAAGCTTGCATGCAAAATTATCGTCAGAACTTCAAAGCTACATATCTTTTCCGTTCTACATCGGATTCAGGTGATTCCAGTCTCATTATGTTCCATTTTTAGTGCTCTACAAAGTGGACGTAAAATATTTCTGGTAAAGCCTCCGAAGGATCTCATGCAGAATGGTCAGCCAAATTATCGATAATTGGTCCGCTTAAACTTCAAAAATTCATAAGTTGACCATTTTACTTCCAAATGAGGTGATTCAAGTTCCTATATTCCTCATTTTTAATGTTCTACAAAATGAACGCAAAAAATTTGGAATAGAGGCCATCAGAAAATTCCATGCGGGATGACAGCGGAAATGACCCGTGAAATGACAAGGAGAGAAAACCCAGTTAATTCCATATCAGTTGTTAACCTAAGTCAGTCTCAACCCATTTCAAATCAGTTCATCTATGTGCATAATATTTATATATTATATATATTGTATAATATATATATATATATATATATATATATATATATATATATATATATATATATATATGTATGTTATTAAATATATATGTATAATATATATTATTATATGTAAATGATAATCCAAAAGATTTTTGAGAAGAAAAAGGAAAGAGGGGAGAGAAAAAAAACGTGAAAGAGAATGGGGATTTTGGTTTTGGAGATAATCCAAAAGATTTTGAGAAGAAAAAGGGAAGAGGGGAGTGAGAAACGTGAAAATGAAGGGGGATTTCAATTTTGGAGATAATCCAAAAGATTTTTGAGAAGAAAAAGGAAAGAGGGGAGAGAAAAAACGGGGAAGAGAATGGGATTTCGATTTTGGGGATAAATCCAAAAGATTTTGAGAAAAAAAAGGAAAGAGGGAGAGAGGAAAAACGTCACTTTTTCTAAGGGAATCCAAAAGATTTTTGTTGGAAAAAAAAAAGGAAAGAAGAAAGAGGAAAAAACGTGGGCTTTTCTAATATAAACAAAAAGATTTTGTTGGAGAAAAAAAAGGGGAAAGAAGAAAGAAGAAAAACGTGAGTTTTTCTAAGGGAATCCAAAAAGATTTTGTTGAAAAAAAAAAGGGAAAGAAGAAAGAGAAAAAAAACGTGGGCTTTTCTAAGATAAACAAAAAGATTTTTTGGATTTCCAAAAGAGAATAAAAGAAGAGGAAAAAACATGAATGAGGAGGGTTTTTCTTTTGGGGCTATGTTTTGGGAGAAAAAGAAGGGAGAAGAGAGAGAAAAAGAGAATAAAAGAAAAGGAAAAAACGTGAATGAGGAGGGTTTTCTTTTGGGGCTAGGTTTTGGGAGAAAAAGAAGGGAGAAGAGAGAGAAAAAGAATAAAAGAAAAGGAAAAAACGTGAATGAGAGAGGGTTTTTCTTTTGGGGCTAGGTTTTGGGAGAAAAAGAAGGGAAGAAAAGAGAAAAAAAAAAGGGGGAAAGGAAAAAAAAAACGTGAAAGGTTGCTCACGTTTTTGGGAGGAAAATAAGGGAAGAAAAGAGAAAAAAAAAAGGGGGGGGGGAAAAGAAAAAAACGTGAAAGGCCTTTGTGGCTCACGTTTTTGGGAGAAATAGAAGGGAAGAAGAGAGAAAAAAAAAAGAGGAAACGTGGGCTTTCTTAGGGGGGTTCAGTTTTGGGAATCCGAAAGCTAAAGAAAGCTGAAGAGAGGGGAAGAAGAAGAGCAGAAGGTTCAAGGATCTGCAAACCAGGTAAACCCTCTCCTCTTTCATTCTTTTTATTATCAATACCACCATTCACTTACCTGATTCGGTGTACCACTGTAACATCCTATCACCTGCAGCCATTATCCCAACTCGCTACTCCATATCCATTGCAATCCCCCTTGATCCGTAAATTTATCACCTAATCTTCTCTCCCATGAAATTGAGTTTTTTGGATGATTATTTTTGTTTGATCATATGATGCCATGAAATGGTCATATGATTTGAGTCATTGATGTTAATCTGATGAGGATGTAATTTGAGCCATTGATATTGAATGAATTTTAATTTGATCAATTGTGAGCCATATGATTCGAAATCTTAAGGTGATTGATCTAGCCTTTGATTTAGATTTTTCTTAAGTGATTGATCATGGCCTCTGATTATGAATTTTTATGAGATAAAATTTGGCCATCGATCTCGGATGCTTTAATGATAAAATCGGGTCATTGATCTTGGATGTTTGAATTAGCAAATCTGGACCATTGATTTTAGATATATTGATGCTTGATCCAAACCAATGGATCTTCATTATGAGTGTCTTAAATGAATCTGAATCGTCGGATCTTCACTATGAATGTTTTAAATGCATCTAAACCATTAGATTATCATCATGATTGATTTCAAAGCATCTGAACGGTTAGATTACCATTAATGGTGATTTATACCATTGAATTTTTCATCATGAGTGTTTTTTTTAGATACACTGTCATGTTTGAATGCTCATTGCCATAGTTGGATGCTTATTGCCATAATTAGGGTAGAAAACCCTAAAATGGAAAGAAAGTAACATTTAGGGTAGAAAACCCTAAGATGGAAATAAAATAATAATTAGGGTAGAAAACCCTAAAATGGAAAGAAAGTAACATTTAGGGTAGAAAACCCTAAGATGGAAAGAAAATAATAATTAGGGTAGAAAACCCTAAAATGGAAAGAAAGTAACATTTGGGGTAGAAAACCCTAAGATGGAAAGAAAATAATAATTAGGGTAGAAAACCCTAAAATGGAAAGAAAGTAACATTTAGGGTAGAAAACCCTAAAAAAATGGAAAGAAAATAACAATTAGGGTAGAAAACCTTAAAATGGAAAGAAAGTAACATTTAGGGTAGAAAACCCTAAGATGGAAAGAAAATAATAATTAGGGTAGAAAACCCTAAAATGGAAAGAATGTAACAATTAGGGTAGAAAACCCTAAAAAATGGAAATAAAATAACAAGTAGGGTAGAAAACCCTAAAATGGAAAGAATGTAACAATTAGGGTAGAAAACCCTAAAAAATGGAAATAAAATAATAATTAGGGTAGAAAACCCTAAAATGGAAAGAAAGTAACAGTTAGGGTAGAAAATCCTAAAAAATAGAAATAAAATAATAATTAGGGTAGAAAACCCTAAAAATGGAAATAAAATAATTAAGGTAGAAAACCCTAAAATGGAAAGAATGTAACATTAGGGTAGAAAACCCTAAAAATGGAAATAAAATAATAATTAGGGTATAAAACCCTAAAATGGAAAGAAAATAACTATTAGGGTAGAAAATAGCATACTAGATCCTGTCATGTAGGCTCTTGCCTTATTTACAATACATGCCATATTTGAAAGATTTTTAAACAATCTTACTATATGTGAATTTCTTGTCATAATGTTTTATGTGCCATATTTAGATAGAATATTCTATTTCTTGGCAATAATTTATTTTATGCAACACCCTAGTGAAACTGCCATATCTGCACATTTCTAGAAGACAATCTAGGCGTGGGGACGTGCATTTAGGCACCCACATTCTTGGGAAGGGCATAATGGGAATAATAAAACCTTAATAAAGAAAGAGAATTCTTTGCCAAACCTTCCAAAATTAGAATTCAGAATGAAAAGGGTAATTTAGGACGATTTGTCCCTTGGCAAACCCTAAACCTAGAATAGGTTCTCAATCCCAAACCTAGAACAGGTTCTCACTTTCTAACCTATAACAGGTTATATCCCGAACTACGCGGATTCTGATTCCTAGGGCAAACCCTAGGATACGTAGGCTATTTGGGAGAATCCCAAATTCGGATCCACACCTTAGTCCACTTGGACTATCCATAGATCCACTAGGATATTTATCCAAACCTTAGTCCACTTAGACTATCCATAGATCCACTAGGATATTTATCCATATTTTAACCCACATAGGGTTATCCACATTCCAACCCATAATAGGTTATCCATATTTCAACCCAAATAGGGTTACCTTTAGATCCACTAAGACTATCTATCAATCCACATGGACTATCCAGATCCTAACCCATAGGATTTCTCAGCCTTTCAAGCATAAACTTCAACTTGAACAATAAACTTAATATGCACAAGCATAAATCACATCCATAAACTTTAATCACACCTGAACTACGATGGTGAACCTGATTTTTGGAATAATTCCGTGATACGTAGGCAATCTGATTGATACAGATTCGGTTCAATGATATCAAACCCCTTGGTTTGGTTTGGCTTAGCAAATAGAGTCTAGCATAGGAAAGGTATAGGAGACCGATTTCGATCGGGCGGTTTGGGTGCCTAACCCCTTCCCATAACCGTAACCTGACACTTACCCAATCTCTGATGGACCAGAATTCCAATCTAAGGGTCATGAGTCAATCGAAGTCTTACCTTGGGGTGAGATTTCACATTTCTAAGGTCCTAGACCTAAATCTAGGTGGCGACTTCTAAAGATTTCCATCTTTGTCCTTACAGTGGCGACTCCACTGGGGTTATAAATGTGAAACTCCTAAATGAAAATTTCCTTGTGTGAATTGGATGCTAGATTTTAGGATACTATATTTATGCTTGTATATTATTGCTTTGGAGGGAATGGGTTCAGTCACACATTCGTGCGAGTAGCCGAACCGGGTCCCATGCATATGGGGCAGCCCGCTAGGAGAAACACACAGCCTTGGCCTGTACTTTGTGAGACCACGACCGGTGAGCAGCCTCTAACGAGCGTTTCTTGGGTCCGCCTGGGAATGCGTTATGTTACTCCACGTCGCTTGGATCCTTGCAACATAGTATATAAAGGGATTGGGGGCCCATTATTCATCGAGCATTCGGTGATAGGTTACCCCATCCTCGTCAAGGTGGCCTTTTCTGTCCTAACCCAAATTGTAGCCCAATGTTTGTTATTTTTTTGGTTCATCCCTAAACCGACCCGGTAAAATCGGCTTAACCATGACATCCATGTTCAAGACGTCGAAGTTCTGCCCGTTTTGTCCTCGATTGGTCAACATGTTAGAATCTACACGATGAGCATCTTGAACTCTCACCCATTGGGAGTATGAGGTATGTATACACCTGTTCTACATCATAGTAGACGGTCACTATACTCCCTCCACTAAGTAAGCTCGATGTGTCGAATCTCTCATTGTTGACACGTCGATTTTAAAAAACGAGTAGAAAATCCCTATCAAGACTTAGATACCATGGTCAAGAAGAAATTTACTAGTTTGTTCATCTATGAACCGCTTTTGCTAATCATCCCTAATAAGGACGACGGATTAATATATCTATTTCAATTTCATCGAATTCGGTAATCCAATTGGCCAGACCTTGGTACCACTGATTATCCATTTTGGAATCATGAGGTCCCAAGACTGAACACATGGCTTAATCAAATTCAATTAAATTAACTTGGATAATGTTTACCCAATCGCCCTTATGAGGGATCTAACTCTTGTTTGGTTGAGTCATCCTTGATTGTGCATGTGACTTCTTCCACTCCCTTAGATGTCTAGAATCTCAATATTCCTCCAATGGATTTCAATGCCTTTGAAAAAAAGAATCAAACTGCAACTATATCCACCCTTTTAGGGTGAGAGGCCTCTACAATTAGGGAATTGTCTTGATCTCCCATCTCGAGATCCATCCATATTATCTTTCCAAATGTATCAATGGAAGTCATGAATCTAGATCTTGATTGAACATCAAATTTTATAAGAAAGAAGGAAAGATTCAGCCCCTAGGCAAATCCAATCATAGTTCTCGATTCATCTCTGAATTAAGGAAAGATTCAGCCCCTAGGCAAATCCAATCATGGTTCTCAATGCACCCCTGAATTAAGGAAAGATTCAGCCCCTAGGCAAATCCAATCATAGTTCTCAATGTACCTTTGAATTAAGGAAAGATTCAGCCCCTAGGTAAATCCAATCACAGTTCTCAATGTACCTTTGAATTAAGGAAAGATTCTGTCCCTAGGCAAATCCAATCATAATTCTCGATTCATCTCTGAATTAAGGAAAGATTTAGTCCCTAGGCAAAATCAAATCATCATTCTCCATTTACCTTTGAAATAAGGAAAGATCCAGCCCCTAGGCAAATCCAATCATAGTTCCCAATTCATCTCAGAATTAAGGAAAGATTTAATCCATAGGCAAATCAAATCATCATTCTCCATTCACCTCTGAAATAAGGAAAGATTCAGCCCCTAGGCAAATCCAATCACCGTTCTCGATTCATCTCTGAATTAAGGAAAGATCAGCCCCTAGGCAATCCAATTGTAGTTCTCGATTCATCTCTGAATTAAGGAAAGATCTAGCCCCTAGGCAAATCCAATCAAAGTTCTCAATTCATCTCTGAATTAAGGAAAGATTCAGCCCCTAGGCAAATCCAATCATAGTTCTTGATTACTCTCTGAAATAAGGAGAGATTCAGCCCTAGGCAAATCCAATCAATATTCCCTATTCACCTTTGAATTAAGGAAAGATTCAGCCCCTAGGCAAATCCATTATTGTTCCCTATTCACCTTTGAATTAAGGAAAGGTTCAGCCCCTAAGCAGGTCCAATCATCATTTCAGTTCATCCAGAATTAAGGAAAGATTCAGCCTCTAGGCAAATTCAATCACATCCAATTCATCTCAGAATCAAAAAATATTCAGCCCCTAGGCAGGTCCAACCACCATTTCTGGTTCATCTCAGAACTGAAGGAAAGATTTAGCCCCTATGCAGATTCATTCACATCTAGTACATCTCAGATTAAAAAAAAAATATTCAGCCCCTAGGCAGGTCCAACCACCATTTCTGATTCGTTTCAGAACTGAAGAAAGGTTCAGCCCCTAGGCAGGTCCAATCATCATTTTGGTTCATCCAGAATTAAAGAAAGATTCAGCCCTAGGCAGATTCAATCACATCCAGTTCATCTCTGAATCAAAGAAATATTCAGCCCTAGATTCAACCACCATTTTTGGTTCATCTTAGAATTAAAGAAGGGTTTAACCTTTAGGCAGGTTCAATCATCACTCCCAGATCATGCTATAATGAAGAAGGCATTCGGCCCCTAGGCTTTTTCACCCTTCACCTCCTGTTTAGGTTCAAATTCATGTTGGAACTAGGAAAAATTCCATTCATTTGAATTCAATTAGCCACTAGGCTTATCCAACCATCAACTTTGGTTAGGGTTCCAGTTCATGTCGAAACTAGGAAAAGTTTCATTCATCTGAATTTATTTAGCCCCTAGGCTTGTCCAACCATCAACTTTGGTTCAGGTTCAGATTCATGTTGGAATTAAGAAGAGTCTCATTCATTTGAATTCATTTAGCCACTAGGCTTATCCAACCATCAACTGTGGTTCAAGTTCTGATTCATGTTGGAACTAAGAAGAGTTCCATTCATTTGAATTTAATCAGCCCCTAGGCTTGTCCAACCGTCAACTCCAGTTCAGGTTCTGATTCATGTCGGAACTAAGAAAGGTTCCATTCATATGAACTCAATGTGAGCATGAGTTAGCCTCTAGGCCTGTTCAATCATTACCTTTGGTCCATGTTCCACTTCATAAAGGAATCAAAGAGAATTTCAGTCATTCCATCATCTCTAGCAATTAGAGTCCAATCCATGATTGTCATCCTTGGCCTCTATCAATCGGAGCCCAACTCAAGCAATCCTTGCCTCTAGCAACTAGAGCCCAGTCCATGACTATCAATCTTGATCTCTATCAATCAGAGATCAATTCAAAGTCAATCTTGATCTCTATCAATCAGAGATCAATTCAAAGTCAATCTTGATCTCTATCAATCAGAGACCAATTCAAAATCAATCTTGATCTCTATCAATCAGAGACCAATTCAAAATCAATTATAATCTCTATCAATCAGAGACCAATTCAAAATCAATCTTGATCTCTATCAATCAGAGACCAATTCAAAATCAATCTTGATCTCTATCAATCAGAGATCAATTCAAAATCAATCTTGATCTCTATCAATCAGAGACCAATTCAAAATCAATCTTGATCTCTATCAATCAGAGACCAATTCAAAATCAATCTTGATCTCTATCAATCAGAGATCAATTCAAAATCAACTCTGTCTCTATCAATCAGAGACCAATTCAAAGTCAACTCTGTCTCTATCAATCAGAGATTCAAAGTCAATCTTGTCTCTATCAATCGGAGACTGATTCAAAATCAAACTATGGCTCTATCAATTAGAGCCCGATCCATGTCTATCATAGCCCAGTGCTACAAGTTAGGATCACTCATCAAGAATGGAGAACGAAGAGGATTTCCCATTGCTTGTCAATAAAGATCAATTCTAGATTCTGGAGTCATCAGGAAATCATGAACCTTCAGCTATGATAGCGCTATCCCTTTAGCCAAGGAAATGCCAGAATCCAAAGAGTTGCCCTCATATTTCTCATTGTTCAAAGAGAGGGAATGGAATTTTCCCGAGCAGTAGGGTTGACCAAAGATGAGATCCGATATGCCCCAGGCTAGAATAGGAACCAGAATCACAGCTAGGGAATGGTCTAATGATGAATCCCTTAACCCATAAACTGGGACATGAACCAGATTGACCATGGACCTAAATTGAATACGGTCTAATGAGGAAAGCCATTATGCCCTAAACTGGGGCATGGACCAAATTGACCTTAGACCCAAACTGAGAGTGGTCTAATGAAGAAATCCATTGAACCCCCCAAGTCAAGGCATAAACTAGTCTAATCTTGGACTCAAAATGGTGTAGTGTAATGGCGATACCCCTTGCTGCCCAAGCTGGGGCATAAGTTAGAATGATTTTGAACTCAACTAGAAGTGGTCCATTGATGAATCCATTAAACCCCAAACTGGGGCATGAACCAGAATAACCTTGAGCTTAGAAGCAATAGTCCGGTTATGAATGGATCCCAAACTAAAAAAAAAAAAAGGTAAGAATTGTATGGAGCCCTGAAAGGTAGGCATCTTGCACCTATTGATCAAAGGGCATAATGAGTCTTGCTATTAGAGATCTGAAGGAAGACTTATTCTCGCAATGACTGAAGGTGGTCGTCGAAGGCGTTATGCGCAACTGGAGCCGCTTGGACGAACTAGTTGTTTCAACTTTCTATTATCGATATTCGATAGGTCATCCATGTCTAGGTCCAAGATTGATATGCTTGTTGACAAGTCCAGTCCAATCTGCCCTGTAAGTAAAAAAAAAATAAAAAATCACCTGTTTGGGATTTCAAACTTTGTGCCTTGTCTCTTCCATACATTTCCTCCCAGTTTTGTACATCTTCCTATTCTACGTGCGCAGTCAATTCTGACTCTGAAGATGATTGAAACGATGAGCCATCTCCTGAACTTCTACGCCACCCGGCCTCTTGAGAGAGAAAGGTCCAACCCGTCTGGGAAAGCTTTAAATAATCAATCGAGAGACACAAGAGTAGTCTCAAGAAACATGTATTGGAGAAGCTGCCATTTGTTCTACCTGTGAAAAGATTCCAAGGAAAGCATTAGATCAACAGATCAGCCAATCAGTACAAATGTGGAGGACAGATGTGCCACCAAAAGGATAGAAACTCCAAAGTTCTTACAAAGTACATCATCTGCAAGCAAGAGATACATGATGAATGATCAATCTCAAAATCAAAGAATGAGGTCATTGGAATACCCAAAAAAAAAAAAAAAAAAAAAAAAGAAAAAAAAAATTCAAGCCTATGTTTTATCTACATCAATAATGGGAAGGCAGTCACATCAGATAGAAGGTGATGATTAACTTCCAGAGGATAGCATACAGATTCACCATTCAGATAAAATCAGATACTATATGAGCAATCACAAATGCTCATAAAGTTTACAGAAGATCAGAGTGCTAGTTGGGGCAAAGACGTTCTATCTGATTGGAAATGTTTGGAAGAAGAAGATTCAAATCCAGTATTGAAAGTCAGGATTCAATTTCGTGATCAAGCGAAGCACTGCATTATGTGGCCTTCACATCAAAAAAAAAAAAAAAAAAAAAAGAAAAAAGAAAAAAGAAAAAAAAGAGAAGAAAAGAAAATAGCAAGATGTTGAATGGCATTGGAGCTCGATAGTAAGCCAATTGTCCCTCTCACTTCAAGAAGATGGTAGTTCCAACTAAAGCCTGATAACAAGTTTGATCATTCGTCGAGATTCACAGCATGTTGGACCAGACTTTTGATTTTGGCCAATGACATCCCGCCATTACAGGAGACTATCTCATTACTTCTTCATCATCAGAGAAAGATTTCTCATCGGCATTAGACTCTCTCTCCCGTCTATCAGTCCGACGGCCTTCCAAGGAGTCTCTATCACAAGCCCTTCTTTTGATTATCATTTTTTATGGCATTGTATCTCGTGATCATGTCATCATTTCATGTACAAATTCATGAATCTGGCTGGAACTCTCATCCGTCATTTATTACATCCAACGGCTTCCCAAAGGTTCCCATAAGCCCTTTATTTCTCAAGCCAATAAAATGGGATCTTCTCGGTAAGATAAACCCATTCTACATAAATACCAAACACTCTCCCAATGGTAGATCCATGTGGACAGTTTCACATCAGTCCTCTTGGACCTTCAACATCAATACTTGTCAACAAACCTAAAGGTTTCAGGCCCAGATATGATCGTGACTGATTTGGAATCTCGATATAGCTTGTTGGGACACGTGTTCCATCTGAACATCTCCAAGAAAGGAAAACATAGTTTGGCACCTTGGTGTGGGACTGCATTTCCCTAAGATCACTTTTAGTGATGATTCAAATAGCTGCCCGCCTATCAATACGTGTAGGTGTCAACTTAAACAGTGGGGCAAGGCTACCCATTTGTCAAGAAGGTCATGCCATTCAGATTTCCCCTAAGGGTTTCAAACCATTGGATAGGACCATAATTTTGGCAATATCCTCACCATATCAGGACTCTTTATTCAACCCAAGATGGGGTTTGCAAAAAGAAGAAAATGAAAAAGAAATAAAGGGAAGAAAAGAAACCTCCGCAGGGAAAGGCAATCAGAGAAACCTCAATGGGAAACCTATAATACCTCAGTGGGGATAGGCGACCTGATGCAACCCTAAAGCATTGCCCTCATTGGCCCTTCATAGAAAAATTCAGTGGTTCATGTAGACAAGTGCCATACCAGTCTACCCTCCATAAGGAAAGGAACCCCTCTTGCTCTCCAGTGAATCACACTCGGAGGAGTTGAACAAACCATCATCTGTTGGGCTCCATAGCATTGCCTTTCAACAAAACTCTATCTTCAAATCCTGTTGGTCATGTTAGGGAGAGAGCAAATTCTCATGGCATGGTTACGGATGTAGCCAAATTCATTCAAATCATCAGTTCCTTCATTTTTCAAGATTCAAGAAGGGTTTATCTAAATCACTTTCTGCAATCAATCTATCAATCTTCCCTTGACCTTGGAAGCATGGTCAAATTCTGGATGCAATCCAGATTCAACCTAGTTCTAACTCTGTTAGATTGCATGTTTCCTTCTATCATGCCCTAGCACACTACAGTAGTGGTCTGTCACAACATGCAGACACTGGGGCATAGATATACCCTATGTAGAGGAATTGAACTTGATCATGAGCATTACATCTAGGATCCATTGTCTAGTCTGAAGTCATTGACTTCCCTAGTCAATAGAAGTAGGTCCGTCCAGGTTGGCTTTTGCCAATTTCTTAGTTCTCCCAATCCTGTGGATGAATAAAATCCAATGTGGTCGATCACTTGTTAGGATTTGATCACCAAATTCTTTGAAGGAACACTTCGAATCCTTTGCGCCTCATGCCTACTTTGGGGCCAGGGTTCATTCATCTTTCAAAATTGGCACAACAATGCTGCAAAGCCCTGAGCTTTTCATGAGCCTAGATCAAGGGCCAAACCCATGTCACATTTCATCGCCGCTTGGTATTTTACCAATTTGTTCTACCATAATGCACAGTCAAATAACTTAGTTGACCAGATGTCCCTCGACAGTTTAACACCAAGGTCAATTAATAAATCACTTTGGTTAGAGACTGTCAAGCTCCCCTCATTCTTGTCCAAAATCCTTGCTAGAGTTTCTTTCAATCCAAAATCCGACAACACCAATGTTGGCTGAAGAAAATCATCATTTTCAAATTACATGGAACCTTTCCAAGGGAGCAACCAAGTCATCACTACCATGCTGAAATTGTGTCAAACTTTCAGTACCAGGTCATAAATGGCAAATTTCAAATCTAGGTATCATGCCAGCGAAGTCCATGACACCATTTCCATTGATGTCATGTTTTTATGCCTTCACCAACAAAGCAGGGGAAAAAAAACCTTGGAAAACTGCCAAGGAATTCATCATCATTTCAAATATGTCCAGCACTCTATAGGTTCAAAGTCAAGAGACTTCCAAGATGGGTTAGATTTAAACCCTAAAGGTTCAAAGTCAACAAAGCCTTCCTGTATGGGTCACTTTCAAGCATCCTAAAGGTTCATAGCCATAGAGCTTCCAAGAAGGATATTCCTATTTTCAATCCCAAAGGTCCAAAGTTGATAGGAACTGCCAAGATGAGTCATTCAGTATCACCCTATAAGTGACCTTCTGAGCTCTTGCTCATTTCAGAATCAATAGAAAATTCCTCACCCTATAAGTGACCTTCTGAGTTCTTGCTCATTTCAGAATCAATAGAAAATTCCTCACCTTAAAAGTAACATTCTGAGTTCTTACTCATTTCAGAATCAAATGCAGAGCCCTAGCTCATCCAAAGTTCAAATCAATCTCAGCCTATTAGTGAATCAAATGTAGAGCCCTAGCTCATTCAAAGATCAAGTCAATCTCAGCCTATATGGGAATCAAATGCAGAGCCCTAGCTCATCCAAAGATCAAATCAATCTCAGCCTATTAGTGAATCAAATGTAGAGCCCTAGCTCATTCAAAGATCAAGTCAATCTCAGCCTATATGGGAATCAAATGCAGAGCCCTAGCTCATTCAGAGATCAAGTCAATCTCAGCCTATAAGTGAATCAAATGCAGAGCCCTAGCTTATTCAGAAAATCAATCTCAAAACCTCAATCAATAGAGCCTCAGTTCAATCAAAGAAAAGACATCAAGTCTTCCATCCAGACAAATCAAGCCGAGCCCAAGCTCATGCAACCAGCCTTGTATTCATAGCCTAGCTTCATACAAGAAGAGGTTTATCAGCCTACAAATGGATCAAACCGGGTCCAAGCCCGCACATACCTTGCATTGAGTTCCACCTCAGCAAGAAGAGGTTCCCAGCCTACAAATGAGCCTTGTATTCACAGCCTAGCTCCATACAAGAAGAGGTTTATCAGCCTACAAATGGATCAAGCTGGGTCCAAGCCCGCACATACCTTGCATTGAGTTCCACCTCAGCAAGAAGAGGTTCCCAGCCTACAAATGAGCCTTCTATTCACAGCCTAGCTCCATACAAGAAGAGGTTTATCAGCCTATAAATGGATCAAGCCGGGTCCAAGCCCGCACATACCTTGCATTGAGTTCCACCTCAGCAAGAAGAGGTTCCCAGCCTACAAATGAGCCTTGTATTCATAGCCTAGCTCCATACAAGAAGAGGTTTATCAGCCTATAAATGGATCAAGCCGGGTCCAAGCCCACACATACCTTGCATTGAGTCACCTCAGCAAGAAGAGGTTCCCAGCCTACAAATGAGCCTTGTATTCACAGCCTAACTTCATACAAGAAGAGGTTTATCAGCCTACAAATGGATCAAGCTGGGCTCAAGCCCGCACGTACCTTGCATCATGAGTTCCATCTCAGCAAGAAGAGGTCCCAGCTTACAAATGAGCCTTGTATTCACTGCTTAGCTTCATACAAGAAGAGCACTCACCAATCTTCCAAGAAGAGCAAACCTTCTTGCCAGTCGAACTATGTTCTGGGCTTGATTTCTAGGACACCCTTAGAATACGTAGGCAGTTTAGGAAGAATTACCCTAAGTGCAGCCCAATAAACAATATCACTCATACCCCAAAAATGTGGTTCTTTTATCTTTAGCCTTCAACTTATAACAATCTTGGCTAAAGAGGGGCATCTGTAAGCACCCCATTTTTGCAACCCTCGGCATAAGTGAACCAATATGGCAGGTTTCTGATCTTTAACCCAAAAATTTGTGATTTTCATTGATCCCCACAGCACGGTCAGGTCTATTATCTGCATAGATGCATAGGTCATAGAATTATCTTCGAAACGAGACCAGAATTGCTCAATTCCGATATCAAACGAGGAAGATATGACCATTTTAGTCGGATGATACATATAAGGGAGGTTTCTGAAATTATTATAAATAATCCCAGGGGCCTTCATGCAAATTATCCTAAGTCGGATCGTTTGAATTTCAAATCATCATATCTTGATCATCGGACATCGGATTCAGATGATTCCAAGACCATTATTCTTCATTCATGATGTTCTACAAAGTGGACGTAAAAAAATCCCGGGTAGAAGTCACCAGTGGGTCCCATGCAAACTTGCATGCAAAATGATCGTTAGAACTTCAAAGCTTCATATCATTCCCGTTCTACATCGGATTCAGATGATTCCAAGACCATTATTCTTCATTCATGATGTTCCACAAAGTGGACGTAAAAAATCCCGGGTAGAAGTCACCAGTGGGTCCCATGCAAACTTGCATGCAAAATAATCGTTAGAACTTCAAAGCTTTATATCTTTCCCGTTCTACATCGGATTCAGATGATTCCAAGACCATTATTTTTCATTCATGATGTTCTACAAAGTGGAGGTAAAAAATCCCGGGTAGAAGTCACCAGTGGGTCCCATGCAAGCTTGCATGCAAAATTATCGTCAGAACTTCAAAGCTACATATCTTTTCCGTTCTACATCGGATTCAGGTGATTCCAGTCTCATTATGTTCCATTTTTAGTGCTCTACAAAGTGGACGTAAAATATTTCCAGTAAAAGCCTCCGAAGGATCTCATGCAGAATGGCCAGCCAAATTATCGATAATTGGTCCGCTTAAAATTCAAAAATTCATAAGTTGACCATTTTACTTCCAAATGAGGTGATTCAAGTTCCTATATTCCTCATTTTTAATGTTCTACAAAATGAAGGCAAAAAATTTGGAATAGAGGCCATCAGAAAATTCCATGCGGGATGACAGTGGAAATGACCCGTGAAATGACAAGGAGAGAAAACCCAGTTAATTCCATATCAGTTGTCAACCTAAGTCAGTCTCAACCCATTTCGAATAAGTTCATCTATGTGCATAATATTTATATATTATATATATTGTATAATATATATATATATATATATATATATATATATATATATATATATATATATATTATTTATATATTATTTGTATGTTATTAAATATATATGTATAATATATATTATTATATGTAAATGATAATCCAAAAGATTTTTGAGAAGAAAAAGGAAAGAGGGGAGAGAAAAAAAAACGTGAAAGAGAATGGGGATTTTGGTTTTGGAGATAATCCAAAAGATTTTGAGAAGAAAAAGGGAAGAGGGGAGAGAGAAACATGAAAATGAAGGGGGATTTCAATTTTGGAGATAATCCAAAAGATTTTTGAGAAGAAAAAGGAAAGAGGGGAGAGAAAAAACGTGGAAGAGAATGGGGATTTTGATTTTGGGGATAAATCCAAAAGATTTTGAGAAAAAAAAGGAAAGAGGGAGAGAGGAAAAACGTCACTTTTTCTAAGGGAATCCAAAAGATTTTTGTTGGAAAAAAAAAAAGGAAAGAAGAAAGAGGAAAAAACGTGGGCTTTTCTAATATAAACAAAAAGATTTTGTTGGAGAAAAAAAAGGGGAAAGAAGAAAGAAGAAAAACAACGTGAGTTTTTCTAAGGGAATCCAAAAAGATTTTGTTGGAAAAAAAAGGGAAAGAAGAAAGAGAAAAAAAACGTGGGCTTTTCTAAGATAAACAAAAAGATTTTTTGGATTTCCAAAAGAGAATAATAGAAGAGGAAAAAACGTGAATGAGGAGGGTTTTTCTTTTGGGGCTATGTTTTGGGAGAAAAAGAAGGGAGAAGAGAGAGAAAAAGAGAATAAAAGAAAAGGAAAAAACGTGAATGAGGAGGTTTTTTCTTTTGGGGCTAGGTTTTGGGAGAAAAAGAAGGGAGAAGAGAGAGAAAAAGAATAAAAGAAAAGGAAAAAATGTGAATGAGAGAGGGTTTTTCTTTTGGGGCTAGGTTTTGGGAGAAAAAGAAGGGAAGAAAAGAGAAAAAAAAGACGTGAAAGGTTGCTCACGTTTTTGGGAGGAAAATAAGGGAAGAAAAGAGAAAAAAAAAAAAGAAGGGGGAAAAGAAAAAAAACGTGAAAGGCCTTTGTGGCTCACGTTTTTGGGAGAAAAAGAAGGGAAGAAGAGAGAAAAAAAAAGAGAGTAAACGTGGGCTTTCTTAGGGGGGTTCAGTTTTGGGAATCCGAAAGCTAAAGAAAGCTGAAGAGAGAGGAGAAGAAGAAGAGCAGAAGGTTCAAGGATCTGCAAACCAGGTAAACCCTCTCCTCTTTCATTCTTTTTATTATCAATACCACCATTCACTTACCTGATTCGGTGTACCACTGTAACATCCTATCACCTGCAGCCATTATCCCAACTCGCTACTCCATATCCATTGCAATCCCCCTTGATCCGTAAATTTATCACCTAATCTTCTCTCCCATGAAATTGAGTTTTTTGGATGATTATTTTTGTTTGATCATATGATGCCATGAAATGGTCATATGATTTGAGTCATTGATGTTAATCTGATGAGGATGTAATTTGAGCCATTGATATTGAATGAATTTTAATTTGATCAATTGTGAGCCATATGATTCGAAATCTTAAGGTGATTGATCTAGCCTTTGATTTAGATTTTTCTTAAGTGATTGATCATGGCCTCTGATTATGAATTTTTATGAGATAAAATTTGGCCATCGATCTCGGATGCTTTAATGATAAAATCGGGTCATTGATCTTGGATGTTTGAATTAGCAAATCTGGACCATTGATTTTAGATATATTGATGCTTGATCCAAACCAATGGATCTTCATTATGAGTGTCTTAAATGAATCTGAATCGTCGGATCTTCACTATGAATGTTTTAAATGCATCTAAACCATTAGATTATCATCGTGATTGATTTCAAAGCATCTGAACGGTTAGATTACCATTAATGGTGATTTATACCATTGAATTTTTCATCATTAGTGTTTTTTTTAGATACACTGTCATGTTTGAATGCTCATTGCCATAGTTGGATGCTTATTGCCATAATTAGGGTAGAAAACCCTAAAATGGAAAGAAAGTAATATTTAGGGTAGAAAACCCTAAGATGGAAATAAAATAATAATTAGGGTAGAAAACCCTAAAATGGAAAGAAAGTAACATTTAGGGTAGAAAACCCTAAGATGGAAAGAAAATAATAATTAGGGTAGAAAACCCTAAAATGGAAAGAAAGTAACATTTAGGGTAGAAAACCCTAAGATGGAAAGAAAATAATAATTAGGGTAGAAAACCCTAAAATGGAAAGAAAGTAACATTTAGGGTAGAAAACCCTAAAAAAATGGAAAGAAAATAACAATTAGGGTAGAAAACCTTAAAATGGAAAGAAAGTAACATTTAGGGTAGAAAACCCTAAGATGGAAAGAAAATAATAATTAGGGTAGAAAAACCTAAAATGGAAAGAATGTAACAATTAGGGTAGAAAACCCTAAAAAATGGAAATAAAATAACAAGTAGGGTAGAAAACCCTAAAATGGAAAGAATGTAACAATTAGGGTAGAAAACCCTAAAAAATGGAAATAAAATAATAATTAGGGTAGAAAACCCTAAAATGGAAAGAAAGTAACAGTTAGGGTAGAAAATCCTAAAAAATAGAAATAAAATAATAATTAGGGTAGAAAACCCTAAAAAATGGAAATAAAATAATTAGGGTAGAAAACCCTAAAATGGAAAGAATGTAACATTAGGGTAGAAAACCCTAAAAATGGAAATAAAATAATAATTAGGGTAGAAAACCCTAAAATGGAAAGAAAATAACTATTAGGGTAGAAAATAGCATACTAGATCCTGCCATTTAGGCTCTTGCCTTAATTATAATACATGCCATATTTGAAAGATTTTTAAACAATCTTACTGTATGTGAATTTCTTGTCATAATGTTTTATGTGCCATACTTAGATAGAATATTCTATTTCTTGGCAATAATTTATTTTATGCAACACCCTAGTGAAACTGCCATATCTGCACATTTCTAGAAGACAATCTAGGCGTGGGGACGTGCATTTAGGCACCCACATTCTTGGGAAGGGCATAATGGGAATAATAAAATCTTAATAAAGAAAGAGAATTCTTTGCCAAACCTTCCAAAATTAGAATTCAGAATGAAAAGGGTAATTTAGGACGATTTGTCCCTTGGCAAACCCTAAACCTAGAATTGGTTCTCAATCCCAAACCTAGAACAGGTTCTCACTTTCTAACCTATAACAGGTTATATCCCGAACTACGCGGATTCTGATTCCTAGGGCAAACCCTAGGATACGTAGGCTATTTGGGAGAATCCCAAATTCGGATCCACACCTTAGTCCACTTGGACTATCCATAGATCCACTAGGATATTTATCCAAACCTTAGTCCACTTAGACTATCCATAGATCCACTAGGATATTTATCCATATTTTAACCCACATAGGGTTATCCACATTCCAACCCATAATGGGTTATCCATATTTCAACCCAAATAGGGTTACCCTTAGATCCACTAAGACTATCTATCAATCCATATGGACTATCCAGATCCTAACCCATAGGATTTCTCCGCCTTTCAAGCATAAAGTTCAACTTGAACAATAAACTTAATATGCACAAGCATAAATCACATCCATAAACTTTAATCATACGTGAACTACGATGGTGAACCTGATTTTTGAAATAATTCCGTGATACGTAGGCAATCTGATGGATACAGATTTGGTTCAATGATATCAAACCCCTTGGTTTGGTTTGGCTTAGCAAATAGAGTCTAGCATAGGAAAGGTATAGGAGACCGATTTCGATCGGGCGGTTTGGGTGCCTAACCCCTTCCCATAACCGTAACCTGACACTTACCCAATCTCTAATGGACCAGAATTCCAATCTAAGGGTCATGAGTCAATCAAAGTCTTACCTTGGGGTGAGATTTCACATTTCTAAGGTCCTAGACCTAAATCTAGGTGGCGACTTCTAAAGATTTCCATCTTTGTCCTCACAACCCCTCGAGCTATCATTAGCGATAAGGGGAAACACTTCTACAACAAGCCATTTGAGGCCCTTGTTTGAAAATATGGTATTACCCACAAATTGGCAACCCCTTACCACTCTTAGACTAGTGGACAGGTTGAAGTGTCCAACCGACAAATCAAGCAGATTTTGAAAAAAAACTGTCAATCCGACTCGTAAGGATTGATCCATTTGCCTCGTAGATGCTTTGTAGGCTTATAGAACCTCTTTCAAGACCATTCTTGGTCAATCCCCTTACTGTCTAGTGTACAAAAAAGCCTGTCATCTACCAGTTGAATTGAAACATGGGCATTTTAGGCCATTAAGAAATTAAATTTTGATTTGTCAGATGCTAGTACTCATTGAGGACTCCAGCTCTCTGAATTGGAAGAATTACGAAATGATGCCTATGACAGTGCCCACATCTATAAAGACAAGACCAAGGCTTACCATGACAGACATATCCTTCGAAAGTCTTTCACCCCTGGTGACAAGGTTTTGCTTTATAATTCTCGTTTTCATATTTTTCTTGATAAACTTAGATCCCGTTGGGAGGGCCCTTATATTGTTCAAAATATTTTTCTCATCGGGTGCAATTGAGATTTTAAATCCAGGTATAGGTGCAACCAGCGAAGTGAATGGCTAGCGTTTGAAGCCATTTTTGGAGCTTCCACACGATTCTACTGAAGAAGTCATGGATCTCCATGAGCCTTTTTACATTGAACCTTGATTTAGGCAAGGATCAAGGTGCCGGTTTCGAGACCTGTTTCGGTCAGGCTCGAAACCGGCACAACTCGGCGAAACCACCGAAACCAGGCCGAAACCTGGTATTTTCTACCAGCTTTATTGACTCCATGGTTTTGAGGCTTAAAAATGTTTTTTTTTGTCTGATTTTTTTTGTGTACCCTATTTAAACCATTTTACACCTATTTCTAATGTTAGTTTGCAAAAAAGACATAGAAAATAGCTACATGTGGTGTGGACCAATGTTTGATAGTGTACGCTAAAATATTACACAAATGTCACAATGTAGTAATGTACTAAGCTACTAACTATTAAGCCACTAATTAACAATATTCATTACAAAATAATACATTGAAGATTGAACTTAGAAATTAGAAATCTCACCAGTTAGTTCCATGTGGAGCTTCGTGGTACATTTAAACCACGTACAACATACCACTGATGGTGGCGATAACGCTCCTCAGATTGCAGCACGTATGTATCCCAAGACAAGGTATCACTCCAATTGTTCTGATAATCTCTAACAGCCCATGAGTAGATAGAGTCATCAACATAATATAAGTATCCTTGTCGAGGGTAAGGCTGATCGAGTGTGTGTGTGGGTGGAGCAGGAGTAGGCATGAACTTTGGAGGAGGAACATACTGAAATATGGAGTCGACGAACGATGATCCAATAGTGTCACTGCCAACACCTGAGGCTGAGTCATCTCTAAATTGATTGCTGGGGTAGGAACTATAATAACCCCCATACCCACCACCTCCAACCCCACTAGCCCCAGTAGTAGACCATCCAAATCCACCATGTGCCGTTGAACCGATACTCTCGCCGCCACTCTCTTCAGGAATTGCTGGGCTTGAGGTCCGTGTGATCATGAATTCTGGTGCACACCAATGCCCAGTCCCTCCAGTCTGAGAACTCTCCCCTAAATGCATCCCTGTCATGCTGCCAGACATGGTCGATATATCCATGGGATCTGTTTCATCCATCTCCTCATGTGGCATGAACCGCTGGTGTGATCCTCTAGTGTACCCTCTAGTACTACCACTAGGTCGGGTTCCGTGGTCAGTATCCTGTGTAGCATGATCATAGTGAGTCTTCCCTGTGAATCTCAAGGGAGAAGGCAATGGATCTAGCTGCTGTGGTTGGTCATACTGATCGGGCTCATTGCGTAAGGCAGCATATCTGTCATCACCACCACCATCATCATCATTATCCCCAGTACCATTAGGTCCACTAGTACCAGTACCACCTTGGGTGGCAGAAGGTGATTGTGTTTCTCCAGAAGAAACCGGTGAATCACTCTCAGTCTCACTATCACTAGTCTGAAATGGACGTCTTGCCTGTGCGTGGACTCTACCCTCAGTAGCCATAAACTCTCCCACATCAGCCTCCAAGGCTCCAGCAATAAGACGACTTGGTCGACCACCAGCCTTATTTTGTTTAACATATATTTAATTTAATGCCATACAACATGTGTAAAATGTAATTTTTTCAAAAAATAGTTGTAGGAAAATCTTTTTTTTCAAACAGACAATATAATAAATAAATTATTTGTCAAAAAAAAACTACTTCCATGGATTCATAGATCGGGTGTTAGAATCAAACATATAAAAAATTAGAAGCCATCCATGATGTTTGCATACCATTTCATTCAAAAATACACAAAATAGAGAGAATGACTTACCTTGAAGAGAGAGAGATGAGTTGAGAGCAAGAATCCTTGAATAATCTTGACAAAAGTTGATATCCTTTAAAGAATTGAAGATTTAGGAAGAAAAAATTGAGGGAAATGAGGTTGGAGAGGAGAAGGGGGAAAAATAGGAAGGAAGTGTCGAAACCTACTGATTTCGAGTAGGTTTCGATACTTAAAAGGCACTGGACCAAACTATTATGGGTCGAAACCTGGGTTTTGACCGAAACCTGGTCGAACCCAGTGGTTTCGGTTCGAAACCATGCGTAAATCAGTTTCGAGCCTGGGTTTCGTCTCGCCCAGGCTCGAAATCGAGTTGTTTCGGTCGAAACTTCAAGTTTCGACCGAAACCTCGAACAGTGGATTTAGGGAGTTTTTTCTTCCCCATGTCCCTGTCTTTTATTTTTCTTCATACATTGAGGACAATGCCTGATTTAAGTACCGGGGAAGGGTTGAGATTTCATAAAAAAATGAATTTTGAGTTTTCATTGCAAATTTTAACTTTTTAACTTTGGTTTTTGGGAAAGTCAATCACTATTTATATGGTTTTGACACAAAAGAGGAAAGAGAAAGAGACCTAAGAAACTATCACATACGAAGTAATGAAACCCTATTAGAGGATTGTACTTAGGCTGTATTTTGAGGTGGGAATCGAGTTAGAAAATACATCTTACCTCTCCTAAAGGGACAAATCTTATATAGTTATAGTTGGTAATTTAAACCTTTGAATAAGGCTGAGACCTCCTTGTACTACAGAAAAAAATCATAATAAGAAAATAATAATATAAGAGTTTTTATTCTTGGAACTAGACAAGGCATTCCGCCTCAGGAAGCGAGGTGTCAAGATTGAAATTCCTTGGATATAGCTCTTGTTAAAAAAAAAAAAAAGTACTCTAGCATCAATGTCCTTAAAGATATATGCCAAAAGCGAAGCTACATAGTAACATGGGAATGCATAACCACTTGCACTTCTCAAGCCAACTATAGTGGAGTAGCTTAAAGAAGAAGAAAGAAAGAAAAAAAAAAGAGAAAAAAAAATGAAATAAAAGTGTTGAAAGCTATTATTGGGTCTTGGTTACCAGTATGTTACAAAGGGTTCACCCTAAGGAGAGTTATGTTTAGAAGATATAACAAGATTTCCTAACCGAGATGCGACCTTAGTGTTGAATCATATAAGGTTGCAAAGTTCAAGTGTGGAGGTTTCTATGTTTTCTTGATCCCAAGTTGAGTATCTTGACAAATAGGATGTGTGTGTGCTCTCTTTCCTTAATACCAAAGTTAAAGCTTGAAATTTCTATATGAATTTTGTGTGTTTATTATCTGAAAACACTCATGAGATATAACTCATCCATAGAGGTGACCTAGGGGTTTAAAGGCATGTTGCATGTGCTAAGTACAATTATGATTCCTACGAAACTAAGTTAGGGTTTTATTTTAATTTTTATATTTTCTTTGCTCGGGATTAGCAAAGCTCAAGTGTGGGGGAATCTGATGAACACATTTTATGTCACACCCCAATTCCGCACTATTCAGAATGGTGTGATGAACCACTAATAAACCAACGGTTCAACCAGGATCTCTAATCGGCTGTGTCCATTGAAAATAAAACCATACACATCCACAACCATAATCAGAATAAATACACAATAGCAGAAGTCTTATAGTAAATGAACTGAGAAATCTAACTGTGATAATCATAAATAAAATATCAAGTTATTGTTGTATCAACTGAGACATAAATAAATAAAATATCAATTACATTCCTTTAATAATTCAAATGAAAATCTAATCGAATACGCATGCATTACACTCGCATGAGGGATCATGCATATCCACTAAGTCTTCAGCTTCCATTGGCGCCACGTGCCCATATACAGGAGCATTCATATAATCATCGACAGTGGTACCTGCATCATCAACTAAAAATAATCGACGTCGAGAGGGTGAGCACACATCATGGCTCAGTGAGCAAACAAAACAATGCAACAAACATATTCATGCATTCAATTCATATCTGTGGTCTGGTAAATAAGTTTGCAATGTGCTATAGAAAGGTTCGGTGGCCGCCTCGCCTCTATGCATAGGGTGTGGAGGCCCGTCCAAAGGTTAACGTTTATTGTCGTCCCCATCCACCATACCATGGAATAGAGATAGAGCTAAAGTGCTGAGGCCCGGCCTATGACACTTCCCCTGATACTCTACCCATACCAATACGTAAGCCCCTGCTGGCGAGGGCTCACAAACTGGGCTCGCAACTAACCAATCCTAATGCTAAAAAGTGTATCCAAGGCCTCACCGCAACATCCCTCAATACGTCCATAGAGATAGGGCTAAGGCCCCCCGGCAGAGTCAGAGACTACACGGTCCGAGACCACCTCCCCTTATACACTACGACGTAATAGTTCTGCTAAGGTAACGGTGATACGATGATGTCAGTGGACCAGACTTGAGTTAGAGATAGAGCTAGAGTGCTGAGGCCCAGCGTATGACATCCCCCTTGATACTCACTCGCATCAAGCACACTAACCACACACATACATTCACATGCCTATTCCTATCATCATTATCATCATCATGTTATAAACAATAAATTGAAATATGCATGAACAGTAATAATAGAATATTGGATGACAAGTTAAATGCACACGACAAGCATACATGCATAGAATCAATCATGGCATTGGACTCAAGAAATAAAAATAGTTTATTATTAACCAATTAGTTTAGGTCTTGTTCCCTCACTTTTGCTTGATTGTAGATCCTCTTTCAAGCTTTAAGAATCAACTTAATATCACTATTATATCACTAGAAGACCTAATCAAGTCGATAGAATTTAATTAGAATTAATTCCAACTTTTAAAAGCTTGCTGTTAACTGGGGGTCGATGCCAGGGTCCGATGTTCCATCGACCTTGGGTGCTACCGCCTACATTCTGGACTTCTCGAAAACTGGGGGTCGATGCTAGGGTCTGGTAGGGTCGATTCTCCATCGACCCCCCGTACGAATCCCCGTGGGTCTAGTCTAAATTTTCATCCTACAGTCCATTCTTTCGTGTTTGGGTCCTATGGCTTGCTTCTATAATCCATTCCATACATGTTCTATGGTTTAGAACCATAGTTTATTCACCTACATGGTTTTAATGATCTCCTCCATGATTTTCCATTGAAACCTAACCATGGATGGATGATTTGGGTTTCTCCTAGATCATACCCTCTTCACTATCTACTCTATGGTCTTAAGAATTACATGGAGATAGTATCCATACCTGAGAATTAGACTTGTTTATCTGAAACCTTCTCTTTGATCTCCTTCACCACTTTCCTTCTCTTCTCCTTCTCTTCTCCTTCTCTTCTCTTTCTCTCAATCCAACTAGGGTTTCAAAAGGAGCGAAAGAGGCTTAGGGACGTCCTATTTATAGAGTAGATACTCCCAAAATAAGTCCCACTAAGATTAGGAAAGAATCTCACTGAAATTTGAAAAGTTCCCAATTCACGGTTTCTGTCGACAGACTGGTGGTCGATGAGGGGGTCGGAGATCCCGTCGACCCCTGGTTTTAAATTGTCCGACCCCCGGTTTTAAATTGTCCGACCCCCGGTTAAAAACTCAGGGTCTGACTTTTATATTGGGGGGGTCCGACCCTGCCTAGCTGGGTGTGCGACCCTCCCCCCTATTTTAGTATTTTTGGGTCAGTTTAATACCTGGGATCGTTATCTCGTTCATGCACTTGGTCCATTTGGCTCGACCATGATGGGTAGAACTAGTTCAAGGTGGTAAGACCGGGTTAGTTCGATACGGGTCTTACAACTCCCCCCCTACTTATAAAAATTTCGTCCTCGAAATTGTACATACCTTTCGAGTCAAATAAATGAGGATATTGCTTTCGCATAGCATTCTCTTCTTCCCATGTGATTTCTTCCATATCTCTACTTCTTCAGGTGACCTTAACATAATAGATATCATGGGCGTAGTCGTTGAACCTTTCGACTAGTGATTTCAGTTGGTGCTACTTTAAATGTCAAATCTTCAGTCAAATCAGATAGGTCTATTGTTAAAACGTGCGTCGGATCCTTGACATACTTCTTCAATAAGGAAATATGAAATACGTCATGCACACTTGACATAGATGGTGGTAGTGCTAACTGGTAAGCCACTTTTCCACGCTTAGCTAGAATCTCATATGGCCCGACCTATCTTAGACTTAGTTTCCCTTTCTGTTTGAACCGTTTCAATCCTCGCATAGACAATACTTTTAAGAATACTTTATCACCCACGAGGAATTCAAGGTCTCGGCGTCTAGTGTCTGCATATTGCTTATGACGGTTATGAGCTGTTCTCACTCTTTCCTTGATAATGTCGACCATTCGACAAGTCTCTTCAACAAATTCCGGTCCAACAATACTACGTTCCCCAACTTCATTCCAAAACAAAGGAGTTCGACACTTCCTTCCATACAATAGTTCATAGGGTGACATCTGTATAGTATCCTGATAGCTATTGTTATAAGCGAACTCGATCAATGGTAACTTTTCATCCCATGATCCTTTAAAATCAATTACATATGCTCGAAGCATATCTTCTAGAATCTGAATTGTACGCTCTGACTGTCCATCTGTCTGTGGATGGAATGTGGTACTAAACTTCAATGTTGTACCCATAGCCTTTTGCAATCCTTCCTAAAACTTTGAAGTAAATCGTGGATCTCTATCGGACACAATGCTTTCAAGTACACCGTATAATCGCACAATGTTATCCACATACATCTTAGCTAACCTCTCCAGTGTATACTGAGGTCGTATAGGTATAAAGCGAGCTGTTTTAGTCAGGCGGTCTATAATCACCCAAACTGCGTCGACTACTCGAGGAGTCAATGGTAATCCTGTGACGAAGTCCATAGTGATGCAGTCCCATTTCCATGCTGGTTCCGGTAATGGCTGTAACAGTCCTGCCGGTCTTTGTCATTCAGCCTTTACTTTCTGACAATTTAGCCATTGAGACATGAACTTAGCTACATCTGCTTTCATTCCTCTCCACCAATATAATTTCTTTAGATCATGATACATTTTTGTACTTTCAGGATGTATCGAATAGATGGTGGTATGGGCTTCTTTCATCAATCGGTATCTAATGTCCAAGCTTTCTGTTTCAGGTACACATATTCTTCCTTTGTACTTCAGTACCTTTTCTTCATCCAAGGTGAACTCTGGGATAGTCCTACCTTTTTCGATGTCCTCTTGTACCATTCTTAGGTAAGGATCTGATTTGATAGCTGTCTTTACTTCATTAATTATATCCGGTATAATTTTCAATGCGGTGAACATATTTGAAAACCGATGAATAAACCCTTGGTTGACTGATCCATCCAGTGCATCTATCACAAACTGCTCATTACCGTGATTGAATACCTTTCCGATAGTACTCATTGCGGCAGTTGTGCTAACTTCTCCCTGAGATTTTATCATTGCCTTTCTACTCAACGCATCGGCTACTACATTAGCTTTCCCCGGATGATATTGGATATCATAGTCATAGTCTTTCAATAATTCCAGCCATCTTCTTTGTCTCATATTCAGCTCCTTCTGATTAAATAGATAAGTAAGACTTTTATGGTCTGATTTAATCTAAAATTTCTCCCTGTACAGGTAATGTCTCCATATTTTGACAGCATGTACTACTGCCGCTAGTTTCAAATCATGAGTGGGATAGTTCTTCTCATGTGTCTTCAATTGTCTTAAGGGATAAGCAATTACCTGTTCTCCTTGCATAAGTACACATCCTAATCCCAATCCTGATGCATCGATGTACAAAATAAATGGCTGTCCTAGAATCGAAATGGTCAAGATTGGAGCGGATATCAATCTAGCCTTCAAGGTTTGGAAACTCTTCTCGCATTTATCAGTCCAAACAAACTTCTTGCCCTTCTTAGTCAAACTGGTAAGAGGTACGGCAATTCGGGAATAGTCTTCCACAAATCATCGATAATACCCAGCTAGACCCAAGAAACTTCTAATTTCTACAACGCTCTTTGGTGCTTCCCACTTTACAATAGCCTCAATCTTGCTGGGATCCACTTTAATTCTTTCAGCGGATACTACATGGCCTAGAAATGCGACTTCCTTTAGCCAAAACTCACACTTTGAAAATTTGGCGTAGAGCTTCTCCTTCCGTAGTCACTGCAGAGCGATGTTTAGGTTCTTAATATGAGTTTCCTCGTCTTTGGAGTAGACTAATATATCATCAATGAATATAATAACCGATGTATCCAACATATCGTGGAATACCCGATTCATAAGTTCCATAAAGGTTTCTAGTGCATTCGTCAATCCGAAAGACATGACCAAAAATTCATAATGTCCATATCTGGTCCTGAATGCTATCTTGGAAATATCACCATCCTTAATCTTCAGCTGATGGTAGCCTGACCGAAGATCGATCTTGGAGAACACTTTGGCACCTTGCAACTGATCGAACAGGTCATTGATCCGAGGCAATGGATACCGTTTCTTGATTGTCAGTTTATTCAGTTCTCGATAGTCTATACACAAGAGAATGCTACCGTCCTTCTTCTTCACGAATAATACTGGCGCTCCCCATGGTGATATACTAGGGCAAATGTAACCCTTGTCCAGCAGTTCTCGTAGTTGTACTTTCAATTCCATCAGTTCAGTAGGAGCCATTCGATAAGGTGCTTTCGATACTGGTGCGGCTCCAGGTATAAGATGTAAGACCCGTACTCTGAAAACCCGGTATAAACCTTGGTTTTGTGTCTTGCCAGGTCTTTCGATCATCACCGGGCCAGACAGGGCAAGCGGATAACAAACAGGTACAAAATCGGACCGAAGTCGACCAATTATACCTGATTTTAGGTATACCGGTCGATGGTACCGGTCGACCGGTATGGCCTACGCAGCTATGTGCGGAAATCTAGAAATTGGTCTCTGCGGGTCCCGCTTTCCTGATTTTGAATCCTAGAAGTTTCCTAATCCTAGTAGGGTTACTAAACCCTATTTCTAGCCTATAAATACACCCTTAAACCTCCTCAAATCCTTTCCATTGTCTCTCACAAACCCTAGAGAAGAGAAAGAGGTTGGAAAGGAGAAGGGGCTAGGAAGAAGAAGGAGGTGCCGCCATTACCGTTCGATGATGCTCTCATTATGCTAGTCAACGGTAAGTGTTTGAATCCATCTTCTTACCCAATGATAGTTTTGTGGGTGGATCAATACCATGCAAAGTAGGTATTGATCTAAAACCCTAAATTGGCCAATAAACCCTAAGTTGCCGTCAAGCCCTAGATTTGAGTTTCGAGATGATATTCATCGAAATAAGACTTGAATGAGTTGGGGATAACTCTAACTCAAAGCCTAGACTTAGAATGGATAGGAGAAACCCTGAAAATCCATGGAGGATGATCGTCGGCAGTCGAAAAACCCATGTATGGTCTTCCGGAGACATACCGATCGACTATACCGGTTGCACATAGTGCGACCGGTATGTTGCGACCGCTATCTCTCGGGAGGTTGTCTGTGGGGACCGGCTGACCATACCGGTCGCTAGTCTTTCCCACAGAGCTACGACCGATACATGCCACCGGTCAGCTCTGTGAGGGTATTTTGTAATCTATGATGGTTTCCGACCAACATGAAACTCTAAGAATGTTATTTTAATGAAACCCTAATAATATTGTAGGACTTTGTGACTTGTCGTTTGGATCTTGCGACGTGGAGCAAGTTATCGAACAAGCGTCAGGTAAGGGAATCTGACCTAAACCTAATAATTAATGGACAGTAAATTGTTGTTAATCACCTGATTATATGAGATGTGTTGTTTGTGCATATTCACATGCCATCCTTTACTTTCAGTTATTATTACTGTTCATGCATTGATAGGATGTGATTGTTAGGCATGTGATTGCTTTTGTTAGTGTGTGGAGTGGGGCATGGGCCTGGGATCGCTCTTCACATTAGTACCTTTTGTAGTATTCTGTCTTAACATGCTCGGTACGGGTGGGGCATCAGGGGAAGGTCGTGGTACGGTGGTCTCCGATATTGATGTTGTCCCGACCATTGTTATGTGGTACTGTGGATTCCGAGTCGACGCTGGCTTGTCCACGATGCTTTAGCTCTATCTCTATGCCGTAGGGAGTTATGTTGGGATAGGGTCTACCTGCGTATTGTTTCTATCCTAGTGGGTTAGTTGCGGATAGGGCATCAGGGGAGGTGTGGGAATGCCTTAGCTCTATCTCTATGCCGTAGACGGCTGTGCTGGGATAGAGCATACATTGATGACATATAGGATTGGTTAGTTGCGAGCCCTGGCCAGTAGGGGCTTAGGTACTGGTATGGGTAGAGTATTAGGGGAGGTACGTGGGTATCTTAGCTCTATCTCTATTCCATGGTGGGTGCTTGTGGCCAATGGGGGTGTGATCCATGAGGTGTCACACACTCGTGTATAGAGGTGCGGGGGCCACCAAACCTTTCTATAGCACATTGCAAACTTAAAACCAGACCACAGCATAAAATTAATTGTTACTCATGCATAATATTGTGAACTTTCTGATTGTCTTACTGAGCTGTGTTGGTAGCTCACCCTTTGTATATACATTGTTTTTAGATGTTGATATAGGATACACCGTAGACGACTACGTGAACACTCCGGCGTACAGTGGTGTGGCTGCTCTGGATGTACAAGCAGGGGAGGACGAGCATGATGCTTCATGCGAGTGCCCTTTCTGTGTGTACTTGTGATGAATTTTTATTTAGTTGTTCCGTTATTTTTGTTTGGTATTAAGAGATGAAAAAGATATTATAGTTTATGTTTGTATTTGAATAATTGGATATTTTATTTAAATTATCAATAGATACTCAGTTCATTCTATTTAAAGTCTTTCGCTGTATATTTATATTCTGATTGTGGTTATGTGTAATGGTTTGTATGAGTGGACACGGCCTATTCGAGATCCTGGTGAGAATCGTTGGTTCAATGACGGTTCACTCACACCATTCTGGTTGGATCAGAATTGGGGTGTGACAACTTGGTATCAGAGCTCTCGGGCTCTGTTCCAACAAACCATTTTGCACTTAACTGAGTCGATGAAATGAGTTAGAAAAAATTAAAAATCTTAATACAAACGCACCCTAAGCATTGTTTGATACCTGAGATGGACTAAGAAAGAGAATAATATACTATGTTAAAAATGAAACTTAACATGTGCACATACACTAGTTAGGAAAAACCTTGAAACTTTCAATAACTAAGAAAAATGAGTAGCTGATGAAATAGTGCTACAGGGTACGGTCCACAAACCCGACAGTTACCCTGTTATATGTAAAACAGTCATGAGTAAGTGAAAGAAAATCATGGGGTAGGGGGCCTAGGAGGTATGGGGTCCGCTATATCATAGTCTTGCTCGTAAGCGACCCTGAGCCAGTGCACCTGATCCTGTGTGACTCGGAGGCTGCGAGTCAACTGTGCTAAGTCACGGCTCATCTCCCGCTGAGTGTCCCTGATCTCCATAATCATACCCATCATGGTGTCGGAGGGAGGCGGAGATGGTCCAGCGGTAGAGGTAGATGGTGGTGCTGCTGGTGTAGGCTGTGGAGCTGGCGCTGGTACTACACAACCGATGCAGAGTAGCCCAAGGCCGATGGCCTAAGCACAGAATGTACCACCACCGCATCAGTTTCCGTCACCTTCTGCATACCCGGGAGCCTATCTGTATCCACCACCATGGTACAGAATGAACACTCAGGGACAGCATGATCTGAGCAGGTCAGTGGACAGATTCTTGAAGTTGAAGCCTTCATCATTCACCGGTAGGACGGGGAAACCATTGTGGCCAGCACAGTGGGTTGCAGAGATGGAGAAGAACTTCCGATTGGTGACTTGTATTGAGGAGGAAAAATTATTATTTGCCACTCATATGCTGAAAGAAGACGCAAATGCTTGGTGGAATTCTACATGGACATATCTGGAAACCAAGTATACACTGGTTGATTGGGAAGTGTTTAAAGCTGCTTTCTTCGACAAGTATTTTCCAAAGAGTTTCAAAGATCAAATGGAGAAAGAATTTCTCAATCTGCAGCAGTCTCAGTCGACCGTAGATGCTTATCAGCAGAGGTATGAAGAGCTATTCTTCTTCGCACCGGCCAGTATGCAAGAGGAGGAGACCAAGACACGTAGGTTCACCATGGGACTACGTGGAAGCATCAGAGAGCACATCTTGGGTCTGGACAAGAAGATTTACAATGAGGCTGTGCAGGTTGCGAGGGTGATAGAGTCCAGTCAGAGGGACAGTTTCTTTGCTCAGAACAGGGGAGTGAAGAGACCTGCTAGTGACAGCTCGGGTGGCGGTAACAATAGACCCTTCCGCCCATACAAGGCTCAGACCGCTACTGTACCCGTGAGAAACAACCCGGCACCACCTGTGCCACAATTCGTTGGACACAACCCAAATATCAAATGTTATAACTGTCAGCAGCTGGGACATGTCGCAAGGAACTACACTCTACCTAAGAAGCAACCTCCCCAGCAAGGAAAAGTGTATGCGGTCACCACTGAAGAGGCAGCCGCATCACCTGATGTGGTAACAGGTATGACTTTATCCCTTATTATTTGGCTTACTATTTTCATGGTGTGTATGCGCATATAGAACTAAGGGGCAATAAATTTCAAGAATTGTAAATGTAGCTAGTATACCCGCCAGAGTATTATTTGACTCTGGGGCCACGCACTCCTTTGTTTCTAATTCTTTTGGGAAGCGAATGGAGTTACCAATCAAGCATTTGAACCCAAGCTTGATAGTTCGCTCTCCACTAGGAGTCGAAGTGGCTTTGACCGATTATTATGGACCATGTACTGTATGTATTGAGGGCCGAGACTTAGAAGCAAACCTAGTACTACTTGAGATGGCAGACTTTGATGTCGTCCTGGGAATGGATTGGTTAGGCCATCATTCGGCCGTCCTTTTATGTGGTGAAAGGAAGCTTGTGCTTACTGACAAAGAGGGAAGGGAGTATAGTTTCGCTGGGATCAAGCTATCTAGGAAGCGGAAGCTGATCCTCTTCGCCCTAAAAGTTAAGAGATGCTTAGAGAAAGGGGGAGTGGGTTATCTGGTATCTGTAGTCGAAATCACTACCGAGGTGCCAAAGATGGAAGATCTAGAGGTGGTACGAGAGTTTCCAGATGTATTTCCAGAAGATCTCCCAGGTTTACCACCAAACAGGGCTACAGAATTTGTGATAGACCTTATGCCAGGTTTGGCGCCGGTGTCTAAAGTACCATACAGAATGGCCCCGACCGAGTCATAGGAGTTGAAGACCCAATTACAAGAATTGTTGGATAAGGGCTTCATACGACCTAGTATATCACCTTGGGGAGCACCTGTATTATTCGTCAAGAAGAAGGATGTAAGTGTACGGCTATGTATTGACTACCGTGAGCTGAACAAGTTGACGATCAAGAATCGATACCCTTTGCCTAGGATCGATGATTTGTTTGACCAGTTGCAGGGTGCAAAGGTTTTCTCAAAGATCGATCTCCGATCAGGGTATCACCAATTGAAGATCAAGGCCGGAGATATTTCGAAGACTGCTTTCAGGACAAGGTATGGGCATTATGAGTTTCTGGTTATGTCTTTCGGGTTGACCAATGCTCCAGCATCGTTTATGGAACTGATGAACCGAGTGTTTCATGATATGTTGGACACTTCGGTCATCGTATTCATCGATGACATATTGATCTATTCTATGGACATGGAGACTCATACAGCACATTTGAGGGCCGCCCTACAATGGCTGAGACAAGAAAAGCTTTATGCTAAGTTCAAGAAGTGTGAGTTTTGGCTGAAGGAGGTGGCTTTCTTGGGCCATGTTGAATCTAAAGATGGTATCAAGGTTGATCCAAGCAAGATAGCTGCTATAGTAGGATGGGAAGCACCAAAATCTGTTGCGGAGATTCGTAGTTTCCTTGGGTTGGCTGGTTATTATAGAAGATTCATGGAAGATTACTCCAAGATCGCTGTTCCACTCACCAGATTGACCAAGAAGGGAGAAAAATTCATATGGACAGATGGTTGCGAGAAGTGCTTTCAGACTTTGAAGTCAAGACTTGTCGCTGCACCTATCTTGACCGTCCCAGAACCAAGCGTACCGTTTACTTTATATACGGATGCTTCAAGGTTGGGTATTGGGTGTGTTCTGATGCAAGGAGAGCAGGTGATTGCGTACGCATCAAGACAGTTAAAGGAGCATGAGAAGAACTATCCTACGCATGACTTGGAGCTAGCAGTGGTTATTCACGCAATCAAGACTTGGAGACATTACTTGTACGGTGAGAAGTTTTAGATTAAGTCAGATCACAAGAGCTTAACTTATCTTTTCACTCAGAAGGATCTGAATATGAGACAGAGGAGATGACTGGAATTGTTGAAAGCTTATGATTGCGACATCCTGTACCATCCGGGTAAAGAAAATGTGGTGGCTGACGTCTTAAGCAGAAAGTGGGCATCGAAACCTGAGGCAGGACCAAGTACAAATGCTGCATTGTGTGCCGCAGCCTCTAGTTCAATCGAAGGTGATGAAGAGCATATAATTGAAACTGCAGAACATCCAGTTGAGCAAGGCTTGATCCATAAGTTTACTATGATGTTCACCGCATTGAAGATCTCACCGGATCTAGTTGATGAAGTCAAGGCAGCAATCCTACAGGATCCACATCTCAAGACAGTGCAAGAAGACTTGGAGAAGGGTATGAGCAATCCTGACTTTACCTTGGACTCAGACAAGGTACTCAGGTATCGTGGACGGTTATGTATACCTGAGTGTGAAGACTGCAATATCAGAGATCGAGTTATGGCTGAAGCTCATTACACTCCATATTCGGTGCATCCAGGAAGTACCAAGATGTACCATGATCTAAGAAGACTTTATTGGTGGAGGGGTATGAAAGCTGATATAGCTCGTTTCGTGTTTCAATGTCTGAATTGTCAACAAGTTAAAGTAGAAAGGCAGAGACCCGCAGGTTTACTACAGCCATTACTAGAACCTGCAAGGAAGTGGGATTGTATCACTATGGATTTCGTCACTGGCCTACCTTTGACACCAAGGTCAGTGGATGCAGTTTGGGTAATAGTAGATCGACTCACGAAGACGGCTCGATTTATTGCGGTCAGACCTCAGTATACCATGGAGAAATTGGCCAAGTTTTATGTGGATAATATAGTCAGACTTCATGGCGTTCCAGAAAGTATAGTATCTGACAGAGATCCCCGTTTTACATCAAAGTTCTGGGAAGGATTGCAGAAAGCTATTGGAACAAAGTTGAAGTTCAGTACAGCTTTTCACCTTCAGACGGACGGACAGTCAGAGCGAACTATTCAAATTTTAGAAGATATGCTCCGAGCTTGTGCATTAGATTTCAAGGGAGCTTGGGATGAGAAGCTATCACTTATCGAGTTTTCTTATAACAACAATTATCAGGCTACAATTCAGATGGCCCCATATGAAGCACTCTACGGGAAGAAGTGTCGTACACCTCTGTTATGGAACGAGGTGGGAGAAAGAAGAATTATAGGACCAGAGTTTGTTGAAGAAACTTATCGAGTGATTGATCAGATCAAAGAGAGAGTAAAGACGGCTCAAGTCCGACAGAAGCACTATGCGGATAACCGACGTCGAGATCTGGAGTTTGCAGTGGGTGACAAAGTGTTCTTGAAGGTATCACCGGTGCGAGGTCTGAAACGGTTTGGTAAAAAGGGGAAGCTATGCCCCAGGTATGTGGGACCGTATGAGATATTGACCCAACGTGGTAATGTAGCATATCAATTGGCTCTACCACCATCTATGTCTAGCGTTCATAATGTGTTCCATGTATCATTACTGAAGAAGTATGTCAGAGATCCATCGCATATCTTGATCGCTGATCCTCTAGACTTGACTGAAGACTTAACTTTCGAAGTGGTGCCTGTAATGCTCTCAAGCCGAAAATTTCAGCAACTTCGAACCAAGGATATCCACTATGTGAAGGTGCATTGGAGAAGCCAAAATGTGGAGGAAATTACTTGGGAAGAAGAGAGCGCGATGAGGAAGGAGTACCCTAACCTTTTTGATGATCAAGGTACGTTCAAATTTCGAGGCCGAAATTTCTTTTAAGGGTGGGGGAGTTGTAGAACCTACATGCAAATTTCTGGATGAAATTTCTTTTAAGGGTGGTGGAGTTGTAAGACCCGCACTCTGAAAACCCGGTCTAAACCTTGGCTTTGTGTCATGACAGGTCTTTCGATCATCACCGGGCCAGACGGGGCAAGCGGATAACAAACAGGTACAAAAGCGGACCGAAGTCGACCAATTATACCTGATTTTTGGTATACCGGTCGATGGTACTGGTCTTGGTACCGGTCGACTGGTATGGCCTGCGCAACTATGTGCGGGAATCTGGAAATTGGTCTCTGTGGGTCCCGCTTTCCTGATTTTGAATCCTAGAAGTTTCCTAATCCTAGTAGGGTTACTAAACCCTATTTCTAGCCTATAAATACACCCTTAAACCTCCTCAAATCCTTTCCATTGTCTCTCACAAACCCTAGAGAAGAGAAAGAGGTTGGAAAGGAGAAGGGGCTTGGAAGAAGAAGGAGGTGCTGCCATTACCGTTCGACGACGCTCTCATTACGCCAGTCAACGGTAAGTGTTTGAATCCATCTTCTTACCCTATGTTAGTTGTGTGGGTGGATCAATACCATGCAAAGTAGGTATTGATCTAAAACCCTAAATTGGCCAATAAACCTTAAGTTGCCGTCAAACCCTAGATTTGAGTTTCGAGATGATATTCATCGAAATAAGACTTGAATGAGTTGGGGATAACTCTAACTCAAAGCCTAGACTTAGAATGGATAGGAGAAACCCTGAAAATCCATGGAGGATGATCGTCGGCAGTCGAAAAACCCATGTATGGTCTTTCGGAGACATACCGGTCGACTATACCGGTTGCACATAGTGCGACCGGTATGTTGCGACCGCTATCTCTCGGGAGGTTGTCTGTGGGGACCGGCTGACCATACCGGTCGCTAGTCTTTCCCACAGAGCTGCGACCGGTACATGCCACCGATCAGCTCTGTGAGGGTATTTTGTAATCTATGTTGGTTTCCGACCAACATGAAACTCTAAGAATGTTATTTTAATGAAACCCTAATAATATTGTAGGACTTTGTGACTTGTCGTTTGGATCTTGCGACATGGAGAAAGTTATCGAACGAGCGTCAGGTAAGGGAATCTGACCTAAACCTAATAATTAATGGACAGTATATTATTGTTAATCACCTGATTATATGAGATGTGTTGTTTGTGCATATTCACATGTCATCCTTTACTTTCAGTTATTATTACTGTTCATGCATTGATAGGATGTGATTGTTAGGCATGTGATTGTTTTCGTTAGTGTGTGGAGTGGGGCATGGGCTTGGGATCGCTCTTCACATTAGCACCTTTTGTAGTATTCTATCTTAACATGCTCGGTACGGGTGGGGCATCAGGGGAAGGTCGTGGTACGGTGGTCTCCGATATTGATGTTGTCCCGGCCATTGTTATGTGGTACTGTGGATTCTGAGTCGACGCTGGCTTGTCCACGATGCTTTAGCTCTATCTCTATGCCGTAGGGAGTTATGATGGGATAGGGTCTACCTGCGTGTTGTTTCTATCCTAGTGGGTTAGTTGCGGATAGGGCATCAGGGGAGGTATGGGAATGCCTTAGCTCTATCTCTATGCCATAGACGGCTGTGCTGGGATAGAGCATACATTGATGACATATAGGATTGGTTAGTTGCGAACCCAGTTTGCGAGCCCTGGCCAGTAGGGGCTTAGGTACTGGTATGGGTAGAGTATCAGGGGAGGTACGTGGGTATCTTTGCTCTATCTCTATTCCATGGTGGGTGCATGTGGGCCAATGGGGGTGTGATCCATGAGGTGCCACAAACTCGTGTATAGAGGTGCGGGTGCCACACTCGTGTATGACATCAATATCTTCTATTCGTGGTGCTTCCTTGGTAAGGTCGACCACAGATACTAAATACCCGACTGCTCCTTTCTCCAGGCACTTCTTAACCTTTAGCGCAGAGAGTATGAGCTTTCATTTACGGGGAAGTTTGGTTCCTGAAAAACTGAACTCTGCTCCTTCTTTGTCTTTAAATGTCAGCTTCTTTTCGGCACACAATAGGTTTGCAGAATGTCGAGCTAACCAGTCCATTCCCAAGATGACGTCAAAGTCTGCCATCTCAAGTTGGATCAAGGTTGCATCCAAGGTCTTTTCATTAATAAGAACTGGACATGATCCATAACCTTTTTCTAACTCCACTTCTAATCCCATAGGTGATCGTATAAGTAGTTTGTAATCTAAGGATTTAAGGGGTAGATTTAACTTCTTTCCAAATGTCACAGATATAAAGGAATGAGTAGCTCCTGAATCAAAGAGTACTTTGGCGGGAATGCCATTAATAGGTACGATACCTGTGATTTGTTTTGGTTTAGTTTACATGCTCATACAATATAATACAACTAACTAAAAATTTAAGTCATACTTGTGACCACATCAGGCGATGCGGCAGCATCCTCAGCTGTAACCGCGTAAACTCGTCCTTAATGTAGCTGCTTCCTGGGCTTAGGACATTCCCTTGCCATATGTCCCACTTGATTGCAGTTATAACATTTTATCCCTTCAGTAATTGGTTTTTGTTGCTGTGGAGCTGCGGGGGTAGTCTTGGCTGCAGCATTAATGCCTTGAGTACGGGAGGGTTTGAATATCTTGGTGTTCCCTCCGTTGTAGGAATTCCCATTAGGCCTTTTTATTCCCCTATTTTGAACAAGGTATCTCTCTTTCTGGCTCGACTCTATCACTCGAGCAATTTGTGCAGCTTCATTATAGATTTTCTTTTTAAGTCCCAAAACATGCTCGCGGATGCTTCCCCTAAGTCCCATGACGAACGTTCTGGTTTTTGTGTTTTCCTCTTGCATACTGGCGGGTGCAAAGAAGAACAGCTCTTCATAACGCTGTTGATATGCATCCACGGTCATCTGCCCCTGATATAAACTCAGGAACTCTCTTTCCATAGAATCTCTGAAACTTCTCAGAAAGTACTTCTCAAAGAATGCCTCCTTATAAATATACCAAGTCAGTTGGGCGTGCTTTGTTAATAAATATGTCCTGGTAGACCTCCACCAATGGTGTGCATCTCCTTTCAGCATAAAGGTGGCACACAATACTTTTTCTTCTTCATTCACTGTCATCATCATAAATTTTTTTTCCATTTCGTCAACCCAGTGTGCTGGCCATAAAGGATCTGCTGGCTTGCCATTAAATTCTTTGGGCTTCAGTTTCAGAAAATGCTCCACCAGTCTGGAGTGGTCTAGTTGTTGCTGGACGTACGCCCCATACATAGGTGGTTGGTATTGATATCCACCTTGAGCTATCTCAGGATTTTGTACTTGAGCCTGCATGATGGGAGTCTGAGGTGCGTGGGGCACTGTGTTACTTCCCCCTGGAGCTGTACTTGCCTATCCTGCTGGCATTGGAGGTGTCTGTGCAGCTGGAAAAGTCATACCTATGGCAGCTTGCATAGTAGCCTGTGCCTGTTGCATTTGCTGCAGCTGTTGGGCCAAGTTCAATACGACTGTAGCCAAGTCTGTAGGTGGAGCTGGCAGATTTGTAGGATTTATCTGCCCATTAATGATGGACAGTGCCGTGTTCGTATTCCCCTGTGTTTCCAGGTGTGTCTAGCTATCTTCCCCCACAGGTGGTGGTGGTGGGATCAAGTTATGACTTTGTTTGGTTACTCTGCGTCCATCCATTATCTAATCTGGTAGTGAGATTGCCTGAAAATCATTGAACATGTGAGATAATCATTATATACTTCATTCTCATATTGTAAAATCACTAACAAATGCAAATTTCAAAATTTTCAGATCATTCTGTCGAAAATGCTGTATTTTTATTGTAGGGTCGATGGATGTCTGACCCTCAGTCTGCGACCCTGAGGAATCACCAATTCTTCCCGAGAGCCAGGAGTCGATGGTGGGGGGGGGGGTCGGAGGATGTCCGACCCAGGGTGCGACCCCTGGTTCTCTGTCAGATTACTGAGAGCCGAGGGTCGATGCGGGGGTCAATGGGTGGGTCGATGGTTTTGGTCGAATTCTCCGACCCCCGGACTAAAAATCAGATTTTTAAGTTCCGATTCTAAGTCCATTTCCCATTCTTTCTCCTCTGCTTCGACTCATCTCGTCCCTCTGAGTTGCTACAGTGACAACTCCGATCCGTTGGTGGTTTGTGCTTCTCGTTTCGACGTCTACATCTCCTCTACAGGTATATCTTCTATGTTTTCATGTTTTTAGGTTTCTTTACCTAGGTTTTTGCTTGTATATCTCGTTTTCTTCAAATTAAAATTTTTCCAACCATAAAAATTAGATTTTTATTGTGGGCTTTTGTTGTTGGTGACTGAAGGAATGAAAGCCCTAAAAAATATTTGAGTTTCATTGGTTGGTTATCGAGAAACTCAAAATTTACCCTTTTTGACCTAATTTGTTGAGATTTTGAATTTCTTGAAATTTCTTCCAATTCAATCTCATTAGCTACAATTTCCAACTGTATGAGTCTTACAGGATAGTTTAGGATCTATGTAAGTCCTCCTGCCCACGTGTATGGGTGAAAAGTGAGGCTTTTGACCAATTTACGTCGTTATAATGTCAAAATTTTGGGTTTTTCATCTCTACTAAGCCATTATTTGTTTTTCTTTGTTATTTGCAGATACTATGACTTGTACCAAGGTACCTAGTGTTTGCGATCATCTTCGCTTCCGTTCCAATGAAGCCGAGACGCAGTATGCCCTCTACGCTCGCAAGAAAGTAGAGGGAGGTTTCCGGGTAGACTTGGCTAGCCTGGCATTGTTCGACGTAGAGAGGGCTTTTGGTGACATGGGTTGGTTTCCTGTCATCACCTATGACGCCTGTACTTGTCCTGACTTGGTACGACAGTTCTATTGTAATCTCCAAGTGATGGGGGATTACAATGACGTTGAGAGGGGTAGTGAGCTTAGGATCACTAGCTATGTCAAGGGAGTTGAGATTTTCTTTGACTATCGGCAGCTAGCGGACTTGCTGGGTATCTCATATGACGGATCCTTCGTATTCTGTGCCCCTGGAGAGCCCCAGTTCTTTTCATTACAGATGAGGGTTAAGATAGAACATCAGCTCATCAGAGAGGATCATTGGGAGATAAAAGTGAGTTACCTACGTTCAGATCCATGGGTGTACTGCAAGATTATCCAACACAACCTGATACCGCAGAGTGGACATTACAAGAGGGTCTCCCAGTTGACCCAGTATCTGCTGTACTGCATATGCACTAGGCAGCCCGTCTGCCTTCCTTACATCATCATGCGGACGATGATCAGCGCTACGTTGCCCAGTCATACTGGCAACTTGCCTTATGGATGCATGATTACTACGCTGCTTATCCGCCTGGGTGTGGACTTGATGGATGAGAAGATTCAAGAGAAATCCTTCTCATCGCCTCTGGATTGGGAGGCCATCTGTAAGATGGGCATGCAGGATGTCCAGGTCAGCGATGAGGAGAGGAACGCGATGGTGCACCCTCGCACTCGAGTGGAGATTGCTGACGCTGAGGCAGCAGCAACAGCCACTGGAGTAGGGGTTCATGGGGATGATGACGATCGTCTGTACATGGATGTGGATGCCATACCTCCTCCATCACCTACTCATGCTACAGGAGCTGGTCCGTCTTCTTCAACTGGTCCTTCACATGCAGCTGGTCCTTCGTATGCTCCTTTTGATGACATGATGGGGATATTGCATGAGATACGAGAGGCTCAGCGCATGTCTGACCTGAGGATGAGAGAGCTTTTAGAGGCTCAGCGCTTGTCTGATTTGAGGGTGGGAGAGCTTCTAGAGGCTCAGCGCTTATCTGATCAGCGGGTGGGAGAGCTTAGGGATGCTCAGCGCATGACTAACCAGCGGGTGGTTGATTTCACAGCTAGTCTCCAGACAACCCAGACGCAGATCGCTTGGTTGACTAGAGTCTACGCTGAGGACTATGATAGAGACCGTGAGGCACCGCTTCCCCCATCACCTCTAGCTTCTTGATGTATTTCTTTTATCTTTCTTTTGTACTTCAGATTAACTGTCCGGATTGTGGACTATACTCTGCTTTAATAATATATTTGTTCTTCTTTTGGTTGTATATAAATCTATTTCTCATTTAATAGATGCATTATTCACTTTCAGTTTTTGTCTCAAACAACACAGATGCTTATGGTGTGTTATTATTATAATTTTAAAATTTTTATCCTATCTCAGTCCACGAACTTTTGTAGAAGTATAATGGTTTCACAGACAGGGCCTGAGATGCTCTAATACCAAGTTGTCACACCCCAAATCTGTACGATTCATAATGGTATGATGAACTGCTAATAAACCAACAGTTCAATCAGGATCTCTAATAGGCTGTGTCTATTGAAAATAAAACCATACACATCCACAACCATAATCAGAATAAATACACAATAGCGGAAGTCTTATAGTAAATGAACTGAGAAATCTAACTGTGATAATCATAAATAAAATATCAAGTTATTGTTGTATCAACTGAGACATAAATAAATAAAATATCAATTACATTCCTTTAATAATTCAAATGAAAATCTAATCGAATACGCATGCATTGCACTCGCATGAGGGATCATGCATATCCACTAAGTCTTCAGCTTCCATTGCCGCCACGTGCCGTACACAGGAGTATTCATATAATCTTCGACAGTGGTACCTGCATCATCAACTAAAAATAATCGACGTCGAGAGGGTGAGCACACATCATGGCTCAGTGAGCAAACAAAACAATGCAACAAACATATGCATGCATTCAATTCATATCTGTGGTCTGGTAAATAAGTTTGCAATGCCCTGCCTCGCCTCTATGCACAGGGTGTGGAGGCCCGCCCAAAGGTTAACGTTTATTGTTGTCCCCATCTACCCTACCATGGAATAGAGATAGAGCTAAAGTGTTGAGGCCCGGCCTATGACACTTCCCCTGATACTCTACCCATACCAACATGTAAGCTCCTGTTGGCGAGGGCTCGCAAACTAGGCTCGCAACTAACCAATCCTAATGCCAAAAAGTGTATCCAAGGCCTCACCCCAACATCCCTCAATACGTCCATAGAGATAGGGCTAAGGCCCCCCGGCAGAGTTAGAGACTATACGATCCGAGATCACCTCCCCTCATATACTACGATGTAATAGTTCTGCTAAGGTAACGGCGATACGACAATGTCAGTGGACTAGACTTGAGTTAGAGATAGAGCTAGAGTGCTGAGGCCCAGCCTATGACACCCCCCTGATATTCGCTCGCATCAAGAACACTAACAACACACATACATTCACATGCCTATTCCTATCATCATCATCATCATCATGTTATAAACAATAAATTGAAATATGCATGAACAGTAATAATAGAATATTGCATGACATGTTAAATGCACACGACAAGCATATACGCATAGAATCAATCATGACATTAGACTCAAGAAATAAAAACAGTTTATTATTAACCAATTAGTTTAGGTCTTGTTCCCTCACCTTTGCTTGCTTGTAGATCATCTTTCAAGCTTTAAGAATCAACTTAATATCACTATTATATCACTAGAAGACCTAATCAAGTCGATAGAATTTAATTAAAATTAATTCCAACTTTTAAAAGCTTGCTGTTAACTGGGGGTCAATGCCAGGGTCGGATGTTCCATCGACCCTGGGTGCTACCACCCACATTCTGGACTTCCCAAAAACTGGGGGTCGATGCTAGGGTCTGGTAGGGTCGATTCTCCATCGACCCCCCGTGCGACCCCCGTGGGTTTAGTCAAAATTTTCATCCTACAGTCTATTCCTTCGTGTTTGGGTCCTATGGCTTGCTTCTATAATCCATTCCATACATGTTCTATGGTTTAGAACCATAGTTTATTCACCTACATGGTTTTAATGATCTCCTCTATGGTTTTCCATTGAAACCTAACCATGGATGGATGATTTGGGTTTCTCCTAGATCATACCCTCTTCACTTTCTACTCTATGGTCTTAAAAATTACATGGAGATAGTATCCATACCTGAGAATTAGACTTGTTTCTTTGAAACCTTCTCTTTGGTCTCCTTCTCCACTTTCCTTCTCTTCTCCTTCTCTTCTCCTTCTCTTCTCTTTCTCTCAATCCAACTAGGATTCTAAAAGGAGTGAAAGAGGCTTAGGGACGTCCTATTTATAGAGTAAATACTCCCAAAATATGTCCCACTAAGATTAGGAAAGAATCCCATTGAAATTTGGAAAGTTCCCAATTCACAATTTCTGTTGGTAGACTGGAGGTCGATGAGGGGGTCAGAGATCCCGTTGACCCCTGGTTATAAATTGTTCGACCCCCGGTTAGAAACTCAGGGTCTGACTTTTATATTGGGGGGGTCCGACCCTGCCTAGCTTGGTGTGCGACCCTCCCCCCTATTTTAGTGTTTTTGGGTCAGTTTAATACCTGGGATCGTTATCTCTTTCACGCATTTGGTCCATTTGGCTCGACCATGATGGGTAGACCTGGTTCAAGGTGGTAAGACTGGGTTAGTTCGATATGGGTCTTACATTTTATGTGTGAATTTAGGGCATAAATTATGCATCTCTTATTCTATTTATGATGCCTCTCAGGTATTTAATGTTGTTTTTATGTTTGTAGGGTGTAGGTGAAAGAATGGAGATATCTGAGTTTGAAAAAACTATTTTTTGCATTTTTAGTGATCCTGTCTAGTTATCTCACCCAGTCAACTCAGCAGCCGGGTATATGATGAATTTTTTAAGGAGAGCCATGAATTTTGTGCATACAATCAGCCTTGGACCAAGTCGAAGAGTAGCCCAATCTCATATGGAAGATTCCATTCTCTTGAGAAAATATTTCTTACTTATTTAGAATCAAATTTACAAGATTGACAAGGCATGAAAGAATGGAATGCTCCAATCGATTATGAAAGTTTTCAAGAATAGATAATGATGCTAAAGATACGATGAGTTGGTGCAAGCAAGATTTTTTCTACTCAAGAATCGTCTACATACAATGAACCTACAAGATTAGAATTTGGTTACCAAAATTATCTCCACAAAATCCCTTGTAATGCAATTGTAAAGATTGATTGTGATCTTTACTCACTTGTATATATATGTGATGCTCAGCAATAGAAAAAACATCCAAGAATTCTATTGTAAGCTTTTTTTTTAGTTTGAAAATTTATGAGAGAGTTTGAGATTCTTAGTTCCTTCTTTTCAAGTTGTATTCTTCTTGCTTAAGTTTTTTTTATTTATTTTTTAAGTTTTAATTTCAATTATAGAACTCTGTAGTAGGGTAGATAAAAATAGGTTATACCCCTTTACTAATTTAATTTAGGGGAGAAGGCTCCCTTTGTAATAATTTGCACATCGCCTTAGAGTGACAACAAGATGATGAGCAATGATAGAGGAATCTTCCAACGAGATTATTTTTTCTTACATTCTTTTATTTTTAATTTCGTTCCCTTCTTGCAATAGATCTACATTACTCTATGGTTAATATAGTTGTAAGACCCGCACTCCGTAAACCCGGTCTAAACCTTGGTTTTGTGTCGTGACAGGTCTTCCGATCATCACCGGGCCAGACGGGATGAGCGGATGACAACCATGTACGAAATCGGACCAAAGACGACTAATTAAACCTGATTTCAGGTTGACCGGTCGATGGTACCGGTCTGGGTACCGGTCGATCGGTATGTCCTGCGCAGCTATGTGCGGGAATCTGGAAATTGACTTCTGAGGGTCCCACTTTCCTGATTTCGAATCCTAGAAGTTTCCTAATCCTAGTAGGGTTACTAAACCCTATTTTTAGCCTATAAATACACCCATAAACCTCCTCAAATCCTTTCCATTATCTCTCGCAAACCCTAGAGAAGAGAAAGAGGTGGGAAAGGAGAAGGAGCTAGGAAGAAGAAGAAGGTGCCGCCATTACCGTTCGACGAAGCTCACGCTACGCCAGTCAACGGTAAGTGTTTTAACTATTCTTCTTATCCTATGTTAGTTTTGTGGGTGGATCAATACCATGCAAAGTAGGTATTGATCTAAAACTCTATCTGGACCTTAAAACCCTAAGTTGCCGTCAAACCCTGGATTTGAGTTTCGAGATGATATTCATCGAAACGAGACTCGAATGAGTTGGGGATAACTGTAACATCAAGTTTAGACTTAGAATGGATAGGAGAAACCTTGAAAATCCATGGAGAGTGATCGACGAAAGTCGACAAATCAAGTGTATGGCCTTCCGGAGACATACTGGTCGACCATACCGGTTGACAGTCTGTTCACAGTGCTGCGACCGGTATGGTGAGACCGGTCAGCTCTGAAAGACTGGTGTTGGATTTTGGTTGGTTTCCGACCAACATGAAACCTTAAGAAAATATTCTAATGAAACCCTAATAATGTTGTAGGACTTTGTGACTTTTCGTTTGGATCTTGCAACGTGGAGCAAGCTAACAAACGAGCGTCAGGTTAGGGAATCTGACCTAAACCTAACAATTAAGGGACAGTAAATTGTTGTTAATCACCTGATTATATGAGATGTGTTGTTTGTGCATATTCACATGCCATCCTTTACTTTCAGTTATTATTACTGTTCGTGCATTGATAGGATGTGATTGTTAGGCATGTGATTGTTTTCGTTAATGTGTGGAGTGGGGCATGGGCTTGGGATCGCTCTTCACATTAGCACCTTTTGTAGTATTCTATCTTAACATGCTTGGTACGGGTGGGGCATCAGGGGAAGGTCGTGGTACGGTGGTCTCCGATATTGATGTTGGCCTGGCCATTGTTATGTGGCACTGTGGTCTCCGAGTCGACGCTGGCTTGTCCACGATGCTTTAGCTCTATCTCTATGCCGTAGGGAGTTATGTTGGGATAGGGTTTACCTGCGTTATGTATCTATCCTAGTGGGTTAGTTGGGAATAGGGCATCAGGGGAGGTGTGGGAATGCCTTAGCTCTATCTCTATGCCGTAGATGGCTGTGCTGGGATAAAGCATACATTGATGACATATAGGATTGGTTAGTTGCGAGCCTAGTTTGCGAGCCCTGGCCAGTAGGGGCTTAGGTAGTGGTATGGGTAGAGTATCAGGGGAGGTACGGGGGTATCTTAGCTCTATCTCTATTCCATGATGGGTGCATGTGGGCCAATGAGGGTGTGAACCATGAGGTGCCACACACTCGTGTATAGAGGTGCGGGGGCCACCAAACCTTTCTATAGCACATTGCAAACTTAAAACCAGACCACAACATAAAATTGATTGTTACTCATGCATAATATTGTGAAACTGTTTGATTGTCTTACTGAGCTGTGTTGTGAGCTCACCCCTTGTACGTACATTGTTTTTAGATGTTGATGCAGGTTACACTGTTGACGACTATATGAATGCTCCGTATGGTGGTTTGGGTGTGACACTTGGTACGAGCCCGGCCGTCACAGACATATTACACTTAACTGGGTCGATGAACTGAGTTAGGAAATATTAAAATTTTTTTAATACAAACATACCCTAAGCATTGTTTGATACCTAAGATGGACTAAGAAAGAGAATAAAGTAGTATATTAAATGTGGAACTTAACATTTACAAATGCACTAGATAGGAGAAACATAAAAATTTTCATTAAATAAGAAAATTATAGCAAATGATATAGTGCTACAGGGTACAGTCCACAAACCTGACAGTTCCCGATTATAAACGTCATAAGTGAAAGAAATAAAGGGGACAATCATGGGGTAGGGGGCCGGGAGGAATAGGGTCCGCTATGTCATAGTCTCGCTCGTAAGCAACCCCGAGCCGGCACCTGATCCCGTGTGACCCCGAGATCGCGAGCCAATCGCGCAGTCGCGGCTCATCTCGCGCCGAGTGCCCTAATCTCGGTGAACATACTCAACAACCTGGTGGGAAGGATGAGACAGCCCCGTAGAGGAAGAACAAGTTGAACAAGACCATGTTAGAGAACCAAGTCGGGAAGTGGAAGAGGAACAGTCCCGTAGTGCCGACAAATTTACCCGGTCCACCCTTACGAATTCAGAGACCATTGTTACAAACCTGGTCTATCAGATGCAAGCTCAACAGAAGGAGTTTCTGAGCGAAGTACTGAAGATACTCAGGCCAATAGGTTCTGTTCCCACGTGAGGTATGCCTGAGTCTGGAGAGAGAAATACCTCACAGCCGATGCAGGGTAGTCCAAGACCGATGGGCCAAGCACAGAACATACCACCACCGCATCAGTTCCCATCGCATTCTACTTACCCGGAAGCTTATCCGTACCCACCACCATGGTACGGAGTAGACACGCAGGGACAGCACGATCTGAGTAGGGCGGTGGATAGATTCCTGAAGTTGAAGCCTTCATCATTTATTGGTAGAACAGGGAAACCATTGTGGCCAGCACAGTGGGTTGCAGAGATGGAGAAGAATTTTCGTCTGATGACATGTACAGAGGAGGAAAAGGTTTTATTTGCCACTCACATGCTGAAAGAAGATGCAAATGCTTGGTGGAATTCCACACGGGCATATCTGGAGACTAAGTATACACCGATGGGTTGGGAAGTGTTTAAAGCTACCTTCTTCGATAAATATTTTCCGAAGAGTTTCAGGGATCAAATGGAGAAGGAGTTCCTCAACCTACAGCAATCTCAGTCGACCGTGGATGCTTATCAGCAGAGGTATGAAGAACTATTCTTCTTCGCACCAGCAAGTATGCAAGAGGAAGAGACCAAGACACGTAGGTTCACTATGGGACTACGTGGAAGCATCAGAGAGCATATCTTGGGTCTGGACAAGAAGATCTATAACGAGGCTGTGCAGGTTGCTAGAGTGATAGAGTCCAATCAGAGGGACAGCTTCTTTGCTCAGAACAGGGGAGTGAAGAGACCTGCTAGTGAGAGTTCCGGTGGCAGTAATACTAGACCATTCCGCCCGTACAGGGCTCAGACCGCTACAGTGCCTGCAAGGAACAATGCGGCACCACCTGTGTCCCAGAATGCCGGATACAACCCAAATATCAAGTGTTTCAACTGCCAGCAGGTGGGTCATATTGCAAGGACCTGCACTCTACCTAAGAAGCAACTTCCCCAGCAAGGAAAAGTTTATGCGGTCACCACGGAAGAGGCAGCTGCATCACCGGATGTGGTCACGGGTACGACTCTATCCCTTACTATTTGGCTTACCTTTATCATTTGTGTGTATGCGCATATAGAACTAAGGGATGATAGAAAATTCCAGGAATTGTAAATGTAGCTGGTATACCCGCCAGAGTATTATTTGACTCTGGGGCCACACACTCCTTTGTTTCGATTTCTTTTGGGAAGCGAATGGAGTTACCAATTAAGCACCTGAACCCAAGCTTGATAGTTCGCTCTCCATTAGGAGTCGAAGTGGCTTTGACCGAATATTATGGACCATGTACGGTATGTATTGAGGGTCGAGACTTAGAAGCAAACCTAGTACTACTTGAGATGGCAGACTTTGATGTCATCCTGGGAATGGATTGGCTAGGCTGTCATTCAGTCGTCCTATTATGTGGTGAAAGGAAGCTTGTGCTTATTGACAAAGAGGGAAGGGAGTATAGCTTCGCTGGGATCAAGCTATCTAGGAAGCGGAAGCTGATTCTCTCCGCCCTAAAAGCTAAAAGATGCTTAGAGAAGGGGGGAGTGGGTTACCTAGTATCTGTAGTCGACACCACTGCGGAGGTGCCAAAGATGGAAGACCTAGAGGTGGTACGAGAGTTTCCAGATGTATTTCTTGAAGATCTCCCAGGTTTACCACTAGACAGGGCAACAAAATTCGCGATAGACCTTATGCCAGGTTCGGCGCCGGTGTCTAAAGCACCATACAGAATGGTCCCGACCGAGTTAAAGGAGTTGAAAACCCAGTTACAAGAATTGTTGGATAAGGGCTTCATACGACCTAGTATATCATCTTGGGGAGCACCTGTATTATTCGTCAAGAAGAAGGATGGAAGTGTAAGGCTGTGTATTGACTACCGTGAGCTGAACAAGTTGACGATCAAGAATCGGTATCCTTTGCCTAGGATCGATGACTTGTTTGACCAGTTACAGGGTGCAAAGGTTTTCTCAAAGATCGATCTCCGATCAGGGTATCACCAATTGAAGATCAAGGCCAGAGATATTCCGAAGACTGCTTTCAGGACGAGATATGGGCATTATGAGTTTTAGTTATGTCTTTCGGGTTGACCAATGCTCCAGCGTCGTTTATGGAACTGATGAACCGAGTGTTTCATGATATGTTGGACACTTCGGTCATCGTATTCATCGATGACATATTGATCTATTCTAAGGACATGGAGACTCATACAACACATTTGAGGGCAGCCCTACAACGTCTGAGACAAGAAAAGCTTTATGCTAAGTTCAAGAAGTGCGAGTTTTGGCTGAAGGAAGTGGCTTTCTTGGGCCATGTTGTATCTGAAGACGGTATCAAGGTTGATCCAAGTAAGATAGCTGCTATAGTAGGATGGGAAGCACCAAAATCAATTGCGGAGATTCGTAGTTTCCTTGGGTTGGCTGGTTATTATAGAAGATTCGTGGAAGATTATTCCAGGATCGCTGTTCCAGTCACCAGATTGACCAAGAAGGGAAAGAAATTCATATGGACAGATGAGTGTGAGAAGTGCTTTCAGACTTTGAAGTCAAGACTAGTCTCTGCACCTATCTTGACTATCCCAGAACCAAGCGTACCGTTTACTTTATATACGGATGCTTCAGGGTTGGGTATTAGGTGTGCTCTGATGCAAGGAGAACAGGTGATTGCTTACGCATCAAGACAATTAAAGGAGCATGAGAAGAACTATCCTACGCATGACTTGGAGCTAGCAGCGGTTATACATGCAATCAAGACTTGGAGACACTATTTGTATGGTGAGAAGTTTCAGATTAAGTCAGATCACAAGAGCTTAACTTATCTTTTCACTCAGAAGGATCTGAATATGAGACAGAGGAGATGGCTGGAATTGTTAAAAGATTATGATTGTGACATCCAGTATCATCCGGGTAAAGCAAATGTCGTGGCTGACGCCTTAAGCAGAAAGTGGGCATCGAAACCTGAGGCAGGACCAAGTACAAATGCTGCATTGTGTGCCGCAGCCTCTAGTTCAATCGAAGGTGATGAAGAGCATATAATTGAAACTGTAGAAGATCCAATTGAGCAAGGCTTGATTCATAAGTTCACTATGATGTTCGCCGCATTGAAGATCTCATCGGATCTAGTTAATGAGGTCAAGGTAGCAATCCTACAAGATCCATATCTTAAGACAGTGCAAGAAGACTTAGTGAAGGGTACCAGCAATCTTGACTTTACCTTGGATTCAGACAAGGTGCTCAGGTATCGCGGAAGGTTATGTATACCTGAGAGTGAGGACTGCGATATCAGAGACCGAGTTATGACTGAAGCTCATTACACTCCATATTCGGTACATCCAGGAAGTACCAAAATGTACCATGATCTAAGAAGACTATATTGGTGGAGGGGTATGAAGGCTGATATAGCTCGTTTTGTGTTCCAGTGTCTGAATTGTCAACAAGTTAAAGCAGAAAGGTAGAGACCCGCAGGTTTACTACAGCCATTACCGGAACCTGCGTGGAAGTGGGATTGTATTACTATGGATTTCGTCACTGGCTTACCTTTGACACCAAGGTTAGTGGATGCAGTTTGGGTTATAGTGGATCGACTCACCAAGACAGCTCGATTTATTGCGGTCAGACCTCAGTATACCATGGAGAAACTGGCCAAGTTATATGTTGATAATATAGTCAGACTTCATGGCGTTCCAGAGAGTATAGTATCTGACAGAGATCCCCGTTTTACATCAAAGTTCTGGGAAGGATTACAGAAAGCTATGGGAACGAAGTTGAAGTTCAGTACAACTTTTCACCCTCAGACGGACGGACAGTCAGAGCGAACTATTAAAATTTTGGAAGTATGCTCCGAGCTTGTGCAATAGATTTCAAGGGAGCTTGGGATGAGAAGCTATCACTTATCGAGTTCGCTTACAACAACAGTTATCAGGCTACAATTCAGATGGCCCCATTTGAAGCACTCTATGGGAAGAAGTATAGTACACCTCTATTATGGAACGAAGTAGGGGAAAGAAGAATTATAGGACCGGAGTTTGTTGAAGAAACTTGCCGAGTGATTGATCAGATCAAAGAGAGAGTAAAGACAGCTCAAGTTCGACAGAAGCACTATGCGGATAATCGACGTTGAGATCTGGAGTTTGCAGTGGGTGACAAGGTATTCTTGAAGGTATCACCGGTGCGAGGTCTGAAACGGTTTGGTAAGAAGGGGAAGCTATGCCCCAGGTATGTGGGCCCATATGAGATATTGAATCGACGTGGTAATGTAGCATATCAATTGGCTCTACCACCATCTATGTCCAGTGTTCATAATGTGTTCCATGTATCATTACTGAAGAAGTATGTCAGAGATCCATCGCACATTTTGACCGCTGATCCCCCAGACTTGACTGAAGACTTAACTTTCGAAGTGGTGCCCGTAATGCTCTGAAGTTGAAAAGTTCAGCAACTTCGAACCAAGGATATCCATTATGTGAAGGTGCATTGGAAAAGCCAAAATGTAGAGGAAATTACTTGGGAAGAAGAGAGCGCGATGAGGAAGGAGTACCCTAACCTTTTCGACGATCAAGGTACGTTCAAATTTCGAGGCCAAAATTTTTTTTAAGGGTGGGGGAGTTTTAGAACCTACAGGCGAATTTCGGAACGAAATTTCTTTTAAGGGTGATGGAGTTGTAAGACCCGCACTCCGTAAACCTGGTCTAAACCTTGGTTTTGTGTCGTGACAGGTCTTCCGATCATCACCGGGCCAGACGGGATGAGCGGATGACAACCAGGTATGAAATCGGACCAAAGACGACCAATTAACCTGATTTCAGGTTGACCAGTCGATGGTACCGGTCGACCGGTATGGCCTGCGCAGCTATGTGCGGGAATCTAGAAATTGACTTCTGAGGGTCCCACTTTCCTGATTTCGAATCCTAGAAGTTTCCTAATCCTAGTAGGGTTACTAAACCCTATTTTTAGCCTATAAATACACCCATAAACCTCCTCAAATCCTTTCCATTATCTCTTGCAAACCCTAGAGAAGAGAAAGAGGTGGGAAAGGAGAAGGAGCTAGGAAGAAGAAGAAGGTGCCGCCATTACCGTTCGACGAAGCTCACGCTACGCCAGTCAACGGTAAGTGTTTTAACTATTCTACTTATCCTATGTTAGTTTTGTGGGTGGATCAATACCATGCAAAGTAGGTATTGATCTAAAACCCTATCTGGACCTTAAAACCCTAAGTTGCCGTCAAACCGTGGATTTGAGTTTCGAGATGATATTCATCGAAACGAGACTCGAATGAGTTGGGGATAACTCTAACTCCAAGTTTAGACTTAGAATGGATAGGAGAAACCCTGAAAATCCATGGAGAGTGATCGACGAAAGTCGACAAATCAAGTGTATGGTCTTCCGGAGACATACCGGTCGACCATACCGGTTGACAGTTTGTTTACAGTGCTACGACCGGTATGGTGAGACCGGTCAGCTCTGAAAGACTGGTGTTGGATTTTGGTTGGTTTCCGACCAACATGAAACCTTAAAAAAATATTCTAATGAAACCCTAATAATGTTGTAGGACTTTGTGACTTTCCGTTTGGATCTTGCAACGTGGAGCAAGCTAACAAACGAGCGTCAGGTAAGGGAATCTGACCTAAACCTAACAATTAAGGGACAGTAAATTGTTGTTAATCACCTGATTATATGAGATGTGTTGTTTGTGCATATTCACATGCCATCCTTCACTTTCAGTTATTATTACTGTTCATGCATTGATAGGATGTGATTGTTAGGCATGTGATTGTTTTCGTTAGTGTGTGGAGTGGGGCATGGGCCTGGGATCGCTCTTCACATTAGCACCTTTTGTAGTATTCTGTCTTAACATGCTTGGTATGGGTGGGGCATTAGGGAAAGGTCGTGGTACGGTGGTCTCCGATATTGATGTTGGCCTGGCCATTGTTATGTGGCACTGTAGTCTCCGAGTCGACGCTGGCTTGTCCACGATGCTTTAGCTCTATCTCTATGCCGTAGGGAGTTATGTTGGGATAGGGTCTACCTGCGTTATGTATCTATCCTAGTGGGTTAGTTGCGGATAGGGCATCAGGGGAGGTGTGGGAATGCCTTAGCTCTATCTCTATGCCGTAGACGGCTGTGCTGGGATAGAGCATACATTGATGACATATGGGATTGGTTAGTTGCGAGCCCAGTTTGTGAGCCCTGGCCAGTAGGGGCTTAGGTACTGGTATGGGTAGAGTATCAGGGGAGGTACGGGGGTATCTTAGCTCTATCTCTATTCCATGATGGGTGCATGTGGGCCAATGGGGGTGTGAACCATGAGGTGCCACACACTCGTGTATAGAGGTGCGGGGGCCACCAAACCTTTCTATAGCACATTGCAAACTTAAAACCAGACCACATCATAAAATTGATTGTTACTCATGCATAATATTGTGAAACTGTTTGATTGTCTTACTGAGCTGTGTTGTGAGCTCACCCCTTGTACGTACATTGTTTTTAGATGTTGATGGAGGTTACACTATTGACGACTATATGAATGCTCCTGTGTATGGTGGTGTTGCGGCGTTGGACGTACAGGCAGGGGAGGACGAGCATGACGCTTCATGCGAGTTCCCTTTCTGCGTGTACCTTTGATCGGATTTTATTTATTTCTTTTATTTATTTTTGGTTGGATTAAATGGATGTATGGATATTATTTTATGTGTTTGAATTTGGATAATGGGATATTTATTTAAATTATCAATAGCTACTTAGTTCATTCTATTTAAAGTCTTCCGCTGTATATTTATATTCTGATTGTGGTTATGTGTAATGGTTTGTGTGAACGGACACGACCTATTCGAGATCCTGGTGTGAACCGTTGGTTCGATGGCGGTTCACTCACACCATTCTGGTTGGATCAGAATTGGGGTGTGACAATAGTGGTTTCGTAAATCATTGTGCTGTTAGGAATTGGTAATTTTCATTTTTGTGGCTTGATTAATTTTTTTATTGGAAGTAATTAGAGTGGTTAATTCATTCAAATCCATTTGGTATGCTTTGCCTGATTTGAGTTAGGATAATAGAAATACCTCCCTGAGATCAACCCGTTATTGCATGATACCATGCACTTGTGGTTACATACACATTCAATTTCCATCAGGTCACATGTATGGTCGCATGATATGCAACCACACGTATCAACCACATGCCTTGTGGTCGCAAATACTGAGACCATAGGTGCAGGCACACCTGCGACCATACACCCTCAAGAAGTCTATTTGACTCCAGATTAGGCTTTGACTACTGTAACTTGGTTTAATCAGATGGGCATGGCCTATTCGAGATCCTGGTTTAAACCGTTGGTTCTCATGACGGTTCATTATACCCCTAGTTAGTCCAGAATTGGGGTGTGACACATGTAACCTAATTGAAGATAATTGATTATGGATTGAAACCAATAGATTATTAAACGTCCTGGAATTAAGTCCGAACCGATTATTAAATAGACTTTCATGGTATAAGCGTGTAGTCCAATCGAACCGGCTGAATGAACCGAATATGCCTTTAAACCATACTGAATCTTGATTTAGCCCAAACAAATACAACCCTAAAACTAAAAACCTAAAACATTAAAACCTCTTTTACTCTCTTTCATTTCTTGAGATTTCCACACATTCTTTCTGTCATTTCCGTCACCAACATGGAGGGTCATAATCCTAAGAGGAGCCTTTTACAAGCATACAAGAACGTATCTAATCTACATCATGAGATAAGTATGGATATGAAACCCAACATCTCTCTATTTTTATTAAAAACTTTAACGTGAGCCCTTTACAACCCGTTTACAGACCGATTAGCCCAATTAGCTTAAGACCAATTATGGACTGAGACTGACTGGACTGAATATAAATATGTCCATACATCGACAATGAGGAACTGTAGTTAAACTGGGCGATCAAGGTGCAAGGTGTTAAGATGGTGGGGTCTGATTAAGCCCGACCAAGACCTACCGATTGACACCCCTATAGGTAACTATATCAACCGGTATGGTATTGAGTATTCAATATGATTTCAGTAATGGTTTAGAAGGAAAAATGGTGATATTGATATTGTACCAACCAGGTTTTGGTTTCAATTTTCCATACACTTATTGGCTCACTACAGTTTTTATTTGGTATTATATATGTTTTTTTATGTCATATACTATTTTTATTTGGTATATATATATATATATATCTGGTATATGTTTGATTTCATACAAAATTTGGTGTACATGGTAGAAAAATTAGTATAAATCTATGCCGATATATGCCGATATATACCATGTAGCCTTCAGATATGCATCCATTCTGTAATTTAATCCATCAAATATAAGAGTCCTTCCATGCATGTGGTGGTCTTTACTAGTGTGAGGACATGAGGTTTTCCCTCCAGGTCCTCTCTTTTGTGGTTTGAAAGAAAGAGGTTGGATTTGATAGAAACATAAGGGTTTTGTAATTTAATCCATTTGGTATGCTTTGCCTGATTTGAGTTAGGATAATAGCAATTCCTCCATGAGATCGACCCGTTACTGCATGATGCCATGCACTTGTGGTTACATACACATTCAATTTCCATCAGGTCACATGTGTGGTCACATGATATGCAACCACATGTATCAACCACATGCCCTGTGGTCGCAAATACTGAGACCACAGGTGCAACCACACCTGTGACCACACACCCTCAAGAAGTCTATTTGACTCCAGATTAGGCTTTCGACTACTGTAACTTGGTTTAATCAGATGGGCATGGCCTATTCGAGATCCTGGTTTAAACCGTTGGTTCTCATGACGGTTCATTATACCACTAGTTAGTCCAGAATTGGGGTGTGACACATGTAACCTAATTGAAGATAATTGATTATGGATTGAAACCAATAGATTATTAAACGTCCTAGAATTAAGTCCGAACTGATTATTAAATAGACTTTCATGGTATAAGGGTGTAGTCCAATCGAACCGACCGAATGAACCGAATATGCCTTTAAACCGTACTGAATCTTTATTTAGACCAAACAAATACAACCCTAAAACTAAAAACCTAAAACATTAAAACCTCTTTTACTCTCTTTCATTTCTTGAGATTTCCACACATTCTTTTTGTCATTGCCTTCACCTACATGGAGGATCATAATCCTAAGAAGACCCTCTTACAAGCATACAAGAACGTATCTAATCTACATCATGAGATAAGTATGGATATGAAACCCAACATCTCTCTATTTTTATTAAAAACTTTAACGTGAGCCCTTTACAACCCGTTTACAGACCGATTAGCCCAATTAGCTTAAGACCAATTATGGACTGAGACTGACTGGACTGAATATAAATATGTCCATACATCGACAATGAGGAACCATAGTTAAACTGGGTGGTCAAGTTGCTAGGTGTTAAGATGGTGGGGACCGATTAAGCCCGACCAAGACCTACCAATTGACACCCCTATAGGTAACTATATCAACCGGTATGGTATTGAGTATTCAATACGATTTCAGTAATGGTTTAGAAGGCAAAATGGTGATATTGATATTGTACCAACCAAGTTTTGGTGTCAATTTTCCATACACTTATTGGCTCACTACAGTTTTTATTTGGTAATATATATGTTTTTTTTTTATGTCATATACTGTTTTTATTTGGTATATATACATATCTGGTATATGTTTGATTTCATACAAAATTTGGTGTACATGATAGAAAAATTAGTATAAATCTATGCCGATATATGCCAATATATACCATGTAGCCTTCAGATATGCATCCATTCTGTAATTTAATCCAGCAAATATAAGAGTCCTTCCATGCATGTGGTGGTCTTTACTAGTGTAAGGACATGAGGTTTTCCCTCTAGGTCCTCTCTTTTGTAGTTTGAAAGAAAGAGGTTGGATTTGATAGAAACATAAGGGGTTCGTTTCCTAAAAGATATGGTAGGTTTTCGCCTTGTGATTTTGTCCACCTACGTTAATGGACGGAAACAAATTTGGATTCTCCACCTATATTAAGGTCTGGGACCTCTAAAATTGTCATTTAACTAGAGGAGAACTCTATGACTCATAACCCATATAGATCAACTTGGGCCTTTAGAGATCGTGTAAACATCCATGTTACAATTTGAGATGGTGTTAGGCACCCAAATTGCCCTATCTGAAAATTGTTGTTCCATACTATTTCTTTACTATGCTTTAAGGTTTTGACAGTGCAGGGTCATTGACTGACTATGGCTTTGAGGGATTCTAAACCAAGTTGCTAAGTTCTTTTAACTTAGAGTTTAGCCAAATATGTTATGAATGAAATAAATAAATTAAGGGAAATTTTCTCCCACCTACCCTGTAGTTTACCTTGATAACGTGCACCCACTTTTTTTTCTCAATAATTACACTAACCTCCCTTACTTTTTGAAATAAAGTCCACACAGACCCTGTCCGTTATGACAGGTCTATTAGTTGATGATGTATCATCATCTTAAACAATTTAATGGCAAACTACTCCCCCTTAAACATGTTTAAATCTTACCCTTTTAAAACTTAACAAAAGACATTAGTTAGGGTAGACTATGATTCTCTATCAACCATGTACTTTTCCTCGATAGTGATCAAATTTCTTAGCTCATGGTCAACCACATCATCGCCGGATTCAGCCATGTCCAACATGGAAGGCTTCTAGAGTTTCTGGAAACTTGTCTTAGGAAACTGAATAAGACAAGAAAGATCATGCAGAGACCAAATCGAGAATCCAAAGAACTTGAGGGAGAGTTAGACCGGCATCTAAGAACTGGTCGATCAAAACCCTTAACCAAAGATGTTTTTAAAGAAATTAGTTTGTATTGTTTTATCACATGAATTAAGAAATTGATTCTTTTTTTTTTCCACTAGGAATCCAAAAGAATATATTAGAGAAAAAAAAAAGAAGAAAGAATACAATGAAGCCTTAATAGGATGTGAAAACCCTCAACTTCGGCATTGCCATTAGCAGGGGCCATCCCAGGGTAAACAAAACTAATGAAACCTATATCGAGGTCTGTAGGAAGCTTCCCACATCACCTCATGAGCCACCACATCAAGACAAGCATGCCAAACATAAGCTCGTCTATCATGGGCAGCCTTCCTAGCTTGCAAGCCTGTCAACTACAATGTTTATCTCTCTGAAACAATGAGTATAGCGAAGTTTGCAAGAGATAAGCCTAGCAGATAGGGCCTTCCACTCCTGCATACAAAACCAAGGCAGAGCTTCTTTCGTCAAGGCATTAATTACAGAGCTAGAATTAGATTCACCCATATATTGTGAAATCCTAGTGTGCAGCTTCAAACAGACCTCTCAAAACCCCCTTCAATTCAGCTATAAAATTAGTAGCCACCCTAATCAATTGTGCAAAGGAATATACCATAAATCCCATACTTGTGTGGAGCACTCCTCTTGCTCTAGCCACTCTTGGATTACCCAAATTGCAACCATTTGTGTTGACTTTACACATCTCTACCAATGGGGGCTACCAAAACAATTCAACCACTCTTGAGCTTCTCACTTGAGACCTCTCCAAAAAGAGTAACTGAACCACTCTCAAGTCATCCAATGATCACACCATGTACTGCTGTCGAATTGACATGTCCATGCACCCTAGTCTGATCATCGTGCAAAACGATACCTGAGTAGCCAAGACATCATGGTACACTAAGTTATTCCTAGCTGTCCACATAGAAGACAAGCAAATAAATAACCATCCCTTCCAAAGTGATCGAATAAGGGCTATTACAACTTTCCTCATTCACCAATCCAATAGGTTCGTGCCAGTGTCAAAATTTGGAATAGCCAAGCTAAATATCTACCCCCCGCTCTCCAAATTGTCTTGGTGAAAGAACAGCTGCAAAATATGTGTTCGGAAGTTTCCTCTACCTTAAGGTAGAAAGAGCACCAAGATGATAGTGTAATTCCTCTCCTCATTACATATCATCCGAAGGGAGATTCCTAAGGCACCACTTCTAGCTAAACCACGATACTCTTCATGGCAAGGATTTCTCCCAAACTGTAGATGCCCAAGTTGGCTTTTGGTGAATTGTCTGCATTAACTCCCAGGCTGATTTAACTATGAAACTCCCTGATAGTTTTTTTTTTTTGGCAAAAAAACACCCTAATAGTTCACCAGTCCATATCAGTCTATCACTGGTTCCTGGCGATAGTAAAATACCATTAGCAACATCAAAGCAATATTGCAACTCTCGAGAGGTGACAACTGACCACTCCCAATGATCATTCATTATAAAATGGGACAGTGCACAGTCTAAACAGTGGTAGTCCTTCATGTTCAGAGCCAGTCGATCCATGAGAGCAAATGTCATAGGCTCACAGTCCATTTTTGGACACGGGCGTGATACTTGGGTTGACCCATAAGGCAACCCGAATCTACCTAGGATCCACAAACCACAGTAATCTACTAAACAATTCCACAGTCTATAATAGCAATATCCATCAATAATCGAGTAAAATAAATCAGAGTAATAATAACAGAAGTGACTCAATAAGCAACAGATGCAACAAATGATATCATAACATAATTTTAGGTACTTGTTATGAATACAATCAAAGTGTTCTCAAAATATTATAACGTATCCAGTATACATGTACCCAAACAAAAAAAGTAAATTTGTGTCCATAAGTCTAGATAAACTATACAAATATATCTACAAAATAATCAAGGGGGAGAGAGAGAGAAAGTATGGGGAGAGCTGCTGTAAGACCCGTGCCCAACCCCCTTTATGATTTAATCAAATTGGACATGTGTCGGGTCTTCCCACGTACGAACATATCGTAACAACACTACCATAGATGAGAACATAATCATGAGGTGACATAGAACCGCTATATGGAACCTATCATGTTAATAGAGAACACAAAAGTGCACTAAGAAAAGTCTAGGACCTAACTCATGCGATCACCGAGTGCTGGGCAAGCACACACCTAAACTGGCTGACCCAAAATAAGGTCCGGCTAGAGACATTGGTGGTGCGGCAGCACACCAGTCGCATGCAGTCCAGCCATACCCAGCACGCAAAACTGTTGGTGATTGATTGACTACGGGTCCCACCAATTTGAATTCCTATCTTATCCAAGCTTAGAAGGCCTATTACTAATGGCTTGTTCATGGTAAGTTGATCCTTTACAAGCCAAGATTGGTAGGAAAGGAGAGAGATCCTCCATCTTTCCATGTTGGTATTCCATTCCTACTGATTTTTTAAAGAGGAATATTCCTATCCCCTCTATTATCCCATTTGGTTAACCAAACCAATAGAGAAATCTCTGACACATGAACCTAGAGAAGAAGGAAGAGGAGAGGTAGAAGAAGAAAAGAGAGGGAGAACTCTCTCTCATTTTTGCCTAGTAGAGAGAAAGACAAAGTAAGAGAAAGAGGAGAAAATGCAGAAGGAAAAAAAAGAAAGGAAAAGAGGAAAAGGAAGTTCATACCTTTGCAAGTTTGTGATCAGCAAAGAACTCGAAGGAGATGTACCGTTGTAAGTATGCTTCCAACTCTAAGATGTGAATCGGTAATAGAGTATACAAGGAAAAAGATTTTGAATCATGGAATGGTATGGAGAAGCAGTAGAAAATATCAATAATGTAGTATCTTCTTATCCTTAGGCTTCACTATATGGTGATGGTGTTCCATCATAAATGAATCAAAGGATGGAGTGTTCATCACCAGCATTAGCAAAGCTTTGAGTTGTATGAACTGCTGTTCACAGAGATGGATCATGAAGAGTGGTGCATATGATATGGAGATTAATTAATAATAAATTAACTAAACTAAGAAAAATATTATGGACTATAGAGATCTAAATGCATAAATATATGATGGATTCACAGGATTGGAGATCAGATCTAGGACCTAAAACTAGATCTGTTATATCGGTTAACTGTCAAATCGAGACGGTATCCATAGCTTAGTGTAGACGTTGAATTAGGAGCTCAAACTCCTTATTCTTAATGAGAAAAAGATGAGGAACTCATTGGAGAATGTTGGTGGCCTTCGGACCATGTATCAACGTGCGGTAGACGAGATGTGCCACACGATAGACATGTCGAGACATACGTTCGATGCCACCAGCCATAAGTCATTCCGACGTTGGATTTCGGCCAAAATTGGCCAGTGACTTTGTATAATTTATGTTGAATTATTTAAGGACTTAGAACCCAGTTTTGACGTTTTGTTGAAGTGAAACCCTTTACTCTTCATGAATGCCAGAGGTACAGTTTGGTTTACACTCTAAAATGATCAACCATGTACTGCCTTTGTGGTTTGAGACCTTAAATCCAACCTACAGGATCTAGGCAACCTTTCTGGGGGGTTGGTATTGTCAAATGACCACGCAAAAATGTGCGATCGATGGCACGTGCCGCATGCCTGTGATCAAACAGTGTAGTCGATGCCACGTGCCACATGGGATTCTGACCTCTGTTGTTGGCCAGCTTTGGTTAATGACTTTCTAGGATTTTTAGAAACCTAATTAAGGGGTTGGATCCTTGAAGTCATGTTTATAGCTATGTATTCGCTTCTATTTCGTTTAGTGACTTGATAACTTATTTAGTTGCTTATTGTCACTCTGAGAATTTCTAGAAACCTTTGGACAGTAAGTGTTGAATCTTAGAATCTAGTAACCTGACCCCCGCGTGGTGTTAGAACACACCTGACTTTGTTAGAAGAAGTCCTTTTTAGGCTAATAGAATGTGATTTCTACATAATGAGCATGCTGTCTTGTGGAACCAGCCCACTTGTTACTTGTCTCGTGTGGACAGCAGGTCTGTTTAGGTTAGAAGTACCCTATATTTTGAATAGTAATGAATGAGGTTAATAACAAAAAAATCTTCATGCAATGCTATGATAATCAGATAGTATAGGTTAGGCTTGAGTTATCAGACAAGCATATAACATTGTGAACACCAGAATAATAAGCTTAAAGAGAAACTGGAATAACTCTATTGGATAATATATTAAAGAATATTATTGCTTAGGATCTTGATAGAGCTACGAGGATTCTGGTAGGCAGCTACCTGATCAAATTTACTATAGGTTACTCTCTAACTTTCGGTAAGGGAACTAAACCTCTTGGATGCGTATGTTTCTCTATTGATTATGCTATGTGATGGTGTGAGATTGATAACATGCTTTTGTGTGATAACATGCCATCCAATATACTATTTTGTGTGATCATGCATATATATCCTTGTGTTTGGGATCAGGAGTGTTGTGTAAGGATTGGAGGGTGAGTGGAATGGGACACTCGCTACCTTTCCATGAAGGCAACTGATCCATGTTAGATTCATGATGTCTGGATAAGTCAATAAGGAGGAAGGTGGGTGGAATGGGATGCTTGCACCACTTCTTACTGGTGCTACTTTGCATTGACCATATGTAACTTAGCCAAGTCACGATGTCCTATGTGGGGGCTGAGACGAGGTCGAAAGCTTGATGACGTTACGGTCTAGTAATATGGCTAATTAAATGGACATGGCTAGTTGAGCTTTAATCACCCATATAACTGTACCTATGTAATGGCATGGGTTCAATAAAGGGTGGTATGAACATAGTTGCGATACTCCCCATCCCCGACGTAGTATGGATGGACGTGCGAGTCAACTAGTGGGATTATTACCTCCTTAAGCGGCCGGCGTAATATAGGCTTGGGATGAGTTGCAGTCATGTATGGACCAAAACGATGTACCCATACTTGGGGATGGTGCTGTATGCTAAGTGAGGTGGCATATCTGATGGGAGAAGACCCGTGTAGCCTGGAGACTCCATGTGTGGGTTATCCTGAGCTGGCACTTACAGTTATCATACCTGACCGTAGTTGATAATTGCATGCATTTGCTTGTTGTACGTTTAGTTTTTTTACTAAGCTCGATGGTTGAGCTTATCTTGTGTACACAAACTATTTTTAGATGTTGTAGGTTTTTCATTCGATGCTTCAGGTAGCCATTCATCCGGTGTGAAGGAAGAAGATAGTGAACCTGAGGAGGATGTCTCTGATCCATCGTACGATGCGTAGAGTTACTTCTAGGCCTAATATGGGCCTATTTTGTTATTGCTTTGGCTTTGGGATTTTACTATTTTGGGTTTACATTTTGAATAAGCCTTAAACAATGGTTATTACTTTAATTTAGGATTATTTTCGGATAAATGAATAATTGCTCAAATTAATTTGGATGTGAGATAATGTTTAAGGTTTTATTTGGATTTTTTATAATTATGAAAATCTTGAGTAACTTGGAATGTTTGAATAATTGGTATTGAACCTGTTATCTATCAGTAGAATAATTTGGTAATCAATTATAAGTCTTCTGCTACATAATGACTCTTAATTTTATGACAATGTTTAATTGGGAAGTTTAAATTTTGGAAATGTGTATGTTACTCTGATTAATTTTATAGTAATGCTTGAGGTTGATTTGTAGAATACCGTGATGTGCGATCTTGGAAGGGGATTTTCTAGTGCCCTGATAGGATGGAGAGATCCCATTGCATTCCATAGTACCGATACATTGGGAACGGGGTGTGACAGAAGTTGGTATCAAAGCATGTCACGATACGTCACTATCAATCCTACTTGATTAAGAACATAAATGCTGGTAGTAGGTGAACAACATAATACACAATTGAAAATAAGCCGTAGACAGAGAGTAGAGAACAAATATAGAAACTGAAGATCATAATGAAAAAACCAAATGAGATAGTTGTAACAAGAGAAACAATATTTAAGTGGGATGAGTAGACAGTCTTAAGTCGAAACCCTTGCTCCTAGACAATATTGGGCAAGTAAACGATGGCTTAGTTATGAGTCTGGACTTCTGGTGATAAATAAAATGAAAGCCTGAAGTCACACCCCAATTCTAGCTAAATCAGAAGTGTGAGTGAACCGCCACTATACAACGGTTCACACCAGGATCTTAATAAGACCGTGTCCACTAATATAAACCATTGCACATAACCACAATCAGAATACGATTAAATACAACGGAAGTCTTAAATTAAATGACCTGAGTTCTACATTGTAAGTATAGTAACCAATTATTCTCCACACCAAAAAGTAAATAAAATATCTTTACACAATTTATGTATTTAACAGAAATAAAATAAAATAAATTAAAATCATCCTAGAGGTACACGCCGTAAGGGCACTCGCATGAAGCATCATGCTAGTCCTTCCTTGTTTGCACTTCCAGGGCAGCCACTCTTCCATATACTAGAGCCTCCACGTAGTCCTCCATAGTATAACCTGGATCAACATCTAAAAATAGTGTGTACACAAGGGTGAGCTCACAACTTAGCTCAGTAAGACAATCAGACAATGCAACAAACATATGCATGAGTGACATTCACATTATGGTCTGGTTTTAAGTTTGCAATGTGCTATAGAAAGGATTGATGGCCACCGCACCTCTATACACGAGTGTGTGAAGCCGCCCAATGGATCAAACACCACTGTCGTCCCACATGCACCCACCATGGAATAGAGATAGAGCTAAAGCGTCCGGATCAAACACCGCCAACACTTCCCCTGATACCCTACCCATACCAACACGTAAGCCCCTATTGACAAGGGCTTGCAAACTGGGCTCGCAACTAATCAATCCTATATGTCATCACAGTAGGCCCTATCCCAGCACAACTCCCTACGGCATAGAGATAGAGCAAGAGTCTAGTGGCCAGGCCAAAGACCACAGTGCCACTTTCTCCCCCTGATACTGTACCCGCACCAAGCATGCTAAGATAGAAGCGTTATGAAAAGGTGCTAGTGTGAGGAATGATCCCAGACCCTAGGCCCTTCCCATTCCACACACCAACGAAATCAATCACATGCCTAACAGTCACATCCTAGCATAGCGAGTATGCATGAACAATAATAACAACTAAAAGTAAAGGATGACATGCGAGTATGCACAATCATCAGTCCATAGAATCATAATTATTAACAACGTTTTACTGTTATTAAATTATTAGGGTCTAGGTCCGATTCCCTTACCTGACGCTTGATTGATAGCTTGCTCTACGTCATAGGATCCAAACTTTCTATGACAAGGTCCTACAGGATGTTATGATTGAGTTAGATTAGTTTTTCTTAGGGTTTACGTTGGTTGGAAAACCAACAAGGCCAAAACACTCCTTACAGTGCAGACCGGTCGCGGGTACCGGTCATGGGTACCGGTTGCAGGTACGGCCGTGGCACTATGGGGAAAGGTGCGACTGGTATGGTCGACTGGTCCCCACAGACCAGCCTCCGGGAGATGCCGGTCGCAGGTACCGGTCGCATAGGGTGCGACCGATATTGTCGATCGGTATATCTCTGGAAGACCATACATCCGGTTATCGCCTTCTGTCGGTCACCCCCTATTGATTCTAGGGTTTCTCCTTTACATTTTAGGTCTAAGCAATGAGTTAGAGTTGTTTCCAACTCCATTCAATTCCTAGTTTCGATGATCTTCAACCTAGAACTTGAATCTTGGGTTTACCGACCAGATTAGGGTTTGACAGCAAAATATGGTTTAGATCAATACCTCTCCTAGCATGGTATTGATCCATTCATGACTAACCTTCTAGAATGCTTAACGTAGAGCAAGGTTTAAGCACTTACCGTTTGTTCGCGGTAGAGTGTTCTTCGTCCAACAGCAATGGCGGCTCTTTCCTCTCCTTCCTTAGCTTCTTCTCCTTCTTCAATCTCTTTCTCCTCTCTAGGGTTTGTGAGGATCAATGAAAGGGATTTAAGGAGGTTTAAGGGTCCTTATATAGGCTAGGGTTGAGTTTAAGAAGTCCCCTTACCTTAGGAAAGTCCTAGGGTTCGAAATTTAGATAGTGAGACCCATAGAGATCCATTTCTGAATCTAAGTGGTCTGTTGCGCAGGCTATACCAGTTGACTGGTACCATCGACCGGTATGAAATATATCATACTTTGAGGTCCATTTTTGTACCTGATTGTCATCCATTCGTTTCGTCTGGTCCGGTGATGATTGAATGACCTGTTACGACATGAATGAAAGGTTTAGATCGGGTTCAAGGAGTGTGGGTCTTACAACTCCCCCACCCTTAAAAGAAATTTCGTCCCCAAAATTTGCATGTAGGTTTCACAACTCCCTCACCCTTAAAATAAATTTTGGCTTCGAAATTTGAACGTACCTTGGTCGTCAAAAAGGTTAGGGTATTCCTTTTGCATCGCGTTCTCTTCCTCCCAAGTGATTTCTTCTACATCTTGGCTTTTCCAATGCACTTTCACATAATGGATATCCTTGCTTCGGAGATGTTGTACCTTTCGGCTTGTAAGCGTTACAGGTACTACTTCAAATGTCAAGTCCTCTTTCAAGTCTGGTGGGTCTGCTGTCAAGATGTGCGATGGATCCCTGACTTACTTCTTCAATAAAGAAACATGGAACACAGCATGAACGCTTGACAAGGATGGTGATAGAGCTAGTTGATATGCCACATTGCCATGTCTGGTCAAAATATCGTATGGTCCCACATACCTGGGGCATAGCTTTACCTTCTTACCAAACCATTTCAGACCTCGCATAGGTGATATCTTCAAGAATACCTTGTCACCCACTACAAACTCCAGATCTAGGCGGTAGAGTGTTCTTCATCCAACGGCAATGGCGGCTCTTCCCCCTCCTTCCTTAGCTCCATCTCCTTCTTCAATCTCTTTCTCCTCTCTAGGGTTTGTGAGGATCAATGAAAGGGATTTAAGGAGGTTTAAGGGTCATTATATAGGCTAGGGTTGAGTTTAGGAAGTCCCCTTACGTTAGAAAAGTCCTAGGGTTTGAAATTTTGAAAGTGGGACCCATAGAGATCTGTTTTTAAATATAAGTGGTCTGCTGTGTAGGCTATACCGGTCGACCGGTACCATCCACCGGTATGAAATATAACATACTTTGAGGTCCATTTTCGTACCTAATTGTCATCCGCTCATCCTGTCTATCCCGATGATGATTGGAAGACCTGTTATGACATGAATGAAAGGTTTAGATCGGGTTCATGGAGTACGGGTCTTACACTTGAGAAGTATCATTTTCATCTGTTAGATTGGACTCACCCTACAGAATAAGCCAATTGAACCAAGCTCGCAAACAAAGGAAGGATACTACCACTTATTCCTTCTTTGATTCAATCACGTACTGAACTCCAGTCATGGATCAAATTCAATGCTGATTAGTTCTCTTACGCTTTGTCGTAGTCTTTGCCTCTATCTTAGCAAGAGCTAGTGAAACTAAACCGACCAAAGTCAACGCACTCCGTAAAGAGGAAAATTCTCGTCTAGTAGCCTCAAGAGCATCATATGTTTGCAACATTGCATTCTCAGTTGCTCTCACTCGCTGTTCCACACTTGAGATGTTTCGCAGCATGCGCCTCTTGTAAGATGATAATCCTTGTTGTGTCTTCTGACGGTACTCTTGCAATGCAGACACCAGGGAGCAAGCATCTATCAATACATTTTGTAGCTCCACGATATTGTGAACCGCAGTTTGAGGCACCATCTTATGCGACGCACCTTCGCTAACCTCTCGTCACGGTGGCAAACTTTCGTATTCAATTGCTAACAATGCCTTATCTTCTGAACTTTGAGAAAGAGAAGAAGACGTATGTCGGATTACTACTATCATTTGTCAAAGCTGACTCAATCCTAGATGAAGATGGAACTACCCTACGCTGAATTTTCTTAATCAATCGTTGCCAAGATCTTGGATTTAGATAAGGAATCCCCTCTAACTCGTCATTTTTAAGAACAACATCTCGAAGGCTGTGCTTGAATTGTAAATTCCAACCAAAATTTAAATGGATGGACCACCCCACACAATCATCTTGAGGAAGGTCTATCCCCAGCTAAATGAATAAGTGGGTGAGCAACCTCCCATAAGGAAGACTACCAGACCGAGAATAAAGCACTGTAGTAATCATTGTTCTCAAGATCAAGTAAGGTAGAGAAAGCTGTCGTTGCACAATGACACAATAAGAGATAAACTCATAGAAATGCACAATAGCATCCCTATGATCGCTTCTGGGAACAATGTTGCTCTGGATAATGCAACTATATACTCTAAGAACTGGTCGATAATTACTTTGTCTTAATTCGGGACCCAACATCATCTGCTCCCATATCAACGCAAGCTCCCACTCAGCTACAACTGGAAATTTTGGCTCTGCGAAAACAAGTTCTCCATTTGCAAAGACATCTATGTGATGGGCCAGACTATGAATGTCCAAAAACAATCTCTCGTCCCAGTACCCAACTGAAAATCTATAAGGACGAATCATCTGTGTCGTTTTCCACTACCTTGTTCTACCTAAAGGTTACAATAAAACTACCTCACAAGGTTAGAACGTACAAGTATCTAGAATGAAGAACTGGTAACCAACCCATATCGATAAATGCCTGATGAACAACAAACTTTTCCAAGTTGTCGCATTTTCACAAAATGACCTGATTCCACCAGTCTATGCTTAAATAGGTGCCATTTCCTGGCTACCTCTACTGAACGAAATTACTACCGATCATACCTTGGTGACCGAGACGATGCACGTATTATTGCCCCTGCAATAAATAACTCCTCCCCAATGGAAATTGGAGTGTCTGGAGAAGTCATTGCAACCGGGCTAACCTAAGGCAATGGAAATCTATCAAGATACAAAAATTGGAATGTTTGTATAAAAGATGAAATAAGTTCACCAATACATAATAGTGATTAGAAGAGATTTTTTTTGGTGCCAATTATTGATGGAGAAAAGTCACTGTAAGCATTCAAATCAAATGGAGAAAGCTTGAAGTTGAAAAGAAATTATTACTTGAGAAACTAATGTCTTTTGAATCAAGGTTTGAATGATCTATGAAGATATTTTGATGACCATGTACATCAATGATTGAAGGGAAACAAGTACTAAGCAACTGGTTATGAGTTTGAGGAAATAATGATAAATGTGATTTTTGCTTGGAAGACCAAAATGAATTAGTAGAAATGAGTTGAAACATGAAGTCAAGCATGATGAAAGCTCCCTAGCATGATTTCAGGACAAAAACCCCATCTTTTCGAACCATTATTAGGGATATTACCCCAGGAATCGAAACTAAGAATCTTTTAGGGTAGGAAAACAAAAAATCGATTTGTGATTTACCTTGACGAGGTGACCGGATGATGACTAAGGAGATGCAAGCCTTAAATTACCTAAGAAACCTCAAAGAGATGTTATACCGCAAATGTATGTTACTCCAGTCGTACCCCAAGCCAAAAAGAATGAAAATGAGAAAATGAGTCACGCCTCTATTTAAACCCGAGGACGTCGACGTGAGGTCAGACACCGCTACCGCTTGCCCCACCGCACACAAAGTACAACCGTACGTTCCCTCTTTCGCTGTTGTCGCTCCGTTTTGAATGTTATTCACTTGTACATCTGCAATGCCATTGTTAAATCATTGTTGCTGACCTCGAGCATGTCCATTTGCATTGCATGATGTTATCATTGAAACATTCTTATTCGTGACGTGACTAACAATTTAATTTTTTAAGTCCAAACACAAACCATCAACGAATGGCTTTAAACACACCGCAGAACAATGCTTCTGGCTTAGCCAAAAATCTCACGTTGAAAGCCATGCACAAGTTCCTAAAGGACAAGCATGAAAGATTTACTGGGGGTTGTAATTGATACGTGAAATTATTTAGTACATTCTTGATCATATTTAGCTTAATTTTGCTAGTTTTATAGGACATTTAGTTTCATTTAATTAATGTTTTAGGTATTTTATTAATTTATTTTTGGTTATTTGGTAGGTTTTTAAGTTGGATAAGGACTAAATTAGAGATGTCAAGTCAGGTCAAAGCTTGGTGTTAGATTCCTAATTGGGTTAGGTAAATCTGCTAGAAAATCAGCATTCTCCAATAAATTGGATAAGTTACGTTAAATACAAGATTGTAAAAGGCTGATTTTAAGGGGTTGGAAGCTTTAAAAAAAAAAGAGGAAAACATGGAGAAGAGGAGGAGTTGTTCATAGAAGGGGTTGCAAGGCACATTGGAGGTGGAGAGTTCATGAGGGAAGGAGCTCGAAGACTAAAGAGAAATCTTGGATTCAAGCTTCGTCTATTCCCAAGACGAGTTCTTCCCTTTTCTCTGTGATTCCTTTATTATTATTTCAGAATTGTCAATGATGAATTGCTAGATTTCTTATTCTAGGAGTAGGATGGATTCATTGGAATGGTGTTGATTAAACCCTTGGCTTTTTGAAAGATCATGTTTTATGCAATTTGTTATTTTTGAGAAAATTACATGTCATTAATTGATCACTAATTGCATGTCTTAAGGTATCAATTGATGGAGCGAAAGTAGAAGATTGATATTAGTTCATAAATTATCAGTCCTTGGTAAAGTGTTTCCTTAGAAATAAGAGCTTTCCATTGTGATCTTTGTAATAATTCCATCGCACTTAATGAATTCATATTAAAATCCTACAAACACGAAAGTAGATGTAGGACTAATACAGGCATAATTAGTTATTCTTGAAAGAGATAATAGAATATCTTAGGGAATTGATCATTGCATCAATAGAAAATTGTTCAATAAGTCTAGTTTGGTTAAGCATAATTTAATTGAGGAAGTTCGAGTGCTAGAATTTTTGTCATTAATCTTTGGTTTCATAATTTGCTTGTTAATTATTAATCTTGGTAATTCAGTCATCTAAATAATAAAGAGAATTAATTAGGGTTGGTAACTGAACATTCTCCCTGTGGATATAATACTCGATTTATCACTATATTGTTTGCACGACCTATACACTTGCGGATTCTACAACAAGCAAATTGGCGCCATTGCCGGGGAGCGGTGTTTTCAATATCAAAACAAACGATTCCCTTTATTAATTTGGATTATATTCTATTTTTGGTTTATTTTCTATTGCTCTTAGTGTTTATAGTTTAATAAGGCTGTCGGGTGGATTTGTTGGCAAATTTTAATCTAATTGTGTTCAATATATTATTTGGCCAAAACTATTTTTTTTATATTTTCTATTTAATTGATGCAGATTGCCTTAGTGCATGCCAGGTACTCATGAGCTGATTGAAACATTTGATCCTAAGATAGAATGGTCTTTACAGGCATTAAGAAAAGAGCAGAGGCTTAAGCAGAAATGAACAACAACCATGGTAAAAAATCAAAACAATCAGAATCAGAGGTTGCTATGGGACTATGCCATGCAAAGCACCAATGGCAACCAAACCAGCATAACTAGACCTGCAGTCAATGCAAATAACTTTGAGATCAAACCTGGTCTCATTCAGATGGTGTAGCAAGAGCAGTTTGGGGGGAGATATATATGAAGATCCCAACATGCATTTGGCCAACTTCTTGGAGATCTGTGATGCAATTAAGCTGTGGGGTGAGTGAGGATACAATTAAATTACGGTTCTTTCCCTTCTCTTTGAAAGACAAGGCCAAAGGATGGTTGAATTTCGAGCCCCCCCCCACTCATTTACCACCTAGACTGCATTATCCCAAGCATTCCTTAATAAGTACTTTCCACCAGGTAAAACTACCAAACTCAGAAATGATATCACTACTTTTGAGCAACATGATGGTGAATCATTATATGAGGCTTGGAAAAGATTTAAGGAATTGCAGAGACGGTGTCCACACCATGGCCTTCCTTAATGGTTGATTGTGCAAACTTTTTATAATGGTTTGACACATTCAGTTAGAATCACCATAGATGCAGCTGCAGGAGGAGCTTTAATGGGTAAGTCAATCAAGGAAGCTTATAAGTTGTTCGAAGAGATGACTTCTAATAATTATCAGTGGTCCAATGAACGGGGTCTATCTAAGAAAGCTTCAGGTATCAATGAGATTGATGGCATTAACATGTTAAACGTGAAAGTTGATAACTTGGTGAAAATGTTTGGTAAGTTCGGTAATGTGAATTCTATTGCTAACCTTAACCCTACTTTGAGTTATGAATGGTACGGAGGCACACACATTAGTTCTAAGTGTTTGTAGGTTGAAAAAGCATAGTTTGTGTCAAATATGAATAGGCAGCAACAACACCACCAGTAGTTGAATAATCTTTACTCAAAATCCTACAACCCAGGCTGGAGGAATCATCCCAAATTTTCCATGAGATGAAGGCAATCAAGGTAGTAGCTCAAAACCTCTCAATCCTTGGGTTTTCAACCAAAACCTGAAGAAGTAGTGCAACAGCCTGAGACCAAACCATCGTGGGATCTGGCCATTGAAAAATTAGCCAATGTGACTTTAGAAAGAATTGAGATGATGGAAACCAAAGTTGACCAGTTAACTACTTACAACCGCAACCTAGAACTTCAAATGGGCTAATTGGCTAATGCTTTCAACTCAAGAGGATAAGACAATCTGCCTAGAAAAACAGAAATTAATCCAAAGGAGCAATACAAGGCAACTACCTTGAGAAGTGGTAAGTAACTCGGTCAAGTAAGTAAGGAGGTGGTATGAGTGATGGAGAAGAGATGGCTCATGAAGAGGTAACGAAAGAGAATGAAATTGAAAAAACTGAGGAAAATAGAAGAAATTTTGCATTTGCTGGTAAGAAATTTATGTTATTGAGGACTAACATAAGGATGTGAAGTCTATAGGGAACATTACCGTTATGACCCCTAAAATAGTAGACATCATGGAGACAGAGTAAATCTTGAGTGATTAGAAATGGTTGATCAGTTACCTCTGATAGGGAAATTGAATGTAACGTTGGCCTACCCCTAAGGACGGCACTCGTATTGAGTATTTGTCACACCCCATTTCCCGATGTATTGGTACCATGGACTATAACGGGATCTCTCCATCCTATCAGGGCATAAGAAATCCCCTTCCAGGATCTCAAGTCACAGTACTCCACAAGTCAATCAAGAGCAAGTAATTATTTACCATCTTACTATTAAACAATATCATTTGCAAACGAAAGAAAGTAAATTAAATGGAAGACTTAAAACATAAACCAATTATTGAAGAGCTGAAAAATTACTAAACCAAATTAACTTTTAAGTTCCAATAAAATTTCCAATATAAATCCATTATTCCAAAGATAAATAAAACTATTATTCAAATGCTCAAAATTAATCCCAAGTAAATAAATCCAACATAAATCATAACCATTGTTTTAAAGCTTATTCAAACAGAAACCCAATAAACAATCCAAGACCTAAACATAAACGGAAAAGGCTTAGCCAAGGCCTAGATGCAAAACTACGCATCGCTCGATGGATTAGAGATGTCTTCCTCAGGCTCATAGTCCTCATCCTCTACACATAAAGGACTACAACCTGGAGCGTTACGAAAAGAACCTACAACATTTAAAAAGAGTTTATGTGCACAAGGTAAGATCAACCACTGAGCTTAGCAAGAAAACCAGACATACACAAACAATATACATGGAATTACAATCTACGGTCAGGTATATAACTGTAAATGCCAGCAAAGGATAATCTACGTATGGAGTCTCCAGTCTTCACGGGTCTCCTCCCATAAGATGATACTGCCTCACTTGGTGTAGAGTGTCACCCCCAAAGTATGGGTCTGTTGTTATGATACAAGCCTGTATTACCCCAGCCACTTGTCGGTAACTCATCCTAAGCTTGTATTACACTAGCCACTTGAGGAGATGATAATTTTAAAAGTTGATTTGCCCACCCACCAGTATTACACCGGCCATGGGGAGCATCACAACTATGTTCATACCACCTTTTTATTGAACCCATGCCACTACATAACCCCCTAATGGCTAGGGGTACAATTATTCGGGATAAATAATGTGCAACTAGCCATGTCCACTTAATTAACCAATTTACTAGACCGTAATGTTGCCAAGCTTCCGACCCTGTCCATCCTCCCACCTAAGATGCCGTGACTTGGCTCGGTTACATATGGTTAATGCAAAGCAGTGTCAGTAAGAAGTAGTGCAAGCATCCCATTCTACTTACCTTCCTCTATACCGACTTAACCAGACATCATGAATCAAATACAAGTCAATCACTTTTGTGAAAAGGTAGCAGGTGTCCCATTCCACCAACCCTGCAATCCTTATCGGCACTGCTGACCCCAAACTCATGGATGCATATGCATGATCACACAAAGCTGCTTTTTGGATGGCATGTTGTTAAACAAGAGCATGTTATCAATCACATCCATCACACAACAAGTTAAAATATAACTAAATATACCAAACATGGGACTAGTTTCTTTACAGAAAGATAGAGAGTAAGATCCTCAGAAATCCTATCAGGTAGCCTTTTACTAGCGTCCTCATATCTTTAACAAAATCATAGCCAATGTAATTTTATTAACGCATTATTCAATAGCATTATTCAGGTTTTGCTTTATCATTCTCTGTGTTCATTATTCAAGTGCTTTCATTGCTTATTTGCTTTCCTGATAACCATTGAGCCAATTATCTACTGTTTTCTTATCGTGACCTAGCATCTAAAGGTCCATTATTAAGTCCACTCACTACTATTTACAGACTAAGGATGACTTCTAACATAAGAGTATGCTGCCCGAACAAGGTAAGTAAAGAGTGAGTGGTTCTCACAAGACAACACACCCAAGGTCAGAAATTTCCTTCTAAGGGTCTTAATACTAAGAAGGACTTCTTCTAACGAAGTCAAGAGTGTTCTAACACCATACATAGGGTCAGGTTACTAGCTTCTAAGGTTCCATAATTGCCATCCAAGGTTTTCTTGTTACTTGAGTTAATGAACAGCAAGCTACCTAAACAGGTTACTACTTTATTAATTTAAATAATGGATATCGAACACTAATCAATAGGGTTTTCAGGGATCTAACCCTGTAAATATGTTCCTAAAATTCCTAGAAGATTACTGACTGAAAGTGGTCAACAACAGGGGTCAAAACCTTGTGCGGCACGTGACCGACCGCACTGTCTTTGATCACCAGGTGTGCGGCTCATGTCATCGACCGCACATCAAAACATAGTCTTTGACTGTTTAAGCACCCTAGAAGGTTGTCCATCTCCTGTAGGGTTGGGTTTACGATCTTACCTCGTAGAGGTGGTCTGTGGTTGGTCATTTCATAGGGTAATATGAACTTGCTTCTGTATAAACAGTGTACAATGGGTTTTGCATCAAAAGAAAAACCAAAACTATGATCTAAGCCTTCAATAAATTCAAATAAAATTCCAAGAGGTCACCGACCAATTTTGGTCAAGCTCCGATGTTGAAAAGTCGTGCAGTTGATGCCATCGACTGCACGTCTTGACAGCTAGGTCATGAGGCTCGTGCCATCGACCGCATGTGGAAATGTGGTCCGATGGTCACCAAAATTCTTCCTCAATTTTCCTTGTATTTTTCTAAGGCTAGTCCAGGAGTTTGAGCTCCAAAATAAATTTCTATTATAGTTTTGGTCATTATTTCAATTTGACACTTTATCGAGATTTCAGATATGTTCTAAAACTTCAGATCCGACCTCTAAGCAGTTAGAATCCACTATTGATTCATGATCTGAGTCTCCAAGGTTCAATGCAGATCCCTAAGGGTCATTCTATCGATTTCAAGATCCACATATCATTTATTTACAATCTCCTATGATCCGATCTCAACAACTGTACCTACCCTGCATGCTACTGTCTACAGTTCGTCTGTGTGAACAATCATCTGCAGGTTCATGGCACCACCATGGATGGTGGTTTAATCATATGTTCATTATCAATATTTAACCTCTTTAATACATTATAGATCATAGTCATGATCTAGGCTTGACCCTACAACCATTATTTAGATCCCTTCATTACACTTTACTATTCTTGTTAAACAATTTAGACCTCAAGGTGGTAGGATACTTACAGTAGGTTGGATTCTCCTTCGACTTTTCAAGTAAGCAACCCATCGATCTAGAGGTATGTATCCCTTTCCTCCTTCTCTTCCTCTCGTTTTCCCTATGCAGGGCGGTACTCAGAGAAGATAATCTCCTCCTCTTCTTCTTCCATTCTTTTCTTCTTCTCGCTGGGGCGGTATTACGAGGAAGAGTTCCTCCTCTTTTTTCTTCTTCCCCTTTTTCCTTCTTTCCTTTCTCTATTCTTTTCTTAATCCGTGCATTAGAGATTCTTTCTCTCTCTCTCATAATCCCTTCGATGGTTTGATTGAATTGGAGAGTTGAGAGAATGGAAATCCATTCTTCTGAAATTGGTATACAGGGGAAATAAAGATGGAAAGGAGATAATTTCCCTCCCTTCCTTCCATTTTTGGTTCAATCAAGATCATGTTACCATGATTAGAAACAATCTCATTCAGTTATGGAGGGAGAGAGTGGGATTTCAAATCATGGGCCCTCCTTTCAGTTAATCACCCATTCAGTTCACGCACAGGGGGTGCGGCTGGACCGTACGGCACGTGTGTAACCACACCTCCATTGCCTGGTGTCAGACCTCATTTTGGTTGGCCAGCTTATGTGTGAACTTGTTAGGCTCTTTGGGGTTTTGTATGGGCTAGGTCCAAGACTTCTTCTAGTGTATTTTGGCACCCATAAGTGACATGAGAGGTTCACAATAGTGTTGTCACACCCCAATTCCGTACTATTCAGAATGGTGTGATGAACCGCTAATAAACCAACGGTTCAACCAGGATCTCGAATAGGCTGTGTCCGTTTGCTTAAACCATACACATTCACAACCATAATCAGAGTAAATAAACAATAGCGGAAGTCTTATATATTAAATGAACTGAGAATTCTAAGAGTGATAACATAAATAAAATATCCAATTATCTTTCATTGACTCAGACATAAGTAAATAAAAAAATCAATTATATTTTCTATATAATCTAAACAAATCTAATAAAAAACGCATGAGTTGCATTCACATGACGAATCATGTGACTCCATCATAACTTCAGCGTCCATCGCCGTAGCATGTCCGTACATAGGAGCATTGATATAATCCTCTATAGTCGTACCTGCATCATCAACTAAAAACATTCGACGTCGAAAGGGTGAGCACACATCACGGCTCAGTGAGCAAACAAAATAATGCAACAAACATATGCATGCATACAATTCATATCTTTGGTCTGGTCCATAAGTTTGCAATGTACTATAGAAAGGATAGGTGGCCGCCGCACCACTATACATGAATGTATGGAACCGTCCAATGGATCAAACACCATTGCCGCCCCCACATGCATCCACCATGGGATAGAGATAGAGCTAAAGTGCTTAGGACCGCACCGCATCACACTTCCCCTGATGCTCTACCCATACCAACACGTAAGCCCCTGTTGGCGAGGGCTTTCAAACTAGGCTAGCAATTAACCAATCCTAATGTCAAACAGTGTATCCAAGGCCTCACCCCAGCATCCCTCAATACGTTCATAGAGATAGAGCTAAGGCCCCCCAGCAGAGTCAGAGACTACACGGTCCGAGACCACCTCCCCTGATGCCCTACGACATAATAGTTCTGCTAAGGTAATGGTGATACGACGATGCTAGTGGACAAGACTTTAGTAGAGATAGAGCTAGAGTCTGGTGACCAGGATGAACCACAGTGTCACGTCCTCCTCCTGATGCTCCACTCGCATCAGTACACTAACCACACACATACATTCACATGCCTATTCCTAGCATCATCATCATCATCATCATCATGTTATAATAAATGAAATTAAATATGCATGAACAGTAATAACAGAAATAGTGGATGACATGTGATATGCACATTACAATCATACAATCATAGAATCAAACATGGTATTGGACTCAATAAACGAAAATAATTTATTATTAGTCAATTAGTGTAGGTCTTGTTCCCTCACCGTTGATTGAGTGTAGATCTTTGTTCAAGCTTTTTGAATCACCTTTAAATCAGTAGAAAGGCCAAACAAGTTGATAGATTTTAATTAGAATTAATTCTAACAAATTTAGACTAGTTGAAATCGTAGGATCGTAGGTAGGGTAGCACCTAGGGTAGCAGTTTTCTGCGATCCTAGGGTGTAGGGTCTGACGTGGGGTCGGATACCATTCGACCCTACGTGTCGACCATACCCTCCCTAGGACTTCCTGAGGGCATGTGATCGATTCCGTGGTCTCGTAGGTCCATTCTAGGATTGTTCTATGGCTCATAACTATGATTTTTACACACTTTCCATTGCCTATGATGATTACTTCCATGGATTCCTTTGGAACTCATCCATGGATGGATGATTTGGGTTTCTCTTAATCCTAACTTCTTCATAATCTGTTCTAGGCTCTTAATCTATGAAGGGAATTAGGTTCATACCTAAGGTTGGCTGAAATTCAGAGGTTTCTCTGAACTTCCTCCTCTTCCTTAGTCTTTTCTTCAATTTTTATTCTCTTTCTCTTTCTCTCACTTGCAATTAGGTTTCTAAAAGGAGTGAAAGAGGCTAAGGGACGTCCTATTTTTAGAGGAAATCCCTCCAAAATAAGTCCCATCGAGTTTAGGAAAGAACCCATTGGAATTAGGAAAGTTTTCTAATTTATGATTTCTGTCTGTCATCGTAGGGTCGGATGTAGGGTCGTAGGATCCGTCGACCCTACACCTTCTTAGTCATGCGACCCTACCACTAAAAAGTCATGGGTTGGACTTCTGTTGAGGTGGGGTCGATCCTACCTATTTAGGCATGCGACCCTACCCTCACATTTACTGTTTTTGGGTTAGACTCATACCTGGTCTTGTGATTTTCTTCACGCACTTGGTCCACTTGGCTCAACTATGTTAGGTAGACCTGGTACAAGGTGGTAAGACCGGTTAGTTCGATATGGGTCTTACAACTCCCCCCTCTTATTAAAAATTTCATCCTTGAAATTTGTACATACCTTCCGAGTAAAAAAGGTGAGGATATTGCTTCCGCATAGCGTTCTCTTCTTCCCATGTGATCTCTTCTATATCTCGGCTTCTCCGGGTAACCTTAACATAGTAGATGTCATGGTTGAGTAGATGTTGAACCTTTCGACTAGTGATTTTAGTTGGTGCTATTCGAATGTCAAATCATCAGTTAGATCTGGTGGATCCGACGTCAAAACGTGCGTTGGATCTCTGACGTACTTCTTTAACAATGAGACATGAAATACATCATGCACACTTGACATAGATGGTGGTAGTGCTAACTGATAAACCACCTTTTCACGTTTGGCTAAAATCTCATATGGCCCAATATATCTCGGACTTAGCTTCCCTTTCTGTCCGAATCGTTTTAAACCCCGCATAGGTGATACCTTTAAAAATACCTTATCACCTACAACAAATTCAAGGTCTGGGCATCGAGTATCTCCATACTGTTTCTGATTATTCTGAGCTGTTCTAACTCTTTCCTTGATGATGTCGACTACTCGACAAGTTTCTTCAATAAAGTCTGGACCAACGATGCTACGTTCTCCAACTTCATTCCAAAACAAAGGAGTTTGACACTTTCTACCATACAGTGCTTCATAGGGTGACATCTGTATAGTAGCATGATAGTTGTTGTTATAGGCAAACTCGATCAATGGTAGTTTCTCATCCCATGATCCTTTAAAATCAATTACACAGGCTCGAAGCATGTCTTCTAAAATCTAAATGGTATGCTCTGACTGTCCGTCTGTCTGAGGATGGAATGCAGTACTGAACTTCAACTTTGTACCTATAGCCTTTTGCAATCCTTCTCAAAACTTTGAAGTAAAGCGTGGGTCTCTATCGGACACAATGCTTTCAGGTACACCATGTAATCTGACAATGTTATCCACATATAGCTTGGCTAACCTCTCCAGGGTATACTGTGGTCGTATTGCTATAAAGCGAGCTATCTTAGTCAGACGATCTACAATCACCAGATCACGTCAACTACTCGAGGAGTTAATGGTAACCCGGTGACGAAGTCCATAGTGATGCAGTCCCATTTCCATGCTGGTTCTGGCAGCGGCTGCAATAGTCCTGCAGGTCTTTGTCATTCAACCTTCAGCCTCTGACAATTTAGGCATTGAGACACGAATTTAGCTACATCTGCTTTCATTCCTCTCCACCAATATAATTTCTTGAAATCATGATACATCTTTGTACTTCCAGGATGTACCAAATAGGCGGTGGTATGAGCTTCCTTCATTAGTCGATGTCTAATGTCTAAATTTTCTGTTTCAGGAACACATACTCTTCCTTTGTACTTCAGTACCTTTTCATCATCTAAGATGAATTCAGAAATAGTCTTACCTTTTTCGAGGTCTTCTTGTACCGTTCTCAGATAAGGGTCTGATTTAATAGCTGCTTTCACTTCATCAATTATATCAGGTACAATCTTCAACGTTACGAACATATTTGAAAACCGATGAATAAACCCTTGGTTGGTTGATTCAGCCGGTGCATCTATTATGAACTGCTCATTATCGTAATTGAACACTTTTCCTGTAGTACACATTGCTACAGTTGTGTTAACCTCTCCTTGAGATTTTATCATTGCTTTCCTGCTTAGCGCATCAGCAACTACATTAGCATTTCTTAGACGATGCTGGATATCACAATCATAATACCTTCAATAATTCCAGCCATCTTCTTTGTCTCATGTTCAACTCCTTCTGATTAAAAAGATAAGTGATACTCTTATGATTTGATTTAATCTGAAATTTCTCTCCATACAAGTAATGTCTCCAGATCTTGACAGCATGTACTACTGCTGCTAATTTCAAGTCATGAGTGGGATAGTTCTTCTCATGTGTCTTCAATTGTCCTGAAGCATACGCAATTACTTGTTCTCCTTGCATAAGTACACATCCTAAACCCAATCCTGATGCATGAGTGTACAAGATGAATGGCTATCCTGGAATAGGAATAGTCAAGATTGGAGCAGATATCAATCCAGTCTTCAATGTTTGGAAACTTTTCTCACATTTATCAGTCCAAACAAATTTTTCTCCTTTCTTAGTCAAACTGGTGAGAGGTACGGCAATTCTGGAATAGTCTTCCACGAATCGTCGATAATACCCAGCTAGACCTAGAAAACTTTTAATTTCTGCAACGCTCTTTGGTGCTTCCCACTTCATAATGGCTTCAATCTTGCTAGGATCCACTTTAATTCCTTCAGCAGATACAACATGGCCTAAGAAAATGACCTTATTTAACCAAAACTCACACTTTATAAATTTGGTGTAAAGCTTCTCTTTCCTTAATCGCTGCAGAGCGGCTCTTAGGTTCTTGACATGAGTTTCCTTGTCCTTGGAGTAGACCAATATATCATCAATAAACACAATGACTGACGTATCCAACATGTCATGGAATACTCGATTCATGAGTTCCATAAAAGTTACGGGTGTGTTAGTCAATCCAAAAGACATGACTAAAAAATTCATAATGTCCATATCTTGTTCTGAATGCTATCCTTGGAATATCACCGTCCTTAATCTTCAACTGATGGTATCCTGATCGAAGATCGATCTTGGAGAACACCTTGGCACCTTGCAACTGATTGAACAAGTCATCGATCCGAGATAATGGGAACCGATTCATGATTGTCAGCTTATTCAGTTTCGGTTAGTCCATACACAGTCGAACACTAGCGTCCTTCTTCTTTACAAATAATACTGGCACTCCCCATGGTGATATGCTAGGTCTGATGTAACCCTTGTCTAGTAATTTCTGTAACTGTACTTTTAATTCTTTCAATTTAGTAGGAGCCATTCTATAAGGTGCTTTAGATACTGGTGTGCCTTCGGGTATCAGATCTATAACAAACTCTGTCGCTCGGTCGGCTGGTAGTCCTGGTAGTTCTTTAGGAAATACATCAGGAAAGTCACGCACAACATCAATATCCTCCATTCGTGGTGCTTCCTTGGTGAGGTTGACCAATGATAGTAGATACCCAACTCCTCATTTCTCGAGGCATTTCCTAGACTTTAATGTAGAGAGGATGAGTTTTCGTTTACGGAGAAGTTTGGTTCCCGCAAAACTAAACTCTGCTCCTTCCTTGTCTTTAAATGTTAGATTCTTTTCTACACGTAATAGGTTTGTAGAATGCTAAGCTAACCAATCCATTCCCAAGATGACGTCAAAGTCTGCCATCTCAAGTTGAATCAAGGTTGCATCCAAAGTCTTCTCGTCAATAAGAACTGGACATGGTCCATAACATATTTTTAATTCCACTTCTAATCCCATCGACGATCGTATAAGCAGTTTGTAATCTAACGATCTGAGGGGTAGATTCAGCTTCTTTTCAAATAACATAGATATAAAAGAATGAGTAGCTCCAGAATCAAAGAGTACTCTAGCGGGTATGCCATTAATAGGTACAATACCTGTGATTTGTTTTAGTTTTAGTCTACATGATTACACAATGTAACACAAAATGAAAGGTTCAGGTCATACCTGTGACCACATCAGGCGATGCGGCAACATCCTCAGATGTAACAGCATAAACCTTCCCTTGCTGTAGCTGCTTCCTAGATTTAGGACACTCTCTTGAATAATGTCCTATATGGTTGCAGTTAAAGCATTTTACTCCTTCATTATTTTGCTTTTGTTGTGGTTGAGCTGCTGGAGTAGTCTTGGCTGCAGCATTGAATCCTTGAGTACGGAGGGGTTTGAATGTCCTTGTATTTCCTTCGTTATAAGAATTCCCATTTGGCCTTTTAATACCTCTGTTTTGAGCAAAGTAGCTCTCCTTCTGGCTCGACTCTATTACTCGAGCAATTTGTACTGCTTCATTGTAGACCTTCTTTTCCAGTCCCAGAACATGCTCACCGATGCTTCTCCTGAGTCCCATGACGAACCTTCGGGTCTTTGTATTTTCCTCTTGCATGCTAGCGGGTGCAAAGAAAAAGAGCTCCTCATAACGCTGTTGGTATGCATCCACAGTCATCTGGCCCTGATATAAACTCAGGAACTCTCTTTCCATAGAATCTCTATAACTTCTAGAGAAATACTTCTCAAAGAATGCCTCTTTATATATATCCCAGGTCAATTAGGTGTGCTTTGTTAACAGATAAGTCCCTGTGGACTTCCACTAGTGGTGTGCATCGCCTTTAAGCATGAAGGTTGCACACAACACTTTCTCCTCCTCATTCACTGTCATCATCGTAAAATTTCTTACCATTTTATCAATCCAGTGTGCTGGCCACAAAGGATCTGCTGGCTTACCATTATATTATTTGGGCTTCATCTTCAGAAAATGCTCGATCAGTGGGGAGTGGTCCAGATGATACGGAGCATAGGGCCCGTACATAGGTGGTTGATACTGGTAACTGCCTTGAGCTACCTCAGGATTCTGTACTTGAGCCGGCATGACTAGTGTTTGAGGTGCGTGGGGTACCATGTTGCTTCCCCCTGGTACTGTGCTAGCTTGTCTTGCTGGCATAGGTATCGTATGTGCAGCTGGAAAAACCATGCCTATAGTAGTCTACATATTGGCTTGCGCCTACTGTATTTGCTGCAGCTGTTGAGCCAAGTTCATTACTGCTGTAGCCAGATCTGTAGGTGGGGCTGGCAAGTTTGTAGGATTTGTCTGGCCATTAGTCACTGGCGGTGCCGTATTCAGATTCTCCTGTGCTTCATATTTACCTGGCAGTCTTCCTCCACAGGTGGTGGTGGTGGAATTGGGTAACGGCCTCGTCTGGTCACCCTTCACCCAGCCATTTCCTGTTCTGGTGGTGGTAGTGTCTGAAAACAATCATAGCACATGTGAGGCAATCAACATAAGTTGTTCGCAAGTAAAAATCCAACTAATCAATATAAATTTCAAAATTTTCAAATCATTCTGATAAAATACTATATTTTCCATCGTAGGGTCGATGGTAGGGTCGGTCCTTATGTGACCCTAGGATATGCAACCCTAATAAACCCTGTCAGCTTACCGAGAGCCTAGGGTCTATTGTAGGGTCAGTATATGTCCGACCCTAGGTCCGACCCATGGTTCTCTGCCAGATCACCGAGAGCCTAGGGTCGATGGTAGGGTCTGTAATTGTCCAACCCTAGGTCCGACCCATGGTTCTCTGTTAGATCACCGAGAGCCTAGGGTCGATGGTAGGGTCTGACGTAGGGTCGCATATTTTGATCGAATTCTGCGACCCTACGATCCAAAATCAGTTTTTTAAACCCAATTTTGGATTCATTTCCCATTCTTTCTCCTTTCTTCCAACTCAACCCATTTCCCTGAGTTGCTACAATATCGACCCTTAGTGTTTGGTGATCTTTCCTTCCGTTTGAGACTTCCGCTCCTTCTTTAAAGGTATGCTCTCTACTGTTTTTGCAATTTTAAGCTTTCTAAACTAGGTTTTTGTCTATTTACATCGTTTTCTTTAAATTAAACTTTCTCCAATCTTAAAAACTTAATTTTTATTGGGGGCTTTTGCTATTGGTCACCCAATGGACGAAAGCCCTCAAAAATATTTGAGTTTCATCGGTTGGTTATCGAGAAACTTGAAATTTTCCATTTTTGACCTAATTTTCGAGATTTTTTGAATTTATTGAAATTTCTTCAAATTCAATCTTTCTAGATTAAATTTTCAACTGTATGAGCCTTGCAGGATGGTTTGGAACCTATGTAAGTCCTCTTGCCGAAGTGTTTGGGTGAAAAGTGAGGCTTTTGGCCAATTCATGCCATTATAATGCCAAAATTTTTGAGTTTTTCACCAGTACTAATCTATTATTTGTTTTCTTTGTTTTGGTAGATAGTATGTCTCGTACCAAGGTTCCTAGGACTCATGACCTAGTTCATTTCCACTCTAATGAGGCCGAGACTCAGTATGCTCGCTATGAGCCTAAGAAAGTAGAAGGGGGTCGCTGTGTGCACTTGGCTAGTCTAGCCTTGTTCAACGTGGAGGGTGCTTTTGGTGACATGGGTTGGCTTCCTGTGATCACCTATGAGACTTGTACCCACCCTAATCTGGTGAGACAGTTCTATTGAAATCTCTAGGTGGTGGGGGATTGCAATGACACAGAGAGAGGTAGGGAGCTCAGGATTACGAACTACATCAAAGGGGTAGAGGTTTCATTTGACTGCCAGCAGTTAACTGATCTTTTGGGCATATCAAATGATGGCCCTTTGGTGTACTATGCTCCCAAGGAGCCCTAGTTCCTATCCTTGGAGATGCGTGATGAGATTGATAGTCAGCTTATTAGAGATGATCGTTGGGAAATGAAAGCGATCAACCTACGTCCAGAGCCTCGGGTGTACTGCAAGATCATCCAGCACAACCTAATACCCCAGAGTGGACATTATAAGAGGGTCTCCCAGTTGACTCAGTATGTCCTCTACTGCATTTGCACTAGGCAGCCTGTCTGCCTACCTTACATTATCATGAGGATGATGATCCGTGCTACACTACCTGGTCAGCTAGGCAACCTGCCCTACGGACGTCTGATCACTACACTGCTTACCCGCCTAGGCATTGATTTAGTAGATGAGAGGATTCAGGAGAAGACCTTCTCATCAGATCTTGATTGGGAGGCCATCTCTAGGATGGGTATGCAGGATGCTCAGGTCAGTGATGATGAGAGAAACGCTCTGGTGCATCCTCGTACTCGAGTAGAGACAGTAGATGCTGAGGTGGCAGCAGCAGCAGCAGCAGCCGGAATAGGGGTCCATGGGGGTGATGCCGAGGATGATGATCATTTGTTTATGGATGTAGATGCCATACCTCCTCCATCACCTCTACATTCTACTGGAGTTGGTCCATCTCGGGCCCCTTTACACATGGCTGGTCCTTCACACCCACCATCTGATGATATGATGGGATTACTGCGTGAGATCAGAGAGGCTCAGCGTGCGACAGACTTGAGAGTGGGAGAGCTTTTAGATGCTCAGTGCACGATAGATAGGAGAGTGGGCAAGCTTCTTGATGCTCAGCGTGCGTCTGATCAATGGATGACCGAGTTGACAGCTAGTCTCCAAACAACCCAGACTCAGGTAGCCTAGTTGACTAGAGTGTATGCTGAGGACTACGACAGAGATCACGAGGCACCTCCTCCTCCATCACCTCCAGCTCCATGATGTATATTTCTTTTTATCCTTTTTTGTACTACAGAGTAACTGTCCAGGTTGTGGACTGTACTCTGCTTTAGATATGTATAAACGTGCTTTTTATTTGATGTATATGAAACATGTTTCTCCTTTTATATGTACATTATTCTCTTTTTTTAATTTTGCCTCAAACAACACAGGTGCTTATAGTGTGTTCTTATTACAACTTTTAAATTTTATCCTAACTCAGTTCACAACTTTTGTGGAAGTATACTGGTTTAATAGACAAGGCCTGAGAGCTCTGATACCAAGTTGTCACACTCCAATTCCACACTATTCAGAATGGTGTGATGAACCGCTAATAAACCAATGGTTCAACCAGGATCTCGAATAGACTGTGTCCATTTGCTTAAACCATACACATCCACAACCATAATTAGAGTAAATAAACAATAATAGAAATCTTATATATTAAATGAACTGAGAATTCTAAGAGTGATAACATAAATAAAATATTCAATTATCTTTCATTGACTAAGACATAAGTAAATAAAATAATCAATTACATTTTCTGTATAATCTAAACAAATCTAATAAAAAAACACATGAGTTGCATTCACATGACGAATCATGCGACTCCATCATAACTTCAGCGTTCATCATCGTAGCATGTCCGTACATAAGAGTATTGATATAATCCTCTACAGTCGTACCTGCATCATCAACTAAAAACATTCGATGTCGAAAGGGTGAGCACACATCACGGCTCAGTGAGCAAACAAAACAATGCAACAAACATATGCATGCATACAATTCATATCTTTGGTCTGATTCATAAGTTTGCAATGTGCTATAGAAAGGATAGGTGGCCTATCACACCCCAATTTCACACATCTCAGAATGGTGTGATGAACTGCTAATAAACCAATGGTTCAACCAGGATCTCAAATAGGCTATCCCCGCGTTATCCAAACTTACACGCATCCGTAATCATAATCAGAGTAAATACACAATAACAGAAATCTTGTAAATAAATGAACTGAGAATGTAAGACCCGTGTCAATTTTACCCGGTCTTACCATTGTGAACCAGGTTTACCCATCATGGTCGAGTCAAATGGACCAAGGGCATGAAGGAGATCGAGATCCCAGGTACGAAATCGACCCAAAAATACTTAATTCTAAGGGAGGGTTGCACACCCAGCGAAGCAGGGTCGGACCTCCCAATACAGAAAGTCAGACCCTCAGTTTTTGAGGGAGGGTCGAACAGCTTAAGACCCTAGGGTCGACGGGATCATCGACCCTAGATTTCTGACGAAACTGAAATTAGGAAATTTCCTAATTTTCGGTTGGGATTCTTTCCAAATCTCAGTGGGATTATTATAGGACATTCCTAGTCTATTTAAAGGATGTTCCTAAGCCACATTCACTTCTTTCACAACCCTAATTGAATTGAGAGAAAGAGAGAAGAAGGAAAAGAGGAAGAAAGGAGGCTAGGAAGAAGGCTTAGCAAAAAAGAGAAGAAATTGCAGAGAAAAGTAATCTTCTCAGGTATGGATACCGATTCCATGAGTTTCTACAGACCTTAGGTTTGATATGGTTGAGTGTAGGATTTCGGAGAAACCCAAACCATCCATCCATGGTTAGGTTTTCATGGGAAACCATAGGAGGATGCACGAAAGCTATCTAGATGAATTATACATGGTTCTAGACCATGGAATGAGTGTTGGGTGAATGTAGGAAGCAAGTCATAGGACCCCGAACACGAAGAATGGATTAAAAAGTGGAAATTGGACCAGAGTGTACCGAGGGTCGCACCGAGGGTCGATAAACCATCCGACCCTAGGTGTTTCTGACCATTGACCCTCAGCATTCGGGAAGTTCAGAATGGAGGGAGGGTCGATAGACCCATCGACCCTAGCATCGACCCTAGAATCGACCCTCAGTTGACAGAATGGTTTTTAAATTCCGAATTAATTCTAATTAAATTCTATCGACTTTGTTAGGTTTGCTAGCAATATAATACCGTTATAACAGTGATTCTAAAGCTTGGAAAAATATCTATTAGCAAGCTAAGGTGAGGAACCTTAACCCCAAACTAAATTGGTTAATAATAAACTGTTTTCTATTTCTTGAGTCATATGCCATGTTTGATTCTATGCGAATATGTTTGTAATGTGCATACAGCATGCCATCCAATATTTCTATTACTTGTTCATGCATATCTACATTATTGTTTATAACATGATGATGATGATGATGATAGGAATAGGCATGTGCTTGTATGTGTGTGGTTGATGTGCTTGATGCGAGCGAGTATCAGGGGAGGTGTGATGAGAACGTCAATAAACGTTAACCTTTGGCGGGTCTCAACACTTTAGCTCTATCTCTAACTCAAGTCTTGTGCATTGGCATCGTCGTATCGCCATTACCTTAGCAGAACTATTATGTCGTAGAGTATCAGGGGAGGTGGTCTCGGTCCTTGTAGTCTCCGACTCTACCGGGGGCCTTAGCTCTATCTCTATGGATGTTCCGAGGGATGTTGGGGTAAGGCCTTGGATACACTTGTTTGGCATTAGGATTGGTTAGCGCGAGCCCGGTTTGCAAGCCCTCGCTAACAGGGGCTTACGTGTTGGTATAGCATTATATAGCAATAACCGTTAACCTTTGTTGTATAATCTTATGGTAGGGTGGATGGGGACGACGATAACCGTTAACCTTCGGGCGGGCTTCCACACCCTGTGTATAGAGGCGGTATCAATAACCGTTAACCTTTGATCACCCAACCTTTCTATTGCACATTGTAAACTATAAACCAAGACCAAAAATATAAATTGATTTTTTTGCATGCATATGTAATGTTGCATTGTTTTGGTTACTCACTGAGCCGTGTTGTGTGCTCACCCCTCGACGTCGAATATTTTTAGTTGATGATGCAGGATATACTGTTGAAGATTATATGAACCTGTCAGCGTATGGAACTGTAGCAGCGATGGAAGTTGGAGCTGAAGACGATACACACGACTCCTCTTGCTAGTGCAACTCGTGTGTATTCGATTAGATATTTTTGTAGGTTTCTTTATTGGATTTATAAGACATGTATTTGGTATTTGAATATTTATGTCTTAGTTAAACACAGAATAATTTGATATTATGGGTATCATTTTAGTTCTCAGTTCATATTATTTATAAATTTTCTGCTATTGTGTATTACTCTGATTATGATTATGGATGCGTGTTAAGTTTGGATAACGCGAGGATAGCCTATAAGAGATCCTGGTTGAACCGTTGGTTATTTGGCGGTTCATCACACCATTCCAAAGTGTGCGGAATTGGGGTGTGACAACTTGGTACCAGAGCTTCTCAGGCCTTGGCCGCCGAACTAGCATGCATTCAAAACAATTGTGAACTGAGATAGGATAAATTAAAAGCATTAATACAAACACACCGTAAGCACAAGTGATGATTGAAACCGAATTAAAAAGAGAATAATGCATCTATTAAAGAGAATAACCAGGTACCGAAAAATCCAGAACCGGTGAACCCTACAAATTTACCACCACCACCACCAGAGCTAGCAACAGTGGTGATGAATCTGGCTCAACAGCTACAACAAATGCAACATGCACAAGCTCAAATGCAGGTTGCGATGGGAGTTATGTTTCAAGCCACTCAGGCTGCAGCCATGCACACTGGGCAAGCTAGTGCAACACTAGTGGGTAACCACCCAGCCCCTCAGACACCTCAACAACCGGCTGCACCAGTTCCTGTGCAAGCCCTAGAAGCAGCCCAAGGAAACTATCAGTATCCACCCCCTATGTTTGGGGCATATCAAAATCAACTGGATCACTCCCGGCTAGTGGAGAGATTTTTGAAAATGAAACCAAGGGAATTCAACAGAAAGCTGTCTGATCCACTGAGGCCAGCACACTGGATAGACGAAATGGAAAGAAATTTCCTTATGATGACTATTACGGAAGAAGAAAAAGTGTTATGCGCCACCTTCATGCTCAAGGGCGACGCACATCATTGGTGGAAGTCGACCAGGACCTATCTATTGACTAAGCATGCCCTACTGACTTGGGCTATATATAAAGAAGCTTTCTTTGAGAAATATTTTCCACGAAGCTTCAGAGATTCGATGGAGAAGGAGTTCCTGAGTCTTTATCAAGGACAGATGTCGGTGGATGCGTACCAGCAGCGTTATGAAGAGCTGTTTTTCTTCGCACCACTGAGTATGCAAGAAGAAGATACAAAAACCCGTAGATTCGTCGCGGGACTAAGAGGAAGTATAAGGGAACATGTTCTGGGATTAGAGAAGAACATATATAATGAAGCTGTCCAGATCGCTCGAGTGATTGAATCGAGCCAGAAAGAGAGTTATTTCACTCAAAACAAAGGCATAAAAAGGCCAGCTGGAAATTCTTATAATGGAAGCAATAACAGGACGTATAAACCTTTCCGTCCTCAGAATATTGCAACTGCACCAAAGTCCACTGCAGCAGCTCAATCACAGCCAAAGCCAAATGTTGAAGCCCCGAGGTGTTATAACTACAACCAACCAGGGCATATGGCAAGAGAGTGCCCAAAACCCAAGAAACAGTTACATCAAGGACGGGTATATGCTGTTACATCGAGGGATGCAGCCGCATCGCCCGATGTGGTCACGGTATGACCGAAACTTTAAGATTAAAATTACATTGATTGAGCATGTAGACTAAGTAAAAATGAATCACGTGTATCGTACCTATCAATGGCGTACCCGTCAGAGTACTCTTTGATTCAGGAGCTACTCATTCATTTATATCTGTGTCGTTTGGAAAGAAGACCAATCTTCCCATCAAAACATTAGACTACAAATTACTTGTACGGTCACCGATGGGATTAGAAGTGGAATTAGAGAAAGGTTATGGACCATGTCCAGTTCTCATCGGAGAGCAGACCTTGTATGCAACCTTAATACAACTTGAGATGGCAGACTTTGACGTCATCTTGGGAATGGACTGGTTAGCTCGGCACTCTGCAAAGTTGTTATGCGCCGAGAAGAAGCTAATGTTCAAGGACAAAGAAGGAGTAGAATTCAGTTTCTCGGGAACCAAACTTCCCAGGAGACACAAGCTCGTACTCTCAGCATTAAAGGCTAAGAAGTGCCTTGAGAAAGGAGCGGTCGGATACCTAGTATCAGTGGTCGACCTAACCAAGGACGTGCCACGAATGGAAGATATTGATGTGGTGCGAGATTTTCCTGATGTATTTTCGGAGGAACTACCCGGATTACCACCCGACCGAGCCACGGAGTTTGTAATAGACCTGATACCTGGAGCCGCACCGGTATCAAAAGCACCGTATAGAATGGCTCCTACTGAACTGAAGGAATTAAAAGTGCAATTACAAGAACTGCTGGATAAGGGTTATATTAGACCCAGTATATCTCCATGGGGAGCACCGGTGTTGTTCGTAAAGAAGAAAGATGGTAGCGTTCGGTTATGTATCGACTATAGAGAGTTGAATAAGTTGACAATCAAGAATCGATACCCACTACCCAGGATCGATGACTTGTTCGATCAGCTACAAGGAGCGAGGGTATTTTCAAAGATCGATCTTCGATCAGGCTATCATCAACTGAAGATTAAAGAAGGTGACATCCCGAAGACAGCTTTCAGAACAAGATACGGACATTATGAGTTCCTAGTGATGTCCTTCGGACTAACTAATGCACCGGCAACGTTCATGGAACTTATGAACCGGGTTTTCCACGATATGTTGGATACGTCGGTCATAGTATTTATTGATGACATATTGGTATACTCCAAGGACAAGGAAACCCATGTCAAGAACCTAAACGCAGCCCTACAGCGTTTAAGGAAAGAGAAGTTATACGCCAAATTTTCAAAGTGTGAGTTTTGGCTAAGTGAAGTCGCTTTTCTAGGCCATGTAGTATCCACGGAAGGAATCAAAGTAGACCCCAGTAAAATCGAAGCTATTGTGAAGTGGAAGCACCAAAGAGCGTCTCAGAAATTAGAAGTTTTCTAGGTCTAGCTGGATATTATCGGAGATTCGTAGAAGACTATTCTCGGATCGCCGTACCTCTCACCAGTTTGACCAAGAAAGGAGAAAAGTTTGTATGGACGGATAAGTGTGAAAAGAGCTTTCAAACACTAAAGACCAGATTGATATCCGCTCCAATTTTAACCATTCCCGTTCCAGGACAGACATTTACTTTATATACTGATGCATCGGGATTGGGACTAGGATGTGTGCTTATGCAAGGAGAACAAGTAGTGGCGTATGCATCGAGACAGTTGAAAGTACATGAGAAAAATTACCCAACCCATGCTTTGGAATTAGCGGCAGTAGTACATGTTGTCAAGATATGGAGACACTACCTATACGGAGAGAAGTTTCAGATTAAGTGGGACCATAAGAGTCTTACTTATCTATTTAATCAAAAGGAGTTGAATATGAGACAAAGGAGATGGCTGGAATTATTGAAAGACTATGATTGTGATATCCAGTATCATCCGGGAAAAGCGAATGTGGTAGCGGATGCATTGAGCAGGAAAGCAATGATAAAATCTCAAGGAGAAACCAACACGACTGCAGCAATGTATACCAATGGAATGGTGTTTAATCAAGGCAACGAGCAGTATGTGATAGATACACCGGATGGATCAACCAACCAAGGGTTCATTTGTCGGTTTTCAAATATGTTTGCGGCATTGAAGATTGTACCGGATATAGTGGACGAAGTGAAGACAGCTATCAAAGCAGATCCTTATCTGAGAACGGTACAAGAAGATATTGAGAAAGGTAGGACTAACCCTGAGTTCACCTTGGATGATGAGAAGGTACTGAAATACAAAGGAAGAATATGTGTACCCGAAACAGAAAGTGTGGACATTAGACACCGACTCATGAAAGAAGCCCATACCAACCATCTACTCGGTACATCCTGGAAGTACAAAAATGTATCATGATCTAAAGAAACTGTATTGGTGGAGGGGAATGAAGGCAGATGTAGCTAAGTTCGTGTCTCAATGCCTAAATTGTCAGAAAGTAAAGGCTGAACGACAAAGACCCGCAGGACTATTACAGCCATTACCAGAACCAGCATGGAAATGGGACTGCATCACTATGGACTTCGTCACAGGACTACCATTGACTCCTCGAGTAGTTGACGCAGTTTGGGTGATTGTAGACCGTCTGACTAAAACAGCTCGCTTCGTACCGATACGACCCCAATATACACTCGAAAGGTTAGCAAAGCTGTACGTGGATAATATTGTTCGGTTACATGGTGTTCCGGAAAGCATTGTGTCCGATAGGGACCCACGATTTACTTCCAAATTTTGGGAAGGACTGCAAAAGGCTATGGGTACAACATTGAAATTCAGTACAATTCAGATTTTAGAAGATATGCTACGAGAATGTGTGATTGATTTCAAGGGATCATGGGACGAGAAGTTACCATTGATCGAGTTCGCTTACAATAACAGCTATCGGGGCTACTATACAGATGTCACCTTATGAAGCACTGTATGGTAGGAAGTGTCGAACTCCCCTGCTTTGGAATGAAGTTGGAGAACGTAGTATCGTTGGACCAGAATTTGTTGAAGAGACTTGTCGAGTGGTCGACATCATCAAGGAAAGAGTAAGAGTAGCTTAGAACCGTCAGAAGCAATACGCAGATACTCGACGAAGAGATCTAGAGTTCGCCATAGGCGAGAAAGTATTTTTGAAAGTATCGCCAATGCGAGGATTGAAGAGATTCAGACAGAAAGGAAAACTAAGTCCAAGATATGTCGGACCATATGAGATTCTGGCTAAGCATGGGAAAGTAGCTTATCAATATCCTTATTGAAGAAGTATGTCAAAGACCCAACACATGTGTTGACATAGATTTTGCCGGAACCGACCGATGATTTGACATTTGAAGTAATACCAACGGAAATCACTAGTCGAAAGGTTCAACGTCTACGCAACAGAGATATCTACTATGTTAAGGTCACATGGAAAAGTAGAGACATGGAAGAGATTACATGGGAAGAAGAAAATGCTATGAGAAAGCAATACCCTGACTTGTTTGATTCAGAAGGTATGTACAATTACGAGGATGAAATTTTTATAAGTTGGGGGGAGTTGTAAGACCCGTGTCAATTTAACCCAGTCTTACCATTGTGAACCAGGTTTACCCATCATGGTCGAGTCAAATGGACCAAGGGCATGAAGGAGATCGAGATCCCAGTGCCGAAATCGACCCGAAAATACTTAATTCTAAGGGAGGGTCGCACACCCAGCGAAGCGGTCGGACCTCCCAATACGGAAAGTCAGACCCTCAGTTTTTGAGGGAGGGTCGGACAGCTTAAGACCCTAGGGTCGATGGGATCATCGACCCTCCCATCGACCCTAGATTTCTGACGAAACTGAAATTAGGAAATTTGCTAATTTTTGGTTGGGATTCTTTCCAAATCTCAATGGGATTATTATAGGACATTCCTAGTCTATTTAAAGGATGTTCCTAAGCCACATTCACTTCTTTCACAACCCTAATTGAATTGAGAGAAAGAGAGAAGAAGGAAAAGAGGAAGAAAGGAGGCTAGGAAGAAGGCTTAGCAAAAAGGAGAAGAAATTGCAGAGAAAAGTAATCTTCTCAGGTATGGATACCAATTCCATGAGTTTCTACAGACCTTAGGTTAGATATGGTTGAGTGTAGGATTTCGGAGAAACCCAAACCATCCATCCATGGTTAGGTTTTCATGGGAAATCATAGGAGGATGCACGAAAGCTATCTAGATGAATTATACATGGTTCTAGACCATGGAATGAGTGTTGGGTGAATGTAGGAAGTAAGTCATAGGACCCCGAACACGAAGAATGGATTAAAAAGTGGAAATTGGACCAGAGTGCACCGAGGGTCGCACCGAGGGTCGATAGACCATCCGACCCTAGGTGTTTCTGACCATCGACCCTCAGCATTCGGGAAGTTCAGAATGGAGGGAGGGTCGATAGACCCATCGACCCTAGCATCGACCCTAGAATCGACCCTCAGTTGACAGAATGGTTTTTAAATTCCGAATTAATTCTAATTAAATTCTATCGACTTTGTTAGGTTTGCTAGCAATATAATACCATTATAACAGTGATTCAAAATCTTGAAAAAATATCTATTAGCAAGCTAAGGTGAGGAACCTTTACCCCAAACTAAATTGGTTAATAATAAACTGTTTTCTATTTCTTGAGTCATATGCCATGTTTGATTCTATGCGAATATGTTTGTAATGTGCATACAGTATGCCATCCAATATTTCTATTACTTGTTCATGCATATCTACTTTATTTTTTATAACATGATGATGATGATGATGATAGGAATAGGCATGTGCTTGTATGTGTGTGGTTGATGTGCTTGATGCGAGCGAGTATCAGGGGAGGTGTGATGAGAACGTCAATAAACGTTAACCTTTGGCGGGTCTCAGCACTTTAGCTCTATCTCTAACTCAAGTCTTGTGCATTAGCATCGTCGTATCGCCATTACTTTAGCAGAACTATTATGTCGTAGAGTATCAGGGGAGGTGGTCTCGGTCCTTGTAGTCTCTGACTCTACCGGGGAGCCTTAGCTCTATCTCTATGGACATTCTGAGGGATGCTGGGGTGAGGCCTTGGATACACTATTTGGCATTAGGATTGGTTAGTTGCGAACCCAGTTTGCAACCCTCGCCAACAGGGGCTTACGTGTTGGTATGGCACTATATAGCAATAAACGTAACCTTTGTTATATAATGTTCATGGTTGGGTGCATGTGAGTTGACGATAAACGTGATCTTCGGGTAACGTCACACACTCATGTATAGAGGCGGAGTCAATAAACGCGACCTTTGGCTACCTAAACCTTTCTATTGCATACTGCAAACTTATAAACCGGACCAAAGGTATAAATTGACTTTTTGCATGCATATGTATTGTTGCATTGTTTTGGCTACTCACTGAGCCGTGTTGTGTGCTCACCCCTCGACGTCGAATATTTTTAGTTGATGATGCAGGTTATACCGTTGAAGACTATATGAATGCGTCTGCGTAAGGGAACGTGGCAGCGATGGAAGTTGAAGCTGAAGTGGATACACACGACTCCTCTTGCGAGTGCAACTCGTGTGTATTTGATTAGACATTTTATAGGTTTCTTTATTTGGATTTATTAAAGATTTGTATTGATATTTATTTATGTCTCGGTTGATATTGAATAAATTGTTATTTAAATTTTAATATCACATAGATTCTCTGTCACACCCCAATTCCGCACACTTCAGAACGGTGTGATGAACCGCCAAATAACCAACGGTTCAACCAGGATCTCTTATAGGCTATCCCCGCATTTTCCAAACTTAACACGCATCCATAATCATAATCAGAGTAATACACAATAGCGGAAAATTTATAAATAATATGAACTGAGAACTAAAATGATACCCATAATATCAAATTATTCTGTGTTTAACTAAGACATAAATATTCAAATACCAAATACATGTCTTATAAATCCAATAAAGAAACCTACAAAAATATCTAATTGAATACACCCGAGTTGCACTCGCAAGAGGAGTCGTGTGTATCGTCTTCAGCTCCAACTTCCATCGGTGCTACAGTTCCATACGCTGATAGGTTCATATAATCTTCAACAGTATATCCTGCATCATCAACTAAAAATATTCGACGTCGAGGGGTGAGCACACAACACGGCTCAGTGAGTAGCCAAAACAATGCAACAATACATATGCATGCAAAAAGTCAATTCATACCTTTGGTCCGGTTTATAAGTTTGCAGTATGCAATAGAAAGGTTTAGGTAGCCAAAGGTCGCGTTTATTGACTCGCCTCTATACATGAGTGTGTGACGTTACCCGAAGATCACGTTTATCGTCAACTCACATGCACCCAACCATGAACATTATATAACAAAGGTTACGTTTATTGCTATATAGTGCCATACCAACACGTAAGCCCCTGTTGGCGAGGGTTGCAAACTGGGTTCGCAACTAACCAATCCTAATGCCAAATAGTGTATCCAAGGCCTCACCCCAGCATCCCTCAGAATGTCCATAGAGATAGAGCTAAGGCTCCCCGGTAGAGTCAGAGACTACAAGGACCGAGACCACCTCCCCTGATACTCTACGACATAATAGTTCTGCTAAAGTAATGGCGATACGACGATGCTAATGCACAAGACTTGAGTTAGAGATAGAGCTAAAGTGCTGAGACCCGCCAAAGGTTAACGTTTATTGACGTTCTCATCACACCTCCCCTGATACTCGCTCGCATCAAGCACATCAACCACACACATACAAGCACATGCCTATTCCTATCATCATCATCATCATCATGTTATAAACAATAAAGTAAATATGCATGAACAAGTAATAGAAATATTGGATGGCATGCTGTATGCACATTACAAACATATTCGCATAGAATCAAACATAGCATAGGACTCAAGAAATAGAAAACAGTTTATTGTTAACCAATTTAGTTTGGGGTTAAGGTTCCTCACCTTAGCTTGCTATAAGATACTTTTCCAAGCTTTAAAATCACCTTTACAATGTTATTATATTGCTAGAAGATCTAACAAAGTCGATAGAATTCAATTAGAATTAATTTTAGATTTAAAACTACTCTGTTAACTGAGGGTCAGAGGTAGGGTCGATGCTAGGGTCGATGGGTCTATCGACCCTTCCCTCTTTCTGGACTTCCCGAATGCTGAGGGTCGATGGTCAGGAACACCTAGGGTCGGATGGTCATCGACCCTCGGTGCGACCCTTGGTGCACTTTGGTCCAATTCCCTCTTTTAATCCATTCCTCGTGTTTGGGATCCTACGGCTTGCTCCTACATTCCATGGTCTGAAACCATGTATAACCCACCTAGATAGCTTTCACGTATTCTTCTATGGTTTTCCATGGAAACCTAACCATAGGTTGATGGTTTGGGTTTCTCCGAGATCACACTCCACAATTACTAACCTAAGGTCTGTAGAAATTCATGAAATTAGTATCCATACCTAAGAAGATAACTTTTTCTCTGAAATTCTTCTCCTTTGTGCTAAGTTCTCTTCCTTCCCTTTCTTCTTCCTCTTTTCCTTCTCCTCTCTTTCCCTCAATTCGATTAGGGTTGTGAAAGGAGTGAAAGTGGCTTAGGAACGTCCTTTAAAAAGAGTAGGAACATCCTAAATAAGTCCCTTTGAGATTAGGAAAGAATCCCAATCGAAAAATATAGAAATTTCCTAATTTCTATATTCGGCAGAAACCGAGGGTCGATGGGAGGGTCGATGATCCCGTCGACCCTAGGGTCTTAAGCTGTCCGACCCTCCTTCCAAAACCGAGGGTTTGACTTTCTGTTTTGGGAGGTCCGACCCTGCTTAGCTGGGTATGTGACCCTTCCCCTAATTTAAGTGTTTTTGGGTCGATTTGATACCTAGGATCTCGATCTCCTTCACGCCCTTGGTCCATTTGACTCGACCATGACGGGTAAACCTGGTTCAAGGTGGTAAGACCGGATTAGATTGACACGGATCTTACATGGCTGCCGCACCTCTATACACGAATGTGTGGAACGGTCCAACGAATCAAACACCATTGTCGTCCCCACATGCACCCACCATGGAATAGAAATAGAGCTAAAGTGCTTAGGACCGCACCGCATCACACTTCCCCTGATGCTCTACCTATACCAACATGTAAGCCCCTGTTGGCGAAGGCTTTCAAACTGGGCTAGCAACTAACCAATCCTAATGTCAAACAGTGTATCCAAGGCCTCACCCCAGCATCCCTCAATACATCCATAGAGATAGAGCTAAGGCCCCCCGACAGAGTCAGAGACTACACGGTCCGAGACCACCTCCCCTGATGCCCTACAACGTAATAGTTCTGCTAAGGTAATGGTGATACGACGATGCTAGTGGACAAGACTTGAGTAGAGATAGAGCTAGAGTTTGGTGACTAGGATGAACCACAGTGTCACGTCCTCCCCCTGATGCTCCATTCGCATCAAGTACACTAACCACACACATACATTCACATGCCTATTCCTAGCATCATCATCATCATCATGTTATAATAAATGAAATTAAATATGCGTGTACAGTAATAATAGGAATAGTGGATGACATGTGATATGCACATTACAATCATACAATCATAGAATCATACATGGTATTGGACTCAATAAACGAAATAATTTATTATTAGCCAATTAGTTAAGGTCTTGTTCCCTCACCGTTGATTGAGCGTAGATCCTCGTTCAAGCTTTATGAATCACCTTTAAATCAGCAGAAAGGCCAAACAAGTCAATAGATTTTAATTAGAATTAATTCCAACAAATTTAGACTAGCTGAAATTGTAGGATCGCAGGTAGGGTAGTACCTAGGGTAGCAATTTTCTGTGACCCTAGGGTGTAGGGTCGGACGTGGGGTCGGACACCATTCGACCCTACATGCGACCATACCCTCCCTGGGACTTCCTGAGAGCATGTGATCGATCCTGTGGTCTCGTAGATCCATTTTAAGATTGTTTTATGGCTCATAACTATGATTTTTACACACTTTCCATTGCCTATGATGATTACTTCCATGGATTCCTTTGGAACTCGTCCATGGATGGATGATTTGGGTTTCTCTTAGTCCTAAATTCTTCATAATCTATTCTAGGCTCTTAATTTATGAAGGGAATTAGGTTCATACCTGAGGTTGGCTGAAATTCAGAGGTTTCTCTGAACTTCCTCCTCTTCCTTAGTCTTTTCTTCAATTTTCCTTCTCTTCTTCTATTCCTTCTCTTTCTCTTTCTCTCACTTTCAATTAGGGTTCTAAAAGGAGTAAAAGAGGCTAAGGGACATCCTATTTATAGAGGCAAATCCTCCAAAATAAGTCCCATCGAGTTTAGGAAAGAACCCCTTGGAATTAGGAAAGTTTCCTAATTTATGGTTTCTGTCTATCATCGTAGGGTTGGACGTAGGGTCCCAGGATCCGTCCACCCTACACCTTCTTAGTCATGCGACCCTACGACTAAAAAGTCATGGGTTGGACTTTTGTTGAGGTGGGGTTGACCCTACCTGTTTAGGCATGCGACCCTACCTTGACATTTACTATTTTTGGATTAGACTCATACCTAGTCTAGTGATTTTCTTCACGCACTTGGTACACTTGGCTCGACCATGATAGGTAGACCTAGTACAAGGTGGTAAGACTGGTTAGTTCGATACGGGTCTTACAAGTGTTTTGTGTCACCTCATAGTTATTCCTTTGTCTTTGGACGTGTTGATATGAAAGGTTTATAAGTGGGAAGACCCGATACATGCCCTTAATGGTCATATCGTAACGGGACTTGGGCATGGGTCTTACAACTCCACCCCCTAAGAAAAATTTCATCATCAAAATTTAGGCATAACTACGCCCTTGTGTGAGGACAAAGATGGAAATCTTTTGAAGTCGCCATCTAGATTTAGGTCTAGGACCATAGAAATGTGAAATCTCACCCCAAGGTAAGACTTCGATTGACTCATGACCCTTAGATTGGATTTCTGGTCCATCAGAGATTTGGGTAAGCGTCAGGTTACGGTTATGGGAAGGGGTTAGGCACCCAAACCGCCCGATCGAAATCGGTCTCCTATGCCTTTCCTATGCTAGACTCTATCTGTTAAACCAAACCAAACCAAGGGGTTTGATATCATTGAACCGAATCTGTATCCATCAGATTGCCTACGTATCATGGAATTATTCTAAAAATCAGGTTCACCATCGTAGTTCAGGCGTGATTAAAATTTATTGCTGTGATTTATGCTTGTGCATGATTAAGTTTATTGTTCAAGTTGAAATTTATGCTTGAAAGGCTGAGAAAACCCTATGGGTTAGGATCTGGATAGCCCATGTGGACTGATAAATAGTTTTAGTAGATCTAAGGATAACCCTATTTGGGTTGAAATATGGATAACCCATTCTGGGTTGGAATGTAGATAACCCTATGTGGGTCAAAATGTGGATAAATATCCTAGTGGATCTATGGATAGTCCAAGTGGACTAAGGTTTGGATCCGAATTTGAGTTTCTCCCAAATAGCCTACGTATCCTAGGGTTTGCCCTAAGAATCAGAATCCACGTAGTTCGGACTGGATAACCCTATTTGGGTCAAAATATGGATAAGTATCCTAGTGGATCTATGGATAGCCCGAGTGGATTAAGGTTTGAATAACCCTTTTTGGGTTGGAATATGGATAGATATCCTAGTGGATTTATGGATAGTCTGAGTGGACTGAGGTGTGGATAAATATCTTAGTGGATCTATGGATAGTCCGAGTAGACTAAGGTGTGGATAAATATCCTAGTGGATCTATGGATAGTCCTAGTGGACTAAGGTATGGATAAATATCCTAGTGGATCTATGGATAGTTCGAGTGGACTAAGCTGTGGATCCAAATTTGGGATTCTCCCAAATGGCCTACGTATCCTAGGGTTTGCCCTAGGAATCAGAATCCACATAGTTCGAACTGCAAAACCCTATTTGGGTCAAAATGTGGGTAAGTATCCAAGTGGATCTATGGATAGTCCGAGTGGACTAAGGTTTGGATAACCCTTTTTGGGTTGGAATATGGATAGATATCCTAGTGGATCTATGGATAGTCCGAGTGGACTAAGGTATGGATAAATATCCTAGTGGATCTATAGATAGTCTGAGTGGACTAAGGTGTGGATCCAAATTTGGGATTCTCCCAAATGGCCTACATATCCTAGGGTTTTCCCTAGGAATCAGAATCCGCATAGTTCGAACTGGATAACCCTATTTGGGTCAAAATGGGGATTGGATTGAAATGGTTGAATTTCCTAGTGGATCTATGGGTAGTCCGAGTGGACTAACGTGTGGATAACCTTATTTGGGTTAAAATATGGGGGATATCCTACTGGATCTATGGATAGTCTGAGTGGACTAAATTGTGGATCCAAATTTGGGATTCTCCCAAATAGCCTACGTATCCTAGGGTTTGGCCTAGGAATCAGAATCCACGTAGTTCGAAATCTAGATTGAAATGGGAATGGATATCCTAGTGGATCTATGGATAGTCCGAGTTGACTGAGGTTTGGATCCAAATTTGGGTTTCTCCCAAATGGCCTACGTATCCTAGGGTTTGACCTAGGAATCAGAATCCGCGTAGTTCGGGACATAACCTGTTCTAGGTTATAAAGTGAGAACCTGTTCTAGGTTTGGGATTGAGAACCTATTCTAGGTTTGGAATTGAGAACCTATTCTAGGTTTAGGGTTTGGAATTGAGGCAAAATCATCCTAAATTACCCTTTTCATCCTGAATTCTAATTTTGGAAGGTTTGGCAAAGCATTTTTCTTTCTTTATTAAGGTTTTTATTATTTCCATTATGCCCTTCCCAAGAATGTGGGTGCTTAAATGCACGTCCGCACGCCTAGATTGTCTTCTAGAAGTGTGCAGATATGGCAGTTTGACTAGGGTGTTGCATAAATTAAATTATTGCCAAAATTGAATTATTCATCTAAATATGACATATAATACATTTATGGCAAGAAATACACATATAGCAAGATTGTGAAAATCTCCCTAATATGGTATGCACTGCAAATAAGGCAAGAGCCTATATGGTAAGATCTAATATGCTAATTCTAAGCATGGAAAGACCTAATATGGCAATGAACATTTAGACATGGCAATGAGCATCTAAATATGGCAGTAAGCATTTAATCATGCCACTGTGATTATCCAATTATGGCAGTGTGATCATTCCAATTATAGCAGTGTGATTATTCCCATTATGGCAGTATGATCATTTCAATTATAGCAGTGGTAGTGATCCAAACATAGCAGTATGCATCCTAACATCCAAATATTCATGATGAAAAATCCAACGGTATAAATCACTATTGATGGTAATCTAACCGTTCAAATTTATTTCAATCACTCCAAAAGATAATCTAACGGTCCAAATCACTCAAGATGGTAATCCAACTGTTCAGATTCATTTAAATCAGTTTTTATGTCATCCAATGGTTCATATCACTTAAATCAAACATCCAATCATTTTTCTTTATTTAAATCAATCACAAAGATGGTCCAACGGTTTAGATTCATTTAAAATGATAATCTAACTGTTTAGATTTATTTAAACTCACTCATAATGGACATCTAGTAATTTAGATCCTGAATCACCATTCCATGGTCCATATTTGATCACTAAAGATTCCACATCAATGATCAATAAAAATTCCAGACTGATGGTCCATATTAAAAATTATAGATTAATGGTACCATTTATCACATCAAAATTTCAGCCATAGTCGAATCACCTCATTAAAAACTCAGATCATGGCATGTTTAATCCACATGAAATTCTCAAAATTGATGGCAATGTTCATTCACATAAAAATTCTCAAAATTGATGGGATGTTTGATCCACATGAAATCCTCAAAATTGATGGCATATTTGATTCACATAAGATTCTCAACATTGATGGTCATACTTATCATTCATCACACATATAATCTAAAAAAATTATCAATGAATGGCTTTGATTTAATGAGACATTTCAGGACTGTGATGGGAGGTGCTAGCTTCACTGGATCAAATGTATTATCTTACAGTGGTTATGAGAGATGGAGAGCAGGAATGGATCAATAGAGACATGCAATGATGATGAGTATAGTCATGGCTCACGGGAAGCCTGACCAAGTGGAGATCCAGTTGTTACAGTTGTAGAAAAAAAAAATAAAAGAGTAAGACAGAGGAGGAGCTTACCTTAGTTGCAGGAGTTTCCCTCCTTGCTTCTTCTTTCTCTATCTTTCGATCCTCTTCCTTTGAATCGCCTCTTTCTCTCTGATTTTTTATCTCTTTCCTCAATATATCCTCTCTCATTTCAGCCCTCTCTTTCTCTCTTTTTTTCTGTTTTTTTCCCCTCCCTCTCTCTCTTTCGATCCTCTTTTTGTTTTTTCCTTTCTCTCCTCTCTTTTTTTTTTTTCTTCCCCTTCTCCTTTCTTGGATTTTTTTTCTTTTTTTTTCTCACCTCTTGGACGTCCCTTCCTCCCCTTGGATTCCTTTTTTTCTTTTGGATTATATGCCCTAACCCTAAATCCTCCTCTCTTTCAGTCTCCTCTCTCTTTTCATTCCTTTTTCTCAAAACCGAGATCTTTTGGATTTCTCCTTTTCTTTTTTTTCTCTCCTCTTGGACGTCCCTTCCTCATTTCGGATTCCTTTCTTTTTTCCCTTTTGGATTATATGCCCTAGCAAAATCTTTTGAATCCAAAAGATTTTTTTTCCTCTTTTCTTTCCTTTTCTCAAACAACGTCTTTTGGATTCTCCCTTTCTTGGATTTTTTTTTTCTTTTCTCCCCCTCTTGGACGTCTCTTCCCTTCCCCTCTTTGGATTATTTTTTTTCCTTTTGGATTATATGCCCTAACAAAATCTTTTGAATCCAAAATATATTTTTTTTTCCTCTTTTCTTTCCTTTTCTCAAAATAAAATCTTTTGGATTCTCCCTTTTCTATTTCTTTTCTTCTTCTCTCTCCACCTTGGACGTCTCTTCCCTTCCCCTCTTTGGATTCTTTTTTTTTCCCTTTTGGATTATATGCCCTAACAAAATCTTTTGAATTCAAAAGATTTGTTTCCCTCTTTTCTTTCCTTTTCTCAAAACAAAATCTTTTGGATTCTCCCTAAATTTCCCTCTCTCTCACGTTTCCTCTCTCTTTGGATTATTTATTTTCTATATATAAAACATATATATATATATATATATATATATATAATTATATAATATCAATATATTAATATATATAATATAATATACATATAAGATATATGTATATATTATATGATATATTACAATATATTATACATTATATAATAATATATAAAAGAAATACATGCATATAAGCCACCATGAATTGGTCCGGATTGACTGGGTTGGGCCAAAACTACCTTGGGTTGAGCTGAGTTGACTGGATTGATTGAAATTAACTGGGTTTTCACTCTCTGTCATTTCATGGGCCATTTTCGCTGTCATTCTGCACAGAATTTTTCGATAGCCTTTATTCTATATTTTTTGTGTCGACTTTGTAGAACATTAAAAATGAAAAATATTAGAGCTTAAATCAACTCATTTGGAAATAAAATGGCCAACCTATGAATTTTTGAAGTTTAAGCGGGCCAATTATCGATAATTTGGCTGACCATTTCGCATGAGACCTTCGGATACTTCTACCAGAAATTTTTTATGTCCACTTTGTAGAGTACTAAAAATGGAACATAATGAAACTGAAATCGCCAAATTTGGATATGGGGTGACCAAAATATGAATTTCCAAAGGTTAAATGACCATTTCTATGTGTAATTTTGCATGGGACCCTTCGGAGACTTCTACCCGGGATTTTTTGCGTCCACTTTGTAGAACATCATAAATGAAGAATAACGACCTTGGAATTATCTGAATCCGACGTAGAACAAAAAAGATATGAAGCTTTGAAGTTCTAACGATAATTTGCATGAAAGTTTGCATGGGGCCCACTGGTGACTTCTACCCGAGATTTTTCACGTCCACTTTGAAGAGGACTGAAAATAAGGAACATTGGCCTTTGAATCATCTGATTCTGATATCAGATGACCAAGATATGATGTCTTGAAGTTTGAATGATAATGCATGCATCGTACGATAATTACGTAAATGCCCTTGCACTTTCAAACTGAGATATCTTCTTTGTTTGATGTCAGAATTTGATGATTTCGGTCTCATTTCGAAGATAATTTCACGGCCTATTCATTCAAGTAGGTAATAGCCCATGACCCTACTATGAGGTTCATTAGAGAATTACAAATCTTTGGGTTAAAGGTTGGAAATCTGCCATAATGGTTCACTTATGCTGAGGGTGGCAAAAATGGGGTGCTTACACCTTGATCACATGGTAAAAACTTGCATTTGTCCTTCATCCGCCTTATTTTAAACTTTTAAAATCCTTCGAACTTATGGTCCTCTTTACTAGTCTCTGGTTCCACAAAGTACTGGAACGTAAGTCCTTTAGCTTCTTGTTGTACAATAGTCGAAGGTTTTACCATACCAGATGAATCAGCCTGTGATTGAGGCAATTTGATCTTCAATAATTGAAGGTTCCACTATACCAAACAAAATTGCCTGGGTTGGGGTAGTTAGGTGGTAGGTGAGTAGGGTCCTGATATTTTCTGGTAATCCTTTAGTGGAACACGATAGGACTATTGGAACAGTTAGCGGCAAGTGTCACACCCCAATTCCACACCATTCGGAACGGTGTGATGAACTATCAATGAACCAACGGTTCAACCAAGATCTCAAAAGAGGTTATCCCACATATGATAAATCCAAAACAGATTCCACATTAATCAGAGGTAATAAAATAAATAGCGAAAGTCTTATAGAAATTGAACTGAGAATCTAACTGTGATAACCATAAATAAATATCAAATTATTGTTAAATCAACTGAGACATAATTAAATAAATATCAATTACATGTCTTTAATAAACCCAAATAATCAAAATAAAATCTAATCGAACACGCATGAGTTGCACTTGCATGAGGAGTCATGCATATCCACTAAGTCTTCAGCTTCCATTGTCGCCACATGCCCGTATACAGGAGCATTCATATAATCTTCAACGGTGGTACCTGCATCATCAACTAAAAGTATTCAAATTCGAAAGGGTGAGCACACATCACGGCTCAGTGAGTAAACAAAACAATGCAACAATACATATGCATGCAATCAATTCATATCTTTGGTCTGGTTTAAAGTTTGCAATGTGCTATAGAAAGGAAAGGTGGCCGCCGCACCTCTATACACGAGTGTGTGGAAACGCCCAATGAAAACGGCACCGTCGCCCCACATGCACCCAGCATGGACAATATACAGCCAATGGCTGTACCGGTTGCCCATACCAACACGTAAGCCCTTGTTGGCGAGGGCTTGCAAACTGGGCTCGCAACTAACCAACCCTAATGTCAAACAATGTATCCAAGCCCTCACCCCAGCATCCCTCAATACATCCATAGAGATAGAGCTAGGGTCTGGTGACTAGGCTGAACCACAATGCCACGTCCCCCCTGATGCCCTATGACATACTAGTTCCGCTAAGGTAATGGCGATACGACGATGTTAGTGGACAAGACTTGAGCAGATATAGAGCTAGAGTCTGGTGACCAGGCTGAACCACAATGTCACGTCCTCCCCCTGATGCTCCACTCGCATCAAGCACACTAACACTTGCTTAGTGGACATGACTTGAATAGACCATGGCACACTATACCCCGATGAGAACGGCATCGAAGTACCGATTGATACCATCCCTACCCGCACCATGTACACCAGCCAAACACAAACATTCACATGCCTATTCCTACCATCATCAACATCATCATGTTATAATCAATAAATTTAAATATGCATGAACATTAATAATAGAAAAATTGGATGACATGTTGAATGCACATTACAAGCATACACGCATATCACAATCATGGTATTGGTCTCAAGAAATAAAAATAGTTTGTTATTAACCAATTAGTTTAGGTCTTGTTCTCTCACCTTAGCTTGTTAATAGATCCTCTTCCAAGCTTTAAAACCACCTTTATAATGTTATTATATTGCTAGAAGACCTAACAAAGTCAGACCTAACAAAGTCGATAGAATTTAATTAGAATTTATTCGAATTTTAAAAACCATTCTGTTAACTGAGGGTCGGAGGTAGGGTCGGAGTCATGATCGACCCTGGGTGCGACCCTCCACCTAATCTGAACTTCCCGAACACTGAGGGTCAATGCTAGGGTCGGATCTGCCATCGACCCTAGGTGCGACCCTCCATGGTTTGAGTCGAATATATCAGATTTCATTCTCTCTTTCATGGTTGGGTCCTATGGCTTACTTCCACAATCCATTTTATACATGTTCTATGGTTTAGAACTATACTTTATTCACCTACATGGTTTTAATGATCTCCTCCATGGTTTCCATTGAAACGAAACCATGGATGGATGATTTGAGTTTCTTCTAAGTCATACCCTCTTCATAAACCATTCTAAAGTCTTAAATAAATCATGGGGAATGTATTCATACCTTAGGTTTGCTGAGATTCAGAGTTCCTTTGAATTTCCTCTTCTTCCTTAGCCTTTTCTTCAAGTTTTCCTTCTCTTCTTCTCTTCTTTCTCTTCTCTTTCGCTCAATCCAATTATGGTTGTAAAAGGATTGAAAGAGGCTTTGGGATGTCCTATTTGTAGGGCAAAACCTCCAAAAATAAGTCCCATTGAGTTTAGGAAAGGTTCCAATCGAAATTAGGAAGGTTTCCTAATTTTTGGTTCGTGCTATTTTTCTCGAACATCGAGGGTCGATGGGAGGGTCGATGGGAGGGTCGGACAACTCATAGACCCTGCGACCCATGGTTGAGGTTCGATGGTGAGGGTCGATGGGAGGGTCGGACCTGCCTGTTAAAACCTGCGACCCTACCCTCATTTTGACTATTTTTGGGTAAATTTTCATATTGGGTCTTGGGTTTCTTCACACACTTAGTCCACTTGGCTCGACCATGATATGTAGACGGGTCCCGACACGAAATGTAAGGTTAGACCGGGTTCATGGCGTGCGGGTCTTACAACTCCACCACCCTTAAAAGAAATTTCGTCCTCGAAATTTGAAAGTACGGATCTTACAACTCCCCCATCCTTAAAAGAAATTTTGTCCTCAAAATTTGAACGTACGGATCTTACAACTCCCCCATCCTTAAAATAAATTTTTTCTCAAAATTTTGAATTTACTTCGGAGTTAATAGGTGAGAATTCTATTTTCGCATCGCATCTTCTTCTTTTCATGCCGTCATCTCCACGTCTTGTCTTCGTCAGATTATCTTCATATAATTGATACCAAGTTGTTAAGGTGTTATACCTTTCTACTAGTGAACTAGGCTGGTACCACTTCAATAGTTAAATCTCCTATTTAATCCAGAGATTCCGTGGTCAATACTTTTGATATGGATCTCCAATGTACTTCTTCAATAGAGACACACGAAATACATCATGCACACTAGACATGGATAGCGGTAAAGCTAATTGATATGCAACTTTTCTACGTCTCTCCAAAGTTTATAAGATCCGACACATTTATTGAATACAACCTCCCTACTCGTTTAATCGTTTCAACTACGCATAAGTGATATCTTCAAAAACGCTTTGTCACTTATGGCGAACTCAAGGTCTTGGTGTCTCTCTGACAACTTGAGCTATCCTGCTCCTTTTTTTTGTTATCTTGTCTGCCACTTAATAGTTTTCTTCATTAGCCTTAGGTCTCAAGATTCTTCATTCACCAACTTCATTCCAAAATAGAGGGGTTTGACATTTCTACCGTACCATGCTATATGGGTGACATTTACATGATAGCTTGGTAGCATCTTCAATTCATGGTAACTTCTCAACTCCAACTCCTTGAAATCAACTTCACAACTTGGGGCATATCTCTTAGGATCTGTATAGTCCGCCCCGACTATCCGTCGGTTTGAGGTAAAGTGCAGTACTAAACTTCAACTTTGTCCCCATTATTTTCTGTACATCCTCCCAAAACTTTGAGATAAGGCATAAGCTTCTGACCGACACTAAGCTCTCATGCATACCATTCAATCTAGAAATATTATCCACCTATAGCTTAGTTAGCCGCTCCAAAGCATACCAAGGTCGTATCGCAATGGAATAAGCTATCTTCATAATGCGATCAACAATCACCCAACCATGTCAACCGATTTGGGAGTCAGTGGCAAATCATTGACATAGTTCACAATACTGCAATTCCATTCCCAAAACAAAAGTCAGGGTTTGGTTTTCCTTTTCTAAGTCTGGTTACACCGTTCCTATATACAAACCTAACAAAATTACTACTTCTACTTCATCCATCAATTCAGAGATGATCTTTAATACCACAAGCGCAATCGACGAACCATTGCTCCATAAGTTCATCCGTAAATTCTCACTTAATTGGATCATTACGAGTTTCTATTATATGTTACTCTCCTTCCAAATCTAAATCTATTACTGCGAAACATAAGGTAGCATTTATACTGGGTCCTTCCTTGGACTTCATAATTTCCATCGGCGATCATATAAACAGTTTGTAATCTAAAGATTTAAGGGGTATATTTAGTTTCTTTCCAAATGACACAGATACAAAAGGATGAGTAGCTCCATAATCAAAGAGCACTTTGGCAGGAATGCCATTACTAGGTACGATACCTGTGATTTGTTTTAATTTAGTCTACATGCTCATGCAATGTAACATAAAATGATAGGTTCAGGTCATACCTGTGACCACATCAGACGATGCGGTAGCATCCTTGGCTGAAACAGCGTAAACTCTTCCTTGCTATAGTTGTTTTCTGGGCTTAGTACACTCTCTGGAGACATGCCCTACTTGGTTGCAGTTAAAACACCTGATCCCCTCACCATTTTGCTTTGGTTGTCGTGGGGTTGCTGAAATAGTTTTGGTTGCAGCATTGAAGTCCTGGGTACGGAAGGGTTGGAATACCTTGGTGTTGTCTCCGTTGTAAAAATTTTCATTTGGCCTTTTTATTCCCCTATTTTGAGTAAAATAGCTCTCTTTCTGGCTCGACTCTATCACTCGAGCAATTTGTACAGCTTCATTGTAGATTTTCTTCTCCAGTCCCAAAACATGTTCACGTATGCTTCCCCTAAGTCCCATGACGAACCTTCTGGTTTTCGTATCCTCCTCTTGCATACTGACTGGTGCAAAGAAAAATAGCTCCTCATAACACTGTTGATATGCGTCGACAGTCATCTGCCACTGATATAAACTCAGGAACTCTCTCTCCATAGAATCTTTAAAACTTCTAGGGAAGTATTTCTCAAAGAATGCCTCTTTGTATATATCCCAGGTCAAGTGGGCGTGTTTGGTTAATAGATATGTCCTGGTAGACTTCCACTAATGGTGTGCATCGCTCTTGAGCATAAATGTGGCACACGACACTTTCTCCTCCTCATTTACGGTCATCATCATAAAATTTCTTTCCATTTCGTCAATCCAGTGTGCCGGCCACAATGGATCTGCTGGCTTACCATCGAATTCTTTGGGCTTCATCTTAAGAAAATGCCCGACCAATCTGGAGCGGTCCAGTTGATACGGAGCATAGGCCCCATACATAGGTGGTTGGTACTGATAACCACCTTGAGCTATCTCAGGGTTTTGCACTGGAGCTTACATGACTGGTGTTTGAGGTGCATGGGGTATTGCATTATTTCCCCCTGGTATTGTGCTTGCCTGTCCTGCTAGCATCTGTGTCGTATGTGCAGCTGGAAAACCCACGCCTATGGCAGCTTGCGTATTAGTTTGCACCTGTTGTATTTGTTGTAGTTGTTGTGCCAAGTTCATTACGACTGTAACTAAATCTATAGGTGGGGCTGGCATGTTTTTAGGATTTGCCTGACCATTATCTCCTGGCGGTGCCACGTTTGGATTCTCTGGTACTTCAGGAATTTCATGACTGGTTTCATCTACCGGTGGTGGTTGTGGGATTTGGTTACGTCCGCGTCTGTTCCCTCTTCGCCTAGCCATTTCCTATTCTGGTGGTGTAGTGTCTGAAAAGTCATAGAACACGTGAGGCAATCAATATATACTTTATTCTCATATTTGGATACACTAACCAATGGTATTTTCAAAATTTTCAGATCATTCAGTGAAAAATACTGTCTTTTCTATGCAGGGTCGATGGTGGGGGGTCGATGGGTATCCGACCCTCAGTATCCGACCCTGGGAAATCATCCATTTTTTTTCCCAAGTATATAATTCCATTGGTCAAGGCACTACAAGAGTAAATCTGGAGAAGCTTTCATACATCAGTAAATCAGGTATAAATCAGGAGAAAGATTTCGTACATCAATAAATCAGGTATAAATCAGAAGATGTACGCTCAATACGATTAAACATTTAACTATTCATTCAGTTCATACCTCTGATCATGTTGTCGATCATGAGAATGGTTCAGATTGGTATAATCAGGACTAATACTAAAGAAACAATATCTATAACTCCAATTGATAGGTTAAATCAAGAAGGTATCCTGTCAAGGTCCGAGAAATTAAAATCTGGTATGTGCATCCTCTATAATCATAAGAGTAAATCAATAATGCACTGCATCCTATATAAACCTATCTAGATATATGGCCATAATAGATTTGATCCTTTGCTGAAAATGTCCGAGGTATCATCTTCAGAAGACATTCTTCAATCCTTGTCGGATCATTCTGTCATGATGTAACTATCCCATACATCGGTGGCTGATAAGGTTAACCACCTTGATACACTGCTTGTTGTGCACCAAACTTCTGCACTGGGGGTGTGCATTACTGGGACTTGCTGTGTGGTAGGCATTGTGTTATAGCTAACAGGTGTTGGGGTATAGTGATGCCACCAATTGGTATCATACTTGGTTTGACCCGGAGGTCTTGATGTAGCATCAGCAACTTGGGTAGTGATTTACATAGCAACTTCCATAGTCGGTCTCATCTGTTGTTGCTCTTGTATTTTATTGGGTCAAGTTTATGACAACCGTGACCAAGGTAATTGGTAGTCCAGGTGGTTGGCTAGAGTGGCCTGGTTGTTCATTTCCTCTTATTTGCTCTAATCTAATTACCAACTCAGACGAGTTTTCATTACCCGTTCTCGACCTAGATAGTGGTGGGGTCAAGTTGCAACATCCTCTTCTTGCTTAGTGGGCAATAGATCAGCTTGTAATGGATCTCACTCTGAGTCTCCACGTCACCTAGGAGTATAGCTTAAGCTTCTTTATAGTTGCTCTTATTCTTAATGTGTGGCCATTATTCTCTTATCTCTGTTTGGATTTAGCCCGAGACCTTTCCCTTTACCTTTGCAGGGAATTAGGCATTACTAGCCATTTTCTCCTTCCTTTGTCATACGTCGAGTTTCACATCTTGTGAGTACCAACTCGGCATTTAATTTTTCTACTTTACAGATGCTTCCTTCTTCTTATTGTACTATATCCTTTGTATTCCTAGATAACTGCCCGACTTATAGATAATACCCTATATTATTTGTTTATCAGGATGATTTTTTTTGGTCTTCTCTTTCTATTTGAGTATATATATATATGGTTCCACCTTTTATATGTACATTATTGTCTTGTTTAAGTTATGCCTCAACCAACACAGGTGCTTATGGTGTGTTTGTATTAAAGCTTTTAATTTATCCTAACTCAGTTCATGGACTCCAGTGGAAGTATTCAAGTTTAATGGGTAAGGCCTATGAGAGCTCTGATACCAAGTTGTCACACCCCAATTCCGCACCATTCGAAACGGTGTGATGAACCGTCAATAAACCAACGGTTCAACTAGGATCTCAAAAGAGGCTATCCCACATATGATAAACCAAAACACATTCCACATTAATCAGAGGTAATAAAATAAATAGCGGAAGTCTTATAGATAATGAACTGAGAATCTAACAATGTTAACCATAAATAAATATCAAATTATTGTTAAATCAACTAAGACATAATTAAATAAATATCAATTACATGTCTTTAATAAACCCAAATAATCAAAATAAAATCTAATCGAACACGCATGAGTTGCACTCGCATGAGGAGTCATGCATATCCACTAAGTCTTCAGCTTCCATTGTCGCCACATGCCCGTACACAGGAGCATTCATATAATCTTTAACGGTGGTACCTGCAACATCAACTAAAAGTATTCGAATTCGAAAGGGTGAACACACATCACGGCTCAGTGAGTAAACAAAACAATGCAACAATACATATGCATGCAATCAATTCATATCTTTGGTCTGGTTTAAATTTTGCAATGTGCTATAGAAAGGATAGGTGGCTGCCGCACCTCTATACACGAGTGTGTGGAAACGCCCAATGAAAATAGCACCATCGCCCCACATGCACCCAGCATGGACAATATACACCCCATGAAAATGGCATGGCTGTACCGGTTGCCCATACCAACACGTAAGCCCCTGTTGGCGAGGGCTTGCAAACTGGGCTCGCAACTAACCAACCCTAATGTCAAACAATGTATCCAAGCCCTCACCCCAGCATCCCTCAATACATCCATAGAGATAGAGCTAGGGTCTGGTGACCAGGCTGAACCACAATGCCACGTCCCCCCTGATGCCCTACGACATATTAGTTCCGCTAAGGTAATGGCGATACGACGATGTTAGTGGACAAGACTTGAGTAGAGATAGAGCTAGATTCTGGTGACCAGGTTGAACCACAATGCCACGTCCTCCCCCTGATGCTCCACTCGCATCAAGCACACTAACACTTTCTTAGTGGACATGACTTGAATAGACCATGGCACAATATACCCCGATGAGAATGGCATCGAAGTACCGATTGATACCATCCCTACCCGCACCATGTACACCAGCTAAACATAAACATTCACATGCCTATTCCTACCATCATCAACATCATCATGTCTTAATCAATAAATTTAAATATGCATGAACATTAATAATAGAAATATTGGATGACATGTTGAATGCACATTAAATGCATACACGCATATCACAATCATGGTATTGGACTCAAGAAATAAAAATAGTTTGTTATTAACCAATTAGTTTAGGTCTTGTTCCCTCATCTTAGCTTGTTAATAGATCCTCTTCCAAGCCTTAAAACCACCTTTATAATGTTATTATATTGCTAGAAGACCTAACAAAGTCGATAGAATTTAATTAGAATTTATTCAAATTTTAAAAACCATTCTGTTAACTGAGGGTCGGAGGTAGGTTCGGAGTCATGATCAACCCTGGGTGCGACCCTCCCCCTAATCTGAACTTCCCAAACACTGAGGGTCGATGCTAGGGTCGGATCTGCCATCGACCCTAGGTGCGACCCTCCATGGTTTGAGTTGAAAATATCATATTTTATTCTCTTTTTCATGGTTGGGTCCTATGGCTTACTTCCACAATCCATTCTATACATGTTCTATGGTTTAGAACTATATTTTATTCACCTACATGGTTTTAATGATCTCCTCCATGGTTTCCATTGAAACGAAACCATGGATGGATGATTTGGGTTTTTTCTAAGTCATACCCTCATTCATAAACCATTCTAAAGTCTTAAATAAATCATGGGGAATGTATTCATACCTTAGGTTTGCTGAGATTCAGAGTTCCTCTGAATTTCCTCTTCTTCCTTAGCCTTTTCTTCAAGTTTTCCTTCTCTTCTTTTCTTCCTTCTCTTCTCTTTCTCTCAATCCAATTAGGGTTGTAAAAGGATTGAAAGAGGCTTAGGAACGTCCTATTTGTAGGGCAAAACCTCCAAAAATAAGTCTCATTGATTTTAGGAAAGGTTCCATTCGAAATTAGGAAGGTTTCCTAATTTTTGGTTCGTGCTGTTTTTCCCGAATACCGAGGGTCGATGGGAGGGTCGGACAACTCATAGACCTTGCGACCCATGGTTGAGGGTCGATGGTGCGGGTCGATGGGAGGGTCGGACCTGCCTATTATAACCTGCGACCCTACCCTCATTTTGACTATTTTTGGGTAAATTTTCATGTTGGGTCTTGGGTTTCTTCACACACTTAGTCCACTTGGCTCGACCATGATATGTAGACGGGTCCCGACATGAAATGTATGGTTAGACCAGGTTCATGGCGTGCTGGTCTTACAGCAAGACTGCTTGGTAATATAGTTTCTGTCAGCTCATCACTTTCTGATCCCATCACATAACTTTATGGTTTCTCCTTACTTAGCTTCCTTGCTACACTGGAAAGGATATACTTTAGGGTTCTAGCTTTGTTCATTCTTTATACATCCCTCAACCTTCTAATATTCCCTAACTATTTCATTCCGCTTTGACTTCTTTAATATTTGGGAGTCCAAGTTACTAACCAGCTTTAATCTAAACACTCCAACATTTCTAGGTTATTGATATTAACTTCCCAAATCTTAATTTCTGATATTTCATAGCTTATTAATCTCACGTCTCTTCAACTACTTGATTATCAATCTCAGTGTCCATATATCATGATTGGTACCTGTACCAAATTCTATCTTCTTTAGCTATAAGGAGTAGAATATGGCATAAACATCCATTAACATACCACATATATTTCATCATCTTCCGATGCTCATGGTTATTCCTTAGAGCACAAAAATTCATTGACCTTAAATACAATTGCAGTTTGATTATCCTCAATCAATATCTTTAATAGCTCACTTAGATCTGAATTTCTAATATGGATTTTCCCGTATCAATTTTTCATCTTTAAGACATGCTTACTAGTTCTTTTCCACGAGTATATGGTGGTTTCACATGAATACTTTAATATGTCACCAATTTTGGACAAAAGATATTTTCTTCACATTTCATACCCTAATCCATCATTGGATTCTTTTCCCATTATAGGTTCTATCCTATAGGAAACCTTTTAATAGGAGTGCCAGTCCTAGGGGCAGGTCAGCATCTCACTCAATTCCCTTATCCATATTATTAATAAATCTCACAAGCAATAAAAAACTTTCTCCTATTTTCTTCAATTTGTCTCAACAAGCATACTAGATTTTCCATCATCATTTACCACAATCTATTATTCTTTCCTATTAGTATTGATTCATAGATCCTGGGATTCATCATTTGATCCATTCCTACCATTTCCTTAATCACAATGACTCAATTAGTATTAATAACTTCTTGTTAACTTTCTGCTCTGTATGGTGCTGATCACTTTAACTTCAAAGTTGTTTGTTCGAGTGATCCTTACCTTACATATTAGGTTTTTCGTAAGCCTCAATTAGTTATCAAATTTTCAATTGCTTCCTCAAAATTATATCATGCAATTTATGGATCATAATAATTTAACATTTCCTATCTCCAACTATATATAGCAAATTATATTTATGCACCAATTCAGATTCCACAAGCATGAGTAAAGCTTAAAATATGGTTCTGGAGGCAAAAGAAGTACCTATCAGTATGATAGGGTCGAGGATCATATTTTCAGCCATAGATGACAAATTCTCCTCCAGTCGAGGCTCTTGGCTCACTGGGTATCGACAGTTCCAAGCCATATGCCCCACCCTGTTATAGTTGTAGCACCTTTTTAAGAGTGATGTTATATCCATTGGGTAGGGGCATTGCTCCTGGGTATGGCCAATCCCACCATAAACAGAGCATCTGAAGAAGTATGGGAGAAAATCCTGACATATGGGGACTCAGGACCGTCTCAGCAGTTGAACCCTCCTGTGAATTCTTTCTGGTTCCCTTACCCCTAGACCCACGATAGGAGTTGCCACTGGCTCATGCACTCGAGGAGCGTAGTTAGCCAGAAAAGCCTCACGAAAAATATTCTATGTGATGACACCATGTTGTTCTCGGAGTACTGGTTCCATGCCCAGCAACCAGGCGTGAGGTTCGCCCTCTAGTTGGTAAGTGGCGCACTTGACCTTAAGTGCATCAGGTATTTGGAGGTTTCCCATGGCCTCCTTCATGGCCTGTATCCAGTTTGATGACTGTTCTACAGAGTCACTTCCCCTTGTAAACTTCTCAGGCTTCCCTTCTAAGAAGCTATGCATAGTCCTCAGTGTGAGGCTTTTGGCTGAGCTAGAGGCATCAGTCTGAGGGGTGTTTGAAGCCAGAACTAGAAACCTTACATTTAGACTAGAGAAAACTTTAAATCATTAGTTGCGTTACAACAAAGAATGTTCCATAAGGCCATCATGCAATGTGATAGGCATGCTCAAGGTCAGCAATATAGGTATGGCAGAGGCATTACAGATGTACAAGCGAATAACACTCAAATGAAGCGACAACAACAAAAGATAGGACATGCGGCAGCACACTAGGTGTAGTAGGGGCGTGCAGTAGGTATTTGACTACACATCGGGTTTAAAACAGGGCACAACATCTTTTCTTATTCCTTTCAATTTAGCTTGGTGTGCAACTGGAAAAGCACACATATCTGTCATAATACCTTCTCTTTGAGGTTTCTTAGGTGATTCGAACTAGCACTTTATCATTCATCATCAAATCAATTCATCAAGGTAACTTTCATATCGATTTCTCATTTTCTGCCCTAAACAATCTCAGTTTCAATTTCTAGTGTAATATCCATTGTAATGGTTTGAAATGATGGGGTTTCATTCCAAAATCACTTAAAGAGGTCTCTATCATACTTACACTTGCCATTCCATCCATTTTCATTGACTCATGTTAGCCATCCAAATAAAAAATTGCATTTTATCATATTTCCTCAAATTTTAGAATTATATTTCTGCTCATCGTTATCCTTCTACAATCATTGATTTACCTTTTCATCATAGTCTTTCCATGGATCATTCACCTCAACACAAGGACATAATCATTTCATCGATAAATGTTTTTCAGCTTCATATTATCTCTTCTTCATTCAATGCTTGCATTTAGCTTTTTTTAATACTATTATCTACATCATCCAAAACTTTCCTCCAATCATAATTGAATATTAGCACACATGCTTTACCTTATATACTAACACTAGAACTTCTTTACATCAACAGATCCCGCTGCCTTGCATTAGCCCGATAGCAATGACTTTTCTCGATATTTTGACTTATCTAAAGAAGGAGTCATCCATTGCAGGGGCAACAAAACTTGTATTGTCTCGGTCACCAAGGTATGACCAATAATAATTTTGGTCGACAAAGATAGCCAGTAATTGGCATCGTTTCGGACATAGACCGGTGGAATCGGGTCATTTCATCAGATGCAATGAACTAGAGAGATTTGCTGTTTATCGAGCATTTTCTGATATGGGTTGGTTATCGGTTCTTCAATATCAGAAACCTACCCATTCTAACCTTGTGTGAGGTAGTTTTATTATAACCTTCAGGTAGAACAAGGTATCACAAATGGTGTAGATGATTCTTCCTTATGCATTTCCAGTTGGGTATCGGGGCGAGAGATTATCTTGGACATCCATAGTCTTGCCCATCTCATAGGTGTTTCTACGGATGGAGAACTAGTTTACATGGAGCCAAAGTGTAAGACCCGGACTTTACTAACCCAGTCTAACCGAGTCGTGCTAGGTCTTCCCATTATTGTTGGATCAATTAGACCAACCGTGTGAAGAAAACCACGAGACCAGGTAAGAAAATTAACTCAAAAACACTTAAAATTAAGTGTATGGTTGACTACCTGAGTAGGTATGATCGACCATATGATGAATGATTAAGACCACTCAAAATGGGACTTGTGGTCTATGCTTTTGAAGCATGTGGTCGACGGATTTTGTGACCATACGTCTGACAACATGCACCCAAATTAGACTTCAAAATTTAGAAACTTTCCAAATCAAGGGGGATCTCTTTCCTAATGTTGGAGAGATTTATTTGAAGAGTTTCTTTCTTTATATAAAGGATGTCCCTCAACCCTTTTTCACTCTTTTGAAACATTATCAAACCCTAAAACTTAAAGGAGAAAGGAGGAGAAAGAGAAAGATAAGGAGATTTGGAGAAGAAGGTTGAGAGAAGGAGTTCAGCAGACTCTTTGCAATAAGTAAGGTATGAACCTTGTCTCTGTAGCCATAAAATACCTAGAGTAGGAGTTTCTAATCCAAGTTGTGATACAAAACCAATGGGAGTATTCAACTATGGGATTTTCATCTAATTAAATCTCAAAAGAGATCATGAAGAATGGGTTAGGGTATTTAGTCTAATAAAAACTATGAAATTTATCCAAAGAATGATCATTAGGGTGAATCTTGTTGATGAGCCAAGAGGAGGAACTCATAGGAGGATTAAAAATCAGATCAAACTCATATGGTCGCAGCTATTGTTGACCATAGGGTCATGATAGAGTCAACCACAGCCATTCAGGAAAAATACAGGAAACATATGGTTGCAGGTGTGGTCGCATATAGTGCGACCACCGAGGGTCAACCGTACATGATATGGTCGACACAGACATGCACTGCAAGATCAAATCAGTCACTTATTAGTGGTCTGTTTCCATTTCCACTGCTGTAACTTGTAACACATGAACCCTAACTTAAATTCATATAATTCATAGGTTGCTAAATTGATTTAAAGAGATTTGAAAGGCTTGGAAGGAGATCGAATATCATTAACAGGTGAGGGAACAAGACCTAAACTAATTGGTTAATAACAAGCTACCTTTATTTTGTTGTGTTCAATGCCATGAATGATTTTATGCTTGTGTGCTTGTAATGTGCATCTCACATGTCATCTAATATTACTACTATTCCTGTTCATGCATATTTACTTTATTATTTCTACCATGTTTATTGATGATGATTGGAATAGGCATGTGTTTGTGAGTGTGGTTGGTGTGTTGTGTGGAAAGGGTGTTTGATCCCTAAACCATGCATCACATTGACATCGTCGTATCGCCATTACCTTAGCGAAACTATTACATCGTAGGGCATCAATGGAGGTGGTCTCGGACTGTGTGGTATTTGACTCTATCGGGGAGCTTTAGCTCTATCTCTATGGAAGTATTAAGGGATGCTAGGGTGAGGCCTTGGATTCATTTGGAAGGCATTAGAATTGGTTAGTTGCGAGCCTAGTTCACAAGCCCTCGCCAGCAGGGGCTAACGTGTTGGTATGGGCAGGGCATCAAGGGAAGTGTTGGCGGTGTGTGATCCGAACACTTTAGCTCTATCTTTATTCCATGGTGGGTGCATGTGGGACGACAATGGTGTTTGATCCATTAGGTGGATTCATACATTCGTGTATAGAGGTGCGGCGGTCGCCAATCCTTTCTATAGCATAGTTGCAAACTTAAAATCTGACTAAAGATATTGAATTGAATGCATGCATATGTTTGCGCATTGTTTTGTTCACTCACCAAGCCGTGATGTGTGCTCACCCTTTTGACGTCAAATATTTTTAGTTGATGATGCAGGTCCTACTGTAGAAGACTATGTGAATGCACCGTCATATGAACATATGGCGATTATGGATGTAGAAGCTGTGGAGGATGCGCATGATCCATCATGCAAGTGTAACCAATGTGTTTTTGATTAGTTTAGTTATATTTGAGTACTGGAACATGTAATGGATTATTTTACTTTATGTCATGAGTCATTTGGAGATAATTGGATTTAATTACTTATTTATCAATGTTAGACCTCAGTTCATTATTTATAAGGACTTTTGTTATTTAATTATTATCTCTGATTATTACTGTAGAATGTGTTTGGTTTAATATGATGGATACGGCCTATACGAGATCCTGGTTGAACTGATCATTTTATGACCGTTCATTACAGTACTGGTTAGTCTAGAATTGAGGTGTGATAACTTGGTATCAAAGCTCTCAGGCTTTACCCATTTGACCTAACTACTTCCTTGTGAGTTATAAACTGAGTTAAGAAAACTAAAAGCTATAATAAAAACATACCATAAGCATCTTGTTGTTTGAGACATAAACTAAGAAAAAGAATAATGCACATACTGTAAAGGTAAAACACACACACACACACACACACACACACACACACACACACATATATATATATATATATATGTGAAATAAAAAATGCAAACAAAATGTATATCCGAATCAGAGTACAATTCGCAATCCAGACAATTACTCTATAGTACAAACAAAAGAAAAATAAAAAGAGCAATCATGGAGCTGGAGGTATAGGTGGAGGAGGTGCCTCTTCGTCTCTATCGTAGTCCTCGGCGTATACCCTCGTGTGCTAGGCTATCACACCCCAATTCTGCATCATTCAGAACGGTGTGATGAACCGCTAATAAACCAATGGTTCAACCATGATCTCTAATAGGCTGTGTCCATTAAAAATAAAACCATACACATCCACAACCATAATCAGAATAAATACACAATAGCGGAAGTCTTATAGTAAATGAATAGAGAAATCTAACTGTGATAACCATAATAAAATATCAAGTTATTGTTGTATCAAGTAAGACATAAATAAATAAAGTATCAATTAAATTCCCTTAATAATTCAAACAAAAATCTAATCGAATACGCATGAGTTGCACTCAGGATCATGCGTATCCTCTAAGTCTTCAGCTTCCATTGTAGCAACACGCCCGTACACCAGAGCACTCATATAATCTTTGACAGTGGTACCTGCATCATCAACTAAAAATATTCGATGTCGAGAGGGTGAACACACATCATGGCTCAGTGAGCAAACAAAACAATGCAACAAACATATGCATGCATTCAATTCATATCTTTGGCCTGGTAGATAAGTTTACAATGTGCAGTAGAAAGGTTCGGTGGCCGCCTTGCCTCTATGCACAGGGTGTGGAAGCCCGCCCAAAGGTAACGTTTATTGTCGTCCCCATCCACCCTACCATGGAATAGAGATAGAGCTAAAGTGTTGAGGCCCGGCCTATGACACTTCCCCTGATACTCTACCCATACCAACACGTAAGACCCTACTGGCGAGGGCTCGCAAACTGGGCTCGCAACTAACCAATCCTAATGCCAAACAGTGTATCCAAGGCCTCACCCCAACATCCCTCAATACGTCCATTGAGATAGGGCTAAGGCCCCCCGGTAGAGTCAGAGACTACACGGTCTGAGACCACCTCCCCTCATACACTATGACGTAATAGTTCTGCTAAGGTAATGGCGATACGATGATGTCAATGGACAAGACTTGAGTTTGAGATAGAGCTAGAGTGCTGAGGCCCGACCTATGACACCCCCCTGATACTCGCTCGCATCAAGCACACCAACCACACACATACATTCACATGCCTATTCCTATCATCATCATCATCATCATGTTATAAACAATAATTTAGATATGCATGAACAGTAATAATAGAAATATTGGATGACATGTTGAATGCACATGCAAGCATACACGCATAGAATCAATCATGGCATTGGACTAAAGAATAAAACAGTTTATTATTAACCAATTAGTTTAGGTCTTGTTCCCTCACCTTTGCTTGATTGTAGATCCTCTTTCAAGCTTTAAGAATCAAGTAAATATCACTATTATATCACTAGAAGACCTAATCAAGTCGATAGAATTTAATTAAAATTAATTCTGATTTAAAAAAGCTCTCTGTTAACTGGGGATCGATGCCAGGGTCGGAGGTTCCATCGACCCTGGGTGCTACCACCCAGATTCTGGACTTCCCGAACACTGGGGGTCGATTGTTAGGGTCTGGTACGGTCGATTGGCCATCGACCCCCCGTGCAACCCCCCGTGGGTTTAGTCAAAATTCTCATCTTATAGTCCATTCTTCGTGTTTGGGTCCTATGACTTGCTTCTACTATCCATTCCATACATGTTCTATGGTCTAGAACCATAGTTTATTCACCTATATGGTTTTTATGATCTCCCCCATGGTTTTCCATGAAAACCTAACCATAGGTGGATGATTTGGGTTTCTCTTAGATCATTCCCTCTTCACTATCTATTCTAAGGTCTTTAGAATTACATGGAGATAGCATCCATACCTGAGAATTTAGGCTTGTTTCTCTGAAGCCTTCTCTTTGATCTTCTTCTCCACTTTCCTTCTCTTCTCTTTCTCTTCTCCTTCTCTTCTCTTTCTCTCAATCTAATTTGGGTTCTAAAAGGAGTGAAAGAGGCTTAAAGACATCCTATTTATAGAGTAGAAACTCCCAAAATAAGTCCCATTGAGATTAGGAACGAATCCCATTGAAATTTGGAAAGTTCTCAATTCACGGTTTCTATCGGCAGACTGGGGGTCGATGAGGGGGTCGGAGATCCCGTCGACCCCTGGTTCTAAATTATCCGACCCCCGGTCAAAAACTCAGGGTCTGACTTTTTATACTGGGGTGGTCCGACCCAGCCTAGCTAGGTGTGCGATCCTCCCCCTATTTTTAGTGTTTTTGGGTCAGTTTAATACCTGGGATCGTGATCTCCCTCACGCACTTGATCCATTTGGCTCGACCATGATGGGTAGACCTAGTTCAAGGTGGTATGACCGGGTTAGCTCGATATGGGTCTTAGAACTCCCCCCTACTTATAAAAATTTTGTCCTCGAAATTGTACATACCTTCCGAGTCAAATAAATGAGGATATTGCTTTCGCATAGCATTCTCTTCTTCCCATGTGATTTCTTCCATATCTCTACTTCTCCAGGTGACCTTAACATAATAGATAACACGGTTACGTAGTCGTTGAACCTTTTGGCTGGTGATTTCAGTTGGGGTTACTTCAAATGTCAAATCATCAGTCAAATCAAGTAGATCTACTGTCAGAACATGCGTTGGATCCTTGACATACTTCTTCAATAAGGAAATATGAAATACGTCATGCACACTTGACATAGATGGTGGTAGTGCTAACTGGTAAGCCACTTTTCCACGTTTAGCTAGAATCTCATATGGCCCGACATACCTCGGACTTAATTTCCCTTTCTATCCGAACCGTTTCAATCCTCACATAGGCGATACCTTTAAGAATACTTTATCACCCACGACGAATTCAAGGTCTCGGCGTCGAGTATCTACATATTGCTTTTGACGATTCTGAGTTGTTCTCTCACTCTTTCCTTGATAATGTCGACCACTCGACAAGTCTCTTCAACAAATTCCGGTCCAACAATACTACGTTCCCCAATTTCATTCCAAAACAAAGGAGTTCGACACTTCCTTCCATACAGTGCTTCATAGGGTGACATCTGTATAGTAGCTTGATAGCTATTGTTATAAGCGAATTCAATCAATGGTAACTTTTCACCCCATGATCCTTTAAAATCAATTACACATGCTCAAAGCATATCTTCTAGAATTTGAATTGTACACTCTAACTGTCCATCTGTCTGTGGATGGAATGCAGTACTAAACTTCAATGTTGTACCCATAGCCTTTGGCAATCTTTCCCAAAACTTTAAAGTAAATCGTGGATCTCTATCGGACACAATACTTTCAGGTACATCGTGTAATCGCACAATGTTATCCACATACAGCTTAGCTAACCTCTCCAGTGTATATTGAGGTCGTATAGGTATAAAGCGAACTGTTTTAGTCAGGCGGTCTACAATCACCCAAACTACGTCAACTACTCGAGGAGTTAATGGTAATCCTGTGATGAAGTCCATAGTGATGCTGTCCCATTTCCATGCTGGTTCCGGTAACAGTTGTAACAGTCCTGTCGGTCTTTGTCATTCAGCCTTTACTTTCTGACAATTTAGGCATTGAGACACGAACTTAGCTACATCTGCTTTCATTCCTCTCCACCAATATAATTTCTTTAGGTCATGATACATTTTTGTACTTCCAGGATGTATCGAATAGATGGTGGTATGGGTTTCTTTCATTAATCGGTGTCTAATGTCCAAGCTTTCTGTTTCAGGTACACATATTCTTCCTTTGTACTTCAGTACCTTTTCTTCGTCCAAGGTGAACTTAGGGTTAGTCCTACCTTTTTCGATGTCCTCTTGTACCATTCTTAGGTAAGGATCTGATTTAATAGCTGTCTTTACTTCATCAACTATATCTGGTATAATCTTCAATGCGGCGAACATATTTGAAAACCGATGAATAAACCCTTGGTTGGCTGTTCCATCTGGAGCACTATTACAAACAGCTCATTACCGTGCTTAAATACCTTTCCGGTAGTACACATTGCGGCAGTTGTGCTAACCTTTCCCTAAGATTTTATCATTGCCTTTCTACTCAACGCATCGGCTACTACATTAGCTTTTCCCGGATGATACTGGATATCACAGTCATAGTCTTTCAATAATTCCAGCCATCTTCTTTGTCTCATATTCAGCTCCTTCTGATTAAATAGATAAGTAAGACTTCTATGGTCTGATTTAATTTGAAACTTCTCCCCGGACAGGTAATGTCTCCATATTTTGACAGCATGTACTACTGCCACTAGTTCCAAATCATGAGTGGGATAGTTCTTCTCATGTGTCTTCAATTGTCTTGAGGCATAAGCAATTAATTGTTCTCCTTGCATAAGTACGCATCCTAATCCCAGTCCTGATGGATCGGTGTACAAGATAAATGATTGTCCTGGAATTGGAATGGTCAAGATTGGAGCTGATATCAATCTAGCCTTCAAGGTCTGGAAACTCTTCTCGCATTTATCCGTCCAAACAAGCTTCTCGCCCTTCTTAGTAAAACTAGTAAGAGGTACGACAATTCGAGAATAGTCTTCCACAAATCATCGATAATACCCAGCTAGACCCAGAAAACTTTTAATTTATGCAATGCTCTTCGGTGCTTCCCACTTTACAATAGCCTCGATCTTGCTGAGGTCCACTTTAATTCCTTCAGCGGATACTACATGGCCTAGAAATACGACTTCCTTTAGCCAAAACTCACACTTTGTAAATTTGGCGTAGAGCTTCTCTTTCCATAGTCGCTGCAGAGTGGCATTTAGATTCTTAACATGAGTTTCCTCGTCTATGGAGTAGACTAATATATCATCAATGAATACAATAACCGACGTATCCAACATGTCGTGGAAAGCCCAGTTCATAAGTTCCATAAAGGTTGCTGGTGCGTTTGTCAATCCGAAAGACATGACCAAAAATTCATAATGTCCATTTCTGGTCCTAAATGCTGTCTTGGGAATATCACCATCTTTAATCTTCAACTGATTGTAGCCTGACCGAAGATCGATCTTGGAGAACACTTTGGCCCGTTGCAACTGATCGAACATGTCATCGATCCGAGGTAATGGATATCGATTCTTAATTGTCAGTTTATTCAGTTTTCGGTAGTCTATACACAAGCGAACGCTACTATCCTTCTTCTCCACGAATAATACTGGCGCTCCCCATGGTGATATACTAGGGCGAATGTAACCCTTGTCCAACAGTTCTTGTAGTTGTACTTTCAATTCCTTCAGTTCAGTAGGAGCCATTCTATAAGGTGATTTCGATACTGGTGCGGCTTCAGGTATAAGATCTATAACAAACTCTGTAGCTTAGTCGGGTGGTAATCCTGGTAGTTCTTCAGGAAATACGTTTGGAAAGTCATGCATGACATCAATATCTTCCATTCGTGGTGTTTCCTTGGTAAGGTGGACCATAGATACTAAATACCCGACTGCTCCTTTCTCAAGGCACTTCTTAGCCTTTAGCGCAGAGAGTATGAGCTTTCATTTACGGAGAAGTTTGGTTCCCGAAAAACTGAACTCTGCTCCTTCTTTGTCTTTAAATGTCAGCTTCTTTTCGGCACAAAATAGGTTTGCAGAATGCCTAACTAACCAGTCCATTCCCAAGATGACATCAAAGTCTGCCATCTCAAGTTGGATCATGGTTGCATCCAAGGTCTTTTCATCAATAAGAACTGGACATGGTCCATAACCTTTTTCTAACTCCACTTCTAATCCCATAGCTGATCGTACAAGTAGTTTGCAGTCTAAGGATTTAAGGGGTACATTTAACTTCTTTCCAAATGTCACAGATATAAAGGAATGAGTAGCTCCTGAATCAAAGAGTACTCTGGCGGGAATGCCATTAATAGGTACGATACCTGTGATTTGTTTTGGTTTAGTCTACATGCTCATACAATGTAATACAACTAGCTAAAAAAAATTTAAGTCATACCTATGACCACATCAGGCGATACGGTAGCATCCTCAGATGTAACCGCGTAAACAAGTCCTTGATGTAGCTGCTTCTTGGGCTTAGGACATTCCCTTTCCATATGTCCCACTTGGTTGTAGTTAAAATATTTTATCCCTTCAGTAGTTGGCTTTTGTTGTTGTTGAGCTCCAGGAGTAGTCTTGGTTGCAGCGGTATAGCCTTGAGCACGGAAGGGTTTGAATGTCTTGTTATTCCCTCCCTTATAAGAATTTCCTGCTAGCCTTTTTATACCTCTGTTTTGCATGAAATAACTCTCCTTCTAGCTCGATTCTATAACTCGAGCAATTTGTGCCGCTTCATTATAGATTTTCTTTTCATGTCCCAGAACGTGCTCGCGGATGCTTCCCCTAAGTCCCATGACGAACCTTCGGGTCTTTGTGTTTTCCTCTTGCATACTGGTGGGTGCAAAGAAGAATAGCTCTTCATAACGCTGTTGATATGCATCTACGGTCATCTACCCCTGATATAAACTCAGGAACCCTCTTTCCATAGAATCTCTGAAACTTCTCGGAAAGTACTTCTCAAAGAATGCCTCCTTATAAATATCCCAAGTCAGTTGGGCGTGCTTTGTTAATAAATATGTCCTGGTAGACCTCCACCAATGGTGTGCATCTCCTTTCAGCATAAAGGTGGCACACCACTTTTTCTTCTTCATTTAATGTCATCATCATAAAATTTCTTTCCATTTCGTCAACCCAGTGTGCCGGCCATAAAGGATCTGCTGGCTTGCCATTAAATTCTTTGGGCTTCAGTTTCAGAAAACGCTCCACCAGTCTGGAGTGGTCTAGTTGCTGCGGGGCATATGCTCCATACATAGGTGGTTGGTATTGATATCAACCTTGAGCTTTCTCAAGATTTTGTACTTGGGTCTGCATGATAGGAGTCTGAGGTGCGTGGGGTACTGTGTTACTTCCCCCTGGTGCTGTGCTTGCCTGTCCTGCTGGCATTGGAGGTGTCTGTATAGCTGGAAGAGTTATGCCTATGGCAGCTTGTATAGTAGCTTGTGCCTGTTGCATTTTCTCAGCTGTTGGGCCAAGTTCATTATGACTGTAGCCAAGTCTGTAGGTGGAGCTGGCAGATTTGTAGGATTTGTCTGTCCATTTATGATGGACGGTGCCGTGTTCGTATTCCCCTGTGTTTTCGGGTGTGTCTGGCTATCTTCCCCTACAGGTGGTGGTGGTGGAATAGAGTTATGACTCTGTCTGGTTACTCTGCGTCCCGCCATTAATTAATCTGATAGTGGGATTGCCTGAAAATCATTGAACACGAATGACAATCATTAAATACTTCATTCTCGTATTTTAAAACCACTAGCAAATGCAAATTTCAAATTTTTCAGATCATTCTGTCGAAAATGCTGTGTTTTCACTACAGGGTCGATGGGTGTCCGACCCTCAGTATGTGACCCTGAGAAATCACCCATTCTTCCCGAGAGCCGGGGGTCGATGGGGGGTCGGAGGATGTCCGACCCAGGGTGCGACCCCTGGTTCTTTGTCAGATCACTGAGAGCCGAGGGTCGCTACGGGGGTCGATGGGTGGGTCGATAGTTTTAATCGAATTTTTCGACCCCCAGACTAAAAATCAAATTTTTAAGTTCCGATTCAAAGTCCATTTCCCATTCTTTCTTCTCCGCTTCGACTCGTCTCGTCCCTCTGAGTTGCTATAGTGACAACTCCGATCCGTTGGTGGTTTGCACTCCTTGTTTCGTCGTCTACACCTCCGCTATAGGTATGTCTTCTACATTTTCATGTTTTTAGGTTTCCTTACCTAGGTTTTTGCTCGTATATCTCATATTTTTTTAAATTAAACTTTTTCCAACCGTAAAAATTCGATTTTTATTGGGGCTTTTGTTGTTGGTGACTCGAGGAACGAGAGCCCTCAAAAATATTTGAGTTTCATCGGTTGGTTATCGAGAAACTCAAAATTTATTCTTTTTGCCCTAATTTTGTCGAGATTTTGAATTTCTTGAAATTTCTTCTAATTCCATCTCATTATTTAAATTTCTAACTGTATGAGTCTTACAGGATAGTTTAAAATCTATGTAAGTCCTCTTGCCCATGTGTATGGGTGAAAAGTGAGGCTTTTGACCAATTTATGTCATTATTATGTCGAAATTTTGGGTTTTTCATTTCCACTAAGCCATTATTTGTTTTTTCTTTCTTACTTGCAGATACCATGGCTCGTACCAAGGTACCCAATGTTCATGACCATCTTCGCTTCCGTTCCACTGAAGCCGAGACTCAGTATGCCCGCTACGCTCGCAAGAAGGTAGAGGGAGGCCATAAAGTGGACTTGGCTAGCTTGGCCTTGTTCAATGTGGAGGGGGCCTTTGGTGATATGGGATGGCTCCCTGTCATCAGCTATGATGCCTGTACCTGTCCTGACCTGGTACGCCAGTTCTATTATAATCTCCAAGTGGTGGGGGATTACAACGATGTTGAGAGAGGTGGTGAGCTTTGGATCACTAGCTATGTCAAGGGGATTGATATTTCTTTCGACTATCAACAGCTAGCGGACTTGTTGGGTATCTCCTATGGTGGCTCCTTCGTATTCTCTGTGCCCCTGGGGAGCCCCAGTTCTTTTCATTACAGATGAGGACTGAGATAGACTGTCAGCTCATCAGACTTGATCGCTGGGAGATGAAAGCGAGTTATCTGCATTCAGATCCATGGGTGTACTGCAAGATCATTCAGCATAACCTGATACCACAGAGTGGATATTACGAGAGGGTCTCCCAGTTGACCCAGTATCTACTATACTGCATATGCACTAGGCAGCTTGTCTGCCTTCCCTATATCATCATGCGGACGATGATCAGTGCCACATTGCCCAGTCATACTGGTAACCTTCCTTATGGACGCATGATCACTACATTGCTTACCCGCCTGGGGGTTGATTTGTTGGATGAGAAGATTCAGGAGAAATCCTTCTCATCGCCTCTGGATTGGGAGGCCATCTACAAGATGGGCATGCGGGATGCCCAGGTCAACAATGAGGAGAGGAACGCGATGGTGCAACCTCGCACACGAGTGGAGATGGCTGACGCTGAGGCAGCAGCAGCAGCAGCTGAAGCAGGAGTTCATGGGGATGATGACGATCGGCTATACATGGATGTGGATGCCATACCTCCTCCATCACCTACTCATGCTACAGGAGCTGGTCCGTCCTCTTCAGCTGGCCCTTCACATGCAGCTGGTCCTTCGTATGCTCCTTCTGATGACATGATAAGGATATTGCACGAGATACAAGAGGCTCAGCGTATGTCTGACTTAAGGATGGGAGAGCTTCTAGAGGCTCAGCGCTTGTCTGATCAGCGGGTGGGAGAGCTTATGGATGCTCAGCGCGTGACCGACCAGCGTGTGGCTGCCCTCACAGCTAGTCTCCAGACGACCCAGACTCAGATAGCTTGGTTGACTAGAGTCTACGCTGAGGACTATGATAGAGACCGTGAGGCACCGGCTCCCCCATCTCCTCCAACTTCTTGATGTATTTCTTTTATCTTTCTTTTGTACTTCAGAGTAACTTTCCGGGTTGTGGACTGTACTCGGCTTTAGTCATATATATATATAAACGTTTGTTTTTCTTTTGGTAGTATATAAATTTGTTTCTCATTTAATAGATGCCTTATTCTCTTTCAGTTTTTGTCTCAAACAACACAAATGCTTATGGTGTGTTATTATTACATCTTTTAAATTTTTATCCTATCTCAGTTCATGGATTTTTATGGAAGTATACTGGTTTCACAGACAGGGCCTGAGAGCTCTGATACCAAGTTTTCACACCCCAATTCTGCACCATTCAGAACGGTGTGATGAACCGTTAATAAACCAACGGTTCAACCAGGATCTCTAATAGGTTGTGTCCATTAAAAATAAAACCATACACATCCACAACCATAATCAGAATAAATATAAAATACCGAAAGTCTTATAGTAAATGAACTGAGAAATATAACTGTTATAACCATAATAAAATAAAAGTTATTGTTGTATCAACTGAGACATAAATAAATAAAGTATCAATTACATTCCCTTAATAATTCAAACAAAAATCTAATCGAATACGCATTAGTTACACTCGCATGAGGGATCATGTGTATCCTCTAAATCTTCAGCTTCCATTGCAGCAACACGCCTGTACACCGGAGCACTCATATAATCTTCGACAGTGGTACCTGCATCATCAACTAAAAATATTCGACGTCGAGAGGGTGAGTACACATCATGGCTCAGTTAGCAAACAAAACAATGCAACAAACATATGCATGCATTCAATTCATATCTTTGGTCTGGTAGATAAGTTTGCAATGTGCTGTAGAAAGGTTCGGTGGTCGTCTCGCCTCTATGCACAGAGTGTGGAAGTCCGCCCAAAGGTAACGTTTACTATCGTCCCCATCTACCCTACCATGGAATAGAGATAGAGCTAAAGTGCTGAGGCCCGACCTATGACACTTTCCCTGATACTCTACCCATACCAACACATAACCCCCTACTGGTGAGGGCTCACAAACTGGGCTCGCAACTAACCAATCCTAATGCCAAACAGTGTATCCAAGGCCTCACCCCAGCATCCCTTAATACGTCCATAGGGATAGGGCTAAGGCCCCCCGGCAGAGTCAGAGACTACACGGTCCGAGACCACCTCCCCTCATACACTATGACATAATAGTTCTGTTATGGTAATGGCGATACGACAATGTCAATGGACAAGACTTGAGTTAGAGATAAAGCTAGAGTGCTGAAGCCCGGCCTATGACACCCCCCTGATACTCGCTCGCATCAAGCACACCAACCACACACATACATTCACATGCCTATTCCTATTATCATCATCATCATCATGTTATAAATAATAATTTAAATATGCATGAATAGTAATAATAAAAATATTGGATGACACGTTGAATGCACATGTAAGCATACACGCATAGAATCAATCATGGCATTGGACTCAAGAATAAAATAGTTTATTATTAACCAATTAGTTTAGGTGTTGTTCCCTCACCTTTGCTTGATTGTAGATCCTCTTTCAAGCTTTAAGAATCAAGTAAATATCACTATTATATCACTAGAAGACCTAATCAAGTCGATATAATTTAATTAGAATTAATTCTGATTTTAAAAAGCTCTCTGTTAACTGGGGGTCGATGCCAGGGTCGGAGGTTCCATCGACCCTGGGTGCTACCACCCAGATTCTGGACTTCTCAAACACTGGGGGTCGATTGTTAGGGTCTGATAGGGTCGATTGGCCATCGACCCCCCGTGCGACCCCCCGTAGGTTTAGTCGAAATTCTCATCTTACAGTCCATTCTTCATGATTGGGTCCTATGGCTTGCTTCTACAATCCATTCCATACATGTTCTATGGTCTAGAACCATAGTTTATTCACCTATATGGTTTTTATGATCTCCCCCATGGTTTTCCATGAAAACCTAACCATGGGTGGATGATTTGGTTTTCTCCTAGATCATTCCCTCTTCATTATCTATTCTAAGGTCTTTAGAATTACATGGAGATAGCATCCATACCTGAGAATTTAGGCTTGTTTCTCTGAAGCCTTCTCTTTGATCTTCTTCTCCACTTTCCTTCTCTTCACTTTCTCTTCTCCTTCTCTTCTCTTTCTCTCAATCTAATTTGGGTTCTAAAAGGAGTGAAAGAGGCTTAAAGACATCCTATTTATAGAGTAGAAACTCCCAAAATAAGTCCCATTGAGATTAGGAAAGAATCCCATTGAAATTTGGAAAGTTCCCAATTCACGGTTTCTGTCGGCAGACTGGGGGTCGATGAGGGGGTCGGAGATCCCATCGACCCCTGGTTCTAAATTTTCCGACCCCCGGGTAGAAACTCAGGGTCTGACTTTTTATACTGGGGGGGTCCGACACTACCTAGCTGGGGGTCCGACACTACCCGTATTTATATTGTTTTTGGGTCAGTTTAATACCTGGGATCGTGATCTCCCTCACGCACTTGATCCATTTGGCTCGACCATGATGGGTAGACCTGGTTCAAGGTGGTAAGACCGGGTTAGTTCGATACGGGTCTTACATAGGCTACCTGAGTCTGAGTCACTCAGAGACTCTCGATGAGACTCGCCACTCACCCATCAGTCACCCACTGAGCGTCTACGATCTCTCTTACCCATTGTTCTGTAGCACATTGAGCATTATGAATCTCACATATTAAGGCCATCATGCCATCTGATGGAGGGCATGAAGGACCAGCAGAGTAAGGAGCTCGAGAAGGACAGTTCCTGTAGAATGCTACAGTGATGGAGGAGGTATGGTATCCATATCCAGATACATCCGGTTATCATCCTCATCATCACCCTTTGATGTTGCCGCAGCTGCCTCTGCTGTCGCCTCCACATCTGCTGTCTCCACCCGAGTAAGGCACTGTCTTATGGCATTCCTCTCGTCATCCTTGACCTATTTATCTCTTATCCCCATCCTGCAGATAGCATCTTAGTCAAGGTCAATTGAAAAGGTGTCCTCATAGATCCTCTCATCCTCTAAGTTCACCTGTAGGCGAGAGAGTTGAGTGGTGATCAACCATCCATAGGAGGTTACCCCTCTAACCAGGCATCATGGCCTTGTGTATGGTCCAGATGATAATGTAGGGGAGACAGATAAGCTGTCGGGTGCAGATGTAGTATAGTAGGAAATGGGTCAGCAATGAGACCATCTCGTAATGACCACCTTGAGAAATAAGATTATGCTGGATAATCTTGTAGTATACCCATGGCTCAGGATTCAGATTGATCGCCTTCATCTCCTAGCGTTCGTCGTGAAGAATCTGTCACACCCCAATTCTGGACTAACCAATGGTGTGATGAACCGGCATGAGAACCAACGGTCTCGTATAGGCTATGCCAACCATGTTAAACCAAAATACATTCCACAATAAAAATCAGAGTAAATAAATAAATAGTAGAAGTCTTATTAATAATGAACTGAGAGTCTACAGTGATAATTAAATATTTAACAAGTTATCTTCAAGTAACCAAAACATAATTAATACTGATTACAAGTATCATAATACGAAAGTTAACCACTAAGTGTAAGCATAGTGGAAACACTAGCTTGAGGAGCCATATTCGTCCTCCACAGCTTGCATATCCATAGCCACTACATGTCCACACATTGGCGTATCTATGTAGTCTTTAACAGTAACACCTGTAACATCAGAAACTAAAAAAAATTGCACACGTAAGGGTCAGCTCTCCAACTTGAGCTCAGTGAGTAAACAAAACAATGCAATAACAATATGCATCCATTCAATTCATATCTTTGGTCTGGTTTATAAGTTTACAATGTGCTATAGAAAGGTTTGGTGGCTGCCACACCTTTATACACGAGTGTGTGAATCTGCCCAATAGATCAAACACCATTGTCGTCCCATATGCACCCACCATGGAATAGAGATAGAGCTGAACCCCAATTCTGGACTAACCAATGGTGTGATGAACCCTCATGAGAACCAACAGATTAAACCAGGATCTCATATAGGCTGTGCCAACCATGTTAAATCAAAACACATTCCACAATAATAATCAGAGTAAATAAATAAATAGTGGAAGTCTTATTAATAATGAACTGAGAGTCTACAGTGATAATTAAATATTTAACAAGTTATCTTCAAGTAACCAAAATATAATTAATACTGATTACAAGTATCACAATACGAAAGTTAACCACTAAGCGTAAGCACAGTGGAAACACTAGCTTGACGAGCCATATTTGTCCTCCACCGCTTGTACATCCATAGCCGTTGCATGTCCACACATTGGCCTATCCATGTAGTCTTCAATAGTAACACCTGAAACATCAGAAACTAAAAAGAATTGCACACGTGAGGGTCAGCTCTCCAACTTGAGCTCAGTGAGTAAACAAAACAATGCAACAAACATATGCATGCATTCAATTCATATCTTTAGTCTGGTTTATAAGTTTGTAATGTGCTATAGAAAGGTTTGGTGGCCGTCGCACCTCTATACATGAGTGTATGAATCTGTCCAATGGATCAAACACCATTGTCATCCCACATTCACCCACCATAGAATAGAGATAGAGCTAAAGTGTCCAGATCAAACACCGCTAATACTTCCCCTGATGCCCTACCTATACCAACATGTAAGCTCCTATTGGCGAGGGCTTGCAAACTGGGCTCGCAACTAACCAATTCTAATGCCAAATAGTGTATCCAAGGCTTCACCCCAGCATCCCTCCTACGTCCATAGAGATAGAGCTAAGGCCCCCTGGTAGAGTCAGAGACCATACGGTCCGAGCCCACCTCCCCTAATGCCCTACGACGTAATAGTTCTGCTAAGGTAATAGCGATATGACGATGTTAGTGGACAAGACTTGAGTAGAGATAGAGCTAGAGTCTGATGACGAAGTCGAAGACCACCATGCCACGTCCTCCCCCTGATGCTCCACTCGCATCCAACACACCAATCACACACATACATTCACATGCCTATTTCTAGCATCATCATCATCATCATGTTATAAATAAACATAATTAAATATGCATGAACAGTAATAACAGGAATATTGGATGACATGTGAGATGCACATTATAAGCATATAAGCATAGAATCAATCATGGCATTGGAGTCAATAAAAATAAAATAGTTTGTTATTATCCAATCAGTTTAGGTCTTGTTCCCTCACCTTTGATCGATGTTTGTTCCTCTCCCAAGCTTTGGAAGTCACTTTGAATCTATTAGGAACCTAAATAATTAATGTATTTAAGTTAAGGTTCAAGTTTACCAAGTTACAGTAGTCAAAAACCTTGCTTGGTCTCAAAATATACTTGTTATCGTATGGTCGGATGTGTAGTCAAACCTATGGTAGCAATATATGAGACCACACACTGTGTGGTCAAACCCTATGGTTGCATTTTATGTGACCACACCATGCGACCACACATTTTCTGGAAACTTCTCGAATAGCTGTGGTCGACCCTCTGGTCATCCTGTGGTCGACCACAGGCTGCGACCACATGATGTTTGGTCAATTTTTCATCTCAATCCAAATTCTTCATGAGTCGATTCCTCGACTCATCACTTAGGTTCATCCTATGGTTATCCTATGGCCACTATGTACAGTTTCTCATTATCAATTATTCTTAACCTATTCTCTCATGGTTTTTCTTAGAAATTCCATAACCGAAATCATTACATTAAATTTAACACATCAACTTGAAAAGAACCTATTCTATCTGATTTACCCCATAGAGTCAAGTCCATACCTTAAGCTTGTTGTAAAGGGATATAACTTTTCTCTACAAAACCTTCCTCTCCAAGCTTCTTCTCCAAATCTCCTTCTTCCCCTTCTCTTTTTTTTTCTTTCTCTCTTAGGTTTAGGGTTTCAATTTGAGCTCTAAAAGAGTGAGAGAGGCTAAGGAACATCCCTTATATAGAGGAAAACCTCCATATAGAGTCCCCCTTTAATTAGGAAAGAGTTCCCCCTCAAATTAGTAAAATTTATTAAACACGGAGTTTGTTCAGTATCGTGTGGTCACACGTGGGGTCGCAGATTCCACACGACCAAAATTTTTTAGTTTTTTTAGTTTTTGACGAGTTACTTCCACACGATCTTAAACAGTCAACCACACCAACTAAATTTGACTCGTTGCTTATCTTATCTTGTGGTTTGTTCATATAATTGATTCACTTGAGTCGATTATGATGGAAAGACTAGTCGCGATAGGAGAACGTAAGGTTAGACCGAGTTCGTGGAGTGTGCGTCTTACAATCTGACTACACACCTCTGCACGCTTCATATTTGTTAAGAACTTGGGTTCTTTAGGAGCGTAGTATACGAATGGACTAGTGCTCAAGATACCCAGAAGATCTATCAATTATTAGGTGTTGAAAGAAATAGGAATACCTTTCACCCAACTGGTGATACGAAGCTCTCTTCCACTGTCTACGTTCTCTAGGTCACCTTCTAACTGAAGGTTGCAATAAAAATACTTGACCAATTCTGGTCTAGTGCAACCCTCATACTGAGTTACAGGGAGCCATCCCACATCCCCAAATGCCCTTTCTACATCAAAAAGGCATGTCTTGGTAGGTTGACGAACCGACCCACCTTAACCTTCTTTCGATGGAACTACGGGTATTGTGCCTTAGCTTTAGCAGAACGGAAGCGAGTTGCATCATATGGTCTGGGCATCTTGGTTCGGGCCATATTAGCTGTAAAAAAAATAAAAACAAGGAAAACAAGTTAGAAGTTAGAATTTCAGGAACCATAACAACGTAAAATGGGAAAAAGCCTCACTTTTTACCCAAATACCTGGGCAGGAGGACTTACATGGGTCAGAAACTATCCTGCAAGGTTTATTTAATAAAAAATTTCAACTAATTAGATTGAATTTGAAGAAATTTTGAAACTTGGGAAAAGCCCCCAATTTCTATGTAAAAATTGAGATTTTCAAACTTCTAACCAAACCAACTAATTAAACTTGAATTTTCTTAAGGGCTTTCATCCGTTAGGTTGCCAATAGCATGGACCATCAATAAAAATTGAATTTTTGCAGTCAAATAAATTTAATTGGAAGAAAACTCTACAAGTGGTGAAAACCTAGGTATAACAGCCTAAAAGTAAGAAAGGAATATAGAACAAACCTTGAAGAATAAAATGGAAGTTGTCAATCAAAGAAGGAACCACCAAATTCGTGCGGTTCACACTATAGCAACTCAGTGGTGGCGAGTTGAGTTGAGATCGTAGGAAAACAAGAGAGAATGAAAGGGAAAAGTCTCGAAACAGTTTAGAAACCTGATTTTTGAATCATGCGGTTGTATAATTCGACCAAAACAGTCGACCACACGATCGACAGTACGATCAACCATAGGGTCTCGGGAAGTTGCAAGGGCTCGTATGGTCAAACCTATAGTCGCATGTACTGCGACCGTATGATATTGACCACACGACTGTTTTGTTGCCTGTTATTGTTTTGTTAGACTTAACACATCGTAATTTCTTCCTTCTATTGTGGGACTAACATGACACTACCATTCTACCTTGTCTCACATGTTGTAGCCTTTTCGACACTATTCTACCCAAGAGTTGAAATGGCTAGGTGTAAATCAGGCAGAAGGGGATGGAAAGTAAGCCCACGTCCACCACCACCTATGGAGGTCAATGCCAATGAAAACCAAGAAGAAAAAGAAGAAGATGTTGGGAATCAAAATCTTCCACCTTAGGATGTTCACACCTAGGCTAATTAAACTAATTTACCAACAGCACTAACAGACTTGGCCACTGCTGTGATGAATTTGGCACAACAGGTACAATAGTTGCATCAGATGCAAATAAACATGCAAGCTGCCTTGGGGATTGCACCTCCAGTTGCAAATACCACATCGACACTTCTTGGTAGCAGCGTTGTGCCTCCTGCACCAGTTGTCAATAATACGATGCCCATTGCACTGGTCGAAAACAACACTATACCCATAGTGCAGCAAACTCCAGCAATGCATACCCCATTCCAGAATCTTGGAGTACAACAAGGGACTAATAACCAGCGAAGGTACTATAACCAGTTACCAATATATGGGTATTATGCGTAGAATCAGCTTGATCACACTAGGCTGATAGAGCGATTCCTAAAGATGAAACCAAAGGAGTTCATGGGTAAGCCATCAGATCCATTGTGGCTAGCTCAATGGATTGACTAGATGGAATGAATTTTATGATGATGACTATTACGGAGGATGAGAAAGCGCAATGTGCCACTTTTATGCTGAAAGGTGATGCACATCACTGGTGAAAATCTACTCGAGGTTATCGGTTGACTAAGCACACCCATCTAACCTGGGCTATCTTTAAAGAAGCTTTCTTCAAGAAATATTACCCTAGGAGTTTTAGTGAGTAGATGGAGAAAGAATTTTTGAGTTTATATCAAGGACAGATGACTGTCGACGCTTATCAGCAGCGATATGAAGAGATGTTCTTCTTTGGTCCCTTTAGCATGCAAGAATAAGATATCAAAACCCATAGGTTCATCATGGGACTTAGGGGAAGCATCTGAGAACATGTGATGGGACTGGAAAAGAAAATATACAATGAAGCTGTGTAGATAGCACGGGTTTTAGAGTCTAGTCAAAGGGAGAGCTACTTTGCTCAAAACATAGGTATAAAAAAGCCTAATAGAAATTCATTTAATAGAGGAAATACAAAGAACTTCAGGCCATTCCATACCCAAGGCTTCAATGCAGCAACTAAGACTACTCAAATAGCTCAACCTCAGCAAAGGCAAGGTAATGCTAGAGTCAAATGCTTCAACTACGATCAAGTGAGGCATTATTCAAGGGATTGCCCTAAACCAAGGAAGCACCTATAGCAAGGAGAGGTTAATGCAGTCACCTCTGAAGACGCTGCAGCATCACTAGATGTGGTAACATGTATGACTCAACCTTATGTTTTTATAGCATGTCTTGTGGGAGCTATAAGCACCCCATTATTCCCACCCTCTGTGTAAGTGAACCAATATGGTAGGTTTTCGGACTTTAATCCAAAGATTTGTGATTTTTCACTGAATCCCACAGCAGGGTCATGGGCTATTATCTACAGGGATGCATAGGTTATAAAATTATCTTTGAAATGAGACCAGAATTGCTTAATTCTGATATCAAATGAAGAAGATATGACTATTTTAGTCGGATGATACATATAAGGGAGGTTTCTGAAATTATTATAAATAATCCCAGGATCTTCATGCAAATTATCATAAGTCGGATTGTTTGAATTTCAAATCATCATATCTTGATCATCCGACATTGGATTCAGATGATTCCAAGGCCATTATTCTTCATTCATGATGTTCTACAAAGTGGACGTAAAAAATATCGAGTAGAAGTCACCAGTGGGTCCCATGCAAACTCTTATGCAAAATTATCGTTAGAACTTCAAAGCTTCATATCTTTTCCATTCTACATCGGATTCAGATGATTCCAAGGCCACTATTCTTCATTCATGATGTTCTACAAAGTGGACGTAAAGGATTTCAGACAGAAGTCTCCGAAGAGTCTCATGCGAAATGGACAGCCAAATTATCGATAATTGGCCCGCTTAAACTTTAATAATTCATAGGTTGGCCATTTTATTTCCAAATGAGTTGATTCAAGCTCCAATATTCTTCATTTTTAATGTTCTACAAAGTGGACACAAAAAATGTAGAATAAAGGCTATCGAAAAATTCTGTGCAGAATGACAGCGAAAATGGCCCATGAAATGACAGAGAGTGAAAACCCAGTTAATTTCAGTCAATCCAGTCAACTTAGCTCAATCCAAGGTAGTTTTGGCCCAACCCAGTCAATCCGGACCAATTCATGGTGGCTTATATGCATGTATTTCTTTTATATATTATTATATAATGTATAATATATTGTAATATATCATATAATATATACATATATCTTATATGTATATTATATATATTAATATATTGATATTATATAATTGTATATATATGTTTTATATATAGAAAACAAAGAATCCAAAGAGAGGAAACGTGAGAGAGAGGGAAATTTAGGGAGAATCCAAAAGATTTTGTTTTGAGAAAAGGAAAGAAAAGAGAAAAAAAATATTTTGGATTCAAAAGATTTTGTTAGGGCATATAATCCAAAAGAAAAAAAAAAGAATCCAAAGAGGGGAAGGGAAGAGACGTCCAAGGTGGAGAGAGAAAAAAAAAATAGAAAAGGGAGAATCCAACAGATTTTATTTTTGAGAAAAGGAAAGAAAAGAGAAAAAAAAAATCTTTTGGATTCAAAAGATTTTGTTAGGGCATATAATCCAAAAGGAAAAAAAAAATAATCCAAAGAGGGGAAGGGAAGGACGTCCAAGAGGGGGAAAAAAGAAAAAAAATCCAAGAAAGGGAGAATCCAAAAGATGTTGTTTGAGAAAAAGGAAAGAAAAGGGGAAAAAATCTTTTGGATTCAAAAGATTTTGTTAGGGCATATAATCCAAAAGAAAAAAAAAAGAATCCAAAGAGGGGAAGGGAAGAGACGTCCAAGGTGGAGAGAGAAAAAAAAGAAATAGAAAAGATCTCGGTTTTGAGAAAAAGGAAAGAAAAGAGAGAGAAGGAAAGAGGAGGAGAGGGTTTTCTAGAAGAGGGAGAGATAGAGAACGTGTGGAATGGAGAAGGAGAAGAGAAAAAGGAAGGAAAGAAGAAAGGAAAGAAGAAAAAGAAAGAAAAAAATGATTTTCTAGAAAAAGAAGAAAGGAAAGAAGGATTTTCTAGAAAAGGAGAGAAAAATTATAAATAGGCAAGAGAAGAGAGAGGAGGGTCTCTTTTTCCAGACCATAGTGAGAGGAGAACGTGGGTGAGGGAGAGAAAAACGTGAGTGAGAGAGAGAAAATGTGAGAGAGGGAGAAAGAAAGAGAGAGAAAAGAGAAAAGAAAGAAAAGAGAAGAAGAAAAGAGAGAAAGAGAAGAGAGAAAGAAGCAGAAGAGAGGAGAAGGAGGATTCACATTCAAAGGGGGTTGATACAACCTCCAATCACCCTTCATCAACGGTTTTTCTAGATTTGAGTCCAAGGTTAGTACTCTAAACAAATTTAGAGGTCGTTATAAGGCTCGAATGCCAATTTTGCTTGAAAAAGGCTAATTTTCATGAAATCTCAATCATGAATGCTCTATTACATGCTTGTTAATGTTAGGATGCCTATGTCTAACATTTTTCATGAATTATAATTTTTCTAAGCTATTCAATGATGAATTTTTGAATGATATACAATGATGTTTGATGTTTTTTGCAAATTTCATAAAGTGGTTTTCTGATATGAAAATTCCAGATTTAGGGTTCAAACTTAGGACGTACATCATATGTATTTTTTCTAAGCTTTTGAAGCCCAAAATTTTATGGGAGTCTCTCTGATATGTTAGAAGACTACCCTAAAAAGTTTGTTCCATTTGGAATTTAGAAAATATATCAAAAAAATTTGTCTTTGACATTGCTATTTTTCTCGGATGTAATGCAATCCTCCATCAGAAAGTCTTTAGACAAAGACCTTATGGCCATAATCAGAAAATCCACTTAACATGAACTTTTTAGACATGAAAGTATTATAAATAATGGCACTGGTTTCATATTTTTTTCATTTTTTTGTTGAATTGATATCAAGTTTTAAGTGCGTAGTGCTCTGATTTTAAATCTGTCATGATGTACTGATTTGCATGATTGAAAAGAGTCATTTTTCACAAAGAAAATATATTGTTTTAACTTGTTTTTCTTAATGAAATTTTAGATTAGACAGTTATCTACATAGACATATGTCTGTATTTAATTTTTCATTAAGAATAGAATTTTATTTGGAATTTATGGTGCAACTGGTAAAAAATCTAGAAAAGATTTGACCAGTGCACATGTTCGGTCTTAGGGCATATCTTTGACCTGTTTTGGCTTTCTGTTGGGATTCAAATCCTTCATATAAAATATAATATATTAAGTCATCTTTCTATAAAAAAAGTTGAACTTGATTTGAGTTTTGAAAGACCTACTTATGGTCATTCTTGTATAATGTGACAAATCTGAATACAGTTCATAGTTTTGTCCATTATCTGGAACCTTGTGTCACAATTTTCATAGTTTTGAGTCATTAATCTTCCAAAATTTCTTCATAAAAATTACAATTTTTTCAAAGAACATTGAACATATGTTTGTTTTGATAATTTTGCACTTTTCAAAAAAAAGTTTCATTGATGTCTCATTCATCATAACATCAATGATTGTTTAAATGAATTCTGTCATATTTGGATAAATGGCTGCATTTGGAGCATTCATATGCTTTGTTTGGATTGTGCATACCATGTTTGCCACATTCCATGTATTGCTATTTTTGGTAGAATAGATAAATTTTTACCATATTTTAGCAAAATCTTAATTTTTTTTAAGTCTTACTATGCTTGGAAAATAGCATATAAGATCTTTCCTTTTTTTAGAAAAATTCATGTCATATATGCATTTTATGATTGGTACTTACCATATTGATATATAGATGCATATTAGATCTTGCATATTAGATCTTGCCATATTTCAACGCTCATTGCCATATTTGGATGCTCATTTCCATGTTTAAATGCTCATTGCCATGTTTAAATGCTCATTGCCATATTATGTCTTGCCATGCTTAGAATTAGCATATTAGATCTTACCATATAGGCTCTTGCCTTATTTGCAGTGCATGCCATATTAGGGAGATTTTCACAATCTTGCTATATGTGTATTTCTTGCCATAAATGTATTATATGCCATATTTAGATGAATAATTCAATTTTGGCAATAATTTAATTTATGCAACACCCTAGTTAAACTGCCATATCTGCACACTTCTAGAAGACAATCTAGGCGTGGGGACGTGCATTTAGCCACCCACATTCTTGGGAAGGGCATAATGGGGATAATAAAAACCTTAATAAAGAAAGAAAATGCTTTGCCAAACTTTCCAAAATTAGAATTCAGGATGAAAAGGGTAATTTAGGACGATTTTGCCCCTCGGTAAACCCAAAACCTAGAATAGGTTCTAAACCCTAAACCTAGAACAGGTTCTCACTTTCTAACCTAGAACAGGTTATATTTTGAACTACGTGGATTTTGATTTCTAGGGCAAACCCTAGGATACGTAGGCTATTTGGGAGAAACCCAAATTTGGATCCATACCTTAGTCTACTCGGACTATCCATAGATCCACTAGGATACTCAACCATTTCAACCTAGAGTCCCGAACTACGCGGATTCTGATTCCTAGGTCAAACCCTAGGATACGTAGATTATTTGGGAGAAACCCAAATTTAGATCTATAATTTAGTCCACTCGGACTATCCATAGATCCACTAGGATATATTTATTCACACCTTAGTCCACTCGGACTATCCATAGATCCACTAGGATATCTATCTATATTCCAACCCAAAAGGGGTTATCCAAACCTTAGTCCACTCGGACTATCCATAGATCCACTAGGATACTTACCCACATTTTGACCCAAATAGGGTTATCCAACCCGAACTACGTGGATTCTGATTCCTAGGGCAAACCCTAGGATACGTAGGCTATTTGGGAGAATCCCAAATTCAGATTCACACCTTAGTCCATTCGAACTATCCATAGATCCACTAGGATATTTATCCACACCTCAGTCCACTCGGACTATCCATAGATCCACTAAGATATTTATCCATATTTCAACCCAAATAGGGTTATTCTTAGATCCACTAGGACTATCTATCAGTCCACATGGACTATCCAGATCCTAACCCATAGGGTTTTCTCATCCATTCAAGCATAAATTTCAACTTGAACAATAAACTTAATCATGCACAAGCATAAATCATAGCCATAAACTTTAATCACACCTGAACTACGATGGTGAACCTGATTTTCAGAATAAATCCATAATACGTAGGCAATCTGATGGATACAGATTCGGTTCAATGATATCAAACCACTTGGTTTGGTTCGGTTTAACAAATAGAGTCTAGCATAGGAAAGGTATAGGAGACCGATTTCGATCGGGCGGTTTGGGTGCCTAATCCCTTCCCATAACCGTAACCTGATGCTTACCTAATCTCTGATGGACCAGAAATCCAATCTAAGGGTCATGAGTCAATCTAAGTCTTACCTTAGGGTGAGATTTCACATTTCTAAGGTCCTAGACCTAAATCTAGGTGGCGACTTCAAAAGATTTTCATCTTCGTCCTCACAGGAGCATATAGACTAATCTAGGTGAAATCATAGGTATTGTACCTATAGCTAATATACCCGCCAGAGTACTTTTCGACTCGAGAGCCACCCACTCATTTGTATCTGTGTCTTTTGGAAAGAAACTAAATGTGTCCCTCAGACCTTTAGACTACAAGCTAATAGTTAGGTCACGTATGGGATTAGAAACAGAACTAGACAAAGAATATGGACCATGTCCAGTTTTCATAAATGGGCAAAACTTGGATGCAAACCTGGTATAACTCGAGATGGCAGACTTCGACATCATCTTGGGTATAGACTGATTGACCCAGCATTCTACGAGTTTGCTCTGTACTGAAAAGAAGATATCATTCATGGACATGGAACAAAAAGAATTCAGTTTTTTGGGAACCAAACTTCCCCGCAAGCGAAAACTCATTCTTTCTACATTAAAGGCTAGGAAGTGCCACGAGGAAGGAGGAGTTGGTTAGCTAGTGTCTGTGATTGACCTCACCAAAGAAACACCACGAATGTAAGACATCAAAGTTGTGCGTGAATTTACAGTTGTATTTCCTGAAGATTTAAGCGTGTAGTTTAGTTCATTTCGTTCCTCCCGGTGGTCGAGCTGATCGTAGACCGATCGAGCGACAGAGTTCGTTATAGACCTTATACCCAGAGCCGCACCTATATCTAAGACACCCTATTTAATGACTCCTACTGAATTGAATGATCTGAAGGTTCAATTATCGGAGTTACTAGACAAGGGTTATATTCGACCTAGTATATCGCCATGGGGAGTACCCGTGCTATTCATGAAAAAGAAGGACGGTAGCGTTTGACTATGTATAGACTACTAGGAATCGAACAAACTTACGATCAAGAATCAGTATCTGTTGCCTTGAGTCGATGATTTGTTCGACCAACTATAAGGTGCCAAGGTGTTCTCCAAGATTGATCTTAGGTCTGGATATCATTAGTTAAAGATCAAGGATAGTGATATTCTGAAGAGAGCATTCAAAACCAGATATGGACATTATGAGTTTCTAGTTATGTCTTTTGGATTGACTAACGCCCCTATAACTTTTATGGAACTCATGAATTAGGTATTCCATGACATGTTGGCTGCATCGGTCATTGTATTTATAGATGACATCCTAGTATACTATAAGGACAAAGAGACTCATATAACAAATCTTAGAGCTACTCTTCAGCGACTAAGAAAAGAAAAGCTTTATGCCAAATTTACTAAATGTGAGTTCTGGCTAAATGAAGTAGCTTTCTTAGGCCATGTAGTATCAGCTGAAGGAATTAAAGTGGATCCCAGTAAGATTAAAGCTATTGTGAAATGGGAAGCACCTAAGAACGTCGCATAAATTAAAAGTTTCTTGGGTTTAGCTGGGTATTATCGACGATTCGTGGAAGATTACTCTAGAATCGCCGTACCTCTCACTAGTTTGATTAAGAGAGGGGAAAAGTTTGTTTGGACTGATAAGTGTAAAGAGTATTTCCAAACATTGAAGGCAAGACTGATATCGGCTCCCATCTTGACTATTTCGATACCAGGACAGCCATTTACCTTGTACACCGATGCGTCTGGGCTAGGTTTGGGATGTGTCCTCATGCAAGGAGAGCAAGAAATTGCATATGCTTTAAGGCAACTAAAGATGCATGAAAAGAATTACCCTACTTACGACCTACAGTTAGTAGCGGTAGTACATGCCGTCAAGATACAAAGACATTACCTATATGGAGAGAAATTCTAGATTAAATCAGACAATAAAAGTCTGACCCACTTGCTCACATAGAAGGAGCTGAACATGAGACAGAAAAGATGACTGAAATTGCTAAAAGATTATGATTGTGAAATTCAGTGCCATCCAAGAAAGACTAATGTAGTTATCGATGCATGAGTAGGAAAGGGTTAAAGAAGCCTGACGAAGAAGTTAGCACAAATGCAACAATGTGTGTTGCAGGAAGAATATTCAATGGTGGAAATGTGTAGTTTGTAATAGATAAATTGGGTGGATCGATCAACCTAGGATTTATTCAACGGTTCTCAAATATGTTTGCTACATTGAGGATTGTACCTGATTTAATAGACGAAGTGAAAACAGCTATCCAATTAGACCCCTATTTGAGGACAGTCTAAGAAGACCTGGAAAAAGATAGGACTACCCCTGATTTCATTATGGACTTTGAAAAAATATTAAGATACAAGGGAAGAGTGTGTGTCCCTAAAAGTAAAGACCTAGATATTAGACACATACTAACGAAGGAAGCCCATTCTACTTCTTATTCAATACATCTTGGGAGTACAAAGATGTATCATGATCAGAAGAAACTATATTGGTGGAGGGGAATGATAGCAAACGTAGCTACATATGTGTTTCAATGCCTAAATTGTCAGCGAGCAAAGGCAGAAAGACAAAGACCTGTACGCTTATTACAACCACTACCAGAACCAGCTTGGAAATGGACTTGCATTACTATGGACTTCGTCACAAAATTACCATTGACTCCTAGAGTAGTTGATGCAGTCTGGGTGATTGTAGATTGTCTGACTAAGATAGCTCGTTTCATAGCTATACGACCTTAGTATACTCTGGAGCGGCTAGCTAAGCTATATGTGGATAATATTGTCAGATTGCATGGAGTACTTGAAAGCATCTTGTCTGACAGAGACCCACGCTTTACCCTAAAGTTTTGAGAAGGATTACAAAAGACTATGTGTATAACATTGAAATTTAGTATTACATTTCAACCTCAAATCGATGGACAGTCGGAGCGCACTATTCAAATTCTAGAAGACAAGCTTCGTACCTGTGTGATTGATTTCAAAGGATCGTGGGATGAGAAGTTGCCATTGATCGAGTTTGCTTATAACAACAGCTATCAAGTTACGATACAGATGTCACCCTATGAAGCATTGTATGTAAAAAGTGTCGAACTCCTTTATTTTGAAATGAGATTGGAGAGAGGAGAATTGTTGGACCAGAGTTTGTCAAGAGACTTGTCTAGTTGTCAACATAATCAAGGAAAGGGTTAAAATAGCTCAGAACCGTCAGAAGTAGTATGTAAATAATCGACGCCGAGACCTTGAATTCACCATAGGTGATAAGGTATTTCTTAAAATATCTTCTATAAATGGGTTGAAACGGTTCAAACAGAAAGGAAAACTAAGTCCAAGATATATTGGACCTTATGAGATTCTGGCAAAGAGTGGAAAGGTAGCGTATCAGCTAGCACTACCACCATCGATGTTCAATGTACATGATGTATTCCATGTCTCACAACTGAAGAAGTACGTCAGAGATCCAATACACCTGTTAATAACGGATCCACCAGGTTTGACTGAAGATTTGAAGTTCGAAGTGGTACCTTTTGAAATCACTAGTCGGAAGGTTCAACGTCTTTGAAATCATGATATTTACTATGTTAAGGTTACTTGGAGAAGCCACGATGTGGAAGAAATTACATGGGAATAAGAGAATGCTATGCTGAAGCAATATCCTCACCTGTTCGACTCAAAAGGTATGTATAAATTTCAAGGACAAAATTTATGTAAGGGGAGAGTTATAAGACCCGCACACAACTAACCCAGTCTAATAGTGTCGTGCTAGGTCTTCCCATCGTTGATGGATTGAGTGGACCAACCATGTAAAGAAAACCATGAGACCAGGTAAGAGAATCGACTAAAAAATACTTAAAATTAAGTGTATGGTCAACCATACGATGAAGGATTAAGACCACTCAAAATGGGACATGTGGTCGATGCTTTTGGGATGTGTGGTCGATGCTTTTAAAACATGTGGTCGATGGATTTTATGACCGTACGTTCGACCTCACGCACTTAAATTAGACTTCAGAATTTGGAAACTTTCCTAATCAAAGGGGATCTTTTTCCTATTGTTGAGAGCTTTATATGGAGAGTTTCTCTCTATATAAAGGATGTCCCTCAATCTTTTTTTACTCTTTTGGAACATTATCAAACCATAAAACTTAAGGGAGAAAGGAAGAGGAAGAGAAGAAGAAGGAGATTTGGAGAAGATGACTGGGAGAAGGAATTCAGTAGACTCTTTGCAATAAGTAAGGTATGAACCTTGTCTCTGTAGCCATAGAATACCTAGAGTAGGAGTTTCTAATGCAAGTTGTGATGCAAACCTAATGAGAGGATTCAATTATGGGATTTTCATCTAATTAAATCTCAAAGGGAATCATGAAGAATGGGTTAGGGTATTTAGTTTAATAAAAACTAAGAAATTTAGCCAAAGAATGATCACTAGGGTAAATTTCGTTGATGATCCAAGACGAGAACTCATAGGAGGATTAAAAATCAGATCAAACTCATATGGTCGTAGCTATGGTCGACCATAGGGTGATGATAGATTCGACCACAGTCATTTGGGAAGAATACATGAAACGTATGGTTGCAGGTGTGGTTGCATACAGTGCGACCACTAGGGGTCGACCATACTTGATGTGGTCGACACAGACATGCACTGTAGGATCAAATCAGTCACTAATCAGTGGTCTGTTTCCATTTTGACTGTTGTAACTTGTTACACATGAACCCTAACTTAAATTCATATAATTCCTAGGTTGCTAAATTGATTCAAAGAGATTTATAAGGCTTGGAAGGAGATCGGATATCGTTAACAGGTGAGGGAACAAAATCTAAACTAATTGGTTAATTAATAACAAGATACCTTTATTTTGTTGTGTCCAATGCCAAGAATGATTCCATGCTTGTGTGCTTATAATGTGCATCTCACATGTCATCCAATATTACTACTATTCTTATTCATGTATATTTACTTTATTGATTCTAGCATGTTGATTGATGATGATGGGAATAAACATGTGTTTGTGAGTGTGGTTGGTGTGTTGTGTGGGAAAGGGTGTTTGATCCTTAAACCATGCTTTACATTGACATCATTGTATCGCTATTATCTTAGCGGAACTATTACGTCGTAGGACATCAGGGGAAGTGGTCTCAGATCATGTAGTCTTTGACTCTACCGGGGGGCCATAGCTTTATCTCTATGGACCTATTGAGGGATGCTGGGGTGGGGCTTGGATACATTTGGATGGCATTAGGATTGGTAAGTTGCGAGCCCAATTTATAAGCCCTCGCTTGTAAGACCTGCATTCCACTAACTTGGTCTAACCGTGTCATGCCAGGTCTTTCCATCATTCCTAAACCAAGTGGACTCAGCGTGTGAAGATAGATCACAAACCAGGTATGAGAATCGAGTTAAAAACACTAAAACCATACCTAAGGTCGCATGCCTGGGTAGGTATGGTTGACCATAAGGAACGGAACCAAAAATCTCAAATTCACAACCCCACGGTCAATGATTTCGACCTTACAGTCAATGGTTTATGCGACCGTATGATCGACCATGAGAACCTAGATCAGACTCCAAGTTTTGGAAACTTTCCTAAACTAAGTGATTGCTTTCCTAATTAAAAGAGGACTTTATATGGAGAGTTTTCCCCTATATAAAAGATGTCCCTCAGCCCTTTTCACTCTTTTAGAACATTAGTAAACCCTAGAGAAAGAGAAGGAAGAGAAAGAAGAGAAGGAGAAGAAGAAAAAGCTAAGGAGAAGAATTTGCTGAGAAGAGATTGGCTCTCTATCACAGGCAAAGGTATGAAACGAATCCCTGAAGATGTAAACTCTAAGTATAAGACTTCTATGGAAGATAGGCAATATCAACCTATTATGATATATGTGATTTCCTTGAGAAAATCCCAAGGAGAACCATGAGGAATGAATTTGATGATTAGGGTTGATAAGAAACTACTAATGATGGCCATAGGATGACCTTAGAATAAACCCCATTGAAGAAGAGAAGAATTGACCCAGAAAGAACTCGAATTGCATGTGGACTGTGTTCAGAAATCTCAAGGTCATAGCTATGATCAACTATAGCATGACCAGTTGTGAGGACAAAGATGGAAATCTTAGAAGTTGCCACCTAGATTAAGGTCTAGGACCATAGAAATGTGAAATCTCACCCCAAGGTAAGACTTCGATTGACTCATGACCCTTAGATTGGACTTCTGGTCCATCCGAGATTGGGTAAGCGCCAGGTTACAGTTATGGGAAGGGCATCGTACTATGGTTCAATGGGTGAGGATGCTAGGTTACCAGGTTCTCAAATCGGGTATTGAATCGTCTCTCCAGGCACCCAAACCGTCCGATCAAAATCGGTCTCCTATACCTTTCCTATGCTAGACTCTATTTGTTAAACCAAACCAAACCAAGTGGTTTGATATCATTGAACCGAATCTGTATCCATCAGATTGCCTACGTATCACAAAATTATTTCAAAAATTAGGTTCACCATCGTAGTTCAGGTGTGACTAAAGTTTATGATTGTGATTTATGCTTGTGCATGATTAAGTTCTTTGTTCAAGTTAAAGTTTATGCTTGAATGGATGAGAAACCCTATGGGTTAGGATCTAAATAGTCCATGTGGATTGATAGATAGCCCTAATGGATCTGAGAATAAGCCTATTTGGGACGAAATATGGATAACCCATTATGAGTTGGAATGTGGATAACCCTATTTGGGTTGAAATGTGGATAAATATCCAAGTGGATCTATGGATAGTCCAAGTGGACTCAGGTTTGGATCCGAATTTAGGTTTCTCCCAAATGGCCTACGTATCCTAGGGTTTGCCCTAGGAATTAGAATCTGCGTAGTTCGAAAAATGATAACCTGTTCTAGGTTAGAATGTGAGAACCTATTCTAGGTTTAGGGTTTAGAACGTATTCTAGGTTTTAGGGTTTACTGAGAGGTGAAAATCGTCCTGAGTTACCCTTTTAATCCTGAATTCTAATTTTGGAAGGTTTGGCAAAGCATTCTCTTTCTTTATTAAGATTTTTATTATTCCCATTATGCCCTTCCCAAGAATGTGGGTGCCTAAATGCACGTCCCCACACCTAATATGTTTTCTAGGTGTACAGATATGACAGTTCAACTAGGGTGCAGCATAAATTAAATTATTACCAAAAAAAGGAATATTCTAAGCATGGCATGTATGATATTTATGGTAACTATCATATCATATAGTAAGATTATGAAAATTTCTCTAATATGACATGTATTACAAATAAGGCAAGAACCTAATATGGTAAGATCTAAGCATGGCAAGATCTAATATGGCAAGATTTAAGCATGGCAAGATCTAATATGGCAAGATCTAATATGCAAGATCTAATATGGCAAGATCTAATATGCAAGATCTAATATGCATCTATATATTAATATGGTAAGTACCAATCATAGAATGCATATATGACATGAATTTTTCAAAAAAAGGAAAGATCTTATATGCTATTTTCTAAGCATAGTAAGACTTAAAAATAATAATTATTAATATTTTGCTAAAATATGGTAAAAATTTATCTATTCTACCAAAAATAGCAACACATGGAATGTGGCAAACATGGTATGCACAATCCAAACAAAGCATATGAATGCTCCAAATATAGTCATTTATCCAAATATGGCAGAATTCACTTAAACAATCATTGATGTTATAATGAATGAGTCATCAATGAAACCCCTTTTTTTTTTTTAAAGTGAAAAATTATCAAAAAAATATATGTTCAATGTTTTTTGAAAAAATTGTAACTTTTATGAAGAAATTTGGGAAGATTAATGACCCAAAACTGTCAAAATTGTGACACAAGGTTTTAGATAATGGACAAAACTATGAACTGTATTCAGATTTGTCACATTACACAAGAATGACCATAAGTAGGTCTTATGAAACTCAAATCAAGCTCAACTTTTTTTTATAGAAAGATGACTTAATATATTATGTTTCATATGAAGGATTTGAATCCCAACAGAAACCAAAAATAGATCAAAGATATGCCCTAAGACCGAACATGTGCACCGGTCAAATCTGTTCCAGATTTTTGACCAGTTGCACCATAAATTCCTAATAAAATTCTATTCTTAATGAAAATTAAATAAAGACATATATATATCTAGATAAATATATGATCTAAAATTTCATCAAGAAAAACAAGTTAAAACAGTATATTTTATTTGAAAAATGACTCTTTTTAATCATGCAAATCAGTACATCATGACATATTCAAAATCAGAGTACTATGACTTTAAAAATTGATATCAATTCAAACAAAAATTAAAAAAATATGAAACTAGTACCATTTTTTAGAAGACTTTCATGTCTAATAATTTTATACTAAGTGGATGTTCTGATTACGGCCATAAGACCTTTGTCTAGAGACTTTCTGATGGAGGATTGCATTACATTCGAGAAAAACTTTGGCTGTCAAAGAAAATTTTTTTTGATATATTTTTCCAATTCCAAATGGAACGAAAGTTTTGAGGTAGTCTTATAACATATCAAAGAGACTCCAATAAAAATTTAGGCTTCAAAATCTTAGAAAAATACATGTGATGTACGTCCTAAGTTTGGATCCTAAATCTAGAATTTTCAGATCAGAAAACCACTTTATGAAATTTGTAAAAAACATCAAACATCATTGTATATCATTCAAAAATTCATCATTGAATAGCTTAGACAAATTATCATTCATTAAAATATTAGACATAGGCATCCTTACATTAACAAGCATGTAATAGAGCATTCATGATTGAGATTTTATCGAAATTAGCCTTTTCAAGTAAAATTGGCGTTCGAGCATTCTAACGACCCCTAAATTTGTTTAGAGTACTAACACTGTGCTCAAATTGAGCGAAACCATTGATGAAGGGTGATTGAAGGTTGTATCAACCCCCTTTGAATGTGAATCCTCCTTCTCCTCTCTTCTGCTTCTCTCTCTCTTCTCTTTCTCTCTTTTCTTCTTCTTTTTTCTTTCTTCCCTTTTTTCACTCTTTCTTTCTCACTCTCTCACATTTTCTCTCTCCCACTCACGTTCTCCTCTCCCTCACTCACGTTCTCCTCTCTCTATGGTCTGGAAAAAGAGACCCTCCTCTCTCCTCTCTTGCCTATTTATATTTTTTCTCTTCTTTTCTAGAAGATCCTTCTTTCCTTTCTTCTTTTTCTAGAAAATCTTTTTTTCTTCCTTTTTTCTTCTTTCCTTTCTTCTCTTCCTTCCCTTTTCTCTTCTCCCTCTCTATTCTACATGTTTTCCCTCTCTCCTTCTTCTAGAAAATCCTCTCTTCCTCTTTCCTTCTTCTCTCTTCCTTCCTTTTCTTCTAGAAAATCCGTTCTTTCCATTTTTTTTCTTTTTTCCTTTCTTTTCTTCCTTCCCACGTTTTTTTTCTTATTCCTTTCCTTCCTTTTTCTCCTTCTTCTTCTAGAAATTCCCTTCTCTCTTTCCTTTCTCTCTTTCCTTCTTCTAGAAAGTTCCTTCTCTCTTTCCTTTCTTTCTTCTTTCCTTTTCTTCTTCCTTCTTTTCTTTCCTTTTTTTCTCTCCCTCTCTTTTCACATTTTCTATCTTAGAGAACATTTCTTTTTTTTCTTTTTCTTCTTTTTTTTTCCTTTTTTTTCTTTCCTTCCTCTTTCCTTCCTTTTTTTTTCTTTCTCCTTATCTCTTTCACATTTTCTTTCTAGAAAATGTGAAGGGGAATCTTTTCTTTTTTTTCCTTTTCTTTTTTCTTTTATTTCTCTCTCTTTTGTTTTTTCTTTCTCCCATTCTCTTTCCTATGGCTTCTCTTTCCTCTCTCTTTCCTAATATATATATATATATATATATATATATATATATATATATATATATATATATATATATATATATATATATATATATATATAAGATATATATGTATTATATACAATAATATATTATACATTATACATATATAAAAGAAATACATGCATATGGACTGACATAACTTGGTCTAGATTGGTTTGAGCTGGGCCAGGCTAAGTTAGACTAGGCTGGATTAAGCTGGTTTGGACTAAGGTTGACATTTCATAGTCCATTTCTATCACCCTTCCATACGGAATTTTCTGATAGCATCTATTCTAAATTTTCTACGTCCACCTTGTAGAACATTAAAAATGAGAAATATTAGAACTTGAATCATCTTATTTGGAAATGAAATGACCAACTTATGAATTTCTGAAGTTTAAGTAGGCCAATTATTGATAATTTAGTAGACCATTACGCATGGGATCCTTCGGAGACTTTTACCTGAGATTTTTTACTTCCACTTTGTAGAATACTGAAAATGGAACATAAAGATGCTGAAATTACTTGATTTGGATATGGGGTGACCAAAATATGAATTTCTGAAGATTAAATGACCATTTTCATGTGTAATTTTGCATGGGACCCTTGGGAGACTTCTACCAGAGATTTTTTTCGTCCACTTTGTAGAACATTACAAATGAAGAATAATGGCCTTGGAATCATTTGAATCCGATGTAGAACGACAAAGATATGAAGCTTTGAAGTTCTAACGATAATTTTACATGAAAACTTGCATGGGGCTTACTGGTGACTTCTACCCGGTATTTTTCACGTCCACTTTAAAGAGGACTGAAAATAAGGAATATTGGCCTTTGAATCATCTGATTCCGATATCAGATGACCAAGATATGATGTCTTGAAGTTTGAATAATAATGCATGCATCAAACGATTATTACGTAAATGCCCTTGCACTTTCAAACTATGATATCTTCCTTGTTTGAAGTCAGAATTGATGATTCTGGTCTCATTTCGAAGATAATTTCATAACATATTCATCCAAGTAGATAATAGCCCATGACCCTGCTGTGGGGTTCAGTAGAGAATCATAAATCTTTGGGTTAAAGGCCAAAAACCTACCATATTGGTTCACTTATGCAAAGGGTGGCAAAAATGGGGTGCTTACAGATGCCCCTCTTTAGTCGAAATTGTTACCAATTGAAGGCTGAAGATAAAATAACCACATTTTTGGGATATGAGTGAGATTGTTTATTGGGCTGCACTAAGGGTAATTCATCCTAAACTGCCTACGTATTCTAAGTGTGTCCTAGAAATCAAGCCTAGAACGTAGTTTGACTGGCAAGAAGGTTCTTCTTGGAAAATTGATGATTGTTCCTCTTGTATGAAGCTAGGCTATGAATACAAGGTTCATTTATAGGTTGGGAACCTCTTCTTACTGAGGTGAAACTCATGATGTAAGGTACTCGCGGGCTTGAACCCGGCTTGATCCATTTATAGGCTGATAAACCTCTTCTTGTACGAAGCTAGGTTGTGAATAAAAGGTTCATTTATAGGTTGGGAACCTCTTTTTGTTGAGTGGAACTCATGATGCAAGGTACTTGCGAGCTTGAACCCAGCTTGATCCATTTGTAGGATGATAAACCTCTTCGGAGCTAGGCTGTGAATACAAGGCTCATTTATAGGCTGGGAACCTCTTCTTGCTGAGGTGGAACTCATGATGCAAGGTACTTGTGGGCTTGAACCCGGCTTGATCCATTTGTAGGCTGATAAACCTCTTCTTGTACGGAGCTAGGCTGTAAATAGAAGGCTCATTTATAGACTGGGAACCTCTTCTTGATGAGGTGGAACTCATGATGCAAGGTATGTGCGGGCTTGGACCCTGCTTGATCCATTTCTAGGCTGATAAACCTCTTCTTGTATGAAGCTAGGCTGTGAATACAAGGTTGATTTACATGAGCTTGGGCTCGGCATTGATTTGTCTGGATGGAAGACTTGATGTCTTTTCTTTGATTGAGATTTTGGTTTGAGTACCTGCATTTGTCAGAACATTGAGAATTTCATAGAGCATATGAATGATTATGTTGAATCAAGCATTTCTTTGTTGAATCTAAGAGACAAAGTTCATGAAACACACTGGAATTCAAAAAAAACCTAAAATGATATTGGTTTCTTGATTGGTGCAACTCTAGGGAGTGTTTGAACATTTCTATTGTTCCATTCACGAGAAATGGTATCATCCAGATCTAATGTCAACTTTCTGGGAAGTTCACAATCAGTCACTTCTCTGTTGGTGCTTACTGGGATATTGAATTGCTGAGGTAACCTTCTTGGGGAATAGAATGAGGTATGAGTCAACCCAATGATCCGGACATGCAAAATATTCTCTGTATTTGTGACAACCCGCTCTTACTTCCACCAAGTGCATTTTCATTTGATGTTTGCTGTGGTTATTTCTTTGAGGCGGCTAAACCAGTCTGTGTCCATCTGATAAGCCATAGGATCTGCTCTTTTTGCCAATTGAAAAGGGTTGAGGGTCGTTGCTTCAGATTCCTCAACTAATCCTAACCTCTCTGTTAACCAAATTTGAAGAAGATATGGTGATCCGTTGAAATTGTCCAACTCAAACTGATCTTGATGAGTTGCCATGAAGTCAAGGCCCTTTAATGTCTCGGCCAACACTGTAGGGATGATGTCAAAATCTTCTCTCACATTCTTGATGAGATCTATTATGCCTGGAGATTCTGTATCTGTGCAACTTCGTAGCAATAGTTGGGCTATGCTACAATATAGGTCAACATGTCTTCTCTGAGCCTGTGCTTCTTTCCTTGCTGGAGTTGTATGACCATATGACTTGATCATGCGCTTTATCTGTTGCCATTGATCTTGTACAAAACGATACATTTCTTTCTTATCCCAGCTGAAAAAAATCTTGTATCTCATGCCTGTAATCTTTTCTTGGATATGGCTTGAAGATCTTCCGCTTAGGTGTGAGCAAGAGGCAAGCTCTGAATTCTTCTATAGTTGGGCATAACTCGATTTCTCCCATCATGAAGACATGAACTGTCGGATCCCAGCATTGAGCGGCTGCTTTCAAAAGGTCTGAGCATAATTTTATGGTTGCTAATTGAGGAAGTGCCTCCAGTTGATGCTTCCGCAAGAAAGAGCTATCTTCTGTGAACTCAATACGCCAGCTCCAATTTTTCAGTGCCCTGTCCATCTCTGTAGTTCTGTCCGATGGATCAATGGATTGTCAGCCTCCCAGGTGTGACCTGTAGGAATCCCGACATACAAATAGAGTTTAAAAATGAATCATTGGAATTATCTTAAATTGTTGTTGTTTAGATATATTGAAATTCCCTTAGAAGATTACACATGAAATGTATACATATGATTTACTCTGTCTGAGTTTTAAGTACTTAAATCTATAGACATGATGAGCGAAAGTGAAGGTCCAAATGGGACTGACAAGAAACTGTCCAGGTGGGTTTGTCCTCTAGAGGAGTTTGTGGTTGTTTATGTAGAATGGGCTTATCTTACCGAGAAGATCCCATTTTATTGGCTTGAGAATGGATGGGCTTGTTGGAATCTTGGGGCGTCGTCGGATGTAATGAACGACAGATAAGAGTTCCAGCCAGATTTTTTTTATTTATAATTTCTCAGATTGATATACTCATGAGAGTTTATATCAAATGATATGAAAGATGGGCTTTGATATGTAACTCTTGGGAAATCCGTTGGATAGATAGACGGATGAAAGAGTTTAGCCAATAAACATGAAATTCTTTCTTTGATTATGATGATAAGATGAACTATTCCTGGGTGAAAGGCATTGTGCCCCATTGGAGAATCTAGTTAACCATGTCAGTAAGTTCCTCAAATGATTGATGCCCATTGTTGATGTCAGCAGGTGAGAGACAAGCCTTCTACACCCTCTTATTTTTTTATTTTTTATTTTTTGGAAGAGTGTAGAGGCTACACATAATATCTCTTCACTTGATCCAAGTTGGTCAAGTATTGTAACTCGATGCCTTCCATGTTGACCAGTCGAACAGCTTTCCCAGGTAAGATTTCTTTTACTATGAACGGTCCACTCCAATTAGGACGAAACTTGCCCCTGGGGTCATGGATAGGTGCTCTTTGTTCCTTCAATACTAGGTCCCCTACTGTCAGGTGATGAACACGCATCTTTTTGTTAAAGGTTGCTGCCATTCTTTGTTGGTATTTTTTCACATTATCCACTGCCTTCATTCTTCATTCATCAATGAAGTGCAGCTCGTCATATCTGGATTGCAACCATTCAACTTCTGAAATCTTGCATTCCATCAAGACTCTCAGTGATGGAACCTCTATTTCTACTGGGAGGACTGCTTCCATACCATATACTAGTGAATACAGTGTTGCCCCAGTAGATGTTCTTATGGATGTTTTGTATGCCCAGAGTGCATAAGGTAATTTGTCTGCCCAATCAATATTAGATTCTGCCATCTTCTGAAGGATAACCTTGACATTTTTATTGGCCGCCTCTACTGCCCCATTTGTCTGTGGACGGTAAGGAGAGGACCGGTGCCTTTTGATATGGAACTTGTTACATAATTCTTGGACTCTTCCTCTGAAGTGTTGTCCTTGATCTGAGATTATAGAATGAGGCATTCCATGTCGGCATATGATGTATTCTTGTAGAAATTTAGCCACTTTATTTGCTGTGAGCTTGGCATATGACTGTGCCTCTACCCATTTTGTGAAGTAATCGATGGCGACCAAGATAAATTCATGCCCATTCGAAGCTTTAGGGTGAACCTTTCCGATCACGTCTATGCCCCATGTTGAGAAAGGCCATGGAGAGCTAAGAGTATGCAACTCTGTTGGAGGCACATGTATCAAATTAGCATGGATTTGGCACTTGTGACATTTTCTTATGAACTTTGCACAATCTGCTTCCATTGTGTTTTAGTAATATCCCATTCTGAGAATCTTCTTTGCAAGCATTCTAGCATTCATGTGAGGTCCGCATATTCCTTGATGGACTTGCTCGATGACGTTTTGTGCATGTTCCTCATCGACACAGACTAACTGCACTCCTTCATGGGATCTTTTGTACAGGATATCTTCAAACGGTATGAACTGGGAGGCATATCGCCTAAGCGACTTTCTCTCACCTGTTGTAGCTTCCACTGGATACTTTCCTTCCTTGATAAAATCTATGATTGGAGCAAACCATGGCCGACCATCGACTGTCAATGCATTTACTTCCTCCAAGTGGACTGGTCGTACTCTTTTCTCTATGATTAGGGGTTTGATATGTTCCAAAGGATCATTTCCAATCATTGAAACCAAGGTGGCCAATGCATCGGCATACTTATTGGTATCTCTTGGGGAGTAGTCAAATTCAATTTGCTGAACTTCTGAGCCAAGGTTAGGTACCAGCTTCTCATCTTTGGTTTTCCAATCCCCTTTGACTTGGTAGATAACAATTGATGTCACCATAGACCTTTAATTTGCTGACCCCTATGGCCAAAGCAGCTTTCAGTCCCATGATACATGCCTCCTATTCTACAATGTTGTTTGTGCAGTTAAAGTCTAATCTGAACGAAAATGGCACAAATGCCCCTTCTAGATCTATGAACAAGACGCCGGCTCCGTATCCCATATGATTTGTGGCTCCATCGAAGAACATTATCCATGTGTCATTCTTCCACTCTTCTTGAGTTGTGTAGACTTCTTCATCTAGGAATACATCTTCCAAATGTCTGAGGTTATCTTCAACCGTTAGAGCTGATAGATGTTCTGTGATTACGCTCCCTTTGATAGACTTCTGAGTAGTGTATGTGATTTCAAATTCGGACAACAACAATAGCCACCTAGCCAAGCTTCCTGTTAAAGCTGATTTCTCAAATAGATACTTCAGGGGGTCCATTCTGGAAATAAGTATGACCTTGTAGGATAACATATAATGTCTCAATCTCTTTGTTATCCAGACTAGGGCTATGCATGTGTTCTCTGGCTGTGTATAATTGGCTTCATATCCTTTGAATTTCTTACTCAAGCAGTATACTGCCTTTTCTGTCTTTCCATCTGTATCATGCTGGGCTATCATTGATACCATAGAACCTTCTAGTACTGAAAAGTAAAGGAGTAGTGGTCATCCAGGTACTGGTGGGGCTAAGACTGGTGGGTTCAACAGATATGTCTTGATTTTTTCAAAAGCCATCTGACATTGAGGGTTCCAATCCTTTGGCTGGTCTTTCCGGAGTAGCTTGAAAATTGGTTCGCATGTTGCGGTGAGATGTGCAATAAACCGGTTGATGTATTGAAGTCTTCCGAAACCTCTTACTTCTTTTTCTGTTTGAGGAGATGGCATTTCAGAGATGGCTTTTATCTTGGCCGGATCAATTTCGATTCCTCTTTGGCTGACCATAAAACCTAGCATTTTGCCAGCTATTACCCCAAATGCACATTTTTGGGGGTTAAGCCTTAGTTTGTATTGCTTGATCCTCTCAAAGAACTTCCTTAATGCCGGGATGTGACCTTCCCTGGTGAATGATTTTACGATCATATCATCTACTTACACCTCTACCTCCTTATGGATTAGGTCGTGCAAGATTGTAGTAGCCATTCTTTGATAAGTTGCCCCAGCATTCTTTAGCCCAAATGGCATCACAGTGTAACAGTAGGTGCCCCAGTCTATTATGAAGGCAGTTTTCTCCTTGTCTTCAGGTGCCATCTTTATCTGATTGTACCCTGAGAATCCATCCATGAAGGACAAAAGAGCATGATTTGTAGTGTTATCCACTAAGATGTTTATATTTGATAATGGAAAGTCATCTTTGGGGATGGCCTTATTCAGGTTTCTGTAATCAATGCACACCCTCAATCTTCCATCCTTTTTTGGTACGATGACCACAATTTCTAATCACTCTGGGTACTTCGTGACCTCCAGGAATCCTGCGTCGAACTACGTCATGATATCTTCTTTAACATTAAGGGTCCATTCAGGCCTTAACTGCCTCAGCTTCTGCTTACATGGCCTTGCATCTAAGACCAAAGGTATCTTACGCTGTACAACTTCAAGGTCTATGCCGGGCATATCTACATAGGACCAGGCAAACACTTTTTGGAACTCCATCAGTAATTCCATCATTTGTTTGGTTTCTTCTTCCGTCAAGGTAGCACCGATCTTTATTTCTTGAGGTTGCTCTTGTGAATCGAGGCTAATTATCTTGAAGTCTTCGTCGACAGGTTGAGCCTTCTTCTCCTCCGAGGCTTGGATGGACTGTAATATTTCAGAAAATGGTTCATCATTCTCATCATTTTCAAAGTTAGAGTTAGAAGGAGAAGGAAAGGAAGAAGTAGAAGCGGAGTAATTCAAAATATCATCTTTATTCATATTCAAAAGCAGAGGTACAGAGGAAATGGTTCCAAGTGGAACGAACTCAAAATTTGAAAAGGACTCAATCTTATCTAAAGACCTAAGTACCCTAGGCTCAGACATAGTCATTATATGTGGATTACATGGCAACCCCTTTGGGTAGACAAAATTATCATGACAACTCCAATTGGGGATTATTCCATTGATGGGTAGGGTGAATTGTTGTACATCGGGACTCCTATCTTGGTCTTCACCGGTGAGCGTCATCACTTGATCATCGTCGAACAGTTTGCTGATGTTGATCACTTCTGTCTCGGATTTTTGCTCCTTGCTCTGCTCTTGGATCTTGACTTGCTCGAGCTCTTCCCAATCAAGGGTACAATCATAGAATATTTCAAACCCGGGTACTTTCTTTTGAAGGTGAGTACTGAACCATGGTTCTGAAAATCCACAATAGATGTTGTTCTCTCCTTCTTTGACAAAATACCCATTGAGGGTCTTCGAAAACTGGATATCCTGCACATTGTACAACCCCTTAGATATTGCTTGATAGACTGCTTCATCCATCCTTTGAGGTCGCTAGTCCCCACTAGCTCTGTCTGATGCTCTTATTCTGCTACTACCATACTGACTACTATACTTGTATTTCATCCTCTTGAACTTCTGAAATCCTTCGTCAGCTCTCTTCTGCTTTTGCTTGATTACTTTCAGATCCCCTTCAGTTGGGGGTATACCCCAGTCCAAATCTATACTCATTGACCAATAGAGATAAGAAAGTGACATCACCATGTTGGTGGGAACCAAGGTCCATACCTGGAAAGTAGAGCATGTTAAGTAATTGACGAAATGAAAAAGGCAGATGCATACCTGTAGGATCTGGCTCAGTTGTGGCTAAGATGTTGTCAACCTGGAACCCTCCGAGAGAGAAATCTTGCCTTGTATTCCCTTGTGACTCTTCATTATTCTATCCAGTGGCCAATGTATTCACAGCTGCAGAGTCTGCGTGTATTGTCACAGTTGTACCCTTGTGGATGAATTTAATCTTCTAGTACAAAGCAGATGCCACCGCATTGGCCTGATGGATCCAAGGCCTACCCAGAAGCATGCTGAATGAGGCAGAAATATCAATGACTTGGAACTCTGTTTCAAACTCAGCCGATCCTACTTGAATTGGTACTGTGAAGACACCCAATATAGCCCTTCTGGTATTGTCGTACGCCTTGATGGTCATAGCCGAAGGTTTCAAATCTGACTTGCTGAAGCCTAAATGCTTGAAGGTACGAAAAGGGAATACATTTAAGGCTGACCCATTATCAACCAAAACTTGAAAAATGCTCTTGCCGTGGCATCCGATGGTAATATGCAAAGCATGTATATGATCCTTACTTCCTTGAGGAAGATCTGCATCTCCAAAAATAATTGCATTAACGACATATCTTCCCCCTGCTAGCATGGCTAGTTCTTCTCCCTCCATTGAAATTGGGACCTGAATGCTTGCTAGGGATTTCAGTACTGCATCCCTGTGGACCTTGGAAGCCATCAAAAGCTCCCAAATGGACACATTGGCTTGGGTTTTTTGTAATTATTTTTCAACACCGGGTTTGGAGGTCCTGGTTGGTTGGCAGGTCCTTTACCTTTCTCTCTTGCGGCTTGGGCTGGATCATTTACCATCAGGTGAGATGGTTTGTAGTTCTTCTTTATTCTAGTTTTTGCTACTTCTTGCTCATCCTCTGGGAATATGAACTCCATCTCAAGGAGACAATTGTCAACTTGATTTACTTCTATCTCCTCATCTGAGAGGTAGATGATGAATGGTTCTTCTTCTTCTTCTTCTTCTTGTGCTTATGCTATAAGGTGTGATGAATCTTTCGGGAAATAGAAATCATATTCTTCTTCTTCTTGTTGATGGTTTCCCAACATATTTACTTCGTCACCAGATGTGACAACTATATTGCTTACTCCTTCTATGAAGGGCATAAGGTCCAAGGGCTCATCTCCCCATTCTATGAAATTGATGTTGTGGTGAGGGAGGGGATTATTCACCACTGACACTTGTTAGGGTTGGACCTTAAATTTACCGGAATCCAATAGATCCTGTATGGCATGCCTTAATGTGTAGCAGTTGTCCGTGTCATGTCCATGCTGATTGTGGTACTTACAGAAAAGGTCCATACGAAAATTCGATGGAAGAGGATTTGGAGGTGGACGAGGGTCGAGCACTGTCAACTTCTTGGCTTGTATCAACTTGTCCAGAACCTTGGATTGGGTCATCCCCAAATCGGTAAACTGCCTCCTTGGTCTTGCTTGCTGTGGTGGGGTGTAACTTGAACTTCCCAAGATCAATGGTTCAAAATTGGTATTAGCTATTTACTTTATAGATTGATTTCCTAGATTTCATGATGGGTACGCCCTTCTATTTGATGCCCCTTCTGACCTTTCTAACTTTCCCGGTAATATATCTCCCCGGGTTATGGCATCCTCTACTTGTTGTCCCACAACCACGAGACCTTCAAATGATAGGATGGCCTGGCCAAAAATGTATTTTTTATATGACCCACTTAAACCTCTCATCATTATCTGCAGTTGATCTCTTTTAGAGGGTCAATCCCAAAGCTATGCTGCAACACTTCTGAACCGGGTTAAATAGGCCGTGAATGTCTCTCCTTGTATTTGGACCATGGTTTCCAATTGCCTATGGTGGGTCTCTATCTTTGTGTTGTAGGAATAGAAACTGATAAATGCTTTGGTGATATCTGACCACGAATGTATCTGTGATGGGTTCAGATTCATCAACCATCGATGAGCCCCGCCCGTGAGTGAGAATTGGAATGCTTGTCCTAACTGCTCTTCAGTAAATCCTTCGCCTTGCTTCAATAGGCCCGTGAATGATCTTAAATGGGCCTTGGGATCTTCTGTCCCATCAAATTTCTCGGTGGTCCATTTAAACTTGGGAGGCAGCTTAGTTTCTAGAAAGAAGCATAATCCTTCGGCATCAATGATTTGACTTTCGACTCCTTTCTTGCCTCTTAGTATTTTTTCCACTTGACTCAGTCTATCACTGTATGGGCCATCTTCTTCCTTCGATTTCTTAGTCACCGGGGTAGCCTGAACGATGGACTATTTCTGGGGTATGGACCTTCCATATCTTCGAATGTCGGGTTTATGAAATTTTTTGACACAGCTGGATTAGGGGTACCCGGTCCTTGTGGCGGTGCCATATTTACCCTTTCAGAGGTCAACCCTTGAGCCTGAAATTATAATTGGATATCCCTTACTGTGGCAGCTATCATTCCCATGGTATCCTCCATCTTTTCCATTCTGGTATCCATAATGTTTGGGGCTTGGTTTGATCCTTCAGCCATTGATTCAGTTGATGTGGTTGAGATGGGACTAACTAGCTCTGGTGTGTACACCCTGGATAACCTCCCAGTAATGGGATCCCTTATCCAAGAGGTAGAAATGGTTGTGGTTTGGGCTGACTCCTTGGCTTGTATCAGAAAAGAACCCGAAAGTGATAAATATTAGGACTCTAAGATAATGGGAGTGGAAAGAAGTTACATACACAATCAAGGATGACTCAACCAAACAAGAGTTAGCGCCTTCATAAGGGTGATCGGGTAAACATTATCCAAGTCAATTAATTGAATTTGATTAAGCCATGTGTTCAGTCTTGGTACCTCGTGATTCCAAAATGGATAATCAGTGGTACTAAGGTCTGGCCAATTGGATTACCAAATTCGATGAAATTGAAATGGATATATTAATCCGTCGTCCTTATTAGGGATGGTTAGCAAAAGTGGTTCATGGATGAACAAACTAGTAAATTTCTGCTTGACCATGGTATCTATGTCTTGACAGGGATTTTCTGTGCGTTTTTCGAAATTGACTTGTTAACAATGAGAGATTTGACACATCGAGCTTACTTAATGGAGGGTGTATAGTGACCGTCTACTATGATGTAGAACAGGTGTATACATACCTCATACTCCCAATGGGTGAGAGTTTAAGATGCTCATCATGTAGATTCTAACATGTTGACCAATCGAGGACAAAAACGGGCAGAACTTCGATGTCTCAAACATGGTTGTCATGGTTAAGCCGATTTTACTAGGTCGGTTCAGGGATGAAACAAAAAATAACAAACATTGGGATATAATCTTGGTTAGGACAGAAAAGGCCACCTTGACAAGGATGGGGTAACCTATCACCAAATGCATGATGAATAATGGACCCTCAATCCCTTTATATACTATGTTGGAAGGATCTAAGCGATGTGGAGTAGCATAACGCATTCTCAGGCGGACCCAAGAAATGCTCGTTAGAGGTTGCTCGTCGGTCGTGGTCTCACAAAGTACAGGCCAAGGCTATGCCTAGCTGGTTGTCCCATATGTATGGGAACCGGTTCGGCTACTCGCACGAATGTGTGACTGAACCCATTCCCCCCAAAGAAATATTATACAAGCATAAATATAGTATCCTAAAATCTAGCATCCAATTCACACAAGAAAAGTTTTCATTTTGGAGTTTGACGTTTATCCCCAGTGGAGTCGCCACTGTGAGGACAAAGATGGAAATCTTAGAAGTTGCCACCTAGATTAAGGTTTAGGACCATAGAAATGTGAAATATCACCCCAACGTAAGACTTCGATTGACTCATGACCCTTAGATTGGATTTCTGATCCATCAGAGATTGGGTAAGCATCAGGTTACGGTTATGGGAAGGGGTTAGGCACCCAAACCGCCCGATCAAAATCGGTCTCCTATACCTTTCCTATGCTAGACTCTATTTGTTAAACCAAACCAAACCAAGTGCTTTGATATCATTGAACCGAATCTATATCTATCAGATTGCCTATGTATCATGGAATTATTCCAAAAATCAGGTTCACCATCGTAGTTCAGGTGTGATTAAAGTTTATGATTGTGATTTTTACTTGCGCATGATTAAGTTCTTTGTTCAAGTTGAAGTTTATGCTTGAATGGATGAGAAACCATATGGGTTAGGATCTGGATAGTCCATGTGGACTGATAGATAGTCCTAGTGAATCTGAAAATAACCCTATTTGGGTCGAAATATGGATAACCCATTATGAGTTGGAATGTGGATAACCCTATTTGGGTTGAAATGTGGATAAATATCCTAGTAGATCTATGGATAATATTCCCTCCGTTATATGAATTTTCAATTGGCCTTTTCATACCCTTGTTTTGGGCAAAATAGCTCTCTTTCTAGCTCGACTCTATCACCCGAGAAATTTGTACAGCTTCATTGTAGACTTTCTTCTCAAGTCCTAGAACATATTCACGAGTACTTCCCCTAAGTCCCATGATGAACCTTCGGGTCTTCGTATCTTCCTCTTGCATACTGACTGGTGCAAAGAAGAACAGCTCCTCATAATGCTATTGATATGCATTGACAGTCATCTATCCATGATACAAACTCAGGAACTCTCTCTCCATAGAATCTCTGAAACTTCTAGGAAAGTACTTCTCAAAGAATGCCTCCCTATATATACCCCAGGTCAACTGGGTGTGCTTTGTTAACAGATAAGTCCGTGTGGACTTCTACCAGTGGTGTGCATCGCCTTTCAGCATGAATGTTGCACACAGTACTTTCTCCTCCTCCGTAACTGTCTTCATCATGATATTCCTCTCCATTCCATCAATACAGTGTGCTGGCCACAAAGGATCAGCTGACTTACCATTATATTCCTTGGCTTCATCTTCAAAAAACGCTTAACTAGTCTGGAGTGGTCCAGCTGAAACAGAGCGTAGGCCCCATACATAGGTGGTTGGTATTGATAACCACCTTGAGCTACTTCAGGGTTCTGCACTTGATCCTGCATGACTGGAGTTTGTGGTGCATGGGATACCGTGTTACTTCCCCCTGGTACTGTGATTGCCTGTCCTACTAGCATCGGTGTCGTTTGTGCAGCTGGAAAAGCCATGCCTACGGCAACTTGCATATTAGCTTGTACCTATTGTATTTGTTGCAGCTGTTGTGCCAAGTTCATTACGACTATAGCTAGGTCTGTAGGTGGGGCTGGAAAGTTGGTAGGATTTGTCTGGCCATTAACCATGGACGGTGCCTTATTTAGATTCTCCTATGTCTCAGTATGTATATGGCTGTCTTCCTCCACAGGTGGTGGTGGAATAGAGTTACGGCTTTGTCTGGTCACTCTTCGCCCAGCCATTTTCTATTCTGATGATGGTAGTGCCAAGGTTCCTAGGTCTCATGACCCAGTCCACTTTCGCTCCAACGAAGCCGAAGCTCAGTATGTTTACTATGCGGGTAAGAAGGTAGAGGGAGGTCGTCGTGTGGACTTGGCTAGTCTAGCCTTGCTCGATGTGGAGAGGGCATTTGGTGACATGGGCTGGCTCCCTGTGATTACCTATGACGCTTGTACCTGTCCAGATCTGGTGAGACAGTTCTATTGTAATCTCCAGGTTGTGGGGTATCATAATGACACTGAGAGGGGTAAGGAGCTCAGGATCACGACCTACGTCAATGGAGTAGAGGTTTCCTTTGACTGCCAGCAATTAGCTGATCTTTTAGGCATATCACGTGACGGACCTTTGGTGTACTGTGCTCCCAGGGAGCCCCAGTTCCTTTCTTTGGAGATGCGTGCTGAGATTGACCGTCAGCTTATCAGAGATGATCGTTGGTAGGTGAATGCGATCAACCTACGTCCAGAGCCTCGGGTGTACTGTAAAATCATCCAGCACAACCTGATACCATAGAGTGGACATTACGAGAGGATCTTCCAGTTGACCCAGTATGTCTTCTACTGCATCTGCACTAGGCAGCCTGTCTGCCTCCCTTATATTATCCTGAGGACAATGATTTGTGCTACGCTGCCTGGTCAGATAGGTAACCTGCCCTACGGATGTCTAATCACTACACTGCTTACCCGCCTAGGTGTTGATTTAGTGGATGAGAGGATTCAGGAGAAGACCTTCTCATTGGTTTTGGACAGGGAGGCCATCTGTAGGACGGGTATGCGGGATGCTCAGGTCAGTGATGATGAGAGGAACGCTCTGGTGCGTCCTCGTACTCGGGTGGAGGTGGTAGACGCTGAGGCAGCAGCAGCAGTAGCCACTAGAGCAGGGGTTCACGGGGGTGATGCTGAGGATGAAGATCGTATGTACATGAATGTGGACTCCATACCTCCTCCATCACTTCCACATTCTACTGGAGTTGATCCATCTCAGACTCTTTCATGCATGGCTGGTCCTTCACGCCCACCATCTGATGATATGATGGGATTACTGCGTGAGATCAGGGAGGTTCAGCGTGCGATGGATTTGAGAGTAGGAGAGCTTCTAGATGCTTAGCGTGCGTCTGATCAGCGGATGGCTGCGTTGACAGCTAGTCTCCAGACGACCCAGACTCAGGTAGCCAGGTTGACTAGAGTCTATGCTAAGGACAATGACAGAGATCGTGAGGCACCGCCTCCTCCATCACCTCCAGCTCCATGATGTATTTTTCTTTTTATTCTTCTTTTGTATTATAGAGTAACTGTCCGGGTTGTGGACTGTACTCTGCTTTGGATATGTAAATAAACTTGCTTTTGGTTTGATGTATATAAAACTTGTTTCTCCCTTTATATGTGCATTATTCTTTTTCTTAATTTTGTCTCAAACAACACAGGTGCTTACAGTGTGTTCTTATTAAAGCATTTAAATTTTATCCTAACTCAGTTCACAAACTTTTGTAGAAGTATACCAGTTTAATAGACAGGGCCTGAGAGCTCTGATACCAAGTTGTCACACCCTAATTCCGCACTGTTCAGAATGGTGTGATGAACCACTAATAAATCAACGGTTCAACCAGGATCTCAAATAGGCTGTGTCCATTTTCTTAAACCATACGCATCTACAATCATAATCAGAGTAAATACATAATAACAGAAGTCTTAAATAAGAAATGAACTGAGAGTCTAATGTGATAATCATAAATAAAATACCCAATAATCTTTCATTGACTGAGACATAAGTAAGTAAAATAATCAATTATATCTCCTCAATAATTTAAATAAAAATCTAATAAAAAATGCATGAGTTGCATTCGCATGACGAATCATGCGTCTCCATTATATCTTCTGCGTCCATCGCCGCAACGTGCCCGTATGCGAGAGCATTCATATAATCTTCCACGGACATACCTACATCATCAACTAAAAATATTTGAATTCAAAAAGGGTGAGCACACATCACGGCTCAGTGAGCAAACAAAACAATGCAACAAACATATGCATGCATTCAATTCATATCTTTGGTCTGGTATATAAGTTTGCAATGTGCTATAGAAAGGTTTGGTGGCCGCCTCGCCTCTATACACAGGGTGTGTAAGCCCACCCAATGGATCAAACACCATTGTCGTCCACATCCACCCCACCATGGAATAGAGATAGAGCTAAAGTGCTTAGGACCGCACCGCATCATACTTCCCCTGATGCTCTACCCATACCAACACGTAAGCCCCTGTTGGCGAGGGCTTGCAAACTAGGCTCGCAACTAACCAATCCTAATGTCAAACAGTGTATCCAAGGCCTCACCCCAACATCCCTCAATACGTTCATAGAGATAGAGCAAAGGCCCCCGACAGAGTCAGAGACTACACGGTCCGAGACCACCTCCCATGATGCCCTACGATGTAATAGTTCTTCTAAGGTAATGGAAAATATGACGATGCTAGTGGACAAGACTTGAGTAGAGATAGGGCTAAAGTGCTTAGGACCGCACCGCATCACACTTCCCCTGATGCCCCACTCGCATCAAGTACACTAACCACACACAAGCATTCACATGCCTATTCCTAGCATCATCATCATCATCATGGTGTAAATAAACTGAATTTAATATGCATGAACAGTAATAACAGGAATAGTAGATGACATGTGATATGCACATTACAATCATACAATCGTAGCATCATACATGGTATTGGACTCAATAAACGAAAACAGTTTATTATTAGCCAATTAGTTTAGGTCTTGTTCCCTCACCTTTGATTGAGTGTAGATCCTCTTTCAAGCTTTAAGAATCACTTTTATATCACTAGAAGAACTTAACAAGTCGATAGATTTTAATTAAAATTAATTCCAACAATCTTAAGCTTGCTGTATTGCTAGGGTCACAGGTTGGGTCGCAGGTAGGGTAGCAATTTTCTGCGACCCAGGGTACAGGGTCGGTCATAGGGTTGGTTACCCATTGACCCTAGGTGCGAACAAAGCCTCCCTTGACTTGAGAGCATTGCGTCGATTCTGTGGTCTAGTAGGGTCGGTTACCAATCGACCCTACATGCTACCACACGTAGTTTGAGTCGACGTTTCATCCTACAGTCCATTCTTTCATGATTGGATCCTTTGGCTTACTTTTATAGTCCAGTCTATAATTGTTTAATGGCTCAAAACTCCAAGTTACACACTTTAATTTGTTTACAATGATTTCCTCCACGGATTCCTTTGGAATTTATCCATGGATGGATGATTTGGGTTTCTCCTAGACCCTACCCTCTTCATGAACTATTCTAGGGTCTTACATAATTCATGGAGAATGTATTCACACCTTAGGTTTGTTGAGATTCAGAGATTTTTCTGAATTTCTTTTCCTTAGTCTTCTTCTCTAATTCTCCTTCTCTTCTCCTTCTCTTCTCTTTCTCTCACTTTCAATTAGGGTTTCAAAAGGAGTGAAAGAGGCTAAGGGACGTCCTATTTATAGAGGAAAACCTCCCAAAATAAGTCCCATAGTGATTAGAAAAGGATCCCCTTGAAATTAGGAAAGTTTCCTAATTATGGTTTTAGTCTGTCATCCTAGGGTCGATGCTAGGGTCGCAGGACCCGTCGACCCTAGGGTCTCAAGTCATCCGACCCTAGGACTGAAAAGTCATGGGTTGGACTCTGTTGAGGTGGGGTCGACCCTACCTGTTTAGGCATGCGACCCTACCCTCAATTTTACTATTTTTGGTCAGTTTCATACCTGGTCTTGTGATTTCCTTCACGCACTTGGTCCACTTGGCTCGACCATGATAGGTAGACCTGGTATAAGGTGGTAAGACCGGTTAGTTTGATACGGGTCTTACATTTAGGGTTTCAATTTGAGTTCTAAAAGAGTGAGAGAGGCTAAGGGACATCCTTTATATAAAGGAAACCTCCATATAGAGTCCCACTTCAATTAGAAAAGTGTCCCCCTCAAATTGGGAAAGTTTCTTAAACATGGAGTCGGTTTTGGGTTCGTACGGTCAATCGTGCGGTCGCATAATCCATCGACTATATATTTTCAGAACAGTCAATCATACATTGTACGATCTCAATATGGTCGACCAAACGTGCGACCGTACCCCTTAAAAATGCCAACGTACTTCCAAAATTTATTGATTTTTAGTTTTTGACTGGTTGCTTTTACACAAACTTAAACAGTCAACCACACCAACTAAATTTGACTTGTGACTTACCTCATCTTGTGGTTTCTTCATATAATTGGTGCACTTGAGTCGATTATGATGGAAACACCGGTCACAACATGAGAACGTAAGGGTAGACTGGGTTAGTGGAGTGCCGGTCTTACAACTCCACCACCCATAAAAGAAATTCCATCCTCAATTTTGCATGTATGGATCTTACAAGCATTGTTATACCCAAGAGTTATGAACAGTATTGAATGAATTTAGTAATGAACCCCTAGAGGCTATGGCATGATAAGGAAACAGTAAATGGAAGGTATAGAACTTCAGATAAGTTACTAAAGCTATGAGCACTAGAATAATGAACTTAAAGAGAAGTTTAATTAATTCTATTGAATAAAACATTAACAAATGTTAATGGTTTATGATCTTGAATCCTTAGCTAAGAGAACTCTGGTAGGCAACTACTCGAACAGCTTGTCGAGGATTACTCTCTAATTAACAATAAGTGAACTAAACCTTTGTTTGGTAGATTAGTTCTTTTGAATTATGCTGAGTTATGTTATGAGATTGATAACATGCTTTTGCACATAACAACATGCCATCCAATAAACAGTATAGTTTACTCATACATATGCATTCTCTTGTGTAAAATCAGTGAAACTCGTAGTGATTTAGAAGCGGGGTGGAATGGGATGCCATATGACCTCTCCATGAAAGGTAGAGTTAGTCTTGATGATTCATGATGTCTGGTTAAGTCAGTAAGGAAGAAGGTGGGTGGAATGGGATGCTAGCACCACTTCTTATCCTACACTGTTTGCATTAACCATATGTAATCTAGCCAAGTAACGATGTCATAAGTGGGGACCGGATGTGGTCAGAAGCTTGGCGAAGTTATGGTCCAGTAATATGGCTAATTAGGTATACATGGTTAGTTGAACATGATTATCTTAATAGTTGTACCCCTAGTCATTAGGAGGTTATGTAATGGCAGTGCAATAAATAGGTGGTATGAACATAGCTGCGATGCTTCCCATACCAGAAGTAGTGTGGATGAGCGGAGGAGTCAACTAGTGGGATTATCATCTCCTCAAGTGCCACGAGGTGGACTTGGGAAGAGTTGTGGATAAGCGAACAGTATAATATGGACTTGTACCTCAACGACGTACCCATACTTGGGGGTGATACTATATGCCTAGTGAGGCGGTATCATCTGATGGGGATGACCCATGTAGACTGGAGACTCCATGTGTCAATTGTCCTGAGCTAGCACTTATAGTTATATACCAGGCCATAGTTGATAGTTGCATGCATATTGTTTGTTGCACGTTTAATTTTCTTACTAAGCTTGGTGGTTAAGCTTACCTTGTGCACACAAATTCTTTTAGATATTGAAGGTACTTCTCGTGACTCTTTTGGTTGTTTTCTGTCATGTGTAGAAGATGAGGACTCTGAGCCTGTAGAGGAGCTATTTGATTCTTGACTGATTCATAGTGTTAAGAATGGGCTTAGGCTATGCCCATGTTTCTTCTGTTTAGATATGACATTCTATTTATTTTGGGTTTACACTGAAAATAAACTATGAACAAAATTTATTGGTTTGGAACATTTGAACGATGAACTTTGTTTATGAATACTCTAGATTTTAAATGTAATAGGTTATTTAGTATTTGTCAGTATTGATTAAATGATTTTAAATTTGTAAGTCTTTCGGTAATTTACTTTCTTTCAAATTTGGATAATTCATCGTTGTAAGAATAAGTTAGTAGATTTTGCTTTGATAATTATTATATTTGGATTGACTTATGGAGTACTGTGATGTGCAATCCTAGAAGGGGATTTCTTGTGCTCAGATAGGATGGAGAGATCCCGTTGCATTCCATAGTACTGATATGTAGGAAAATAGGGTGTGACAATGTTTGGAATAAGAGCATATCACACTATACCATGATAAACCGAAACACTAATAACTGCAAATACAGATATTAAAGAACATGAATGTTGACATTAAGTGAACAGATAATATACAATTATGAATAAACTATAGGTAGAGACCAACGAACAACTCATAACTTAAAAACATAATGCATAAACCAAATGAGATAATCTGTAACAAGTGGAACAATGATTAGGCAAGAAGGGTAGTTAGCTGTAGGTTGTAATCTCTACTCCTACACTTTTAGATGCAAGTCACTACAGGCTTATCTATGAGTTTGATAACCATCTTGAAAATTATACTTATTCTATCGAACAAGCCAAATGGACCAAACTAAAAAATAGATGAAGGATGCTACCACTAACTCCTTCCACCTACTTGACTCCAACTATGGATCTAACTTTATACTTGCAAATACTCTTACGCTTAACCATTGTCTCACCATTTCGTACTGCCAGTGGAAGAAGTAGAAAAGAGACCTGCTGATATTGATGCATTATAAAAGGAGGAAGAAGAGAGAAAGAGAAAAGAGAAGAAGAAAGGAAGAAGAGAGAAACTCTTCTCTCATTACCGTCCAACAAGAGAAAATCCAAAAGAGAAGGAGCAGAAATAAAAAAAAAAAAAAAAAAAAAAGAGGAAGAGAAGAGAGGAAACACATACCTCTGGAGCATCATTCTTGTCACTGGAAAACTCAAAGGAGAGTCAAACCTACTATAAGTGCTCTCTCCCTTTGTGATCTGAATCGTTTAAAGGAAATCATGGAACGTAATGAGTTAAATAATGATTGTAAAAGTAAAACATAGATAAAATGGATTAAGGAGAAAGTCTATAATTATTGAAAGACCAAGAATGTATGAAGGAATCACCATCCATGGTGGAGCCATGGGCAAGTGCACCATCATTCTCAGTTTTGAATATTAAATGGTAGTGCACATGGGATTAACTGGTAGATAAGATGATCCATGGATTTGTAAACCATAGAATGACTATTAGGGATCCTGAGTTGACCATTGGAGACTCGGATCATGTGTAAATGGATGGATTCGAATGCCTTGAGTTCAGATTTGAAGCTCTTCACACTAGATCTGATATCTTGATTAAACGGACAAGTGAAAGGGTATCCATAACTTGGTATGGAAGTCAAGTTTAGAACCCAGACTCGGTATGTAGACTATGAAAAATATGAGAATCACGTCAAAAGAATTTAGAGACCATAAGGCCACGATCTAATGTGTGGTCGATGACCAGCCGCACTGCCTAGCTATCTTAACGTGCGATCGCACAGGTGCCGCATGCCATTCTAACACCAGACTTTGATCAAACTTGTCCGGTGACTCTCTATTAATTAATTAGAATTTATTGAGGCCTTAGAACCCTAAAATAGTATGTCTTGATGCGAAAATCCATCTCCCATCATGTATACCTTAAATAAGTGTTAGTTTAAACCTTGAATAAATTAATCATGGACTGTTATTGCTAACAAGACCTAAAACCAACCCTACAGTGGTTAGGTAAATTTTTTGAGGTGTCGACACTGTCATGCAACTATGGTTCGATCTGCTGTCGATCACGTGCCGTACACCTAGTAGTCGATAATCGTGCGATCAACTATGTGCCGTGCAAGATTTCAATCTTTGGTGGTGACCATCTTAGGTTAACAACTCTGTAGGATTTTTATGAGCTTGCCTATGGGCTTAGATTTCCAAAATCAAATGCTCATGAGTGTTATGTAGGACGTTTCAACAGTTTACACCATAATATAACTTGCTGTTTACTATTTCAATTGGCAAGTAACCCTTGGATATTAGATAAGGAACCTTAGGGATGAGAAACCAAACCCCGTATGACGATAGAAACCCCGGACTTCATGATAAGAAGTCATTCTTAGTATTAAAGCTTTTGTAAGGAAATCCCTACTAGCAAGTATACTGCCCTATGGAGGATTGATGCGGATAACATTTGACTCCTATGGACAGCAGGCTTTCTACAAGCATAGTTATACCTAAGAGTCATGAACAGTAACGAATGAATTTAGTAATGAACCCCTAGATGCTATGGCATGATAAGCAAACAGTAAATGGAAGGTATAGAACTTCAAATAAGTTACTAAAGCTATGAACACCAAAATAATGAACTTAAAGAGAAGTTTAATTAATTTTTTGAATAAAACATTAACAAATGTTATGGTTTATGATCTTGAATCCTTAGCTACGAGAACTCTAGTAGGCAACTACTCGAACGTCTTGCCAAGGATTACTCTCTAATTAACAGTAAGGGAACTAAACCATTGTTTGGTAGATTAGTTCTTTTGAATTATGTTGAGTGATGTTATGAGATTGATAACATGCTTTTGTGTGTGATAACATGCCATCAAATAAACTGTATTGTTTGCTCATACAAATGCATTTTTTTGTGTGCGATCAGTGAAACTCGTAGTGGTTTAGAAGAGGGGTCGAATGGGACGCCTCGTGACCTCTCCATGAAAGGTAAAGCTAGTCTTGATGATTCATGATGTCTGGTTAAGTCAGTAAGAAGAAAGGTAGTTGGAATGGGATGCTTGCACCACGTCTTACCAGTGCTGCTTTGCATTGACCATATGTAACCTAGACAAGTCATGATAATATCCTAAGTGGGGACCAGACGGGATCAGAAGGTTTGCAAAGTTATGGTCCAATAATATAGCTAATTTAGTGGACATGGTTGTTGAATATGATTATCCCGATAGATGTATCCTTAGTCATTAGGGGGTTATGTAATGGCATGGGTGCATTAAAAAGGTGGTTTTAAAAAACCTATGATGGTCCCCATAATCAACGTAGTGTAGATGGGTGGGCAAATCAACTAATGGGATTATCATCTACTCAAGTGCCACGAGGTGGACTTGGGATATGTTGTGGACAGGCGGCTAGCATAATATGCACCTGTACCTCAACAACGTACCCATACTTGGGGATGATACGGTACACCGAGTAAGGCAATATCATCTGATGAGGATGACCCTTATAGACTGGAAACTCTTTGTGTAGGTTGTCCTGAGCTGGCACTTATAGTTATATAACAGACCATAGTTGATAGTTGCATGCGTTTTGTTTGTTGCACGTTTATTTTTATTACTAAGCTTGGTGGTTAAGTTTACCTTGTGCCCATAAACTCTTTTAGATATTGCAGGTACTTCTTGTGACTCTTCTAGTTGTTGTCCGTTTAGTGTGCAAAACGAGGACTCCGAGCCTAAGGAGGAGCCATTTGATTCTTGATCGATTCGTAGTATTGAGTATGGGCTTAGGCTATGCCCATGTTTCTTCTGTTTAAATGGGACATTCTATTTATTTTTGGGGTTTACGCTGAGAATAAAATATGAACAATATTTATTAGTTTTAGAACATTTGAACAATGAACTTTGTTTACGAAAACTTGGGATTTTAAATATCATAGGTTATTTAGTATTTGTCAGCGTTGATTAAATGATTTTAAATTTGTAAGTCTTCTGCTAATTTACTTTCTTTCAAGTTTGGATAATTCATCATTGTAATAATAAGTTAGTAAATTTTACTTTGACAATTATTATGTCTAGATTGACTCATGGAATATCGTGATGTGCCATCCTGGAAGGAGATTTCTTGTGCCCAGATAGGATGGAGAGATCCTGTAGCATTCCATAGTACTGATATGTCGGGAAATGGGGTGTGACATGGACCTTGCTTATATTGCTAGCATCTTATCGAGGACATGGTGGCCTAAGGGTATAGCGGACCAAGGGTCTCTATTGGGATGCGGCCCCATTACTTTTTTTTGCTATGCACATATTAGGCATTAGGTGGTTGCATTATCCTGGGTTCTAGTAAATGGGGGGCAGCACGCCTTAGACCAAAATCTAAGGGGGGGTCCCCTTGTATAAGTAATTTGGCAAAAGAACTTAGGCATCCTGCTTCTTCCCTAGCCTGGTGCATGAGAGGTGAAAGCTGTTGATCCGTAGGTAGGTCCAAAGATGATAGTGGACATCTCAATAAGGCACCTATAGACTCATTACCGTTGACCTAGTACGAGAACAACATCATATTCATTTATGCAAGAAATGTGTACCTGATTTTCTCACTGAGTTGGGATGGGAGCTCACCCCTCATATTGATACATCTTTTAGATTCTGATTCAGGAGCCTTTTCTATGGCGGATTTCGTAGAGTCCTATCACACCCCATTCCCGATGCATCGGTAGTATAGAATGCCACGAGATCTCTCCATCCTATTCGGGCAGAAGAAAATCCCCTTCCAGGATCGCACAGTCATAGTACTCCACAAGTCAAACCAGGCATAAAAATTATCAGAGTAAATTTACCTTCTTATTTTAAAACATAGGATAATTTAATCTAGAAAAAAATAAATTAATGGAAGACTTACACATTTAAAACCATTAAATCAATGCTTACAACTTACTAAATAAGTTATTATATTAAAAGTCCAAAGTTTTCACAACTGCGATTCATTGTTTAAGTATTCAAAACCAACTAATCAAAAATAAATAAACCAAATTAAATTGTTTTCAAATCAATAGTGTTGTTCAAAGTTTATTTGCTACGTAAACCCAAATAAATAGGATAGTCCCAACTATAAGGAAAGAAAACATAGGCACAACCTAAATCCATCTTCAGCTCTATGGAACACTTCAAGAATCAGATTACTCCTCTTCAGGTTTAGAGTCTTCATCCTCCACATCAGATGGACTGCAACCCGACGAGTCATGAGAAGTACCTGCAATATTTAAAAAGATTTTGTGCGTATAGGGTAAGCTCAACCACCAAGCTTAGTAAGAAAACTAAACATGCAACAACAAATATGCTTACAGCTATTAACTACGATCAGGTACATAACTGTAGATGCCAGCTCAGGACAACCTACACATGGAGTCTCCAGGCTGCACATGTCGCCCCCATCAGAACTAATACTGTCCCACACACAGAGCACAACAACATTCCCCAACTGTGGATCCGTTGTTGAGGTACAGGTCCGTATTCTACCAGCCACCTATCCATAACTCATCCCAAGTCCACAATCCATTAGGCACTTGAGGAGATGGTAATCCCACTAGTCGACTCACCCTTCCATCTCATTATGTCCAGCATGGTGAGCATCGTAGCTATGTTCATACCACCTTTGTATTCACCAATGCCATTACATAACTCCGCCAATGGCTAGGGGTATAGTTATCGAGATAATCATGTTCGACTAGCCATGTTTACCTAATTAATCATTTCACTGGACTGTAACATCACCAAGCTGTTGACCCTGTCCAGTCCCCACTTAGGACATCGTGACTTGGGTAGGTTACATATGAACAATGCAAAGCAGAGGCAGTAAGAAGTGGTGCAAGCATCCCATTCCACCTACCTTTCTCCTTGCTGACTTAACCAAACATCATGAAACAACAAGACCAGCTTTACCTTTCATGGAGAGGTCATGAGGAGTCCCATTCCACCCTACTTTCTAACCACTACGGGTTTCACTGATCGCACAAAAGAACATGCATATGCATGAGAAAACAATATAGTTTATTGGACGGCATGTTATCACACACAAGGCATCTTATCAATCTCATAACATCACTCAACATAAATTAAAAGAATTGATCTACCAAACAAAGGTTTAGTTCCCTTACAGTCACTTTGAGAGTAGTCCTCAGCAAGTCGTTCAAGTCATAGTCTACCAGGGTTCTCGTAGCTAAGGATTCAATATTATAAACAATAATATTTGTTAATACATTGTTCCATAGAATTACTTAAACTTCTCCTTTAGTTCACTACTCGGGTGTTCATAACTTAATAGATCATCCAAGGTTTAATACCTTCCATTTATTGTCTACTTATCATGCTTTGGCATCCGGGGTTTCACTACTACATTCACTTGTCACTATTCACAACTCTTGGGTTTATCTACACTTGTAAAAAGCCTGCTATTCATAGGAATCTAGTGCTATCCGCACCAATCCTCCATAAGATGGCACATGTTGGCAAGGTTTTCCTTCTAAACGCCTTAATACTGAGAAGGACTTCTTATCATGAAGTCAGGGGTTCTAGTTTCTCATTCTTAAAGTTTCTTATATGCTGTCCAAGGTTACAACCAATTTAAATACTAAACAGCAAGTAGCATTATGGTGTAACAAGTTGAAACCTCCTACATAACACCATGAGCATCTGATTTTTGAATATTTAAATCTATAGATAGGCTTTCATATATCCTGTAGAGACACTGACCAAGGATGGTCATTAACTGAGCTCGGTACCATGTGCGCACGTAGTCGACTGCACTGTCATTGGCCACAAGGTGTGTGGCACTAGGTTGATCGCACGTCGAACCATGGCTATGTGGCACTGTCGATGCCACATATACTTACCTAACCTCTATAAGGTTGGTTTCTAGTCCCATCTTATCATAGAATCTCATGATTAATGAGTTCAGGATGTACCCCATCTCATATTTTCAGTATTCACGATGTATGATACATTTCCACATTGAACCATACAAATTTCAAGGTTCTAGCCCCTCGATAAATTTTAATAAATTATCAGGGAGTCACAGATCGAGTTTGGTCTACTTTTGGTGTTGAAATGGCATGCGGCACATGTAAAACCGCACGCCACTTAGGCCAGGTCGTGCGGCACATCATAGACCACACGTTAGATCGTTGCCATCTGGACTCTGAATTTCTTTTGACATGTTTTTCACATTCTTAAGGGTCTACACTCTGAGTTTTGTTTCGAAACTCCACTTCTATGCATAGTTATGGATACCGTTTCGATTCGACAAACTATTGGGTCTCCCATGGTCATTCTAGAGTCTCTAACAATCATTCTTTGCTTTCTATCATTTCATGGATCCCTTTTTAATTATGTAAACACTCCATTCATCAGTTTTACAAATCGTGGCTGGGATCCAATACTTCCTCAACCATGCTTTGCATTCTTCCCATTCTTCCTTTCAAGTTTTCCAGCAAGCAGATCAACGCTTTAAAGGTTGGCCTCTTTCTTCCCTTCTCCTTTTCTGCGTTCTCTCCTGCTGGAAAGAAGAGTTTCCTTCTCTCTTCTTCCTTTCTTCTTCTCCATTCTTCTTCCTCCTCTTTGGTCGTGCATCAGAGCTCTCTCTCTTAATCTCCTTTCTTTTATTTTGGTTAGATTTAAGAGAATGGAGAGAATAAATCTCTTTATACACAAAATTGGTAATCATGGGGAACTATTTTGGAATTGAAACGATTCTCCTCCCTCTCTTTCCATTTTAGACTCAAACATGGATGGATACCATGAATAGAGTCAATCCTTATCGGCTGTGGAGGGAGAAAATAGATTTTCGAACAGTGGATCCCGCACATGGTCGGTCTCAAACTAGCTCAGTGCACAGGAGGTGTGGCTGAACCGTATGGTCGGTAGTCAACCACACACCCTCTACATAGTGGCGGACCTCATTTTGGTCCTCTAGTTCTAGGCGCGTGCACGTTAAACCTTTAGGGTTCGTATAAGCAAGGACCAAGACATTTCCTAGCACTCTTTGGTGTGCTCTACCACCATAAGGGATTAAATCTAATCTCTTGACATCGCCTATCATTTAATTCCTTGCCTTGCTCACATCATACGATATGCTCATACGTAGGAAGGCCCAACTCATGCCCATAATAGATGTATCGTAATTGGATTTGGGCACGGGTCTTACAACTCCACCCCCTAAAAAAAATTTCATCCTCGAAATTTATGTGTAACTACGCCCGCAATCATAGGGGTGACTCACATTCAACATTAATCCACCTTCTTTTAAATTCTAAAATCCTATGGCCTTATGGTCCTCTTTACTAGACTTGATTCCACAAGGTATTGAGACGTGAGAATCTCTCACTTTTCTGTTTGTTTAATAGTCAAAAGTTCCACTGTATACATGAGTCAACCTGTAGTTGAGGTGATTTAAGCCTTCAATAGTCAAAGGTTCCACCATACCAAACGAACCTGCTTAGGTTGGGGTAGTTAGGAAGTCGGTGAGTAGGGTCTGTGATGTTTCCTCACAACACCCGTGGAATACAGCATGATCACTAGCGTAGTCATGGAATGGCCATCTGGTGGTATAGTCACATATATTTGATCCTCTTAAGGTTAAATATCATACATTTATCTTCGTTCAACTCTTCTTACTCCTTAAAGAGAAATCTCTCGTGATTTCTACCTCCTTTGAGAGTGACGAAAGTCAAACCCCTTTTTCCTTCACTACTTTTATTTCTCTCAAGTCTTTCTCAGATTATTTTTCTTATCTTTTCTTTCATGATCCTCAATTAAGCGTAATATCAACGTACCTCTTTTTTCTCTGCACCAACTTTAAATATTCATAAGTCATGCATATTAAATTAACTTTGTTGAGACATGTCATCCTCTTTCATTGTCTTTTCCACTCTTCAAGTGCTCAACATGAACGTCCATCTCATTTACTGAAGAATTTCATATATTCTGAATTCATGTCCACATAAATCCTCTATCTCTTTTGATTTCCTGTAAATAAGATATAGTACAAGTATCCTCTACTATAAAATGTTTATTTCTCCATCTTGTGTTGCTCATAATCTTTCCTTTGAGATGTAGAGATTTATTAACTTTCAGAATATATCTTGTAATTTACGGTTCTCTAAGTTTAACATTTTCCATTCTCATAGAAGTAGTATATCAACTCTCTATGCACTTTAAGATTAGGTTTCCAAATGCATAAATAAACACAACATACTTTAATATTCGGAGGTTAAAAGAAACACCAGTCGGCACAGCAAGGTCACTGACCCTGGTTGTCACACCTCAATTCTGGACTAACCAGAATAGTGTGATGAACCATAAATAAACCAACGGTTCAACCAAGATTTCCGTTAGGTAGTACCCACCATATCAACCACACACACATTCCATAGAAATAATTCGAGATAAATAACAAATAAGCAGAAGTCTTATAGATAATGAACTGAGTGTCTAATAATGATATAATAATTATCTAATCCAATTATTTCTCAAAAACTCAAGACATAAAGATAAATAATCCGTTACATGTCCCAATAATCAAATATAGCTAAACTAATAAAAAAATACACAAGTTGCACTCGCATGAAGGATCATGCGCAACTTCAACAACTTCTACGTCCATGGCCACAAAATTTCATACATCGGTGCATTTACATAATCTTCAACAGTAAGACCTGCATCATCAACTAAAGTATTCAACGTCAAAAGGGTGAGCACACATCTTGGCTCAGAGAGCAAATAAAATATTACAACAAACATATGCATGCATTCAATTCATATCTTTGGTCTGATTTTTAAGTTTGCGATATGCTATAGAAAGGTTTGGTGGCCCTCGCACCTCTATACATTAGTGTGTGAATCCACCCAATGGATCAAGCACCATTGTCATCCCACATGCACCCACCATCGAATAGAGATCGAGCTAAAGTGTTTGGATTCAATACTACCAACACTTCCCCTAAAGCCCTACCCATACCAACACGTAAGCCCCTATTGGCAAGGGCTTACAAATTAGGCTCGCAACTAACCAATCTTAAATGTCATCCAATATATCCAAGGCCTCACCCCAGCATCCCTCAATTTGTCTATAAAGATAGAGCTTAGGCCCCCCGGTAGAGTCGAAGACTACACGGTCTGAGACCACATCCCCTGATGCCCTACGACGTAATAGTTCTGGTAAGGTAATGGCGATATGACAATGTCAGTGAACAAGACTTGAGTAAAGATAGAGCTAGAGTATGGTGACCAAGTCAAGACCACCATGCCACGTCCCCCCTTGATCGTCCACTCGCATCAAGCATACTAACCACACACATATAATTACATGTCTATTCCTAGCATCATCATCATCATTATATTATAAATAGATAGAAATAAATATGCATGAGTAGTAATAGCAAGAATATTGGATGACATGTGAGATGCACATTACAAACATACAAGCATAGAATCAATCATGGCAATGGACTCAAATAAATAAATAGTTTGTTATTTTCCAATTAGTTTAGGTCTTGTTCCCTCACCTATTAGCAAAACTTTATCTCCTTCCAAGCCTTATAATTCTCTTTGAATTGATTTAATAACCTAAAAGTTATATGAATTTAAGTTAGGGTTCATATGTAACATGTTACAGTAGTCAAAAATTGAAATAGAGCACTGATATGTGTCAAAAATTGAAATAGAGCACTGATATGTGTCTGATTGGTCCTATGGTCCCATACTGTGTCGACCTTACTGCCTATGGTCGATACCCTACGATCACATATGGTGCGAACGTAGATGCGACCATATGGTTTCTGAAATCTTCCCGAATGCCTATGGTCAATCCTCTGGTCATGCTGGTCATGCTATGATCAACCGTAGCTACGACCTTAAGACTTTTGGTCACCAATTACATTCAATTTGAGTTCTTCTTGGGTCAACTCCTCGGCTTTTCTCTTGGGTTCATACTAAGCTTATCCTATGGTCATCATTAGTAGTTTCTCATCAACCAATATCACCCAACTCACTCCTCATGATTAGCCTTGGGATTTACTCAAGGAATCACACAGATCATACTAGTTTGACATCTCCAATCCCCCATAGAAGCTTTATTCCTAGAAAAATTACATCTTTAGGGATTAGGTTCATACCCTTACCTATGGTAGAGAGCTAAAATCTTCTTAGCAAAACCTTCTTCTTAGTCTTCTCTTCTTCTCCTTCCTTTCCTTCTCTTCCTCTAGGGTTTACTATTGTTCTAAAAGAGTAAAAAAGGTTGAAGGATGTCCTTTATATAGAGAATAATTCTCCATATAGAGTTCTCCAACATTAGGAAAGAAATCCCCCTTAAATTAGGAAAGTTTCCAACTCGGAGTCTGGTCTGGGGTCTCACAATCGATGGCTTACGATCACAGAATCCATCGGCCGTAGGGTCAAAAACATCAATCGTAGGTTCATTGATCAGTGACCTTTGTTTCTTTCCATATGATCGACCATACCTACCCAGGTATGCAACCCTACGTATACTTTTGAGCATTTTAACTCGGTTCATACCTGGTTTTGTGATCCATCTTTACACGGTCAGTCCACTTGGTCCAACAATGATGGGAAGACCTGGCACGACACGATTAGACCAAGTTAGTGGAGTACGGGTCTTACACTGGTTCCTACCACAATCAGTTGGTTTCCTTCTGGTTGAGGTGTTTGGCTCACTGGGTGTGGGAACTTACTCATGGTATGACCTACCTTGTGGCAAACAGAGCATCTAAAAAAGTAAGGGGGAAAATCCGTATGTATAGGGAATCGGGGTCGTTGTGGTAATTGGACTCGCCTGTGAATTTCTCTGATTTCCCTTCTCTCTGCAATGGGGGCGGCCACTGGCTCGCATGCCTGAGGTGCATAGTTAGCTAGAAAAGCTTCTCTGAAGACATTCTAGGTGATAACACCATGGCATTCTCGTAGTACTGGTTGTATGCCCAGCCACCAAGCATAGGGTTTCACCTTCTAATTGGTGTAGCACACATCTCCTTAAGTTCACCCAGTAGCTGAAGGATTCCCATGACCTCCACCCTGTTCTGGACCCAGTTCTAAGACTGTTCCCTGGAGTTGCTTCCTCCAGTAAATTTTCCAGGCCATTCTTTTAAAAATATGCACATCTCCTTCAACGTAGGAATTTTGTTTAAACTAGACACACCATTTTGAGAATTGTTTAATGCCATAACTGAAGGTTTTTCGGTTGAACCAGGGGAAAATTTTAATTGTTAATCATGTCGCGAATAGAATGGTTCACGTATAACATCATGCAATAGAATAGGTATGCTTAAGGTCAGCAATAGTTAGTCAATAGGGATATCGCAGATGTACAAGTGAACAAATCTAATCGGAGTAACTATAGTGAAAAATATAAGACCTATGGCTACATACTAGGTGTGGATGGGACGTTCGGTACATGTTCAATCGCACGTCAATGTCCTCGGGTTAAAACAGGGTGCAACATGTTTTGGCTCATTGCCTTCATTTTAACTTGGTGTTTGGTTGGAAAACACACACTTGTCATAATACTCTCTCTCAGAAGTTCCTTAGGTGATTCCAAGCTAATACTTCCTCGTCCATCATCATATCACTTCATTAAGGTAACTTTTCATTTAGATTTCCTCATTTTCTACCCTAAAGACATTTAGTTTCAAATGCTGGGTGATATTCCATATAATAGTTTGGAACGATGGCGTTTTGTCCCCAAATCACTTTAAGAAAGTTCCATTATACATGCTGTAACGTTTATACTCATTTTTATCCATTCTTGTAGATCATTTAAGTCAAAAATCACATTTGTTTGCTATTCCCTCAAAATTCATAATCAGTTTTGCTTATCATTTGTTTCTCATCAACCAATAATGTATTTGTCCTTTATTATAGATCAATCAAACCTCCATTCACAAATTATTAACTTCTCAATCACCAATTTCCTTTCAGTTGTTAAATCATTCAACATTTATTAAACACCACTTATGATTTCTTATTCAAACACATCTCCCTTCCTTGACAGATTTCATTCCATCACAATAGGACCATTTGCAATGGTTTCTCCAAACATTTTGGTTTATCGTAGGAAAGAGTCATCCATTGCGGGGGCAACAAGGTTTGCATTTTCATAGTCTTAAATATATGACCAGCAACGATTTTAGTTAGCAGAGGTAGCAAAGGCTTGGCATCGCTTTAAAAGTAGACCGATTGAATCAGGTCGGTATGTGAGATTTAACGAATCGGAATGATCCCCAATTCATCAAGCGTTCATCGATATGGGTTGATAACCAATTCTTCAATACCAAATACCTACATGTTCTAACCTCGAAAAGCAATTCTATTGTACTCTTCAAGTAGAACAAGGTATGGCAAAAGATGCAGATGATTCATCCTTATGCATTTCCTATTGGGTACTGGGGCGAGAGATTATTTTGGACATTCCTAGTCTTGCCCATCTCTTAAATATCTCATTACAAGGTGAATTAGTCTATGTAGAGCCAAAGATTCCAGTTGTAGCTGAGTGGGAGCTTGCACTGATTCTGGAGAAGATGATGTTGGGTCCCAAATTAAGAGAAAGTAACTGTCGACCAGTTACCAGAGTATACAATCGCATTATAACACAACATTGTTCCCAGAAGTGGTCATAGGGATGCCATTGTGCATTTCTGTGAGTTTATCGCTTATTGCCTCACAGTGCAATGGTAACTCTATCTACCGTATTTGATTATGAAAACAATGATTACTTCAGCACTATATTCTTGGTCTGGTAGTCTTCCTTATGGAAGGTTTCTTACTCATTTATTCATTCAGTTGGAAATAAACCTTCCTCTCGATGATTATGTGGAGCAATCTGTCCATTCTGACTTTGGTTGGAATTCTCTATACAGGCATAGCCTTCACAATATCATGCTCAATGATGACGAGTTAGAGGAGATTCCTCAACTACGTTCATGATCTAGGCTATGGTCGATAAAGCAATTTCAATGTAGGGTGATTCCATATTTATCCAGAATTGAGTCAGCTTCAACAGATGATAACATTGATCCGACATACATTCCTACAGATTCTTCTCTTGTTCAAAGATCAAAAGACTTGGCACTCTTAGCAATTGAATAAGGAGATGCGCTACAACAGGGAGGGGTTTGTGATGATGTGTTGCAAGTGATGATTCCTCAGACGGAGGTTCTTGATACTGTAGAGCTGCATAGTGTGTTGGTCGATGCTCACGCTCTTATGTCTGAGTTATTTAAGTACCATCGAAAAGCACAGATAACACTTTCATCTAACGAGTAACGCATACCTCATGGTACCTCAGGTGTGGATTGACGTATGATAGCGATTGAGAATGCAGCATTACAGATATTCGACATTCAAGTAATTGCAGAGAATTAAGATTCCTCTTTTTAGGATATGTTAATTCTAACAGGTCTCATTTCTTCTTCTGCCATTGGCAATACGAGATAGTTGGATGAAAAGTACACCTAGGGAAACTTGCAAGTATGAGGTTAGATCCAAAGCTGGAGTCAAGTAGGCTGATGGAATCAATAGTAACGTCCTTCATTGGTTTACCAGTTTGATCCACCGGGCTTGTATGGTAAATAGAACAAGTCTGATTTTTAGGATGGTTATCAAACTTATAGATAAGCCTGGGGTTACTTGCACTATAAAGTATAAGAGTAAAGATTTTAAACTTAATTCTAACTACCCTTCCCGCTTAATTCTTATTTTACTTATTACAGATTATTTCATTTGGTGTGTACATTATGCTTTTAATTTTTGTCATTGTTATTTTGGTTTCTACTTACAGTTTATTCTAGTTTGTTTATTATTTATTCCAATAAAACCCTCTAGTATCAGGGTATATTGGATTCTTTGTGATTATATTGGTTTGATATTATCTTTTATTTCCAGCACAGTGGATTGTTAGTGGAATAACGCAAAATGCTTTGATATAAACTTCTGGTGTCAGAAAATATTGGATTAATAATGGTCATATCGTGATATGTGCACTGATATCAAACATTGTCACACCTGGTTCCTGACATATCGATACTATAGAATGCAACAGGATCTCTCCATCCTATCTACGCACAAGAAAATCCCCTTCCAAGATCGTATAGTCACGGTACTCCACAAGTCAAACCAGGCATAATAATTATCAGAGTAAATTTACCTTCTTATTTTTAAAACATAAGATTATTCAATCTAAAAGAAAATAAATTAGCAGAAGACTTACACATTTAAAACCATTAAATCAACACTGACAACTTACTAAATAAGTTATTATATTGAGAAAATATTTCATCTACACCCCATCAAAGATTGCTAACATCATCTACACCCACAAGATTGCAAAAACTTCACCTACCACCCAAAAACTTTGTTGTGCTAATCAAAGAAGTCCACTCTGTCGCAAGATTCCTGTTAGATGCTGATGTCAGCTGCATTGGGAAATTTGATTGACGATATTTGTCACACCCCAATTCTGGACTAACCAGAGTAGTGTGATGAGTCATCAATAAACCAATGATTCAACCAAGATCTCGTATAGGTCGTACCCTCCATATCAACCACACACACATTCCACAGTAATAATCAAAGATAATAAGAAAATAAGCAGAAGTCTTTATAAATAATGAACTGAGTATCTAAAAGTGATAAAAAAAATATTTAATCCAGTTATCTCTAAATAACTCAAGACATAAAATAAAATAATCAATTACATGTCTGATAATCAAAATAGCTAAACTAATCAAAGACACACTGATTGTGTCACACCCCAATTCCGCACTATTCAAAACGGTGTGATGAACCGCTAATAAACCAAAGGTTTAATCCAGGATCTCAAATAGGTTGTGTCCATTATCCTAAACCATACACATCCACAACCATAATCAGAATAAATACACAATAGTAGAAGTCCTAATATTAAATGAACTGAGAAATCTAATTGTGATAATCATAAATAAAATATCCAATTATGCTGTATCAACCGAGACATAAATAAATAAAATATCAAATTATATTTCCTTAACAGTTCAAATAAAAATCTAATCGAAAATGCATGAGTTGCACTCGCATGAGGACTCTATCTTCAGCCTCCATTGCAGCCACGTGCCCGTATGCAGGAGCATTCATATAATCTTCCACAGTAGTACCTGCATCATCAACTAAAAATATTCGAATTCGAAAGGGTGAGCACACATCACGGCTTAGTGAGCAAACAAAACAATGCAACAAACATATGCACACATTCAATTCATATCTGTGGTCTGGTATATAAGTTTGCAATGTGCTATAGAAAGGTTCAGTGGCCGCCTCGCCTCTATACACAGGGTGTGCAAGCCCACCCAATGGATCAAACACCGTTATCGTCCACATCCACCCCACCATGGAATAGAGATAGAGCTAAAGTGCTTTGGACCGCACCGCATCACACTTCCCCTGATGCTCTACCAATACCAACACATAAGCCCCTGTTGGCGAGGGCTTGCAAACTGGGCTCGCAATTAACCAATCCTAATGTCAAATAGTGTATCCAAGGCCTCACCCCAGCATCCCTCAACACATCCATAGAAATAGAGCTAAACCCCCCGACAGAGTCAGAGACTACACGGTCCGAGACCACCTCCCCTGATGCCCTACGACGTAATAGTTTTGCTAATGGCGATACGACGATGTCAGTGGACAAGACTTGAGTAGAGATAGGGCTAAAGTGCTTAGGACCGCACCGCATCACACTTCCCCTGATACCCCACTCGCATCAAGTACACCAACCACACACAAACATTCACATGCCTATTCCTAGCATCATCATCATCATCATGTTGTAAATAAACTGAATTAAATATGCATGAACTGTAATAACAGGAATAGTAAATGACATGTGATATGCACATTACAATCATACAATCAGAGAATCATACATGGGATTGGACTCAATAAACGAAAATAGTTTATTATTAGCCAATTAGTTTAAGTCTCGTTCCCTCACCTTTGTTGAGTGTAAATCCTCTTTCAAGCTTTAAGAATCACCTTTATATCAATAGGAAAACCTAACAAGTCGATAGATTTTAATTAGAATTCATTCCGACAATTTTAAGCTTTCTGTAAGGCTAAGGTCTTAGGATGGGTCACAGGTTGGGTCATAGGTTTCTATGACCCCAGGGTATAGGGTCGATCCTAGGGTCGATTGTCCCATCAACCCTAGGTGTGACCGCAGCTTCCCTGGACTTCCTGGGAGCTAGGGGTCGATCCTGTGGTCAGGTAGGGTCGATTCCCAATCGACCCTATGTGCGACCGCACGTGGTTTGAGTCGATCTTTTCATTCTACAGTCTATTCTTTCATGTTTGGGTCCTTTGGTTTACTTCTACAGTCCATTTTATGCTTGTTCTATGACTTAAAACTCCAGGTTACTTCCTTACATTGTCTACCATGATTCCCTCCATGGATTCCATTGAAATCTTCCCATGGATGAATGATTTGGGTTTATCCTAGATCATAATCTCTTCATGAACTATTCTAAGGTCTTAAACAATTCATGGAAATCATATCCATACCTGAGGTTTGCTGAGATTCAGAAGTTTCTCTGAATTTCTTCTCTTTAGTCTTCTTCTCCAATTCTCCTTCTCTTCTCCTTCTCTTCTCTTTCTCTCACTTTCAATTAGGGATTCAAAAGGAGTGAAAGAGGCTAAAGGACGTCCTATTTATAGAGGAAAACCTCTCAAAATCTGTCCCAACGAGTTTAGGAAAGGTTCCCTTTGAATTAGGAAAGTTTATTAATTTTCGGTTTCTGTCAGGTTGCCTAGGGTCGCAGATCCCATCGACCCTAGGGTTTCAGTTGTCCGACCCTAGGACTAAAAGTCATGGGTCTGACTTCCTGATGAGGTGGGGTCGACCCTACCTGTTTAGGTATGCGACCCTACCCTTAATTTTATAGTTTTTGGGTCAGTTTCATACCTGGTCCTGCTATTTCCTTTACGCACTTGGTCCATTTGGCTCGACCATGATCGGTAGACCTGGTACGAGGTGGTAATACCGTTTAGTTCGATACGGGTCTTACAGATTGCACTTGCATGACAGATCATGCACATCTTCTATAACTTCTATGTCTATAGCTGCCATGTGTCCATACGACGACACATTTACGTAATCTTCCATAGTAGTAACTACATCATTAACTAAAAATATTCAATGTCGAAAGGGTGAGCACACATCATAGGTCAGTGAGCAACCAAAACAATGTGCAAACATATGCATGCATTCAATTCAATATCTTTGGTCTGGTTTTTAAATTTGTAATATGCTATAGAAAGGTTTGGTGGCCCCCGCACCTCTATACACTAGTGTATGAATCCGCCTAAGGAATCAAACACCATTGTCGTCCCACATGCACCCACCATGGAATAGAGAAAGAGCTAAAGTGTCTGGATCACACACTTCCAACACTTCTATAGATGCCCTACCCATACCAATACGTAAGCCCCTATTAGTGAGGGCTTGCAAATTGGGCTCGCAACAAACCAATCCTAATGCCATCCAGTGTATCCAAGGCCTTACCCCAGCATCCCTCAATACATCCATAAAGATAGAGCTAAGGCTGTGTTTGGTATCATTTTTGTTTTTGATTTTTATTTGTTTATCAAAAATTATTTTTGAAATCATTTTTGCTCAAAAATAAAATGTTGTTTGGTAGCTACAATAAAAATAGATGGTATAATGAGAAAATGATTTGGTATAACAATAAATTTTTCTTTCAACATCACATACAGAGTTAACATCAGTAAAATGAATAAGCAACAACAAGAGAAGGTAAAAAAACCATTGAACAAGTGCTAAAACATAACAATGGAAGAAAAGAAATACTTTTACCTAAACCTACCCAGAATATTGGAAATTTCTGGTTTTACTAAAAACTAGGACTGTGGGAGGATAAAAAATAAGATACAAATGTCTCAGAATGAGCAATACCTGACTTCAGGGGTGGTGGTGATGTTTTGGACCAACTGCATACTACGGATTTCGATAGCAACCCAATAGTGACAAACAGTGGGCACACCTCAGGCCTAATCCAACGATTAATTGAAACCATTGGAGAACTACTGCAGGGAACGGAATAGAAATAAAAAATTCAGGACAAAGCCTTACAGAAGAAGAAACAGGAACCGTTTCTCGACCAAACCAGTTCATTTTTTAGGGTGACTACTTCAATCCAGTAACTCACCTTCAGTTCGGGCTTAGATGGACCCGTAGATTTCACCTCCAATCATCATCGTCATCATCAGGCAGCTTTAATTTTTGTGCTATTTTAGTTTTTTGGTATCATTTGTTGGTGTAAGATCCGCACTCCACTAACTTGGTCTAACCGTGTCGTGCCAGGTCTTCCCATTATTCCTGGACCAAGTGGACTGAGCGTATGAAGATAGATCACAAACCAGGTATGAGAATCAAGTTAAAAACACTAAAAACATACCTAAGGTCACATGCCTGGGTAGGTATGGTCAACCATAAGGAAGGGAACCAAAAATTCAAATCCAAAATCCGACAGTCGATGATTTCGACCCTACAGTTGACGATTTATGCGACCGTATGATCGACTATGAGAACCGAGATCAAACTCTGAGTTTTGGAAACTTTCCTAAACTAAGGGATTGCTTTCCTAATTGAAAGAGGACTTTATATGGATAATTTTCCTCTATATAAAGGACGTACCTCAGCCCTTTTTCACTCCTTTAGAACATTAGTAAACCCTAGAGAGAGAGAAGGAAGAGAAGGATGAGAAGGAGAAGAGGAAAAAGCTAAGGAAAAGAATTTGCTGAGAAGAGATTGGCTCTCTATTACAGGCAAAGGTATGAAACGAATCTTTGAATATGTAAACTCTAAGGAATAAGACTTCTATGAAAGATAGGAAATATCAACCTATTATGATCTATGTGATTTTCTTAAGAAAATCCCAATGAGAACCAGGAGTGAATTTGATGATTAGGGTTGACAACCATTGGATTATCTTAGAATAAACCTCATTGAAGAACAGAAGAATTGACCCAAGAAAAACTAGAATTTCATGTAGACTGTGACCAAAAATCTCAAGGTCGCAACTACGGTCGACCATAGCATGACCAGTATGACCAGAGGATCAACCAAGGGCATTCGGGAAGATTTCAGAAATCATATGGTCGCAGCTACGGTTGCACCATATGCAACCATAGGGTATCGATCGTAGACAGTATGGTCGATACAGCATGAGACCATAGGACTAATCAGACACCTATCAGTACTTTGTTTCGGTTTCTGACTACTGTAACATGTCACATATGAACTCTAACTTAAATTCATATAACTTCTAGGTTGTTAAATCAATTCAAATAGTGTTTCAAGGCTTTGAAGGACATCGAAAAATTGCTAACAGGTGAGGGAACAAAACCTAAACTAATTGGATAATAACAACTATTTATTTTTATTGAGTCCAATGCCATGATTGATTCTATGCTTGTATGCCTGTAATGTGCATCTCACATGTCATCCAATATTTTTGCTATTACTATTCATGCATATTTAATTCTGTTTATTTATAACGTGATGATGATGATGATGCTAGGAATAGGCACGTGAATGTATGTGTGTGGTTGGTGTGCTGGATGCGAGTCGAGCATCTGGGGGAGGACGTGGCATGGTGGTTTTCGACTTCATCACCAGACTCTAGCTCTATCTCTACTCAAGTCTTGCCCACTGACATCATCATAATCGCCATTACCATAGCAAAACTATTACGTCGTAGGGCATCAGGGGAGGTGGTCTCGGACCGTTTGGTCTCTGACTTTACCAGGGGGCCTTAGCTCTATCTTTATGAAGGTATTGAGGGATGCTGGGGTGAGGCCTTGGATACACTATTTGGCATTAGGATTGATTAGTTGCGAGCCCAGTTTGCAAGCCCTCGCATAAGGGCTTACGTGTTGGTATGGGTAGGGCATCAGGGGAAGTGTTAGCCGTGTTTCATCCGGACACTTTAGCTCTATCTCTATGCCCTGGTGGGTGAATGTAGGATGGCAATGGTGTTTGATCCATTGGGTGCATTCACACACTCGTGTATAGAGGTACGACAGCCACCAAACTATAGCACATTACAAACTTATAAACCGAACCAAAGATATGAATTGAATGCATGCACATGTTTGTTGCATTGTTTTGTTTGCTCACTGAGCAGTAATGTGTGTTCACCCTTTCGGCGTCAAATTTTTTTAATTGATGATGCAGATCCTACCATTGAAGAATATATGAATGCGTCGACGTATGGACATGTTGCTGCAATGGACGTAGAAGCTGAAGAAGGTGTGCATGATTCATCATGCTAGTGCAACCAATGTGTTTTTGCTTAGGTTTAGTTATAGTTTGAACATCAAATTATAGTTCATTATCTATAAGACTTCCACTTATTTGTTTTTTATCTCAGATTATTAATGTGGAATGTGTGTGTAGTTTGATATGGTGGGTACGACCTCTGCGAGATCCTAGGTGAACCGTTGGTTTATTGGCGGTTCATCACACCATTCTAGTTAGACCAAAATTAGGGTCTAACAACTTGGTATCAGAGCATCTCAGGTTCTACCCATTGTCCTAACTACTTTTACATGAGTCATGAACTAAGTTAGGATAAAATTTAAGTGCTGTAATAAGAACATACCATAAGCACCTGTGTTGTATGAGACATAAATTAAGAAAGAGAATAATGCACATATGTAAAGGGAAAACCAATTATATATATATATATATATATATATATATATATATATATATATATATATATATATATATATATATGTTGAATAAAAATAAGACAAATGTACATCCAATTCAGAGTACAGTCCATAATCCGGACAGTTACTTTGTATTATAAAAAGAAAAAGATATAAATGGCAATCATGGAGCTGGAGGTGCTGGAGGAGATGGTGCCTCATAATCTCTATCATAGTCCTTAGCATTTACTCTCACGAGCCAGGCCACCTGAGTCTGAGTCACTCGGAGACAAGTTGTCTGATTTGCTATCCGCTGGTCTGTAGAGCATTGGGCATCTACAAGCTCTCCTACTCTCTAATCAGTCTAGCGTGAGCCTCTCGAATCTCACGTAACAGCCCCATCATGTCATCTGGTGATGGTCGTAAAGGGCCAGCGGAATGAGAAGCCCTAGAAGGGCTAGCTCCAGTAGAATGCTGTGGAGATGGAAGATGGATGGCATCCACATCCATGTATATCCGATCATCATCATCCTCATCATGACCCTCATGTGCCTCTGCTGCTACCTCTGTTGCTGCTACTGTTTCCGCCTCTGCATCTGCTGCGGCTATGTGAGAGGACCTCTCATAGCATTCCTCTCATCATCACTGATCCGTATCTCTCGCATGCCCATCCTACTGATGGCCTCCAAGTCAAGGTCAACTGAGAAGGTGTCCTCAACGATCCTCTCATCCACTAGGTCCACCTGTAGACGAGCAAGCAAGGTGGAGATCAGCCGCCCATAGGGCAAGTTGCCTCTCGAGTCAGGAAACGTAGCTCGAAACATAGTCCGAAGAATAATGTATGGGAGGTAGACATGCTGCCTAGTACAAATATAGTACAGAAGGTACTGACTCAGCTGTGAGATTATCTCATAATGTCTGTCCTGGGGAATCGAATTATGCTGGTATATCTTGCAACAGACTCGTGGCTCTGGACACAGGTTGACCGCTTTTACCTCCCAGCGGTCATCCCAAAGAATCCGATTATCTATTTCTGCATGCATCTATGTAGACAGAAACTGTGGCTCTCTGGGTGCATAGTAAACCAACTGCCCATCATTGGAGATACCTAGGAGATCAGCCAGCTCTTGGCAATTGAAAGAAATCAGAACCCCTTTCACCCAGCTAGTGATCTGAAGCTCTCTGCCCCTCTCTACATCCTCTAAGTCACCCTCCACCTGAAGGTGATAGTAGAACTGCTTAACCAAGTTTGGGCGAGTGCAAGCCTCGTATAGGATCATTGGAAGCCAGCCCATATCGCCAAATGCCCTCTCCACATCAAACAGGGCCGCTAGGTTCAGACATCTACCCCCTTCAACCTTCTTTCGGTCAAACCAAGGGTATTGCACTTCTGCTTCCACAGACCTGAAGCAAAATGGGTCATGAACTCGAGGAACTTTGGTGCGAACCATGATAGCTGTAAGAAAAAAAAAAGAAAAAAAGTTAAAAAATTTGGAAAAAAAATTGACAGCATAACGACGTAAAATAAGAAAAAGCCTCACTTTTCAACCAAACATTTGGGCAGGAGGACTTACATAGGTCCCAAACCATCCTGCAATGCATATCCAATCAGAAATTTTAACTAGGTAGGTCGAATTTGAACAATTTTGATAATTGGGCAAAAACCCCAAAATTTAGGTTAAAAATAAAAATTTTCAAGTTTCTACTAAACTAACCGATGAAACTGAAATTTTCTTGAGGGCTTTCATCCATTGGGTGGCCAATAGCAAAAGTCCCCAATAAAAATCAAATTTTTACGATTAAAAAAATATTAATTAGAAGAAAACCCTACAAATGGCAAAAATCCTAGGTATGAAAGCTTAAAAATGGAAGAGAGTAGAGAACATACCTTATGGAACGGAATGTAGGTCGTAGATCAAAGTAAAAATCACCAAGTTTGTATGGTCGACACTGTAGCAACTCACTGGTGGCGAGTTTAGAGACCGTAGGAGAAAGAAGTAGAATGAGGGGGAAAACTCTAGAAAATAGGTTTTTAAAAACTAATTTTGGATCTTACGGTGGCACAATTCGACCAAAACCATCGACCGTATGATCGATCATAGGGTCTCGGTAAGTTGCCAGGGATGCGATGTTCGCACCTAAGGCCACACAACATGAGACCGTAGGCCATGGACCGTATGATCTACTGTTGTCTGCAATTGATTTTGCTTAAACTTTTGCCTATTGATTTTGTTTCTTTTTTCTCTCGCCTTCCATTGTGAGACTAACCCAATACTACCATCATATCTTGTCTCACATGTACAGCTTTTCCAAGTACCATTCAACCAAGAGTTTTAAATGGCTGGACGCAGAGTAAGTAGAAGGAGACAGAATGCAAACCCATCTCCACCACCTATGGAGACTAATGACAATGAGGGTCAGCAAGGACAGGAAGAAAATATCGAAACTCAAAATGCTACACATCAAAATGTGCACACCCAAGCCAACCCAACCAACCTAGATGCACCACCTACAGATTTGGCTACTGCAGTGATGAATTTAGCATAACAATTGTAGCAAATACAGTAAGTGCAATCCAACATGCAAGTTGCTATGGGAATTGCTTTCCCAGCTGCAAACACAACACCTGTAAGACCCGCACACCACGAACCCGGCCTAACCATATATATCGTGTCGGGATCCATCTTCATATCATGGTCGAGCCAAGTGGACCAAGTGTGTGAAGAAACCCAAGACCCAATATGAAAATTTACCCAAAAATAGTCAAAATGAGGGTAGGGTCGCATGTTTTAACAGGCAGGTCTGGCCCTCCCATCGACCCTCACCATCGACCCTCAACCATGGGTCCCAGGGTCTATGAGTTTTCCGACCCTCCCATCGACCCTCACCATCGACCCTCACCATTGACCTTCGGCATTCGGGAAAAACAGCATGAACCGAAAATTGAGAAACCTTCCTAATTTCAATTGGAACCTTTCCTAAACTCAATGGGACTTATTTTGGGAGGTTTTGCCCTATATATAGGACGTCCCTAAGCCTCTTTTACTCCTTTTACAACCCTAATTGGATTGAGAGAAAGAGAAGAGAAGGAAGAGAAGAAGAGAAGGAAAACTTGAAGAAAAGGCTAAGGAAGAAGAGGAAATTCAGAGGAACTCTGAATCTCAGCAAAACTAAGGTATGAATACATTCCCCATGATTTGTTTAAGACTTTAGAATGGTTTATGAAGAGGATATGACTTAGAAGAAACCCAAATCATCCATCCATGGTTTGGTTTTCATGGAAAATCATGGAGGAGATCATTAAAACCATGTAGGTGAATAAAGTATAGTTCTAAACCATAGAACATGTATATAATGGATTGTGGAAGTAAGCCATAGGACCCAACCATGAAAGAGAGAATGAAATCTGATATTTTTGACTCAAACCATGGAGGGTCGCACCTAGGGTCGATGGCAGATCCGACCCTAGCATCCACCCTCAGTGTTCGGGAAGTTCGGATTAGGGGAGGGGTCGCACCCGGGGGTCGATCATGACTCCGACCCTACCTCCGACCCTCAGTTAACAGAATGGTTTTTAAATTCTGAATAAATTCTAATTAAATTTTATCGACTTTGTTAGGTCTTCTAGCAATATAATAACATTATAAAGAAGATTCTAAAGCTTGGAAGAGGATCTATTAACAAGCTAAGGTGAGGGAACAAGACCTAAACTAACTGGTTAAGAATAAACTGTTTTATTTCTTGAGTTCAATGCCATATTGATTATATGCGTGTATGCTTGTATGTGCATTTAACATGTCATCCAATATTTATATTATTTGTTCATGCATATTTATTTTATTGTTTATAACATGATGATGATGATGATGATAGGAATAGGCATGTGAATGTTTGTGTTTGGCTAGTGTATATGGTGCCGGTAGGGATGGTATCAACCGGTACAGCCATGACCGTTCTTCATGGGGTGTATATTGTGCCATGGTCTATTCAAGTCATGTCCACTAAGCAAGTGTTAGTGTGCTTGATGCGAGGGGAGCATCAGGGGGAGGACGTGGCATTGTGGTTCAGCCTGGTCATCAAACTCTAGCTCTATCTCTACTCAAGTCTCGTCCACTAACATCGTCGTATCGCCATTACCTTAGCGGAACTAATATGTCGTAGGGTATCAGGGGGGACGTGGCATTGTGGTTCAGCCTGGTCACCAGACCCTAGCTCTATCTCTATGGATGTATTGAGGGATGCTGGGGTGAGGCCTTGGATACATTGTTTGGCATTAGGGTTGGTTAGTTGCGAGCCCAGTTTGCAAGCCCTCGCCAACAGGGGCTTACATGTTGGTATGGGCAACCAGTACAGCCATGCCATTTTCATGGGGTGTATATTGTCCATGGTGGGTGCATGTGGGGCGACGGTGCTGTTTTCATTGGGCGTTTCCACACACTCGTGTATAGAGGTGTGGCGGCCACCTATCCTTTCTATAGCACATTGCAAACATATATACCAGACCAAAGGTATGAATTGAATGCATGCATATGTGTTGTTGCATTGTTTTGTTTTCTCACTGAGCTCAAGTTGGAGAGCTGACCCTCGCACGCGCAATTCTTTTTAGTTTCTGATATTGCAGGTACTATGATTGAAGATTATGTTGACACGCCAACATATGAACATGTGGTGGCTATGATGAGCAAGCTGTGGAGGACGAACATGGTTCATTAAGCGAGCGTTTTAATGGTAGATACGTTTAGTGTTTAGTTTTCGTATTTGGATATTGTAATATGTATTAAATTATGTTTTGGTTACATGGAAATAAATGGAATATTAATTATTTATCATGGTTAGACCTCAGTTGATTATCTGTAAGACTTCCGCTATTTATTTTATTACCTCTGATTAATGTGGAATGTGTTTTGGTTTATCATATGTGGGATAGCCTATTTTGAGATCCTGGTTGAACAGTTGGTTTATTGACGGTTCATCACACCATTCTGGTTGGTGCAGAATTGGGGTGTGACAACACCTCTACCTGTAGGACAAGCTAGTACTGCACCTGGTGGTAGCAATACTGTGCCCCAAGCACCACAAACATGAGAAGTACAAGGCCAAATGTAAAACCCTGAAGCACTACAAGGCGGGTATAACAAAGGAAATTATCAGTACCAAACACCTATGTATGGAATATATGAGTATCAGCTTGAACACTCCAAATAGATCAAGGGTTTTCTGATGTTGAAGTCGAAGGAATTTATAGGCAAGCCATCAGATCCGTTATGGCCAGCTCATTGGATCGATGAGATGGAAAGAAACTTTGATGACTATAAATGAAGAAGAGAAGGTATTATGTGTCACTTTTATGCTGAAAGGTGATGGGCACCATTGGTGGAAATCCACTAGGAGTTATCTGTTGAGAAAGCTCGCCGAACTGACTTGGGCTATTTATAAAGAAGCTTTCTTTGAGAAGTATTTTCCCAGGAGTTTCAGAGATCAAATGGAAAAGGAGTTTCTGAGTCTGTATTAGGGACAGATGACTGTAGACGCATATCAACAGCCTTATGAAGAACTGTTATTCTTTGCTCCCTATAGCATGTAGGAGGAAAATACCAAAACCCGAAGTTTCATCATGGGACTTAGGGGAAACATCCGTGAGCATGTATTGGGACTGAAAAAGAAGATTTATAATGAAGCTGTACAGATTTCTCGAGTACTGGAATCAAGCCAGAGGGAAAATTATTTTGCTCAGAACAGAGGTATTAAAAGGCCTAATGGAAACTCATACAACGAAGGGAATTCAAAGACATTTAAACCCCTCCATACTCAAGGCTTCAATGTTGTAGCCAAGACTACTCTGACAGCCTAACCTCAACAGAAGCAAAGTAGTGTTGGAGTTAAGTGCTTTAACTGTAATGAAGTAGGACATTATTCAAGGGAGTGTCCTAAGCCAAGTAAGCAGCTATAGCAAGGAATGGTTTATGTAGTTACATCTGAGGATGCTGCCGCATCGCCTGATGTGGTCACAGGTATGACTTGAACCTTTTGTTTTATACTACCTTGTGTGAGTATGTAGATTAAATTAAATCAAATCACAGGTATCATACCTATTAATGGCTTACTCATCAGAGTACTCTTTGTCTCTGGAGCTACTCATTCTTTTATATCTGTGTCATTTGGAAAGAACTTAAATCTACCCCTCAGACCTTTAGACTACAAACTGCTTGTACGATCACCTATGGGATTAGATGTGGAACTAAACAAAGGTTATGGAACATGTCCAGTTCTTATCGACGAGAAGATTTTGGATGTAACCTTCATTCAAATCGAGATGGCAGACTTTGACATTATCTTGGGAATGGATTGGTTAGCTCGGCACTCCATAAAACCTATTATGTGTAGAAAATAAATTGACATTTAAAGACAAAGAAGGAGCAAAGTTTCGTTTTGCGGGACCAAACTTCTCTATAAATGAATACTCATTCTCTCTGCATTGAAGGCTAAAAAATGCCTCAAAAAAGGAGGAATTGGGTATCTAGTATCCGTGGTCGACCTTACCAAGAAAGCACCATGAATAGAGGATATTGAAGTTGTGCGTGAATTTCTGGATGTATTTCCTAAGGAACTACCAGGACTACCACCCGACCGAGTGACAGAGTTTGTTATAGATCTTATACTAGGAGCCGTACTAGTATCGAAACCACTCTATTAAATGGCTCCTACTGAACTGAAGGAATTGAAGGCACAATTACAAGAATTACTGGACAAGGGTTATATTAGACCCAGCGTATCACCGTGGGGAGCACCAGTATTGTTTGTGAAAAAGAAGGATAGTAGCATTCAACTATGTATAGATTATCGAGAATTGAATAAGCTTACAATCAAGAATCGATACCCGTTGCCTCGGATCAATGACTTGTTCGGTCAGTTGTAAGGTGCCAAAGTGTTCTCCAAAATTGATCTTCGGTCAGGATACCTTCAATTGAAGATGAAGGAAGGTGATATTCCAAAGACAGCATTCAGAACCAGATATGGACATTATGAATTTTTAGTCATGTCTTTTGGATTGACTAATGCACCCATAACTTTTATGGAACTCATGAATCAGGTATTCCATGATATCTTGGATACGTTAGTCATTGTATTTATTGATGACATACTAGTCTACTCCAAGGATAAAGAAACTCATGTCACAAATCTAAGAGCCGCTCTGCAGCGACGAAGAAAAGAGAAGGTTTATGCAAAATTTACAAAGTGTGAGTTTTGGCTAAATGAAGTCGCTTTCTTAGGCCATGTTGTATCCACTGAAGGAATTAAAGTGGATCCTAGCAAGATTTAAGCCATTGTGAAATAGAAAGCACCTAAGAATGTTGTACAAATCAGAAGTTTCTTAGGTTTAGCTGGTTACTATTGACGATTCGTGGAAGATTACTCTAAAATCGCCGTACCTCTCACTAGTTTGACAAAGAAAGGAGAAAAGTTTGTTTGGACCGATAAATGTGAAGAGTGTTTTCAAACATTGAAGGCTAGATTGATATCATCGCCCATCTTGACTATTCCGATCCCAGGACAACCATTTATCTTGTACACTGATGCGTCTGGGTTAGGTTTAGGATGTGTGCTTATGCAAGGAGAACAAGTAATTGCGTATGCCTCAAGATAACTAAAAACACATGAGAAGAACTATCCCACTCATGATTTGAAATTAGCAGCAGTAGTACATGCTGTGAAGATATGAAGACATTATTTGTATGGAGAGAAATTTCAGATTAAATCAGATCATAAGAGTCACACTCATCTTTTTAATCAGAAGGAGTTGAACATGAGACAAAGAAGATGGCTGGAATTATTGAAGGATTATGATTTTGATATCCAGTATCATCCAAGAAAAGCTAATATAGTTGCTGACGCACTAAGTAGGATAGCTATGACAGAGTCCCAAGAAGAAGTTAGTGCAAATATTACGGCATGTGTCACAAGGAGAGTATTTAATTATAGTAAAGAGTAGTTTGTGATTGATATTCTGAATGAATTAACTGACCGACGGCTTATTCATCTATTCTCAAACATGCTTCCCACATTGAAGATTGTACTTGATCTATTAGACGAAGTAAAATCCGTTATTAAATCAGACCCTTACCTGAGAACGGTGCTAGAAGACCTCAAAAAAGGTAGGACTACTCCTGAGTTCACCTTGGTCGTTGAAAAGGTACTAAAATACAAAGGAAGGGTATGTGTTCCAGAAAATGAAGACTTGGATATTAGATACAGACTAATGAAGGAAGCTCACACAACCGCTTATTTAATACACCCTGGAAGTACAAAGATGTATCATGATTTGAAGAAACTATATTGGTGGAGAGGAATGAAAGTGGATGTAGCTAAATTTGTGTCTCAATGCTTGAATTGTCAGCAAGTAAAGGCTGAAAGGCAAAGACCTATAGGATTGTTGCAGCCACTGCTATAACCAGCATGGAAATGGGACTGCATCACTATGGATTTCATCACCGGATTACCATAGACTCCCCGAGTAGTTGACGCGGTCTGGGTGATTGTGCATCGTTTGACCAAGACAGCTCGTTTCATAGCTATACGACCTCAGTATACCTTAGAGAGGTTAGCTAAGCTTTATGTAGATAATATTGTCCGATTACATGGTGTACCAGAAAGCATTGTGAGCGACAGAGATCCACGCTTTACCTCAAAGTTTTGGGAAGGATTACAGAAGGCTATGGGTACCACATTGAAGTTTAGTACTGCATTCCATCCTCAGACAAACGGACAGTCAGAGCGTACTATTGAGATTTTAGTAGACATGCTCCAAGCTTGTGTTATTGATTTCAAAGGATCATGGGATGAGAAATTATCATTGATTGAGTTCGCTTATAACAATAGCTATCAAGCGTCTATACAGATGTCACCTATAAAGCACTATACGGTAGGAAATGTCGAACTCCTTTGTTTTGGAATGAAGTTAGAGAATAGAGTATTGTTGGACCAGAGTTTGTTGAAAAGACTTATCGAGTAGTCGACATTATCAAGGAAAGAGTCTGAATAGCTCAGAACCGTCAGAAGCAATATGCATATAATCGACGCAGAGATCTCAAATTCACCATAGGTGATAAGGTATTCTGAAAATATCTCCTATGCGTGATTTGAAAAGGTTTGGACAGAAGGGAAAGCTGTGTCCCAGATATATTGGACCTTATGAAGTTTTAGATAGACGTAGAAGGGTAGCATATCAGCTAGCACTACCTCCATCAATGTCTAGTATACATGATGTATTCCATGTCTTACAATTGAAGAAGTACGTCAGGGATCTAACACACGTGTTAACAGCGGATCCACCAGATTTGACGGAAGATTTGATGTTCAAAGTGGTACCTTTTGTGATCACAAGTCAGAAGGTGCAATGTCTACGCAACCGCGACATCTATTATGTGAAGGTTACTTGTAGAAGCCAAGATGTAGAAGAAATTACATGGAAAGAAGAGAATGCTATGCGGAAGCAATATCCTCACCTATTCGACTCGGAAGGTATGTGCAAATTTTGAGGACAAAATTTATATAAAAGGGGGGGGGGGGTTGTAAGACCCGCACTCTACTAACTTGATCTAACCGTGTCGTGCCAGGTCTTACCATCATTCATGGACCAAGTGGACCAAGCGTGTTAAGATAGATCACAAACCAGGTATGAGAATCGAGTTAAAAACACTAAAAACATACCTAAGATTGCATGCCTGGGTATGTATGGTCGACCATAAGGAAGGGAACCAAAAACTCAAATCAAGAATCCCATGGTCGATGATTTTGACCCTATGATCGACGGTTTATGCAATTGTATGATTGATCGTGACAACCCAGATGAGACTCTGAGTTTTGGAAACTTTCCTAAACTAAGGGATTGCTTTCCTAATTGAAAGAGGACTTTATATAGAGTGTTTTTCTCAATATAAAGGACGTCCCTCAGCCCTTTTTTCACTCTTTTAAAACATTAGTAAACCCTAGAGAAAGAGAAGGAAGAGAAGGAAGAAAAAGAAAATAGGAAAAAGCTAAGGAGAAGAATTTCCTTAGAAGAGATTGGCTCTCTATCACAGGCAAAGGTATGAAACGAATCTCTGGAGATGTAAACTCTAAGGAATAAGACTTCTATAAAAGATAGGCAATATCAACCTATTATGATCTATGTGATTTCTTTGAGAAAATCCCAAGGAGAACAATGAGGAGTGAATTTAATGATTAGGGTTGATAAGAAATTACTAATAATGGCCATTGGATGATCTTAGAATAAAAATCATTGAAGAATGGAAGAATTGATCCAAGAAGAACTCGAATTTCATGTAGACTGTGACCAGAAATGGTGGTCGCAGCTACGATCGATAATAACATGACCAGTAAGATCAGAGGATCGACCATAAGCATTCAGGATGATTCAGAAATCATATCGTCGCAGCTAGGGTCGCACCATATGCGACCGTAGGGTATTGATCGTAGACAGTAAGGTCGATACAGCACGAGACCATAGGGCTAATCAGACACCTATCAGTGCTCTGTTTCGGTTTCCAACTACTGTAACATGTCACATATGAACCCTAACTTAAATTCATATAACTTTTAGGTTGTTAAATCAATTCAAAGAAAATTTTAAGGCTTTGAAGGACATAAAGAATTGCTAATAGGTGAGGGAACAAAATCTAAACTAATTGGATAATAACAAACTGTTTATTTTTATTGAGTCCAATGCCATGATTGATTCTATGCTTGTATGCTTGTAATGTGCATCTCACATGTCATCCAATATTTCTGCTATTACTATTCATGCATATTTAATTATGTTTATTTATAACGTGATGATGATGATGATGCTAGAAATACGCATGTGAATGTATGTGTGTGATTGGTGTGTTGGATGCGAGTCGAGCATCCGGGGGAGGACGTGGCATGGTGGTCTTCGATTTCATCACCAGACTCTAGCTCTATCTCTACTCAAGTCTTGCCCACTGACATCATCGTATTGCCATTATCTTAGCAGAACTATTATGTTATAGGGCATCAGGGGAGGTGGTCTCGGACCGTGTGGTCTCTGACTCTGTCGGGTGGCCTTAGCTCTATCTCTGTGGACGTATTGAAGGATGTTGGGGTGAGATCTTGGCTACACTATTTGGCATTAGGATTGGTTAGTTGCGAGCCCAGTTTGCAAGCCCTCACCAATAGGGGCTTACATATTGGTATGGGTAGGGCATCAGGGGAAGTGTTAGCGGTGTTTGATCCGGACACTTTTGCTCTATCTCTATTCCATAGTGGGTGCATGTTGAAAGACAATGGTGTTTGATTTATTGGGCGGATTCACACACTCATGTATAGAGGTGCGACGGCCACCATACGTTTTTATAGCACATTGCAAACTTATAAACCAGACCAAAGATATGAATTGAATGCATGCATATATTTGTTGTATTGTTTTGTTTGCTCACTGAGCCGTGATGTGTGCTCACCCTTTTGACGTCGAATATTTTTAGTTGATGATGTAGGTCCTACCGTTGAAGAATATATAAATGCACCGACGTATGGACAGATTTCTGCAATGGACGTAGATGCTGAAGATGATACGCATGACTCATCATGCGAGTGCAACCAATGTGTTTTTGTTTGGTTTAATTATAGTTTGAACATCGGATATGTAATTGATTATTTATTTTTATGTCTTGTGATTTTGAGATAATTGGATTAAATATTTATTTATCACTATTAGATTCTCAGTTCATTATCTGTAAGACTTTCGCTTATTTTTTATTACCTCTGATTATTAATGTGGAATGTGTGTGTGGTTTGATATGGTGGGTACGACCTATGGGAGACCCTGGGTGAACCGTTGGTTTATTGGCGCTTCATCACACCATTCTGGTCAGACAAGAATTGGGGTGTGACAATTGGTCCTTGAAGTTGTTGATGATAATCGGAGGTTGAGCATCACAAAATTAGGCTCAAAATGAACATAGATGCAAACTCCAAATTCAGGTTTAGCAGATTTCATATCTGAAATCAGGTTGAGGAGATCTGAAATTTAATCATAGATGCAAACTCCAAAAATCCCGATCTCGGTTGTGTGTGCTACAGCTATGCTATGCTTCAGTGTCCCTGCTGCTGTTCGTTGGCCTACATGGAAGCTTAGTTCAATGGATGTTAGGGAAAGGTTATATCAAAATTTCCTTTTACATTTTTACCTTTGATTTTATAGTTGTTGGAGACAAAAAGCACACCTGAAATTTAGAGTTACACAAAACACAACAAAAATAATTTCAGGCCAAAAATCAAAAAGAGGTCCCAACCTCTTTTTGAATTTGGGCTTGTTTTTATTTTTATTTTTCATAAATAGCAAGCATAAATTATGCCAAACCACTTCAAAACAAAAAATTTGAACAAAAATGAAAAACAAAAATGATACCAAACACAGCCTAAGGCCCCCCGACAGAGTCAAAGACCACACGGTCCGAGACCACCTCCTTGATGCCCTACGACATAATAGTTCTGCTAATGTAATGGCGATACAACGATGTCAGTGGGCAACACATGAGTAGAGATAGAGCTAGAGTCAGGTGATCAGGATGAACCACAATGTCACGTCCTCCCCTTGATGCTCCACTCGCATCCAATACAATAACCACACACACAATTACATGCCTATTCCTACCATCATCATCATCAATGTTATAAATAGACAGAAATAAATATACATGAGCAGTAATAACAGGAATATTGAATGAAATGTGAGATGCACATTATAAGCATACAATCATAGAATCAATCATGGCATTGGACAATAAAATAATTTATTATTATCCAATTAGTTTAGGTCTTGTTCTCTCACCTGTTAACAATACTCGATCTCCTTTCAAGCCTTGTAACTCTTTTGAATCAATTTAGTAATCTAGAAGTTATATGAATTTAAGTTAGGCTTCATAGTAATATGTTACGGTAGTCCAAAATCAAAACAGAGCACTGATAGGTGTCTGACTGGTCCTATGGTTTAATGTCGTGTCGACCATACCACGTACGGTCGATACCCTACGGTTGCACTATAAGCCACCATACCTGCGATCATACACTTTTTGGATTCTTCCTGAATGGCTATAGTCGATACTCTGGTCAACCTATGGTCGGTCGTAGCTGCGACCATATGAGTTTAATGTGATTTCATACTTTCAATACGGATTCCAACTCTTGGGTCATCAATGGGGTCTTCTCTAATGATCATTCTAAGGCCAACATTTTTAATTTTATCGAGTTAATTACTCTAACTCATTCTCCATGATCCCCATGAGGTTTGCTTAGAAAATCCCATAGATCCTTATATAGGGTTTGGTATTACAATTTACGTTAGAAACTCCTACTCTTGGTGTTCTAAGGCAACAAAGACAAGGTTCATACCATACTAGTTGTAGAGAGTCTATAGAACTCTTTCTCTCAGCCTTCTTCTCTGTCTTCCTAGTCTTCTCTTCTTCTTCTTCTCTTCCTTCTCTTACTCTAGGGTTTGATAATATTGCAAAAGAGTAAAAAAGGGTTGAGGAACGTCCTTTATATAGAGAGACACTCTCCATATAGAGTTCTCCAGAAAAAAGAAAGAGATCCCCCTTCTATTTGGGAAGTTTCCAAACTCAAAGTCTGATTTAGGGTTGTACGGATGGACATACGATCACAAAATCATCGGCCATACACTTGAAAACATCGACCGTACGGCTATTGGTCAGTGGTCTTTTTCCCATCGTATGGTCGACAATACCTACCCAAGTAGTCGACCATACACTTGGTTTTAAGTGTTTTTAAGTCGATTCTCATACCTGGTCTCATGGTCTTTCTTCACATGGTCAGTTCACTTTGTGACACCCTAATTTTGGACTAACCAATGGTGTGATGAACCATCAAAAGAACCAACGGTTCAAACCAGGATCTCGTATAGGCTATGCCAACCATGTTAAACCAAAACACATTCCACATTAATCAGAGATAATAAAGCAAATAACGGAAGTCTTATTAAAAATAAATTGAGGTCTAACATGATAAATAATTAAATAATCCAGTTATCTCCAAGTAACCAAAACATAAATATATAAAACCATTACAAATACCAAATATGAAAGTTAAACACTAAGCGTAATCAATGTTGAAACATTCGCTGGACAAGAAATATTCATCATCCACAGCTTGCACATCCACAACTGTCACATGTTTATACATTGTCACATTTGTGTAGTCTTCAACGATATTACCTGCATCATTAGAAACTAAAAGAAAATGGTACCATGGGGTGAGCTCACAACTTAGCTCACTGAGAGAACAAAACAATGCAACAAACATATGCATGCACTCAATTCATATCTTTGGTCTGGTTTTAAGTTTGTAATATGCTATAGAAAGGTTTAGAGGCCTCCGCACCTCTATACACGAGTGTGTGAATCCGCCCAATGGATCAAACACCATTCTCGTCCCACATGCACCCACTATGCAATAGAGATAGAGCTAAAGTGTTCAGATCACACACCACCAACACTTCCCCTAATGCCCTATCCATACCAACACGTAAGCCCCTATTAGCAAGGGCTTGCAAACTGGGCTCGCAACTAACCAATCCTGATGCCATCCAGTGTATCCAAGGCCTCACCCCACCATCCCTCAATACATCCATAGAGATAGAGCTAAGGCCCCCCCGGCAGAGTCAAAGACTACATGGTCCGATAGCACCTCCCCTGATGCCCTATGACGTAATAGTTCTACTAAGATAATGGCGATACAACAATGTTAGTGAGTAAGACTTGAGTAGAGATAGAGCTAGAGTCTAGTTACCAAGCTGAACCACAATGCCACCTCCTTCCCCTGACGCTCCACTCGCATCTAACACACTAACTACAAACACACAATCACATGTCTCTTCCTAGCATCATCATCGTCATGTTATAAATAGAAAGAATATAAATATGCATGTGCAGTAATAATAGGAATATTGGATGACATATGAGATGCACATTACAAACAAGCAAGTATAGAATCAATCATTGCATTAGACATAATAATATAAAACAACTTGTTATTAGTCAATTAGTTTAAGTCTTGTTCCCTCACCTACTGAAAATGTTCAAACTTCTCCAAGCTTCTTAACTCACTCTTAAACCTCTTGGAAACCTAAGAAATTTGTAAGTTCTAAGTTAAGGTTCAAGCTCATCAATTTACTGTAGTCAATGGTCCATACTAGAATCAAATAGACCTCTAGAAGCTGAGTTGTCGCAGGTGTGACAGCACCTATGGTCTCAATTTCTACGACCACAGGGTGTGGGGTCGATACGTGTGGTCGCATGTCATGCAACCACATACATGCGACCACACCCTCCCTGGAAACTTTCCCAAATCATGTGGTTGGACATATGTGCCTCATGTGGTCGATCAAACTGTGACCACATAAGTTTTTGGTTAACTTTTACTCTCAATTACATCCCCTCAAAACTTGATTCCATGGCTAACATTATGATCCTTCCTATGATTATTCTATGGCTTAAAATTCATACTTTTACATAATCTTTTACCTTAATCCATTCTTCATGGATCTCCTTAGAGTTTTGTTCATGGTCTTAGGATTGAGATCTTACTTTGAATCAATATCTCCTCCATGATCTATTTTAGGCATTTAACCAATGTAGGGAATGATTCCATACCTCATACTTGCTAGAGAATCAGAGCTTTCTTTGCAATTCCTTCTCCTTGTCTTTTTCTTTAATTCTGCTACTCTTCCTACTCCTCTCTTTCTCTCTCCTTCAGTTTGGGTTCGAAAGAGTGAAAGAGGTTAAGGGACGTCCTTTATATTGAAAAAAACTTCCATATAAAGTCCTACTTTGATTAGGAAAGAACCCCCCTCAGATTAGGAAGGTTTCATAATTACAGAGTCGGTTATACCATCGTGTGGTCGCACGTGGGGTTGCAGAATTCGTCGACCACACGTCTTAAAATTGTGAGCACACGTCCCAGACTCGAGTAGTCACAATATTCTAAGGTATGGTTGACCACATCTATTTAGGTATGCGACCACACAGTCCTAATTAGATGATTTGATTCAAATTACTTACCTAGTCCCGTGGTTTCTTTACGTACTTGGTTCGCTTGGTCTGACCATGATAAGAAGACCTAATACAAGGTGGTAAGACTAGGTTAGTAAGGTACGGGTCTTACAACTCCCCCCCTCTTAAAAGAAATTTCATCCTCAAAATTTGAATGTACTTCAGAGTCGAATGGTTGGGAATACTGCTTCCGCATAGCATCTTCTTCTTCCCATGTAATCTTTTTGACGTCTTAACTTTACCATTTTACTTTCACATAATCAAAATTCTGGCTCCAAAGATGTTGTACCTTCCAATTGGTGATTTAGGATGGTACCACATCATAAGTTAAGTCCTCCATAAAATCTAGTGAATCCGTGGTTAGTGTCCGTGATGGATCTCCAACATACTCCGTTGGTTAAGACACGTGAAATATATCGTGCATACTAGACATGGACAGTGGTAAGGCTAGTTGATATGCAACTTTTTCATGTCTCTCTAATTTTTATAAGGTCTAAAACATATATAGGTCATAATTTTCCCTTCTTACCACACTGTTTTAAACCACACATAAGTGATATCATCAAGAATACTTTGTCACTTACGGTGAACTCGAGGTCTTGGTGTCTTTTGACAACCTTGAGCTGTTTTAGCCCTTTCCTTTTGATCTTATTTGCCACTCAATAAGGTTTCTTCAATTGACTCAAGTCTTACAATTCCTCGTTCTCCTACTTCATTCTAAAATAGAGGAGTTTGATATTTCTACCATACCATGCTTCATAGGTGACGTCAATATGGTAGCTTGCTAGTAAAATTAATCAATGGAAACTTCTCAACTCAAGATCCTTTAAAAATAGTTTCAAATGCTTGGAGAATACCTCCTAGGATATATATAGTCCGCTTCGACTGTCCATCGGTTTGAAGGTGAAATGCGATGATAAACTCCAACTTTATTCCCATTGCTTTTTGTAGTCTCTCCCAAAAGATTAAGGTAAAAGTGAGTCTCTATCTGACACTATGCTCTCAGGAATACCACTCAATCTGGCAATATTATCTACATATAGCTTAGCTAGCAGCTGAAAAGTACACTGAGGTCGTATAGGAATGAAATGAGCCGTCTTTATAAGACTATTAACTATCACTCAGACTGCGTCAACAGATCTAGGAGTCAGTGGTAAACCAATGACTAATGTAGTTTTTATTTCCAAACTGGCTCCAATAGTGGTTGTAGCAAGCCTGCTAGTCTTTGTCTTTCAGCCATTACTTGCTAGTAATTCAGACACTAGAATACGCGCTAAGCCACATTTGTTATCATTCCTCTTTACTAGTACAATCTCTTCGGGTCATGATACATATTGGTATGTTTTTTTTGTACCACTGAAATGTATCAAATACGGTGTGGAATGAGCTTCTAGCATTATTTTGTATCTAAGATCTGAGTTTTTCACTTTCAGGTATGCATAATCATCCTCTGTATCTCATGACTTTCTCCGTATCCAAGGTAAGTCAGGGTTAGGTTTTTCTTTCTCTAAATCGTTTTACACCGTTCTTAGATACGGATCTAACAAAAATTATTGCTTTTACTTTGTCCATCAAATCAGAGATGATCTTTAATGCTGTAAATGAAAGCGAGGAACTATTGCTCCATAACTTCATCCCTAAGTTCTCGCTCATTTGAATCATCACGAGTTTCTATTATATGTTGCTTTTCTTCTAAATCTGAATATGCTGCTGCAGAACACAAGACAACATTTATACTGGGTCCTTCCTCAGACTTCACATTGCCCTTTTTGCTCAAGGCCTCAACTACCACATTAGCCTTGCTTGAGTGGCATTGAATATCGTAGTCTTAATCCTTCAAGTATTCCAATCATCTCCTTTGCCTCATGTTTAACTCTTTCTGGGTGAGAAAATAAATAAAACTCTTGTAATTTGATTTACTAAAATTTTCTCTGTATAGATAATGTCTCCAAGTTTCGATTGCATGAATCACCGTTGCTAACTCCAAGTCATGAGTAAGTAACTCTCCTGATGCTCCTTTAGTTATCTTGAACCATATGCAATTGCTTGTTTACCTTACACCAACCCGCATCCTAGACCCAATCCGGAAGCATCGATGTATAAGGTAAAAGGTTTCCCTAGTACCGGAATGATCAAGATGGGAGCTGATATCAACTTTTCTTTTAGAGTCTAGAAACATTCTTCACACTAGTCAATCCAAATAAACTACTCACCTTTCCTGGTCAACTAGGTAAGAGGTATTGCAATCTTAGAGTGGTCCTCCACAAATCGTCTGTAATAACCAGCTAAACTCAAGGAACTTCTAATCTCTATAATGTTTTGAGGCGCTTCTCACCCCACAATAGCTTCTATCTAGCAGGGGTCCACCTTTATTCCTTTTGAGGATATTATGTGACCTAAGAACTGTACTTCATTCAACCAGAACTCATGTTTATTAAATTTAGCATAAAGCTTCTCCCTTCTTATCCATTGTAAGTCTGCTCCAAGATCCGTTATAAAACTTTCTTCGTCTTAGGAATAGATCAAAATATCATCGATAAAAGCTATGATTGAAGTGTCCAACACGTCATGGAATACCCGATTCGTAAGCTCTATAAAATATGCAAGTGCATTGGTCAAACCAAAGATATAACCAGGAACTTATAATGTTCATTCTTGATTTTAAAAGTTATCTTCAGAATATCGCTGTCCAAATTCTTCAATTGATGATATCTTGACCGAAGATCAATATTAGAAAATACCTTTGCACCTTGTAGCTGATTAAACAAGTCATTGATCTGTGGTAGTAGATATTGGTTCTTGATAATGAGCTTGTTCAATTCTTGATAGTTTATTCATAGTCGAACACTATGTCCTTTTTCTTCACGAATAGCACTGGCGCTCCCCGTGATGAAATACTTGGTTGATTAGAACCTTTGTTTAATAAATCCTATAGTTAAGTCTTTAATTTCTTCAAATCTATAAGAGCTTTTCTATAGGGTGTCTTTCACATAGGTGCCATCCCTGGTAACAAGTCGATAACGAACTCGGTCGCACGATCAGGTGGCAACCTGGGTAAGTCTTCTGGAAACACATCAGGGAATTTTTGTATTACATTAATTTCTTTCATCCGTGGTACTTATTTAGTAACGTCTACCACAAATACCATATATCTAACTCCTTTCTTTTCAAAGCATCTCTTGGCCTTTAGTGCAGAGAGGATGAGCTTCCACTTCCTATGCAATATGCTTCCAATAAAATCAAATTATGTGACATCTTTGTTCTTAAATGATAACCTCTTCTATGAATATAATCACTTGTAGAGTGTTGAGAGAACCAGTCCATTCCCAAGATGACATCATAGTCTGCCATCTCAAGTCGAATTAAGTTGCATCCAAATTCTATTCATCCGTATGATTCAGACATTATTCATAACACTCATCCAATACAACATCTAGTCTAAAAGGGCTTAAATTAGCAAAATCTGGTATAAAGGTCTTAAGAGCACATCTAGCTCGTTCATCTCTTATGGTTTCTCAAAGACTATCATTAATAATCTCATATTACACTCAATAGCTTACATCTCTCTTATCACTACTGATTTACCCTGATCTCTCTTTCATATATCCTAAAAAGCATCTTTTTGCTTTGTTACTCTCTACATATCCCAAGTTTACCTATAAGCATTACAGTATATGCTTATATTCTTATTAATTCCAACAAACTCACTTTTGGACTTTTACTTAATCATCTCACTCAACATTGGGATTAACTCAATAATCATTGTACTAATCTGAATAATATCAATGCCATGATTTTTTTACTTCATCTATGTATCCACTTTTAGATATGCTTTTAGAAATCTTTTGCCTTGTCAAAATTCATACCGATATAGCCATTTAACTCTGTTCGAGCGCTATCTATTCTATACTGGTTACTCTTGATAGTTCTCACTTTTTGCTAATGCACTCTTTTACAAATCATGACTCAAATCCATATATCTAACAATCTCAAAGTAGATTATCAATTACATCATCTGAGGTTTCTTAGCTATAGAGATTTATCTGAATCCAATCATCTTCCATAATTTTTCTTATTAATCAAGCCTCTTATCAACGGAGGTCAGAAAATGTAAGAATCTGAATGTTTATCCAAAAGTAATTCATTTCCGTCTTCCAAATTCAGTATGATGATGAACACTTGTTTTATCTAGTGAACTTGGGTTTAAAGGATCAGGAGTAAATCTATGATAATCGAACCAAACACAAAATGAATTGGACCCTTGGTTGTTGGTTGTAAGGTAGTCCAAATACCTGGAAATAGAGGTTCTATAGCTCTTAACCTCATGGTTACAGGTTCTATCGAGTATATAATGCCATTGGTCAAGACACTACAAGAGAAAATCTGGAGAAAATTTTGGTACATCAATAAATCAGGTGTAAATAAAAAAGAAGTACATTTAGAATGATTAAACCTTTAACTGTTCATTTAGTTCACATCTGTATTCATGTTGTTGATCATGATAGTGGCTTAGATTGGTATAATCAGGACTAATTCTGTGGAAACAACATCTATAACTCCAATTGACAGGTTGAATCGAGAAGGTATCCGGTCAAGGTAAGAGAATTTAAAATCAGGTATGTGTATCCTTTATAATCATAAGAGTAAGTCAATGATGCACCGAATCCTATATAAACATGTCTAGTTATATGACCACAATAGATTTGATCCCTTGATAAAAACAGTTGAGCTTTATCTTCAAAAAACATTCCTCAATCCTTGTCGGATCATTTTGTCATGATGCAGCTATCCCACACATCGATGGCTGGTAAGGGTAACCATCTTGATACACTACTTGTTGTGCACCAAGCTTCTATACTGGGGTGTGCATTACTGAGACTTGCTATATGGTAGGCACTATCTTATGGCTAACAGGTGCTAGATATACAATGTTGTTACTAACTGATACCATACTTGGTCAGACTAAGAGGTGTTGGTGTAGTATTGGCAACTTGGATAGCGATTTCCATAGTAACTTGCATAGCCAGTATCATTTGTTGTTGCTTTTGCATTTTATCGGACCTAGTTCATTACAACCATGGCCAAGGCACTTGGTAGTATATGTAGATTGGCTGGAGTGGCCTGGTTGTTCACCCCCTTTGATTTGCGCTTGTCATATTCTCATCATTTGACATCTACTTAGATGGGTTCTCATTACCCATTTTTGACCTAGATAGTGGTGGGGTCGGTTTATAACCTCTTCTTAATGCTCAGCAGGCAATGATTCAATGTATGATGGATCTTACTCTGAGTCTCCACATCACCCAGGAGTATAGCTTTATCCTTTTTTTATAGTTATTCTTATTTGGTATATGGCCATGGTTCTCCAATCTCTATTGGATTCGGCCAGTGATCTCTCCTTTACCACTGTAGGGATTTAGGTATTACTAGCCATTTTCCTTCTCCCTCTGTCATACATCGAGTTCCACATCTTGTGAGTATTAACTCGGTATTCCAATATTCTGCTTTACAGATGCTCCCTTTATGCCACTGTACTATATCCTTTGTATACTTAGGAAACTGTCCTGCTTGTAGACCATACCCTATGTTATTTGTTTCTCAGGATATAATTAGATATTTTTTTCTTCTGTCTGTATATATGGTTCCACCTTTTATATGTACATTATTGTCTTGTTTATGTGTCTCAACCAATACAGGTGCTTATGTTGTGTTTGTATTAAAGCTTCTAAATTTATCCTAACTCAGTTCATAGACTCTTGTGGAAGTATTCTGGTTTGATGGGTAGGTTCTGAGAGCTCTGATACCAAGCTATCACACCTCAATTCTGGACTAACCAATGGTGTGATGAACCGTCATAAGAACCAACGGTTCAAACCAGGATCTCGTATAGGCTATGCCAACCATGTTAAACCAAAACACATTCTACATTAATCGGAGATAATAAAGTAAGTAGCGAAAGTCTTATTAATAATAAACTAAGGTCTAACATGATAAATAATTAAGTAATCTAGTTATCTCCAAGTAACCAAAACATAAATATAACAAACTATTACAAATACCAAATATGAAAGTCAAACACTAAGCGTAATCATTGTCGAAACATTCACTGAACAAGTCATATTCACCATCCATAGCTTGCACATCCATAATCGCCACGTGTCTATACATTGGTGCATTCGTGTCGTCTTCAACGGTATTAACTACATTATTAAAAACTAAAAGAAAATGGTTATGTGGAGTGAGCTCAAAACTTAGCTCAGTGAGAAAACAAAACAATGCTACAAACATATGCATGCACTCAATTCATATCTTTGGTCTAATTTTAAGCTTGTAATGTGCTATAGAAAGGATTGGAGGCCCCCGCACCTCTATACACGAGTGTGTGAATCCACCCAATGGATCAAACACCATTCTCGTCCCACATGCAGCCACCATGGAATAAAGATAGAGCTAAAGTGTCAAGATCACAAACAGCCAATACTTCCCCTAATGACCTACCCATACCAACACTTAAGCCCCTATTGGCAAGGGCTTGCAAACTGGGCTCGCAACTAACCAATCCTGATGCCATCCAGTACTTCCATAGAAATAGAGCTAAGGCCCCCCGACATAGTCAAAGACTACACAATCCGAGACAACCTCCCCTAATGCCCCATGACGTAATAGTTCTATTAAGGTAATGGCGATACGATAATGTCAGTGGGCAAGACTTGAGTAGAGATAGAGCTAGAGTCTGGTGACTAGGATGAATCATAATGTCACGTCCTCTCCCTGATGCTCTACTTGCATCCAACACACTAACGACACATACACAATCACATGCCTATTCCTACTATTATCATCATCATCATCATCATGTTATAAATAGACAGAAATAATTATGCATGAGTAGTAATAACAAGAATATTGGATGACATGTGAGATTCACATTACAAGCATACAATCATAGAATCAATCATGGCATTGGACTCAATTAAACAATTTATTATTATCCAATTAGTTTAGTTCTTGTTCCCTCACCTGCTAAAAATGTTCAATCTTCTCCAAGCTTCTTAACTCACTCTTGAACCACTTGGAAACCTATGAAATTTGTAACTTCTAAGTTTAGGTTCAAGCTCATTAATTTATAGTAGTCAATGGTTCATACTAAAATCAAATAGACCTCCAAAAACTGAGTGGTTGTAGGTGTGACTGCACTTATGGTCTCAGTTTCTACGACCACAGGGTGTGGGGTCTATACGTGTGGTTGCATGTCATGCGACCACATACATGCGACCACACCCTCCCCGAAAACATCCCAAGGGTGTGTAGTCAGACGTATGTGCCTCGTGTAGTTGATCAAACTGCCACCACACGAGTTTTTAATTGACTTTTACTCTCAGCCACATCCCCTCATAACTTGATTCTGTGGCAAACATTATGATCCTTCCTATGATTGTTCTATGGCTTAAAATTCACACTTTTACATAATCCTTCACCTTAATCTGTTCTTCATGGATCTCCTTAGAGTTTTGTTCATGGTCTTAGGATTGAGATCTTACTTTGAATCAATATCTCCTCCATAATCTATTCTAGGCATTTAACCAATGCAGGGAATGATTCCGTACCTTAAACTTGCTGGAGAATCAAAGCTTTCTCTGGAATTCCTTCTCCTAGTCTTCCTCTTTATTCTCCTTCTCTTTCTACTCTTCTCTTTCTCTCCCCTTCAGTTTGGGTTCTAAAAGAGTGAAAGAGGTTAAGAGTCATCCTTTATATAGAGGAAAACTTCCATATAAATTCCCACTTTGATTAGGAAAGAATCCCCACTCAGATTAGGAAGGTTTCCTAATTACGAAGTTGGTTATAGCATCGTGTGGTCTCACGTGGGGTCACAGAATCCATCGATCGCACGAATCAAAATTGCCACCACAAGTCCCAGTCCTCAAGTGATCGCAGTATTCTGAGGTATGGTCGACCACACCTATTTAGGTATGCGACCACACACTTCTAATTAGATGATTTGGCTCGAATTACATACCTAGCCTCGTGATTTCTTCACGCACATGGTCCGCTTGGTCCGACCATGATAGGAAGACCTAATACAAGGTGGTAAGATCGGGTTAGTAAGGTACGGGTCTTACATACTTAATCCAGCAATAATGGGAAGACCTGGCATGACATGGTTAGACAGGTTTAGTGGAGTGCGGGTCTTACAACCCCTCTTACATAAATTTCATCCTCAAAATTTATACATACCTTCCGAGTTGGATAAGTGAGGGTATTGCTTCCGCATAGCGTTCTCTTCTTCCCATGTGACTTCTTCTACATCTTGGCTTCTCCAAGTAACTTTAACATAATAGATGTCGCAATTGCGAAGACGTTGAACCTTTCAACTAGTGAACTCAAAAGGTACCACTTTGAACATCAAATCTTCAGTCAAATCTGGTGGATCTATTGTTGCACGTGTGTTGTATCTCTGATGTACTTCTTCAGTTGTGAGACATGGAATACATCATGTACACTGGACATCGATGGTGGTAGTGCTAACTGATATGCTACCTTTCCATGCCTTGTCAGAATCTCATAAGGTCCAATATGTCTGGGACACAGCTTTGCCTTCTATCCAAACCGTTTTAGACCAAGCATAGGAGATATTTTCAAAAATACCTCATCACCAGTAGTGAATTCAAGGTCTCTGCATCTATTGTCTGCATATTTCTTCTGATGGTGCTGAGCTATTCGGACCCCTTCCTTGATAATGTCAACTACTCGACAAGTCCCTTCGATAAATTTGGGTCCAACAATACTTCGTTCTCCAACCTCGTTCCAAAATAAAGGAGTTCAACATTTTCTACCATACAGTGCTTCATAGGGCGACATCTGTATTGTAGCCTGATAACTGTTGTTATAAGCAAACTCGATTAATGGTAACTTCTCATCCCATGATCCTTTGAAATCAATTACACAAGCTCAGAGCATGTCTTCTAAAATCTGAATGGTGCACTCCGACTGTCCATCGGTCTGAGGGTGAAATGATGTACTAAATTTCAACATTGTACCCATAGCCTTCTGTAATCCTTCCCAAAACTTTGAGGTAAAGCGTAGGTCACTGTCTGACATAATGCTTTTAGGTACACCATGCCATCTGACAATATTATCCACATACAACTTAGCTAGCCTCTCCAGGGTATACTGAGGTCATATAGCTATAAAATGAGTTATCTTAGTCAAATAATCTACAATTACTCAGACTGCGTCAACTACTCTGGGAGTCAATGGTAACCTTGTGATGAAGTCCATAGTAATGCAATCCCATTTCCATGTTGGTTCTAGTAGTGGTTGCAACAAGGTTTGCTTTTCCACTTTTACCCTCTGATAATTTAGGCATTGAGATACATATCTAGCTAGATCCGCTTACATTCCCCTCCACCTATATAGTTTTTTCAAATCATGATACATCTTTGTACTTCCAGGATGTATCGAATAAGTAGTAGTATGGGCTTCCATCATTAGTTTGTGTCTAATATCTAAGTCTTCATTTTCAGGAACACATACTCTCCCTTTGTATTGTAGTACCCTTTCAAAGTCTAAAGTGAAATCAGGAATAGTCCTACCTTTCTCAAGGTCTTCTACTACTATTATCAGATAGGGGTCTGATTGTATATCTGCTTTCACTTTATCTATCAGATCAGGTACAATCTTCAATGTAGCAAACATGTTTGAAAATCAATGAATAAACACTAGGTCGGTTGATCCACCCAGTTTATCAATTACGAACTACTCATTGCCACAATTGAATACTCTTCCTGTAAAACCCGTGTCAATCTAACCCGGTTTTACCACCTTGGACCAGGTTTACCCATCATGGTCGAGTCAAGTGAACCAAGGGCGTGAAGGAGATCGAGATCCCAGGTATTAAATCGACCCAAAAACACTTAAAATAAGGGAAGGGTTGCATACCCAGCTAAGCAGGGTCGGACCTCCCAAAACAGAAAGTCAGACCCTCTGTTTTGAAGGGAGGGTCGGACAGCTTAAGACCCTAGGGTCGACGGGATCATCGACCCTCCCATCGACCCTCGGATTCTGCCGAATATAGAAATTAGGAAATTTCTATATTTTTCGATTTGATTCTTTCCTAATCTCAAAGGGACTTATTTTAGGATGTTCCTAGTCTATTTAAAGGACGTCCCTAAGCCACTTTCACTCCTTTCACAACCCTAATTGAATTGAGAGAAAGAGAGGAGAAGGAAAAGAGGAAGAAGAGAGGCAAGGAAGAGAACCTAGCAAAAAGGAGAAGAGTTACAGAGAAAGATTAATCTTCTCAGGTATGGATACTAATTCCATGAGTTTCTACAGACCTTAGGTTAGTTATTGATGAGAATGTGATCTCGGAGAAACCCAAACCATCCATCCATGGTTAGGTTTTCATGGAAAACCATAGGATGATGCACGAAAACTGTTTAGATGGATTATACATGGTTCTAGACCATGGAATGACTGTTGAATGAATGTAGGAAGTAAGCCATAGGACCCCAAACACGAAGAGTGGAAATTGGACCAGAGCGCATCGAGGGTCGCACCGAGGGTCGATAGACCATCCGACCCTAGGTGTTTCAGACCATCGACCCTCAGCATTCGGGAAGTTCAGAATGGAGGGAGGGTCGATAGACCCATCGACCCTAGCATCGACCCTCAGTTGACAGAATGGTTTTTAAATTCTGAATTAATTCTAATAAAATTCTATCGACTTTGTTAGGTTTGCTAGCAATATAATAACGTTATAACGGTGATTCTAAAGCTTGGAAAAGTATCTTTTAGCAAGCTAAGGTGTGGAACCTTAACTCCAAACTAAAGTGATTAATAATAAACTGTTTTCTATTCTTGAGTCATATGCCATGTTTGATTCTATGCGAATATGTTTGTAATGTGCATACAGCATGCCATCCAATATTTCTATTACTTGTTCATGCATATTTACTTTATTGTTTATAACAAGATGATGATGATGATGATAGGAATAGGCATGTGCTCGTATGTGTGTGGTTGATGTATTTGATGCGAGCGAGTATCAGGGGAGGTGTGATGAGAACGTCAATAAACGTTAACCTTTGGCGGGTCTCAGCACTTTAGCTCTATCTCTAACTCAAGTCTTGTGCATTAACATCGTCATATCGCCATTACCTTAGCAGAACTATTATGTCGTAGAGTATCAGGGGAGGTGGTCTCGGTCCTTGTAGTCTCTGACTCTATCGGGGGGCCTTAGCTCTATCTCTATGGATGTTCTGAGGGATGCTGGGGTGAGGCCTTGGATACACTGTTTGGCATTAGGATTGGTTAGCAGCGAGCCCAGTTTGCAAGCCCTCGCTAACAGGGGCTTACGTGTTAGTATAGCATTATATAGCATTAAACGTTAACCTTTGTTGTATAATGTTATGGTAGGGTGGATGGGGACAACGATAAACGTTAACCTTCGGGCGGGCTTCCACACCCTGTGTATAGAGGCGGTGTCAATAAACGTTAACCTTTGACCACCCAACCTTTCTATTGCACATTGCAAATTATAAACCAGACCAAAGATATAAATTGACTTTTTGCATGCATATGTATTGTTGCATTGTTTTGGCTACTCACTGAGCCGTGTTGTGTGCTCACCCCTCGACGTCGAATATTTTTAGTTGATGATGCAGGTTATACAGTCGAAGATTATATGAACGCGTCTACATACGGGAATGTAGCAGCCATGGACGCTGGAGTTGAAGATGATACACACGACTCCTCTTGCGAATGCAACTCGTGTGTGTTCGATTAGGTATTTTATAGATTTCTTTATTGGATTTATAAGACATGTATTTGGTACTTAAATATTTATGTCTCAGTTAAACACAGAATAATTTGCTATTATTTATGGATATCATTTTAGTTCTCAGTTCATTTATTTATGAGATTTCCGCTATTGTGTATTACTCTGATTATGATTGTGGGTGTGTGTAAAGTTTGGATAACGCGGGGATGGTCTATTAGAGATCCTGGTTGAACCGTTGGTTATTTAGCGGTTCATCACACCATTCTCGCATGATGTGGAATTGGGGTGTGACAACTTGGTATCAGAGCTTCTCAAGCTTTGCCCGCCGAACTTACACGCATTCAAGACCATTGTGAACTGAGATAGGATAAATTAAAAGCTTTAATACAAACACACTGTAAGCACAAGTGATGATTGAAACCGAATTAAAAAGAGAATAATGCATCTATTAAAAAGGAAAACCAGTTATATACAATGAGTGAAGGAAACAAAACGTATATACATCGCTAAAGCAGAGTACAGTCCACAACCCGGACAGTTACTCTGTGGTACAAGAAAAGAAAAGTACAATCAGGAAGCGGGAGGCGAAGGAGGAGGTGGAGCCTCACGGTCTCTGTCATAGTCCTCGGCATAGACCCTAGTCAACCATGCCACCTGGGTCTGAGTCGTCTGCAGACTAGCTGTGAGATCAGCCACCCTCTGATCAGTCCGCGCCGGGCGTCCTAGGAGCTCCCCTATCCTCAGGTCTGATGCGCGCTGAGCCTCTCTAATCTCGTGAAACATACTCAGCACGTCATCAGCAGGTGGGCGTGAAGGACCAGCACCATGAGAAGGACTGGTCTCCGGTACTGAAGCCGCCGCAACAGAAGTACCAGCCCTATCCACATGCGTGGGTGATGGCGGTGGTATCGCATCGACATCCATATATAAGTGATCATCGTCGACCGGATCCCCACGAGCCCTAGCAGCAGCCTCAGCATCAGCCATCTCAACCCGAGTGTGAGGGCGCACCATCGCGTTCCTCTCCTCATCGCTAACCTCCGCATCTCGCAGCCCCATCTTGCAGATAGCCTCCCAATCTAGAGGCGACGAGAAGGTCTTCTCCCCGGATCTTCTCATCTACCGGATCCACCCCAGACGGGTCGGTAGCATTGGAATCATGCGTCCATAGGGTAGATTACCCCTATGACCGAAAAATGTGGCACTAATCATCGTCCGCATGATGATGTAAGGAAGGCAGACCGGCCGGGCGAGTGCGTATGCGAGTAGATCAAGAACTGGGTCAGCTGAGACACCCTCTCATAATGCCCACTCTGCGGGATCAGATTATGCTGGATAATCTTGCAGAAAACCCGTGAAGCTGGACGCAAGTAGCAAGCTCTCATCTGCCATCTATCGGGACGTAGCAACTGGTTGTCGATCTCTGCCCTCATCTCCATCTCAACAAACTGTGGCTCTTCCGGCGTACAGTACACCATAGGGCCATCATAGGCAATGCCCAATAGATCGGCCAGCTGCCGATAATCAAAGGAGATGTGCACCCCCTTGACGTAGCTGGTGATGCGCAACTCCTGGCCGTGCTCAACGTCATTGTAATTCCCCACCACCTGGAGATTACAATAGAACTGGCGCACCAAATCTGGACAGGTGCACGCATCGTATGTGATGACAGGGAGCCACCCACCGAATGCTCCCTCTACATTGAACAAGGCTAGCTCAGCCAAGTTCACCATGCGACCCCCTTCCACTTTCTTATGGGCATAGTCAGCATACTGTGTCTCAGCTTCATTGGAACGGAAGCGAAGTGGATCACGCAATCTAGGTACTTTGGTACGGGCCATAATATCTGCAAAATGAGAAAGAGAAAAGAAACAAGGAGTTAGCAGGATAAAAATCCGAAATTGATTTAATAACGACGTAAGTTGACCATAAAGTCCCATTTCTCACCATATAAGTGGGCATGAGAACCTACGTAGGTTAAAAACATATCCTACAACCCACATGCAGTAGGAAATTTTAACTGACGATGTCCAATTTGAAGAAATTCAAGAAAAATCAAAAATGTCGACAAATTAGGGCAAAAAGAGAAAATTTTAAATTTCTCAATAACCAACCGATGAAACTCAAAAAAATTTTGAGGGCTTTCGTTCCTCAAGACCCCAATAACAAAAGCCCCGAATAAAAATCAAATTTTTATGGTTGAAAAAAGTTTAATTTGGAAAATACGAGCTAAATGGGCGAAAACCTAGAAAAGAAAACCTAAAAACAGGTAAAGGTGAGAGGATATACCTGTAGGGATGACGTGGACGTCGAAAACCGAAGTTAAACCAACCAAGAACAGTGGAGTAGCACTGTAGCAACTCGGAGAGTGGAGGCGAGTCGAAACGGAGGAGGAATAGTGAGAAATGACCCAGAATCGGATCTTAAAAATCTAATTTTTGGTCCGAGGGTCGGACAATTCGACTGACACCATCGACCCTCGGATCGACCCTCCCATCGACCCTCGGCTCTCGGGAATCTGACAGAAAATCGAGGGTCGGACTGAGGGTCGGACACCCATCGACCCTCACATCGACCCTCAGCTCTCGGGAAGAACAGGTCATTCCCAGGGTCGAATACCCAGGGTCGGACATACCAGCGACCCTCACCATCGACCCTGCATAGAAAAGACAGTAGTTTTTTTTATAAAATGAGTTAGAAATTGAAATTTCTTATCGGTTAGTGTGCCTACATGAGATATAAATGATTTCTCACTGATTTTGATGATTTTCAGGCACCACCCATCTCAAAAGAAATATGTCTGGCCGTAGAGTTACCCGACAGACCCGAAATACAGTCCCACCACCACCACCAGTAGAGGAGACTAGTCAAGAGAATAACCATGCACAGGGTAATCCAGAACCAGCAGGCCCTACAAATTTGCCACCTCCACCACCGGAGCTAGCAAATGTGGTTATGAATCTGGCACAACAGCTACAGCAAATGCAACATGCACAAGCTCAAATGCAGGTTGCGATGGGAGTTATGTTTCAAGCCACTCAGGCTGCAACCATGCACACGGGGCAAGCTAGTGCAGCCCCAGTGGGTAATCACCCAGCTCAACAGACACCTCAACAACCGGCTGCACCAATTCCAATGCAAGTCCTAGAAGCAGCCCAAGGGAACTATCAGTATCCACCCCCTATGTTTGGGGCATACAAAAATCAACTGGATCACTCCCGGCTAGTGGAGAAATTTTTGAAGATGAAACCTAAGGAATTCAATGGCAAGCCATCTGATCCACTGTGGCCAGCACACTGGATAGACGAAATGGAAAGGAACTTCCTTATAATGACTATTATCGAGGAAGAGAAAGTACTATGCGCCACCTTCATGCTCAAAGGCGACGCACACCATTGGTGGAAATCTACAAATACGTACTTATTGACTAAGCACGCCCTACTGACATGGGCTATATATAAAGAAGCATTCTTCGAGAAGTATTTCCCAAGAAGCTTCAGAGATTCAATGGAGAAGGAATTTCTGAGTCTGTACCACGGCAGATGTCCGTAGACTCGTATCAACTGCGCTACGAAGAACTATTTTTCTTCGCACCGGCTAGCATGCAAGAAGAAGATACCAAAACCCGTAGGTTTGTCGCGGGACTAAGAGGAAGCATAAGAGAAAATATTCTGGGCTTAGAGAAGAAAATCTACAACGAAGCTGTCCAGATTGATCGAGTGATCGAATCGAGGCAGAAGGAGAGTTATTTCTCCCAGAACAGAGGCATCAAGAGGCCAGCCGGAAACTCCTATAATGGAGGCAATAATAGGACGTATAAACCTTTTCGTCCTCAGAATTTTGCCAGTGCACCAAAGTCTACTTCCACAGCTCAACCACAGAAAAAGACAAATCCTGAAGCCTCGAAGTGTTATAACTGCAACCAACCAGGGCATAAGGCAAGAGAGTGCCCAAAACCCAAGAAGCAGTTACATCAAGGACGGGTATATGCTGTTACATCAGAGGATGCAGCCGCATCGCCCGATGTGGCCACAGGTATGACCTAAACTTTTAAGATTATAATGTCATTGATTGAGCATGTAGACTAAGTAAAACGGATCACAGGTATTGTACCTATCAATGGCGTACCAGCCAGAGTACTCTTTGACTCAGGAGCTACGCATTCATTTATATCTGTGTCGTTTGGAAAGAAGACCAATTTACCCATCAAAACATTAGACTACAAGTTACTTGTACGGTCACCGATGGGATTAGAAGTGGAATTAGATAAAGGTTATGGGCCATGTCCAGTTCTCATTGGTGAGAAAACCTTGGATGCAACTTTAATACAACTTGAGATGGCAGACTTCGATGTCATCTTAGGGATGGACTGGTTAGCTCGGCATTCTGCAAATCTGTTATGGGCCGAGAAGAAGCTAACGTTCAAAGACAAAGAAGGAGCAGAATTCAGTTTCTTGGGAACCAAACTTCCCCGGAGACGCAAGCTCATACTCTCAGCATTAAAGGCTAAGAAGTGCCTTGAAAAGGGAGCGGTCGGATATCTAGTATCAGTGGTCGACCTAACCAAGGACGTGCCACGAATGGAAGATATTGACGTCGTGCGGGATTACCCAGATGTATTTCCGGAGGAACTACCCGGATTACCACCCAACCGGGCCACGGAGTTTGTAATAGACCTAATACCTGGAGCCGCACCGGTATCAAAAGCACCTTATAGAATGGCTCCTACTGAATTGAAGGAATTAAAAGTGCAATTACAAGAACTGCTAGATAAGGGTTATATTAGACCCAGTATATCTCCATGGGGAGCACCGGTGTTGTTCGTAAAGAAGAAGGATGGTAGTGTTCGATTATGTATCAACTATCGAGAGTTGAATAAGCTGACAATCAAGAATCGATATCCACTACCCAGGATCGATGACTTGTTCGATCAGTTACAAGGAGCGAAGGTATTTTCAAAAATCGATCTTCGATCAGGCTATCATCAACTGAAGATTAAAGAAGGTGACACCCCGAAGACAGCTTTCAGGACAAGATACAGACATTATGAGTTCTTAGTGATGTCCTTCGGATTAACTAATGCACCGGCAACATTCATGGAACTTATGAACCGAGTTTTCCACGATATGTTGGATACGTCGGTTATAGTATTTATTGATGACATATTGGTGTACTCCAAAGACAAGGAAACCCATGTTAAGAACCTAAACGCAGCCCTACAGTGTTTAAGGAAAGAGAAGTTATATGCCAATTTTTTGAAATGTGAGTTTTGGCTAAGTGAATTCGCCTTTCTAGGCCATGTAGTATCCGCAGAAGGAATCAAAGTGGACCCCAGTAAGATCGAGGCTATTGTGAAGTGGGAAGCACGAAAGAGTGTTTCAGAAATTAGAAGTTTTCTGGGTTTAGCTGGATATTATCGGAGATTCGTAGAAGACTATTCTCGGATTGCCGTACCTCTCACCAATCTGACCAAGAAAGGAGAAAAATTTGTATGGACGGATAAGTGTGAAAAGAGTTTTCAAACACTGAAGACCAGATTGATATCCGCCCCAATTTTGACCATCCTCGTTCCAGGACGGACATTTACCTTATACACTGATGCATCGGGATTGGGACTAGGATGTGTGCTTATGCAAGGAGAGCAAGTAGTTGCGTATGCCTCGAGACAGTTGAAGGTACATGAGAAAAATTACCCCACTCATGATTTGGAGTTAGCGGCAGTAGTACATGCTGTTAAAATATGGAGGCATTATCTATACGGAGAGAAATTTCAAATTAAGTCGGACCATAAAAGTCTTACTTATCTATTTAACCAGAAGGAGTTGAATATGAGACAAAGAAGATGGCTGGAACTATTGAAAGACTATGATTGTGATATCCAGTATCATCCGTGAAAATCGAACGTAGTAGCAGATGCATTGAGCAGAAAAGCAATGATAAAATCTCAAGGAGAAGCTAGCACAACTGTAGCAAATGCATTGAGCAGAAAAGCAATGATAAAATCTCAAGGAGAAGCTAGCACAATGTATTCAATCATGGCAACGAGCAGTATGTGATAGATACAATGGATGGACCAGCCAACCAAGGGTTTATTCATCGATTTTCGAATATGTTCGCGGCATTGAAGATTATACCGGATATAGTGGATGAAGTGAAGACAGCTATCAAAGCAGATCCTTATCTGAGAACGGTACAAGAAGATATTGAGAAAGGTAGGACTAACCCTGAGTTCACCTTGGATGACGAGAAGGTACTGAAATACAAAGGAAGAATATGTGTACCTGAAACAGAAAATATGGACATTAGACACCGACTGATGAAGGAAGCCCATACCACCATCTACTCGATACATCCTGGAAGTACAAAAATGTATCATGATCTAAAGAAACTGTATTGGTGGAGGGGAATGAAGGCAGATGTAGCCAAGTTCGTGTCTCAATGCCTAAATTGTCAGAAGGTAAAGGCGGAATGACAAAGACCCGCAGGACTGTTACAGCCATTACCAGAACCAGCATGGAAATGGGACTGCATCACTATGGACTTCGTCACAGGACTACCATTGACTCCTCGAGTAGTTGACGCAGTTTGGGTGATGGTAGACCGTTTAACAAAGACAGCTCGTTTCATACCTATACGACCTCAATATACACTGGAAAGGTTAGCAAAGCTGTATGTGGATAACATTGTTCGCTTACACGGTGTACCAGAAAGCATTGTGTCGGATAGAGATCCACGATTTACTTCCAAATTTTGGGAAGGACTACAAAAGGCTATGGGTACAACATTGAAGTTCAGTACTGCATTCCACCCACAGATAGACGGACAGTCAGAGCGTACAATCCAGATTCTAGAAGATATGCTACGAGCATGTGTGATTGATTTCAAAGGATCATGGGATGAAAAATTACCATTGATCGAGTTCGCTTATAATAATAGCTATCAGGCTACTATACAGATGTCACCTTATGAAGCACTGTATGGAAGGAAGTGTCGAACCCCCTTGTTTTGGAATGAAGTTGGAGAACGTAGTATTGTTGGACCGGAATTTGTTGAAGAGACTTGTCGAGTGGTCGACTTCATCAAGGAGAGAGTGAAAACAGCTCAGAACCGTCAGAAGCAATATGCAGATACTCGACGAAGAGATCTAGAGTTCGCCGTAGGTGATAAAGTATTTCTGAAGGTATCGCCTATGCGAGGATTGAAGAGGTTCGGACAGAAAGGAAAACTAAGTCCAAGATATGTCGGACCATATGAAATTATAGCTAAGCGTGGAAAAGTAGCTTATCAATTGGCATTACCACCATCTATGTCAAGTGTGCACGATGTATTTCACATTTCCCTATTGAAGAAGTATGTCAAAGACCCAACGCATGTTTTGACAGTGGATTTGCCGGAATTGACTGAGGATTTGACGTTTGAAGTAACACCAACAGAAATCACTAGTCGAAAGGTTCAACGTCTACGCAACAGAGATATCTACTATGTTAAGGTCACATGGAAAAGTAGAGACATGGAAGAGATTACATGGGAAGAAGAGAATGCTATGCGAAAGCAATACCCTCACTTATTTGATTCAGAAGGTACGTACAATTTCGAGGACGAAATTTTTATAAGTTGGGGGGAGTTGTAAGACCCGTGTCAATCTAACCCGGTCTTACCACCTTGGACCAGGTTTACCCATCATGGTCGAGTCAAGTGAACCAAGGGCGTGAAGGAGATCGAGATCCCAGGTATTAAATCGACCCAAAAACACTTAAAATAAGGGAAGGGTCGCATACCCAGCTAAGCAGGGTCGGACCTCCCAAAACAGAAAGTCAGACCCTCTGTTTTGAAGGGAGGGTCGGACAGCTTAAGACCCTAGGGTCGACGGGATCATCGACCCTCTCATCGACCCTCGGATTCTGCCAAATATAGAAATTAGGAAATTTCTATATTTTTCGATTTGATTCTTTCCTAATCTCAAAGGGACTTATTTTAGGATGTTCCTAGTCTATTTAAAGGACGTCCCTAAGCCACTTTCACTCCTTTCACAACCCTAATTGAATTGAGAGAAAGAGAGGAGAAGGAAAAGAGGAAGAAGAGAGGCAAGGAAGAGAACCTAGCAAAAAGGAGAAGAGTTACAGAGAAAGATTAATCTTCTCAGGTATGGATACTAATTCCATGAGTTTCTACAGACCTTAGGTTAGTTATTGATGAGAATGTGATCTCAGAGAAACCCAAACCATCCATCCATGGTTAGGTTTTAATGGAAAACCATAGGATGATGCACGAAAACTGTTTAGATGGATTATACATGGTTCTAGACCATGGAATGACTGTTGAATGAATGTAGGAAGTAAGCCATAGGACCCCAAACATGAAGAGTGGATTTAAAAGTGGAAATTGGACCAGAGTGCATCAAGGGTCGCACCGAGGGTCGATAGACCATCCGACCCTAGGTGTTTCTGACCATCGACCCTCAGCATTCGGGAAGTTCAGAATGGAGGGAGGGTCGATAGACCCATCAACCCTAGCATCGACCCTAGCATCGACCCTCAGTTGACAGAATGGTTTTTAAATTCCGAATTAATTCTAATAAAATTCTATCGACTTTGTTAGGTTTGCTAGCAATATAATAACGTTATAACGGTGATTCTAAAGCTTGGAAAAGTATCTTTTAGCAAGCTAAGGTGAGGAACCTTAACTCCAAACTAAAGTGATTAATAATAAACTATTTTCTATTCTTGAGTCCTATGCCATGTTTGATTCTATGCGAATATGTTTGTGCATACAACATGCCATCCAATATTTCTATTACTTGTTCATGCATATTTACTTTATTGTTTATAACATGATGATGATGATGATGATAGGAATAGGCATGTGCTTGTATGTGTGTGGTTGATGTATTTGATGCGAGCGAGTATCAGGGGAGGTGTGATGAGAACGTCAATAAACGTTAACCTTTGGCGGGTCTCAGCACTTTAGCTCTATCTCTAACTCAAGTTTTGTGCATTGACATCATCGTATCGCCATTACCTTAGCAGAACTATTATGTCGTAGAGTATCAGGGGAGGTAGTCTCGGTCCTTGTAGTTTCTAACTCTACCGGGGGGCCTTAGCTCTATCTCTATGGATGTTCTGAGGGATGCTGGGGTGAGGCCTTGGATACACTGTTTGGCATTAGGATTGGTTAGCAGCGAGCCCAGTTTGCAAGCCTTCGCTAACAGGGGCTTACGTGTTAGTATAGCATTATATAGCAATAAACGTTAACCTTTGTTGTATAATGTTGTGGTAGGGTGGATGGGGACGATGATAAACGTTAACCTTCGGGCGGGCTTCCACACCCTGTGTATAGAGGCGGTGTCAATAAACGTTAACCTTTGACCACCCAACCTTTCTATTGCACATTGCAAACTATAAACCAGACCAAAGATATATATTGACTTTTTGCGTGCATATGTATTGTTGCATTGTTTTGGCTACTCACTGAGCCGTGTTGTGTGCTCACCCCTCGACGTCGAATATTTTTAGTTGATGATGCAGGTTATACAGTCGAAGATTATATGAACGCGTCTACATACGGGAATGTAGCAGCCATGGACGCTAGAGCTGAAGATGATACACACGACTCCTCTTGCGAGTGCAACTCGTGTGTATTCGATTAGATATTTTATAGATTTCTTTATTGGATTTATAAGACATGTATTTGGTACTTAAATATTTATGTCTCTGTTAAACACAGAATAATTTGCTATTATTTATGGATATCATTTTAGTTCTCAATTCATTTATTTATGAAATTTCCGCTATTGTGTATTACTCTGATTATGATTGTGGGTGTATGTAAAGTTTGGATAACGTGGGGATGGTCTATTAGAGATCCTGGTTGAACCATTGGTTATTTAGTGGTTCATCACACCATTCTGTACAGTGTGAAATTGGGGTGTGCCACTTCCTGTGATGCAGATTGCAGCACTTGTGCCCTTTTCTTCTGGTGATTTTACCATCGCCTTTTTGCTTAGTGCATCAACAACTACATTAGCCTTCCCTGGATGATACTAGATATCACAATCGTAATCCTTAAGAAACTCCAACCATTTCCTCTATCTCATGTTCGACTCCTTCTGATCGAAAAGATGAGTGAGACTCTTATGATTTGATTTAATCTAGAATTTCTTTTCATACAAATAATGTCTCCATATCTTGATAGCTGCTAACTCCAAGTCATGAGTGAGGTAGTTCTTCTTGTGTGTCTTTAATTGTTAGGAAGCATACGCAATTACTTATTCTCCTTGCTTGAGAACACATCCCAAACCTAACCCAAATGCATCGATGTACAAGATAAATGGTTATTCATGGATTAGAATAGTCAAGATGGGAGCTGATATCAGTTTTATCTTCAATGTTTAGAAGCACTTTTCACATTTGTTGGTCCAAATAAACTTGTCCCCTTTCTTAGTCAGACTAGTGAGAGGTACAACAATTCTAGAGTAATCTTCCACGAATCATCAATAATGCCCAAGTAAACCTAAGAAACTTCTAATTTCTACAACATTCTTAATTGGTTCCCATTTTAAAATAGCCTCAATCTTGCTAGGATCCACTTTAATTCCTTCAGCTGATACAACATGTGGCCTAAGAAAGTGACTTCATTTAGCCAAAAACTTACACTTAGTAAATTTAGCGTAAAGCTTTTCTATTCTTAATCACTGCAGAGCGGCTCTAAGATATGTGATATGAGTTTCTTTGTCCATGGAGTAGCCTAGGATGTCATCAATAAATACAATGACCGATGTATCCAACATATCGTAGAATACCCGATTCATGATTTTCATAAAAGTTGTTGGTGCATTAGTCAATCCGAAAGACATAACTAGAAATTCATAATGTCCATATCCTAAATGCTGTTTTCAGAATATCACCTTCCTTGATCTTCAACTGATGGTATCCTGACCGAAGATCAATCTTGGAGAACACTTTGGCACCTTGCAATTGGTCGAATAAGTCATCGATCTGAGGCAACGGATACTTGTTCTTGATTGTGAGCTTGTTCAATTCTCGATAATCTATACAAAGTTGAATGCTACCGTCCTTTTTCAAGAACAACACTGGCACTCCCCATGGTGATATAATGGGTAGAATATAACCCTTGTCTAGCAAATCTTATAATTGTACCTTCAGTTCATTCAGTTCAGTAGGAGTCATTCGATAAGGTGCCTTAGATACTAGTACGGCTCTGGGTATGAGGTCTATAACGAACTTTGTCACTCGATCAGGTGGTAATCCTACTAACTCCTTAGGAAATACATCAAAAAATTCATGCATAACTTTAATATCTTCCATTTTTGGTACTTTCTTGGTGAGGTCGACCACGAACACTAGATACCCAACTCCTCCTTTCTCGAGGCATTTCCTAGCCTTTAATGTAGAAATAATGAGTTTTCATTTATGGGAAGGTTTGGTTCCTGTAAAACTGAACTCTACTCCTTCCTTATCCTTAAATGATATCATCTTTTTAGCACAAATCAAACTCATGGAATACTGGGATAACCAGTCCATTCCAAGGATGACGTCAAAGTCTGCCATCTCGAGTTGCACCAGGTTAGCGTATAAACTTCGTCCATTTATTAAAACTGGACATGGTCCATAACCTTGGTCTAATTCTACTTCTACCACTATAGTTAACCATACTAGTAGCTTGTAATCTAAAGGTCTGAGGGGTATAACTAGCTTCTTTTCGAAAGACACTAATTCAAATAAGTATGTAGCTCCAAAGTCGAAAAGCACTCTGCCTGGTATATTAGCTATAGGTACAATACCTGTGATTTAATTTAATTTAATGTACATGCTTACACGTGGTATTTCAAAACAAAAGGTTGAATCATACATGTGACCACATCAGGTGATGTGGTAGCATCCTCAGAAGTAACTGCATAAACCTTTCCTTGCTATAGCTGCTTCCTCGGCTTAGGACAATCTCTTGAATAATTTCCTACTTGATCATAGTTGAAGCATTTAACTCCAGCATTACCCTGCTTCTGTTGAGGTTGGACTGTTGGAGTAGTCTTGGATGCAACATTAAAGCCTCGAGTGCGAAAGGGTTTGAATGTCTTTGAGTTTCCTCCATTGAATGTGTTTCCATTTAGCCTCTCGATACCCTGTTTTGAGCAAAGTAACTCTCCCTTTGGCTCGATTCGAATACTTGAACAATATGTACAGCTTCATTATATATTTTATTTTCTAGTCCCAATACATGCTCTCAAATGCTTCCTCTAAGTCCCATAACGAACCTTCGAGTTTTGGTATCTTCCCTCTGCATGCTAGAGGAAGCAAAGAAGAACAGCTTTTCATAACGCTACTGGTAAGCATCTACAGACATTTGTCCTTGATATAAGCTCAAGAATTATTTTTCCATCTGATTCCTAAAACTCCTGGGGAAATACTTCTCGAAGAAAGCTTCTTTGAAGATAGCCTAGGTCAGTTGGGTGTGCTTTGTCAACAGATAACCCCGAGTAGATTTCCACCAATGGTGTGCATCTCCTTTCAGCATAAATGTGTCACATAACACTTTCTCTTCCTCATTATTAGTCATCATCATGAAACTTCTTTCCATCTTGTCAACCTAGTAAGCTGGTCACAATGGATTTGACGGCTTGCCCGTAAACTCCTTCGGTTTCATCTTCAAAAAATGTTCGATCAGCCTAGAGTGATCAAGCTCATTTTATGCATATGCTCCATACATGGGCAGTTGGTACTGATAGTTACCTTGGTTATACCCGCCTTGCGGTGCTTCAGGATTCTACACTTGAGCTTGTACAACTGGTGTTTGAGGGGCTTAGGATATCGTGTTGTTCATAGCAGATGCTTGGGACACATTATTGCTACCCCCTGGTACGGTACTAGCTTGCCCTACAGGTATCGATGTTGGGTTTGTAGTTGGGGAGGCAATTCACATAGCAGCTTGCATGTTCACTTGTATTTGATGTATCTGTTGCACTTGTTGTGCCAAATTCATCACTACAGTGGCCAAATCTGTTGGTGGTGCTGGTAAGTTAGTTGGGTTGGCCTGGGTGTGAACATCCTAAGGCTTATCATTTTGATTCCCAATATTTCCTAGTTGTCTTTCTTGATCTTTATTGTCATTAAACTCCGTAGGTGGTGGAGTTGGGATTGCATTCTGTCTCCTTCGGGTTAATCTACACCCAGCCATTTAAATTCTTGGGTAAAGTAATATTAGAAAGGCTACATATCACACCCCAATTCCGTACCAACCAGAATGGTGTGATGAACCGTCTATGATCCAATGGTTCAACCAGGATCTTGAATAGGCTGTGTCCTTTTGCTTAAACCATACACATCCGCAACCATAATCAGAGTAAATAAACAATAGCGGAAGTCTTTATACTAATGAACTGAGAGTCTAACAATGATAATATAAATAAATTATCCAATTATCTTCCATTGACTAAGACATAAATTAAAATAAAATAAATTAATCAATTACATGTTCTTAATAATCCAACTATAAATCTAATCGAAGACGCATGAGTTGCACTCGCACGACGAATCATGTGACTCCATTATAGCTTCTACATCCATCGTCGTAGCATAATCATACATCAGAGCATTCATATAGTCTTCTAGTGTGGTACCTGCATCATCAACTAAAAATATTCAACGTCGAAAGGGTGAGCACACATCACGGCTCAGTGAGCCAACAAAACAATGCAACAAACATATGCATGCATTCAATTCAAATCTTTGGTCTGGTTCATAAGTTTGCAATGTGCAATAGAAAGGTTTGGTGGCTGCCGCACCTCTATACACGGGTGTGTAAGCCCACCCAAAGGATCAAACACCATTGTCGTCCACATCTACCCCACCATGGAATAGGGATATAGCTAAAGTGCTTAGGATCGCACCGCATCACACTTCCCCTGATGCCCTACCAATACCAACACATAATCCCATATTGGCGAGGGCTTGCAAATTGGACTCACAACTAACCAATTCTATAAGTCAAACAATGTATCCAAGGCCTCACCCCAGCATCCCTCAATACGTCCATAGAGATAGAGCTAAGGCCCCCCCGACAGAGTCAGAGACTACATAGTCTGAGACCACATCCCCTGATGCCCTACGACATAATAGTTCTGCTAAGGTAATGGCGATACGACGATATCAGTGGACAAGACTTGAGTAGAGATAGAGCCAAAGTGCTTAGGACCGCCCCGCATCACACTTCCGCCGATGCCCTACTCGCATCAAGTACACTAACCACACACAAACATTCACATGCCAATTCCTAGCATCATCATCATCATGTTATAAATAAACGAAATTAAATATGCATGGACAATAATAGTAGGAATACTGGATGACATGTTAAAGGCACATTACACACATACAAGCATAGAATCATACATGGCATCGGACTCAATAATCAAAAATAGTTTATTATTAGCCAATTAGTTTAGGTCTTGTTACCTTACCTTTGATTGATAGTAGATCATTGTTCAAGCTTTATGAATCACTTTTAAGTGTCACACCCCAATTCTGCACACTTCAGAATGGTGTGATGAACCGTTAGCAAACCAATGGTTCAACTAGGATCTTGTACAGACGGTATCCGACTGATCTAAACTTCATATATCCACATTCATAATCAGAGTAAATACACAATAGCGAAAGTCTTATAGTAAAATGAACTGAGAATCTACTGTGATATTAATATTTAAATAGCAAATTATTCTGTATCAACTAAGACATAAATAAGTATCAAATACATGTCTTTAATAAATCCAAATAAAGAAAACTAAAAATCTAATCGAATACACATGAGTTGCACTCGCAAGAGGAGTCATGTGTATCCACTTCATCTTCAACTTCCATCGCCGCCACGTGACCATACACTGGAGCATTGACATAATCTTCGATGGTAGTACCTGCATCATCAACTAAAAATATTCGACGTCGAGGGGGTGAGCACACATCATGGCTCAGTGAGTAAACAAAACAATGCAACAATACATATGCATGCAGTCAATTCACATCTTTGGTCTGGTTTAAAGTTTGCAATGCGCAATAGAAAGGTTGAGTGGTCAAAGGTTAACGTTTATTGACCCCGCCTCTATACACAGGGTGTGGAAGTCCGCCCAAAGGTTAACGTTTATTGTCGTCCCCATCCACCCTACCGTAACATTGTACAACAAAGGTTAACGTTTATTGCTGTACAGTGCCATACCAACATGTAAGCCCCTGCTGGCGAGGGCTTGCAAACTGGGCTCGCAACTAACCAATCCTAATGCCAAACAGTGTATCCAAGGCCTCACCCCAGCATCCCTTAGAACGTCCATAGAGATAGAGCTAAGGCCCCCCGGTAGAGTCAGAGACTACAATGACCGAGACCACCTCCCCTGATACTCTACGACGTAATAGTTCTACTAAAGTAATGGCGATACGATGATGCTAATGCACAAGACTTGAGTTAGAAATAGAGCTAAAGTGCTGAGACCCGCTAAAGGTTAACGTTTATTGACGTTCCCATCACACCTTCCCTGATACTCGCTCGCATCAAGTACACCAACCACACACATACATTTACATGCCTATTCCTATCATCATCATCATCATCATCATGTTATGAAAAATAAAGTAAATATGCATGAACAAATAATAGAAATATTGGATGACATGTTGTATGCACATTACAAACATATTCGCATAGGATCAAGCATGGCATTGGACTCAAGAAAAGAGAAAACAGTTTGTTATTAACCAATTAGTTTAGAGTTATGTTTCCTGACCTTAGCTTGCTAATAGATCCTCTTACAAGCTTTAAGATCACCTTTATATTGTTATTATATTGCTAGAAAACCTAACAAAGTTGATAAAATTTAATTAGAATTAATTCTAAATTTAAAAACTATTCTGTTAACTGGGGGTCGGAGGTAGGGTTGGAGTAATGATCGACCCTGGGTGCGACCACCCCTATTCTGGACTTCCCGAACACTGGGGGTCGATGCTCAGGGTCTAGGTAGGGTCGATTGGCCATCGACCCCCCATGCGATCCCCTGTGGGTTTTGGTCGATTTTCTTCCTTAAATCCATTCTTCGTGTTTGGGTCCTATGGCTTGTTCCTATAATCCATTATACACATGTTCTATGGTCTAGAACCATGATTCTACCACCTATATGGCTTTCATGATTTTCCCCTGATGGTTTTCCATGAAACCTAACCATAGGTTGATGGTTTGGGTTTCTCTGAGATCATACTCTCTGCATTATCTATCCTAAGGTCTTTAGCAATTCATGGAATTAGTATCCATACCTGAGAAGAATACTCCTTCTCTGTAACTCTTCTCCTTTTGCTTTCTTCTCTTATTTCCTTCTCTTTTCCTTCTCTTCCGTCTCTTCTCTTTCTCTCAATTCAATTAGGGTTGTAAAAGGAGTAAAAGAGGCTTAGGGACGTCCTATTTATAGAGTAGAAACTCCTAAAATAAGTCCCATTGAGATTTGGAAGGAATCCCATCGAAATTAGGAAACTTTCCTAGTTTTCAGATTTACCGAGTACCAGGGGTCGATAGGGGGGTCGGAGATCCCGTCGACCCCTGGTTCCTGAAGTGTCTGACCCCCATGTAAAACTGGGGGTCTGACTTCTGTCTTGAGGGGGTCCGACCCTCCCTTGCGGGGTATGCGACCCTCCCCTTAATTTAAGTGTTTTTGGGTCAGTTTAATACCTGGGATCGTGATCTCCTTCACGCACTTGGTCCATTTGGCTCATCCATGATGGGTAGACCTGGTTTAAGGTAGTAAGACCGGGTTAGTTTGATACGGGTCTTACATTAAGTCACCTGAAAACCTAACAAGTTGATAGATTTTAATTAGAATTAATTCCCATATGTTTTGACTAATAGAAACTGAGGGGTCGCAGGTGGGGTAGCACCTGGGGTCTCAGTTTCTACGACCACAGGGTGTAGGGTCACAGGGTAGGGTAGCACCTGGAGTCTCAATTTCTGTGACCCCAAGGTGTAGGGTCGTATGTGGGGTCAGACATACTTCGACCCTACATGGACCACACCCTCCCTGGAATCTTCCCAAGGGCATGTGGTCGAACAGGTGGGTCTCGTGGGGACGAATATCATGTGACGCTACGTTCGACCACACGGTCTTGTGGGGACGAATATCATGTGACCCTACGTGCGACCACACATGTTATGGTTAACCTTTCACTCTTAAGTCCATTCCTTCATGTTCGAATCCTTTGGCTTATCTTCATAGTCCTTCCTATGATGGTTCTATGGCTCAAAACTACAATTTTTATACACTATCCATTGTCCACAATGATTTTCCTCCATGGATTCTCTTGGAATTTATCCATGGATGGATGATTTGGGTTTCTCCTAATCCTATCTTCTTCATAAACTATTCTAGGCTCTTAGTTCATGTAGGGAATTAGGTTCAAACCTTAGGTTTGCTGAGATTCAGAGTTTTCCCTAAACTTTCCTCTTCCTTGGTTTTCTTTTTCAATTCTCCTTCTCTTTCCTTTCTCTCACTTTCAATTGGAGTTCTAAAAGGATGAAAGAGACTAAGGGACGTCCTATTTATTGTGTAAAACCCTCCATAATAAGCCCCAATGAATTTAGGAAAGAACCCCCTTCAGATTAAGAAGATTTCCTAAATTCGGTTTCTAACTGGTTTTTGTGGGGTCGATTGTAGGGTCGCAGAATCCGTCGACCCTACATTTTTAAAACAACCGACCCCACGACCAAAAGTCATGGGTTGGACTCTTTTGAGGTGGGGTCAGTCATACCTATTTAGGCATGCGACCACACACTCATATTTGACCATTTTTTAATTAAATTTCATACCTGGTTTTTTGAATCAAAGTAGGTCACGACTGTTGTATTGTAGTCGATCGGGGGAAGCTACTGCTTCTACATTTTACGAAGCATAAGCCCTCGTCTTGCTTCTGGCAAAGCTTCTACTTTGCTTTCTTCTCTCGTGCTTGCTTGCATGAAGGTTCCAATGCTCCAGGCCAAATAGAGCTTACCTCCGCTTTCTCCAGCGCATATTAGCTTAGCTGCGCTCAATAGGCCGGTTTGGCTTCCTCTCTGGCGTCCACTTTCCTTATCGCTCCGTGGGCCCCAAAACACTCCCACTCCAAGCTACGCCTGCTGAGCAAGATGCATTGCGATTTTCTTTTGGGTCCCAATTCCAATAGGCCCCCCATGCCTCATTAGCCTATACTACTCCTGAAAGAATACCTATAGTTAAAAAGATAAACCCTAGACTAATGACACGAAAACTCCAATAATCCAATTGATGAATCAATTGATACCTGTGAAAATTTCTAAAGGAAAGAAAAAAAGTATTTCATAAAACATTGGAAGAGAATGAATCTTTTTATCAAAGGATCAAAAAAAATCTGCTCGGATCTCCTGCGGGAATGATTTGGAAGGTCCAAAACCAAAAAGAGTGGTATTCGCTAGAAACAACATAATGGAGGCAATCAATTCATCCAAATGCGGAGGAACTTCCACCTGCCTCAGCAAGGCGACCAGGGAGAGAAAATGAGACTACTGGTTGGACCATATCAAATGCAACTGCCTTCCAATGGCGTATGATACCAGCTGCTGGATATCTGGGGAGGATCGACCTCTCTTTTGTGATTACACCTTCATCATGCCTGTCTACCTAGAAGAAACGAAGTGAAGACCTCCCTTGGGGATCGAATCGCAGTTGTTCGTTCCATGCCCAGCAAGCAAGCTGAACTCGTTGTTGTCTCTGTCCTACCTCTGTCCCGTGTACCAACGTCCCCACTCCGGTATCCCCAATGTCCAGCTGCCTTTAGGTAAGGAAAGAAAAGAAGCTAGTAGGTCCTTTTCCGCTTGACTGCCAACTCATGAGCAAAGCCGCCTTTTGCCACCCCTCATGCAGCATGAGCGGATCTTCACTAAAAGCCGGCTCTATTGGTGGACACTATGGACAACTGTGGTTTCATCACGCACTTGGTCCACTTGGCTCGACCATGATAGGTAGACCTAGTACAAGGTGGTAAGACCGGTTAGTTCGATATGGGTCTTACAACTCTCCCCCTCTTATTAGAAATTTCTTCCTCAAAATTTGCACATACCTTCCGAGTCGAAAAGGTGAGGATATTGCTTTCGCATAGCATTCTCTTCTTCCCATGTGATCTCTTCTCTATCTCGGCTTCTCCAAGTGACCTTAACATAATAAATGTCACGGTTGCATAGACGTTGAACCTTTCGCCTGGTGATTTCAGTTGGTGCTACTTCGAATGTCAAATCATCAGTTAGATCTGGTGGATCTACTGTTAAAACATGTGTTGGATCTCTAACGTACTTCTTCAATAATGAGATATGAAATACATCATGCACACTTGCCATAAATGGTGGTAGTGCTAACTGATAAGCCACTTTTCCACGTTTAGCTAGAATCTCATATGGCCCGACATATCTCGGACTTAGCTTCCCTTTCTGTCCGAATCATTTTAAACCACGCATAGGTGATACTTTCAAGAATACCTTATCACCTACGAAAAATTTAAGGTCTCGACATCGAGTATTTGCATAATGTTTTTGATGATTTTGAGCCGTTCTTACTCTTTCCTTATTAATGTCGACTACATGACAAGTCTCTTCAACAAAATCTGGTCCAACAATACTCTGTTCACCAACTTCATTCCAAAACAAAAGAGTTCGACACTTCCTACCATACAGTGCTTCATAGGGTGACATCAGTATAGTAGCCTGATAGTTGTTGTTATAGGCGAACTCGATCAATGGTAGTTTCTCGTCCCATGAGCCTTTGAAATCAATAACACAGGCTCGATGCATGTCTTCTAAAATCTGAATGGTACGCTCCGACTGTCCTTCTGTCTGAGGATGGAATGTAGTACTGAATTTCAACGTGGTACCCATAGCCTTCTGTAATCCTTTCAAAAACTTTGAGGTAAAGCGTGGGTCTCTATCGGACACAATGCTTTCAGGTACACCATCTACTCTGAAAATATTATCCACATATAGCTTGGCTAACCTCTCTAGGGTATACTGTGGTCGTATAGCTATAAAGCGAGCTATCTTAGTCAGACGATCTACAATCACCCAGACCGCGTCAACCACTCGGGAGTCAATGGTAACCCGGTAACGAAGTCCATAGTGATGCAGTCTCATTTCCATGCTGGTTCTGGTAGTGGCTGCAACAATCTTACAGGTCTTTGCCGTTCAGCCTTTACCCTCTGACAATTTAAGCATTTAGACACGAATTTAGCTACATCTGCTTTCATTCCTCTACACCAATATAATTTCTTCAAATCATGATACATCTTTATACTTATAGGATGTACTGAATAAGCGGTGGTGTGAGCTTCCTTCATTAGTCTATGTCTAGTCCAAGTTTTCCATTTCAGGAATACATACTCTTCCTTTGTACTTCAGTTCCTTTTCATCATCCAAGGTGAACTTAGGAATAGTCTTACCTTTTTTGATGTCTTCTTGTACCGTTCTCAGATTAGGGTCTGATTTAATAGCTGCTTTTACTTCATCTATTATATCAGGTACAATCTTCAATGTGGCAAACATACTTGAAAACTGATTAATAAACCCTTGGTTGGTTAATCCACCCGGTGCATCTATCACGAACTGCTCATTACCATGATGGAATACTTTTCTTGTAACACACATTGCCGTAGTCGTGTTAACCTCTCCTTGAGATTTTATCATTGCTTTTCTGCTTAGTAAATCAGCAACTACATTAGCCTTTCCTGGATGATAATGGATATCGTAATCATAGTCCTTTAATAGTTCCAGCCATCTTCTTTGTCTCATGTTCAACTCCTTCTGATTAAAAAGATAAGTGAAACTCTTATGATCTGATTTAATCTGAAATTTCTCTCCATACAAATAATGTCTTCATATCTGGACAACATGTACTACTGCCGCTAATTCCAAGTCATGAGTGGGATAGTTCTTCTCATGTGTTTTCAATTGTCTTGAGGCATACGCAACTACTTGCTCTCTTTGCATAAGTACACATCCTAAACCCAATCTAGATGCATTAGTGTACAAGGTAAATGGTTGTCCTGGAATAGGAATAGTCAAGATGGGAGCAGATATCAATCTAGCCTTCAATGTTTGGAAATTTTTCTTGCAGTTTTCGGTCCAAACAAACTTCTCCTTTCTTAGTCAAACTGGTGAGAGGTACGACAATTCTATAATAGTCTTCCATGAATCATCGATAATACCCAGCTAGACCTAGGAAACTTCTAATTTCTGCAACACTCTTAGGTGCTTCCCACTTCACAATGGCTTCAATCTTGCTAGGATCCACTTTAATTCCTTCAGCAGATACAACATGGCCTAAGAAAGCGACGTCATTTAGTCAAAACTCACACTTTGTAAGTTTGGTGTAAAGCTTCTCTTTTCTTAGTCGCTGCAGAGCGGCTCTTAGATTCATAACATGAGTTTCCTTGTCTTTGGAGTAGACCAATATATCATCAATAAACACAATGACTGACGTATCCAACATATCATGGAATACTCGATTCATGAGTTCCATAAAACTTACGGGTGCGTTAGTCAATCTAAAAGACATGACTAAAAATTCATAATATCCATATCTTGTTTTGAATGCTATCTTTGGAATATCACCTTCCTTAATCCTCAACTGATGGTATCCTGACCGAAGATCATTCTTGGAGAACACCTTGGCACCTTGCAACTGATCGAACAAGTCATCAATCCGAGGCAACAAGTACTGATTCTTGATTGTAAGCTTATTCAATTCTAGGTAATCTATACACAGTCGAACACTACCGTCCTTCTTCTTTACGAACAATACTAGCGCTCTCCATGGTGATATGCTAGGTCTGATATAACCCTTGTCCAGTAATTCCTGTAACTGTACCTGTAATTCCTTCAGTTCAGCAGGAGCCATTCGATAGGGTGCTTTAAATACTGGTGCGGCTCCGGGTATAAGATCTATAACGAACTCTGTCACTCGGTTGGCTGGTAGTCCTGGTAGTTCTTCAGGAAATACATCTGGAAAGTCACGCACAACATCAATATCCTCCATTCGTGGTACTTCCTTGGTGAGGTCGACCACGGATACTAGATACCCAACTCCTCCTTTCTCGAGGAATTTTCTAGCCTTTAATGCTGAGAAAATGAGTTTTCGTTTACGGGGAAGTTTGGTTCCCACAAAACTAAACTCTGCTCCTTCCTTGTCTTTAAATGTCAATTTCTTTTCTGCACATAATAGGTTTGCAGAATGCCGAGCTAACCAGTCCATTCCCAAGATAACGTCAAAGTCTGCCATCTCAAGTTGAATCAAGGTTGCATCCAAAATCTTCTCGCCGATAGGAACTGGATATGGTCCATAACCTGTTTTTAATTCCACTTTTAATCCCATAGGCAATCGTATAAGCAATTTGTAGTCTAAAAATCTAAGGGGGTAGATTTAGCTTCTTTCCAAATGATACAGATATAAAAGAATGAGTAGCTCCAGAATCAAAGAGCACTCTAGCGGGTATGCCATTAATAGGTACCATACCTGTGATTTGTTTTAATTTAGTCTACATGCTCACACAAGGTAATACAAAATAAAAGGTTCAAGTCATACCTGTGACCACATCAGATGATACGGCAGCATCCTCAGATGTAACTGCATAAACCTTTCCTTCTTGTAGCTGCTTCCTGGGCTTAGGACACTCCCTGGAATAATAATGTCCCACTTGATTGCAGTTATAGCATTTTACTCCTTCATTATTTTGCTTTTGTTGAGGTTGGACTGTTGGAGTAGTCTTGGCTGCAACATTAAATCCTTGAGCGCGGAAGGGTTTGAATGACTTTGTGTTTCCTCCATTATAAGAATTTTCATTTGGCATTTTTATACCTCTATTATGAGCAAAGTAGCTCTCCCTCTGGCTCGACTCTATTACTCGAGCAATCTGTACTGCTTCATTATAAACATTCTTCTCTAGTCCCAGAACATGCTTACGAATGCTTTCCCTAAGTCCCATGATGAACCTTTGGGTTTTAGTATTTTTTTCTCCTGCATGCTGGAGGGTGCAAAGAAAAACAGCTCTTCATAACACTGTTGATATGCGTCCGCGGTCATCTGTCCTTGATACAAACTCAGTAACTCTCTCTCCATAGCATCTTTGAAACTTCTGGGAAAGTATTTCTCAAAGAATGACTCTTTATAGTTAGCGCAGGTCAATTGGGCATGCTTTGTTAATAGATATGTCCAGGTAGACTTCCACCAGTGGTGTGCATCGCCCTTCAGCATAAATGTGGCGCACAACACATTTTCTTCCTCATTAACTGTCATCATCATAAAATTCTTTTCCATCTCGTCGATCCAATGAGCTGGCCACAAAGGTTCTGCTGGCTTGCCATTATATTCTTTAGGTTTCATTTTCAAGAAGCACTCGATCAGTCGAGAGTGGTCCAATTGATACTAAGCATAGGCCCCGTACATAGGTGGTTGATACTGGTAACTGCTTTGAGCTACCTCAGTGTTCTGTATTGGAGCTTGCGCAATTGGCGTTTGAGGTGCTTAGGGCACTGTGTTGCTATCCCCTGGTATTGTGCTAGCTTGTCCGGCTAGCATAGGTGTTGTATGTGCAGCTGAAAAAACCATTCCTATAGCAGCTTGCATATCGGCTTGCACCTGCTGTATTTGCTACAGTTGTTGTGCCAGGTTCATTATTGCTGTAGCCAAATCTATAGGTGGGGCTGGCAAGTTTGTGGGATTTGCTTGGCAATTAGCTCCTGGCGGTGCCACATTCGTATTCTCTTGTATTTCAGGAATTTCATGGTTAGTTTCCTCCATAGGTGGTGGTGGTGGAATTGGGTTGCATCCTCATCTGGTTACTCTTCACCCAGCCATTCCTATTCCGGTGGTAGTAATGTCTGAAAAAAAATCATAGAACATATGAGGCAATCATAATATACGTCATTCCCATGTCAAAATCCATCTAATCAATGTAAAATTCCAATTTCCAAGTCATTCAAACAAAATAGTGTATTTTCCATCATAGGGTCGATGGTAGGGTCGCTCTATGTTCGACCCCAGGGTATGCGACCTCACAAAACCATGTCAGCTCACCGAGAGCCTAGGGTCAGTCATAGGGTCGATATATGTCTGACACTAGGTCTGACCACACGATGTCTGTCAGATAACCGAGAGCCTAGGGTCAATGGTAGGGTCGGTATATGTCCGACCCTAGGTCAGACCACACGGTCCGATCACCGAGAGCCTAGGGTCGATGGTAGGGTCAGTCATAGGGTCGCACATTTTTTCGAATTCCACGACCGCACGACCCAGAATTAGGTTTTTAAACCCGATTTTCGAGTCATTTATTACTCTTTCTTCTTTCTTCCAACTCAACTCGCTTCCCTTGAGTTTCTACAGTATCAAACCCTAGTGTTTGGTGATTATTTCTTCCATTTATGACTTTCGTTCCTTTCCTTCAGGTATGCTCTCTACTGTTTCTTATTCTTAGGCTTTTAAAACTAGGTTTTTCTCCATTTACATCGTTTTCTTCAAATTAAACTTTTTCTAACCGTAAAAATTTGATTTTAATGGGGGGTTTTTGCTATTGGCCACCCAATGGACAAAAGCCCTTAAGAAAATTTGAGTTTCATCGGTTGGTTTTTGAGAAACTTGAAATTTTCTTCTTTTAACCTAATTTTTAGGATTTTTCCAATTTGTTGAAATTTCTTCAAATTCGATCTCCTTAGTTTAAATTTCCAACTGTATGAGCTTTGCAAGATGGTTTGGAACATATGTAAGTCCTCCTGCCCAGCTGTTTGGGTGAAAAGTGAGGCTTTTGGCCAAATCATGCCGTTATAATGCCAAAATTTTGAGTTTTTCACCATATCTAATATCTTGTTTATTTTTCTGTGTCTTTGCTAATAGCATAGCTCGTACTAAGGTTCCCCGAGCTCATGATCCCATTCGTTTCCACTCTAACAAGGCAGAGGCTCAGTATGTTCGTTATGAGCGTAAGAAGGTGGAAGGGGTCGCTGTGTAAACTTGGCTAGTCTAGCCTTGTTTAACGTAAAGGGTGCCTTCGGTGACATGGGTTGGCTTCCCGTGATCACTTATGAGGCTTGTACCTGTCCTGCTTTGGTGAAGCAGTTCTATTGCAACCTCCAGGTAGTGGGTGATCGCAATGATATAAAGAAGGGTAGGGAACTCAGGATCACCAGCTATGTGAAAGGGGTGGAAGTTTCCTTTAACTGCCAGCAGTTGGCTGATCTTCTGGGTATATCAAATGACGGCCCCTTGGCGTACTGTGCTCCTAAGGGACCCCAGTTCCTATCCTTGATGATGCGTGCTGAGTTTGATAGCCAGCTTCTTAGAGGTGATCACTGGGAGATGAAAGCAATCAACCGGTTGTACTGCAAGATCATTCAACACAACCTGATTCCCCAGAGTGGCCATTATGATAGGATTTCTCAGGTGACCCAGTATTTCTTGTACTACATTTGCACTAGGCAGTCGGTCTGCCTTCCATACATTATTATCTAGACGATGATCCGTGCTACGACGCCTGGTCATATAGGCAACCTGCCCTATGGACGTCTGATCACTACTCTACTCACACGCCTACACGTTGACTTATTGGATGAGAGGATTCATGAGGATACTTTCTCTTCTGACCTGGACTAGGAGGCCATCTACAGGATGGGGATGCAAGATGCGCAGGTCAATGATGATGAGAGGAACGCTCTGGTGCGTCTCCGTACCCGGGTAGAGATGATAGACGCTGCCGCAGCAGCAGTAGCAGCAGCAAGAGTCCATGGGGGTGATTCTAAGGATGATGATCATATGTATATGGATGTAGATGCCATACCTCCTCCATCACCACCTCATTCTACTGGAACTGGCCCATCTCGGGTTCCTTCACATGCAGCTGGTCCTTCGCACCCACCATCCGATGACGTGATGGGGTTGCTGCGTGAGATTAGGGAGGCCCAGTGCTTGACTGATTGGAGAGTAGGAAAGCTTCTAGATGCCCAGTGCGCGTCTGATCAGCGGATGGCCGATCTGACAGCTAATCTACAGGTGACCCAGACTCAGGTAGCCTGGCTGACTAGAGTGTATGCTGAGGACTATGACCGGGATCGTGAGGCACCTCCTCCTCTAGCACCTCCAGTTCCATGATGCATATTTTCTTTTTGTTTTTCCTTGTACTACAGAGTAACTGTCCGGACTGTGCACCGTACTCTACTTTGGATATGTATATATGTTGTTTTTTATTCGATGTTCTGAAACTTGTTTCTCCTTTTATATATGCATTATTCTCTTTCTTAATTTTTGTCTCATACAACATAGGTGCTTATAGTATGTTCTTATTAAATATTTTAAATTTTATCCTAACTCAGTTCACGAATTTTTGTGGAAGTATACAGCTTTAAAAGACAGGGCCCGAGAGCTCCGATACCAAGTTGTCACACCTCAATTCCATACCAACCAGAATGGTGTGATGAACAGTCTATGATCCAACAGTTCAACCACGATCTCGAATAGACTGTGTCCTTTTGTTTAAACCATATACATCCATAACCATAATCAGACTAAATAAACAATAAAGGAAGTCTTTATACTAATGAACTGAGAGTCTAACAATGATAACATAAATAAATTATCCAATTATCTTCCATTGACTAAGACATAAATTAAAATAAAATAAATTAATCAATTACATGTTCTTAATAATCCACCTATAAATCTAATCGAAGACGCATGAGTTGCACTCGCACGACGAATCATGCGACTCCATCATAGCTTCTGCATCCATCGCCACAGCATAACCGTACATCGAAGCATTCATATAGTCTTTTACTGTGGTACTCTGCATCATCAACTAAAAATATTCGACGTCGAAAGGGTGAGAACACATCACGGCTCAGTGACCAAACAAAACAATGCAACAAACATATGCATGCATTTAATTCATATCTTTGGTCTGGTTTATAAGTTTGCAATGTGCAATATAAACGTTTGGTGGCCGCAACACCTATATACATGGGTGTGTAAGCCCATCATCTAATGGATCAAACACCATTTTCGTCCACATCCACCCCACCATGGAATAAGGAAAGAGCTAAAGTGCTTAGGATCACACGCATCACACTTCCCCTGATGCCCTACCCATACCAACACGTAAGCCCCTATTGGCGAGGGCTTGCAAACTGGGCTCGCAATTAACCAATCCTAATGTCAAATAGTGTATCAAAGGCCTCATCCCAGCATCCCTCAATACGTCCATAGATATAGAGCTAAGGCCCCCTGGCAGAGTTAGAGACTACACGGTCTGAGACTACCTCCCCTGATGCCCTACGACGTAATAGTTCTGCTAAGGTAATGGCGATACGACGATGTCAGTGGACAAGACTTGAGTAGAGATAGAGCTAAAGTGCTTAGGATCGCACCGCATCATGCTTCCCCTGATGCCCTACTCGCATCAAGTACACTAACCACACATAAACATTCACATGCCTATTCCTAGCATCATCATCATCATCATGTATAAATAAACAAAATTAAATATGCATGGACAGTAATAGCAGGAATATTGGATGACATGTTAAATGCACATTACACACATACAAGCATAGAATCATACATGGCATCGCACTCAATAAACAAAAATAGTTTATTATTAGCCAATTAATTGAAGTCTTGTTCCCTCACCTTTGATTGACAGTAGATCCTCGTTCAAGCTTTATGAATCACTTTTAAGTCACTTGAAAACCTAACAAGTTGATAAAATTTAAATAGAATTAATTCCCATGTGTTTAGACTAACAGAAACTGATGGGTCACAGGTCGAGTAGCACCTACGGTCTCAGTTTCTGCGACCACAGGGTGTAGGGTCGCAGGGTAGGGTAGCACCTGGGTGTCAATTTTTGTGACCCCATGGTGTAGGGTCGTAGGTGGGGTCAGACATACTTCGACCCTACGTGCGACCACACCCTCCCTGGAATCTTCCCGAGGGCATGTGGTCGAATAGGTGGGTCTCGTGGGGAAGAATATCATGTGACCCTACGTGCGACCACACGTGTTATGGTTAACCTTTCACTCTTAAGTCCATTCCTTCATGTTCGAATCCTTTGGCTTATCTTCATAGTCCTTCTTATGATTGTTCTATGGCTCAAAACTATATTTTTTATACACTATCCATTGTCCACAATGATTTTCCTCCATGGATTCTCTTGGAATTTATCGATGGATGGATGATTTGGGTTTCTCCTAATCCTATCTTCTTCATGAACTATTCTAGGCTCTTAGTTCATGTAGGGAATTAGGTTCATACCTTAGGTTTGCTGAGATTCAGAGTTTTCTCTAAACTTTCCTCTTCCTTGGTCTTCTTCTTCAATTCTCCTTTTCTTCCTTCTCTTCCCTTTCTCTCACTTTCAATTGGAGTTCTAAAAGGATGAAAGAAGCTAAGGGACGTCCTATTTATAGAGGAAAATCCTCTATAATAAGCCCCAATGAGTTTAGGAAAGAAGATGAGAAAGGTTTCCTAAGTTCAATTGTAACTGGTTTCCTTGGGGTCGAATACAGGGTCGCAGAATTTGTTGACCCTACGTTTTTAAAACATCCGACCCCATAACCAAAAGTCATGGGTTGGACTCTTTTGAGGAGGGGTCGGTAATACCTGTTTAGGCATGCGACCACACACTCATATTTGACTATTTTTGAGTTAAATTTCATAACTGGTCTTGTGGTTTCTTCACGCACTTGGTCCACTTGGCTCGACCATGATAGGTAGACCTGGTACAAGGTGGTAAGACTGGTTTGTTCGATACAGGTCTTACACTACACATGTGAGATAAGATAGAATGGTAATATTTTGTTAGTCTCATAGTGGAAGGAGAGAGAAGAAAACAAAATTATGAGACAATAGGTCCAACAGAGTCAAAAAAAAAAAAAGATAACAGTCAATCGTATGGTCAATGTCTCACGGTCACAAGTAACGTGACCAACCGTACAAACCCTAGCAACTTCCCGAGACCCTGTGGTCAATCATACAGTCGATGGTACAGTCGACTGTTTTGGTCGAATTGTGCGACCGTACGATTCAAAAATCGTGTTTTTAAACCTATTCATGACTTTTCCCTCTCATTCTCATTTTCCTTCCTATGATCTCAGCTCAGGTCACCTCCATTGGGTTGCTATAGTATCAACCGCATGAACATGGTGATTTCTCCATTGATCGATGATCTTCATCCCATTCTTCAAGGTATGTTCCCTACTCTTTTCTCCTTTTTCAAGCTTTCTTACTTAGGTTTTTGCCATTTATAGGGTTCTATTCAAATTAATATCTTTTTAACCATAAAAACATGATTTTTATTGGTGGTTATTACTATTCAACGGATGTAAGACCTCAAGAACATTCAAATTTCATCGGTTGGTTTGGTTTAAATTTGAAAATCCCACTTTTGACCTAGAATTCGGGGAAAACCCAAATTTTAAAATTTCTTCAATTTAACTTTAATCGGTAGTTATTTCCTATTGATTATTCATTGTAGGATGGTTTGTGCCTCATGTAAGTCCTCTTGCCCAAGTGTTTGGGTGAAAAGTGAGGTTTTTTCCCATTTTATATAGTTATGCTGCCCAAATTTTTAAATTTTCTAACTTGTTTCTTATTCTCTTTTCTCGTAGTTTTCATGGTTTGCACCAAGGTTCCCCTAGTTCATGACCCATGTCGCTTCCAGCCCATCTAACCGGAGGTACAATATCCTTGGTTTCATCAAAAAAAGGGTTGGAGAGGGCATTTGGTGATATGGGTTGGCTTCCCGTGATCTTGTACAAGGGTTGCACCAGTTCAGATTTGGTAAAATAGTTCTACTGCAACCTATAGGTAGAGGGTGATCCAGAGGATGTAGATAAGGGTAGAGAGCTTTGGATCACTAGTTGGGTCAAAGGGGTTCCTTTTTCTTTCAACTGTCAGGAGTTGGCTAATCTCTTGGGCATTTCCAATGATGGGCCGTTGGTCTACTATGCACCAAAGGAGCCCCAGTTCCTAACCACTACTATGTGCGCAGAGGTATGTAGTCAGATTCTTCATGACAATCGCTAGGAAATGAAGGCAGTTAACCTGCGTCCTGAGCCTTGGGTATACTATAAGATCATCTAGCATAATCTGATTCCTCAGGATGGTCATTACGAGATGGCCTCCCAGTTGACTCAGTACCTATTGTACTATATCTGCACTAGGCAGCCTGCCTGTCTCCCCTATATTATCATACGGACTATGCACAGAGCCACATTGTCTGACTCGAGAGGTAACCTGCCATATGGATGGTTGATCTCCACTCTGATTTCTCACCTACAGGTGGACTTGGAATATGAGAGGATCTATGAAGACACCTTCTCAGCTAACCTTGATTGGGAGGCCATCTGCAGGATGAGGATGAGAGAGGTACAGGTCAATGATGACGAGAGGAATGCCATGAGACATCCTCTCACTTGAGTGGCAATAGCAAATGCAGAAGCGGCAGCAGTGGCAGCAACAGAGGTAGATGAGAGTAATGATGAGGAGGATGATGATCGGATGTATGGATGTGGATGCCATACTTCCTTCATCACCACAACATTCTATAGGAGCCGGCCCTTCTTGGGCTTCTCACTTGGCTGGTCCTTCACGCCCTCCATCAGATGGCATGATGGCATTGCGGCATGAGATCCGCGAGGCTCAGCATGCAACTGACGGATGGGTGGCTAGTCTTGCTGCAAGTCTCCGGGAGACCCAAGCATAGGTAGCCTGGCTTATGAGAGTATACACTGAAGATCGTGATCGAGACGGAGAGGCACCTCCTCCTCCAGCACCCGCAGCTCCAAGATTGCTCCATTTATTTTCTCTCATTTATACTGCAGAGTAATTGTCTGGATTGTGGACTGTACTCTAATTTGGATGTATGTTTATCTTACTCTCCTTTTGTATATAAATATATAGTTTGTTTCCCCTTTACATAAATGGATTATTATCTTTCTTAGTTTATGTCTCAAACAACAAGATGCTTATAGTGTGTTCTTATTACAGATTTTAGTTTCCTAACTCAGTTCATGACTCGCGTGGAGTAGTCAGGTCAATGGGTAGAAACCGAGAGAGCTTTGATACCAAGTTGTCACATAATTCTGGACTAACCAGAGTAGTGTGATGAACCGTCAATAAATTGACGGTTCAACTAGGATCTCGTATAGGTCGTACCCACCATATCAAACCACACACACATTCCATGATAATAATCAGAGATAATAAGTAAATAAGCAAAAGTCTTTACAAATAATGAATTGAGTATCTAACAGTGATAAAATAAATATTTAATCCAGTTATCTCAAATAACTCAAGACATAAAATAAAATAATCAATTACATGTCTAGTAATCAAAATAGCTAAACTAATCAAAGACACACTGATTGCACTTGCATGACAGATCATGCACATCTTCTACAGCTTCTACGTCCATAGCCGCCTTGTGTCCATACGACGGTGCATTCACGTAATCTTCCATAATAGTACCTACATCATTAACTAAAAATATTCAACGACGAAAGGGTGAGCACACATCATGGCTCAGTGAGCAAACAAAAGAATACGCAAATATATGCATGCATTCAATTCAATATCTTTGGTCTGGTTTTTATGTTTGCAATATCCTATAGAAAGGTTTGGTGGCCCCGCACCTCTATACACGAGTATGTGAATCCACCCAATGGATCAAACACCATTGCCGTCCCACATGCACCCACCATGGAATAGAGATAGAGCTAAAGTGTCTGGATCACACACCACCAATAATTCCCTTGATGCCATACCCATACCAATACGTAAGCCCCTATTGGTATGGATTTGCAAACGTGACTCACAACTAACCAATCCTGATGCCTTCCAGTATATCCAAGGCCTCACCCCAACATCCCTCAATACATCCATAAAGATAGAGCTAAAGCCCCCCAGCAAAGTCGAAGACCACATGGTCCGAGACCACCTCCCCTGATGCCTTACCACGTACTAGTTCTGCTAAGGTAATGGCGATACGACAATGTCTGTGGGCAAGACTTGAGTAGAAATAGAGCTAGAGTCTAGTGACTAGGATGAACCATAATGTCATGTCCTCCCCCTGATGCTCCACTCGCATCCAACACACTAACCACACACACACACACAATCACATGCCTATTCCTACCATCATGATCATCATCATGTTATAAATAGACAAAAATAAATATGCATAAGTAGTAATAATAGAAATATTGGATGACATGTGAGATGCACATTACAAGCATACAATCATATTATCAATCATGGCATTGGACTCAATAAAACAATTTATTATTATCCAATTAGTTTAGGTCTTGTTGCCTCACCTAGTAATAATATTGGATCTCCTTGCCAGCTTTGTAACTCTCTCTGAATCAATTTAGTAACCTAGAAATTATATGAATTTAAGTTAGGATTCATAAGTAATATGTTACAGTAGTCGAAAATCAAAGCAGATCATTAATAGGTGTCTGATTGATCCTATGGTCTAATGTTGTGTCGACCATCCCACATATTGTCGATACCCTACGGTCGTACTATATGCGACCACACCTGCGACCATAGACTTTTTGGATTCTTCTCGAATGGATATGGTCAATACTTTGGTCATCCTATAGTCGACCGTAGCTGCAACCATATGAATTTAATGTGATTTCATACTTCCAATACGGTTCCAACTCTTGGGACATCAACGGGGTCTTCCCTAATGATCATTCTAAGGCCAACATTCTTAGTTTTACTGAGTTATTTACTCTAACTCATTCTCGATGATCCCCTTGAGGTTTGCTCAAAAAATCGCATAGATGAATCCTTACATTGGGTTTGGTATTACAATTTACGTTAGAAACTCCTACTCTTGATGTTCTAAGGCTACAGAGACAAGGATCATACCTTATTAGTTGTAGAGAGTCTGTAGAACTCTTTCTCTCAACCTTCTTATCTATCTTCCTAGTCTTCTCTTCTTCTTCTTCTCTTCCTTCTCTTCCTCTAGGGTCTGATAATGTTCCAAAAGAGTGTAAAAGGGAGGAACGTCCTTTATATAGAGAGAAACTCTCCATATAGAGTTCTCCAGAAAAAGGAAAGAGATCCCCCTTCTATTTGGAAAGTTTCCAAACTCGAAGTCTAATTTAGGTTTGTACGGTCGGACATACGATCGTGAAACCATCGACCATACACTTGAAAACATCGACCGTATAGCTATTGGTCAGTGGTCTTTATTTCCCATCATATGGTCTACCATACCTACCCAGGTAGTCGACCATACACTTGGTTTTAAGTTTTTTTAAGTCAATTCTCATACCTAGTCTCATGGTCCTTCTTCGCACAATTGGTCCACTTGATCCAACAATGATGGGAAGACCTGGCATGACACGGTTAGACCGTGTTAGTGGAGTATGGGTCTTATAATACTACCTTTTTAGCAAGATTAAAAGACCATTATACCGTTCAGCCAGGTTAAAAAAAATCTTACACCATCACATAACTCAAATAAATAGGAACGCTGTTGCTGCAGTTGGATCCTCCATCTCTCTTCCTGTTTCTTCTCGATTCTACGATAATCCAACCACGATCGGGAAAGATGTTGCCAGAATTGTCCATCCTTCTTAAAACCAAACTCAATCTTTGCGGATAGAAATTTGATCAGTCAATCGAATCAGTTGCTGTAGATCTTTTCGAGGTTTCCTCCTCCTTGTTTGCGAAGAAAAAAAAAACTCTTCAAAGTCCCAAACTCTTTCATCGTTAAAAGTCCTCTATATTTTTTTTCTTAAATGAAAAAAAGAAAAAAACCAGCCTCCTCCAAAACCCCCACGTCTTCTCTCTCATTATTTCTCAAATTAGAGACACCCCACTAACTCTCCCTTTCGTTTTCTTTCGTAACTGCCCAAAAAACCCCTCCTATTTCTGAAACCATCCACCCTTCCTCTCTTCTTCCTGTTAACTTCCTATTTTCTGCAATCTAAGCTTCCTTTTTGTAGGACCAGAGGAATGGAAGACAAGAAAACATGGTCACAGTCTCCTTCTAAGATGGATCTCATGAGTTACTCCTTGACTCTATAATTAGTGACTATGTAATCAGTGACTATGAAATCAAGAACACGAATGGCCAGTTGAACAGTTGAAAGATCAGTGTCATTGCCAACAACACCAACAATGGCAGGGACAATATCGTCCGTCTGAATGAGGAATTTATGGTTTTTGTTGGATTCTCTGGCAAAATCAAGGATCTTAGAGAGGGAATCAGAGCAATTCGTGTAGATCAAGTCTGGAGCTTGCTCATGAGAGAGAGCAGAATAGAGAGTAGAAGAGAAAGAAGGGGTAATCAAGGAATCAGACCAAATCTCGATGAGACGATGAAGAGTGTGGTTAGGAACGAAATCCTTGGTTTGAAGGAGCTACATAGTTGTAGGGCAAGTATTGTTACCATTATCCAACCATTGTTGGATGCTGGAACGATCGTAGGTGACTCCAGTACAGAGACTGACTAGAGATTTCATGACAACAAGAAAGATTGGGCATTTGAAGAAGCTACTGTCCTTTATGGTACAAACTCATCCATTCTATAGCCATTGTAAATTAATGTCCCAAAGAAATGGAAGAATTCAATAGAATAGGTTTCCATTTTCTAATCATCACAAAAGAGATACAGAAACCTTTTTTATTAGAACAATATGAAGATAACCCAAGATCACCGTTAAAACAGGAACCCAAAAATCGGTCCAGAATGAGGGCGGCTTGAGAATCCAAAAAACTTAATGATTTACATAAAAAATATAACCTTGCACGATTGGACACGACGAATAAAGATTGGGTTCATCGATCGATAATTTCTTTTGGACAACGGATTGCTTTGGCTCCTAAAGTGACGCTCTTGTAGAAAATCTTGCTGGAAATGTTACCGAAAGCTTCTCCTGCAAATTATTACCAGTGCTAGTAAGTTTCTACACAAGTTCTCTAGAGGTGTGAGCATCTGCTTTAACAAAGGTTGTTGGCATTGTCGTTGTTGTTGCAATTGGTGATGGAGATATGCTGAGGGTGTCACATCCCAATTTTGGACTAACCAGTAGTATAATGAACCATCATAATAACCAATGGTTCACGCCAGGATCTCGTAAGACCGTGCCAACAATCCAAACCAAACACATTCCACATCACAATCAGAGATAATAATATAAATTACCAAAGTTTTTATTAATAATGAACTGAGTGTCTACAATGATAAGTAAATAATAAACCAGCTATCTCCAAGTAACCAAATCATAAATATAACAAACTATTACAAATACCAAATACAAAAGTTAATTACTAAGCATAATCATAGTTCAAACACTCGCTTGACAAGTCATATTTATCCTCCACAGCTTGCTCGTCCATAGCTACCACATGTCCATAGGTGGGCATGTTCATGTAGTCTTTAATAGTATTACCTACATCATTAGAAACTAAAAAGAAAACGGTACTGTGGGGTGAGGTCACAACCTAGCTCAGTGAGAAAACAAAACAATGCGCAAACATATGCATGCATTTAATTCATATCTTTGGTCTGGTTTTAAGTTTGCAACTGTGCTATAGAAAGGATTGGCAGCCACCACACCTCTATACATGAGTGTGTGAATCTGCCCAATGGATCAAACACCATTACTGTCCCATATGTATCCACCATGGAATAGAGATAGAGCTAAAGTGTCCAGATCACACACTCCCAACACTTCCCCTGATGCCCTACCCCTACCAATACGTATGCCCCTACTAACGAGGGCTTGCAAACTAGGCTAGCAGCTAACCAATCCTAATGCCATCCAAATGTATCCAAGGCCTTACCCCAACATCCCTCAATACGTCCATAAAGATAGAACGAAGGCCCCTTAGCAGAGTCAAAGACCACACGGTCCGAGACCACCTCCCCTGATGCCCTATAGCATACTAGTTCTGCTAAGGTAACAGTAATACAATGATGCCAATGTGGTGAATGGAATAGAGATAGAGCTAGAGCCTCGCAAATCACACACCGCTACACTCCCCCTGATGCTCCACCCAATCCAACACGTCAACCACACACAAACACATTGTAAGACCCATGTCAATCTAACCTGATCTTACCACCTTGAACCAGGTTTACCCATCATGGTCGAGTCAAATGGACCAAGGGCGTGAAGGAGATCGAGATCCCAAGTATCAAATCGACCCAAAAATACTTAAATTAGGGGAAGGGTCGCATACCCAGCCAAGGAGGGTCGGATCCCCCAAAACAGAAAGTCAGACCCTCAGTTTCGAAGGGAGGGTCAGACTCATTAGAAACCTAGGGTCGACGGGATCATCGACCCTCCCATCGACCCTCAGTTGCCTCCGAAACTGAAATTAGGAAATTTCCTAATTTTCGATTTGGATTCTTTCCTAATCTCAAAGGGACTTATTTTAGGATGTTCCTACTCTATTTAAAGGACTTCCCTAAGCCTCTTTCACTCCTTTCACAACCCTAATTGAATTGAGATAAAGAGAAGAGATGCAAAAGAGGAAGAAGAGAAGCAAGGAAGAGAATTTAGCCAAAAGATAAGAGTTGCAGAGAAGGAGTATTCTTCTCAGGTATGGATACTAATTCCATGAGTTTCTACAGACCTTAGGTTAGATATTGATGAGAGTGTGATCTCGGAGAAACCCAAACCATCAACCCATGGTTAGGTTTTCATGGAAAACCATAGGCGAATGCATGAAAGCTATTTAGGTGGATGGTTCATGGTTTCAGACCATGGAATGAATGTAGAATAGAATGTAGGAGCAAGCCACAAGATCCCAAGCATGAAGAATGGACTAAAAGAGGAAAATTGACCAAATTACACCGAGGGTCGCACCGAGGGTCGATGACCATCCGACCCTAGGTGATCCTAACTATCGACCCTCAGTGTTCGGGAAGTTCAGAGTTTGGGGAGGGTCGCACCCAGGGTCGATCATGACTCCGACCCTACCTCCAACCCTCAGTTAACAACATGATTTTTAAATTCGGAATTAATTTTAATTAAATCTATCGACTTTGTTAGGTCTTCTAGCAATATAATAACATTATAAAGGTGATTCTAAAGCTTGGAAAAGTATCTATTAGCAAGCTAAGGTGAGGAAACAGAACTCTAAACTAATTGGTTAATAACAAACTGTTTTCTATTTTTTTGAGTCCAATGCCATGCTTGATTTTATGCGAATATGTTTGTAATGTGCATACAACATGTCATCCAATATTTCTATTATTTGTTCATGCATATTTACTTTACTGTTTATAACAATATGATGATGATGATGATAGGAATAGGCATGTGATTGTATGTGTGTGGTTGGTGTACTTGATGCGAGCGAGTATCAGGGGAGGTGTGATGAGAACGTCAATAAACGTTAATCTTTGGCGGGTCTCAGCACTTAAGCTCTATCTCTAACTCAAGTCTTGTGCATTAGCATCGTCGTATCGCCATTACCTTAGCAGAACTACTGTGTCGTAGAGTATCAGGGGAGGTGGTCTCGGTCCTTGTAGTCTCTGACTCTACCGGCAGGCCTTAGATCTATCTCTATGGACATTCTGAGGGATGCTGGGGTAAGGCCTTCGATACACTGTTTGGCATTAGGATTGGTTAGTTGCGAGCCCAGTTTGTAAGCCCTTGCTAACAGGGGCTTACGTGTTGGTATGGCACTATATAGCAATAAACGTTAACCTTTGTTATATAATGTTCATGATTAGGGTGGATGGGGACGACGATAAACGTTAAGTTTCGGGCAGACTTCCACACCCTGTGTATAGAGGCGGGGTCAATAAACGTTAACCTTTGACCACCCAACCTTTCTATTGCGCATTGCAAACTATAAACCATACCAAAGATATGAATTGATTGCATGCATATGTACTGTTGCATTGTTGTGTCTACTCACTGAGCCGTGATGTGTGCTCACCCCCTCGACGTCGAATATTTTTAGTTGATGATGCAGGTTATATCGTTGAAGATTATATGAATGCTCCAGCATACGGGAACGTTGCGGCGATGGAAGCTGAAGCTGAAGTAGATATACATGACTCCTCTTGCGAGTGCAACTCATGTGTATTCGACTAGATATTTTCTAGATTTCTTTACTTGGATTTAATAAAGACATGTATTTGATAATTATTTATGTCCTAGTTGATACAGAATAATTTGCTATTTAAATATTAATATCACAGTAGATTCTCAGTTTATTTTATTATAAGACTTCCGCTATTGTGTATTTTCTCTGATTATGATTATGGATGTATGGGAGTTTAGATAACACGGATATAGCCTACTTGAGATCCTGGTTGAACCGTTGGTTTGCTAGCGGTTCATCACACCATTCTGAACAGTGCGGAATTGGGGTGTGATAACTTGGTATCAGAGCATCTCAGGCCTTGTCCGCTGAACTAACATACATTCGAGACAATTATGAACTGAGATAGGATAAAAGTAAAAACAGTAATATTAACACACTGAAAGCACAAGTAATGGTTGAGACCAAATTTAAAAAAAAAAGAATAATGCATCTATTAAAGGGGAAACAAGTTACATACAATGAAAAAGAGAAACAAAACGTATATACATAACTAAAGCAGAGTACAGTCTACAACCCGGACAGTTACTCTATAGTACAAGGAAATAAAGTACAATCAAGAAGTTGGAGGTGAAGGAGGAGGCGGGGCCTCACGATCTCTGTCATAGTCCTCAGCATAGACTCTAGACAACCAGGGCTATCTGAGTCTGGGTCGTCTGTAGACTAGCTGTGAGATCGGCTACCCTCCGATCAATCGCACGCTGAACCTCTATGAGCTCTCCCATCCGTGTGTCTGATATGCGTTGGGCGGCTAACAGCTCATCCACTCTCACACGCTGAGCATCTAGCAACTCCTCCATCCTCAGATCAGATCTGCGTTAAGCCTCCCTGATCTCCTACAACATCTCCATCATGTCAGGAGGTGGGCGTGAAGGACCAGCCGCATGAGAAGGACCAGTCTCAGGTACAGGATCCGCCGCAGAAGAAGTACCAACTCTAGCCACATCCGTAGGTGAAGGTGGTGGTATCGAGTCGACATCCATATATATACGATCGTCATCATCGATAGGATCCACATGAGCTCTAGCAGCGGCCTCAGCGTCAGCCATCTCAATGCGAGTGTGAGGGTGTACCATCTCATTCCTCTCCTCGTCACTGACTTGGGCATCCCGCAGTCCCATCTTACAGATAGCCTCCCAATCTAGAGGCGACGAGAAGGTCTTCTCCTGGATCTTCTCATCCGCTAAGTCAACCCCAAGTGGGTCAGTAGAACGGTAATCATACGTCCATAGGGTAGATTACCCCTATGACCGGACAATGTAGCACTAATCATGGTACGCATAATGATGTAGGGAAGGCAGACTGGCTGTCTGGTGCAGATACTATATATCAGAAACTGGGTCAGCTGAGAAACCCACTCATAGTGCCCACTCTGTGGAATCAGATTATGCTGGATAATCTTGTAGAAGACCCGTGGAGCTGGATGCATGTAACAGGCTCTCATCTGCGAGCGATCAGGTCATAGCAGCTGATTGTCGATCTCTGCCCTCATCTCCATGGAAACAAACTGGGGCTCTCCAGGCACACAGTACACCATGGGGCCATCATAGGGTATGCCCAGCAGATCGGCCAGTTGCCGATAGTCAAATGAAATGTGCACCCCTTTAACATAGCTGGTGATGCGCAACTCTTGACCATGCTCAACGTCATTGTAATTCCCCACCACCTGGAGATTACAATAGAACTAGCGCACCAAATCCGGACATGTGCACGCGTCGTAAGTGATGACAGGGAGCCACCCCATATCACCCAATGCTCTCTCTACGTTGAACAAGGCTAGCTCAGCCAAGTTCACCATACGACTACCCTCTACTTTCTTAAGAGCATAGTCGGCATACTGTGCCTCGGCTTCATTGGAGCCGAAGCGAAGCGGATCACGAACTCTAGGTATCTTGGTACGAGCCATGGTATCTGTAGATAAGAAAGAAAAAGGGAGACAAGGAGTTAATAGGATAAAAATCCAAAATTTAACATTTTAACGATGTAAATTGGCCAAAAGCCTCACTTTTCACTTGTACACGCGGGCAGGAGGACTTACGAAGGTTCCAACATAGCATACGACACTCACACAGTAGGAAATTGGAACTAACGAAGACCAATTTGAAGAAATGTCAAGAAATCGAAAAATTTCGACAAATTGGTGCAAACGAGCAGAAATCCAAGTTTTTCAATAACCAACCAATGAAAATAAAAAAATTTTGAGGGCTTTCGTTCCTTGAGACACCAATAACAAAAGCCTCCAATAAAAATTGAATTTTTATGATTGGAAAAAGTTTAATTTGAAGAATACCAGTTAAATGAGCAAAAACCTAGAAAAGAAAACCTAAAAATAGGTAAAAATGGGAGAACATACCTGTATGGATGACGTGGACGTCGAAACCCGGACTCAAACCGACCAAAAATAGTGGAGTGCCACTGTAGCAACTCAGAAGGGAGAGACGAGTCGAAATGGGAGGGAAATAATAAGAAATGAGCCAAAATCGGATCTTAAAAATCTGATTTTTGGTCTGAGGGTCGGACAATTCGACCCTCCCATCGACCCTCGGATCGACCCTCCCATCGACCCTCGGCTCTTGGGAATCTGACAGAAAACTAAGGGTCGGAACTGAGGGTCGGACACCCATCGACCCTCAGCTCTCGTGAAGAACAGGTTATTCCCAGGGTCAGATACTAAGGGTCGGACATACCATCGACCCTCACCATCGACCCTGCATAGAAAAGACAGTATTTTTTTCATAAAATGAATTGAAATTTGAAAGTTTACATCGGTTAACGTGCCTAGATGGAGTATCAATGATTTCTCACTTATTTTGATGATTTTCAGGCACCACCCATCTCAGAAGGAAAATATGTCTGGAAGAAGAGTAACCAGACAGAGCCAAAATGCAGTTCCACCACCACAACCTGTGGAGGAAACTAGCCAGGAGAATGTACATTTCTCAGGAAATCTAGATCAGGCAAATCCTATAAATTTGCCACCTCCACCGCCGGAACTAACAACCGTAGTTATGAACCTAGCTCAACACCTGCAATAGATGCAACACGCACAGACTCAAATGCAGGTTGCAATGGGAATCATGTTCCAGGCTGCTCACGCTACACCCATGCAGACGGGACAAGCCAGTGCAGCACCGGTGGGTAACCACCTAGCACCTCAAACACCTCAACAACCTGCTGCACAAATTCCAGTACCCGGTCCGGAAGCAGCTCAGGTTAATTATCAGTATCCACCCCCTATGTTTGGGGCATACCCCCAAAATCAGATGGATCACTCTCGACTGGTTGAGAGATTTTTGAAGATGAAGCCCAGGGAATTTAACGGCAAACCGTCTGATCCATTATGGTCAGCACACTGGATAGACGAAATGGAGAGAAATTTCCTCATGATGACTATTACAGAGGAAGAAAAAGTATTATGTGCCACCTTCATGCTGAAGGGTGACGCACATCATTGGTGGAAATCAGCCAGGGCTTACTTATTGACCAAGCATGCCCAACTGACTTGGGCTGTTTATAAAGAAGCTTTCTTTGAGAAATATTTTCCACGAAGCTTCAGAGATTCTATGGAGAAGGAGTTCCTGAGTCTATATCAGGGACAGATGTCAGTGGATGCATATCAACAGCGTTATGAAGAGCTGTTTTTCTTCGCACCACTTAGTATGCAGGAAGAAGACACCAAAACCCGTAGGTTCATCACGGGACTGAGAGGAAGCATCAGAGAGCATATTCTGGGCTTAGAAAAGAAGATTTACAATGAAGCTGTCCAAATAGCTCGGGTTATTGAATCGAGCCAGAAGGAGAGTTATTTCACGCAGAACCGGGGTATCAAAAGGCCAGCTGGAAATTCTTACAATGGAGGCAATAACAAGACATATAAGCCTTTCCGCCCTCAGAATTTTACTGCTGCAACCAAGACTACTCCAGTAGCTCAACTTCAGCCAAAGCCAAATTCTGAAAGCCCGAAGTGTTATAACTGCAACCAACCGGGACATATGGCAAGGGAGTGCCCTAAGCCCAAGAAGCAGTTCCATCAGGGACGGGTATATGTTGTTACATCCGAGGATGCTGCCGCATCACCCGATGTGGTCACAGGTATGACTGAAACTTTTTTAAGTTGTAATTACATTGTATGAGCATGTAGACTAAGTAAAATAAATCACAGGTATCGTACCTATAAATGGCATACCCGCCAGAGTACTCTTTGATTCAGGAGCTACTCATTCATTTATATCTATGTCATTCGGAAAGAAGATAAACTTACCCATCAAAACATTAGACTACAAATTACTTGTACGGTCACCGATGGGGTTAGAAGTGGAATTAGAGAAAGGTTATGGACCATGTCCAGTTCTCATTGGCGAGAAAACCTTAGATGCAACCTTGATACAACTTGAGATGGCAGACTTTGACGTCATCTTGGGAATGGACTGGTTAGCTCGGCATTCTGCAAACCTATTATGTGCCAAAAAGAGGCTAACATTTAAAGACAAAGAAGGAGTAGATTTTTTTTTTCGGGAACTAAACTTCCCCGTAGACGCAAGCTCATACTCTCAGCACTAATGGCTAAGAAGTGCCTTGAGAAGGGGGCAGTCGGGTATCTAGTATCAGTGGTCGACCTAACCAAGGAAGCACCACAAATGGAAGATATTGAAGTCATGCGGGACTATCCCGACGTATTTTCGGAGGAACTACCAGGATTACCACCCGACCGAGCCACAGAGTTTGTGATAGATCTTATACCTGGAGCCGCACCCGTATTAAAAGCACCTTATAGAATGGCTCCTACTGAACTGAAGGAACTGAAAGTGCAACTACAGGAACTGCTGGACAAGGGTTATATTCGACCCAGTATATCACCATGGGGAGCGCCGGTGTATTCGTGAAGAAGAAGGACGGTAGCGTTCGATTATGCATCGACTATCGGGAGTTGAGTAAACTAACAATCAAGAATCGATATCCACTACCTTGGATCGATGACTTGTTCAATCAGTTGCAAGGAACAAAGGTATTTTCAAAGATCGATCTTCGATCGGGCTATCATCAATTGAAGATTATAGAAGGTGATATTCCTAAGACAGCCTTCAGGACCAGATATGGACATTATGAGTTCTTGGTCATGTCTTTTGGATTAACAAACGCACCAACAACTTTTATGGAACTAATGAACTGGGTTTTTCATGATATGTTGGATACGTCGATTATAGTATTTATTGATGATATATTGGTATACTCCAAGGACGAAGAAACTCATATCAAGAACCTAAACGCCACCCTATAGCGTTTAAGGAAAGAGAAGCTATATGCCAAATTTTCAAAGTGTGAGTTTTGGCTAAGTGAAGTCGCCTTCTTAGGCCATGTAGTATCCGCTGAAGGAATCAAAGTGGACCCCAGCAAGATCGAGGCTATTGTAAAGTGGGAAGCACCAAAGAGCGTTTCAGAAATTAGAAGTTTTCTAGGTCTAGCTGATTATTATTGGAGATTCGTAGAAGACTATTCCCGGACCGCCGTACCTCTCACTAGTTTGACTAAGAAAGGTGAAAGGTTCGTGTGGACCGATAAATGTGAGAAGAGTTTCCAAACGTTGAAGACCAGATTGATATCCGCTTCGATTTTGACTATTCCCATTCCAGGACAGACATTTACTTTATACACTAATGCGTCGGGACTAGGACTAGGATGTGTGCTTATGCAAGGAGAGCAAGTAATTGCTTATGCCTCGAGACAATTGAAGATACATGAGAAAAATTACCCCACCCACGATTTGGAGTTGGCGGCAGTAGTACATGTTGTCAAGATATGGAGACATTATCTATACGGAGAGAAATTTCAGATTAAGTCAGACCATAAAAGTCTTACTTATTTATTTAATCAAAAGGTGTTGAATATGAGACAAAGAAGATGGCTGGAACTATTGAAAGACTATGATTGTGATATCCAGTATCATCCGGGAAAAGTGAACATAGTAGCGGATGCGTTAAGCAGAAAAACAATGATAAAATCGCAAGGAGAGGTTAGCATAAGTGCAGAAATGTGTACTACCAGAATGGTATTCAATCACGACAATGAGCAATATGTGACAGACGCAACGGATGAGTCAGCCAACCAAGGGTTTGTTCATCAGTTTTCGAACATGTTTGCTGCATTGAAGACTATATCGGACATAATGGATGAAGTGAAGACAGCTATCAAAACAGATCCTTATCTGAGAACAGTACAAGAAGATATTGAAAAAGGTAGGACAAACCCTGAGTTCACCTTGGACGAAGAGAAAGTACTGAAATATAAAGGAAGAATATGTGTACCCGAGACAGAAAGTGTAGACATTCGACACCAACTGATGAAAGAAGCCCACACCATCATCTATTCGATACATCCTGGGAGTACAAAAATGTATCATGACCTAAAGAAACTATATTGGTGGAGAGGAATGAAAGCAGATGTAGCCAAGTTTGTGTCTCAATGCCTAAATTGTCAGAAAGTAAAGGCTGAACGACAAAGACCCGCTGGACTGTTATAGCCATTACCGGAACCAGCATGGAAATGGGACTGCATCACTATGGACTTCATCACGGGACTACCACTGACTCCTCAAGTAGTTGACGCAGTTTGGGTGATTGTGGACCGTCTGACTAAAACAGCTCGCTTCATACCTATATGACCTCAGTATACACTGGAAAGGTTAGCAAAGCTGTATGTGGATAATATTGTTCGGTTACATGGTGTTCCAGAAAGAATTGTGTCTGATAGAGATCCACGATTTACTTCCAAGTTTTGGGAAGGATTGCAAAAGGCTATGGGTACAACATTGAAGTTCAGTACTGCATTCCACCCACAGACAGACGGACAGTCAGACCGTACAATTCAGATTCTAGAAGATATGCTACGAGCATGTGTAATTGATTTCAAAAGGTCATGGGATGAAAAGTTACCATTGATCGAGTTCGCGTATAACAATAGCTATCAGGCTACTATACAGATGTCACCTTATGAAGCATTGTATGGTAGAAAGTGTCGAACTCCCTTGTTCTGGAATGAAGTTGGAGAACGTAGTATTGTTGGACCAGAATTTGTTGAAGAGACTTGCCGAGTGGTCGACATTATCAAAGAAAGAGTGAGAACGGCTCAGCACCGTCAGAAGCAATATGCAGATACTCGACGCAGAGATCTGGAGTTCGCTGTAGGTGATAAAGTATTTTTTAAGGTATCGCCTATGCGAGGATTGAAAAGGTTCGGACAGAAAGGGAAACTAAGTCCAAGATATGTCGGGCCGTTTGAAATTCTAGCTAAGCGTGGTAAAGTGGCTTATCAGTTAGCACTACCACCATCTATGTCAAGTGTGCATGACGTATTTCACATTTCCCTATTAAAGAATTATGTCAAGGATCCAACGCACGTGTTGACAGTAGATTTACCGGATTTAACTGATGATTTGACATTTGAAGTAACACCAACAGAAATCACCAGCCGGAAGGTTCAACGTCTACGCAACCGAGATATCTATTATGTTAAGGTCACATGGAAAAGTAGAGACATGGAAGAAATTACATGGGAAGAAGAAAATGCTATGCGAAAGCAATACCCTCACTTATTTGATTCAGAAGGTACGGACAATTTCAAGGACGAAATTTTTATAAGTAGGGGGGAGTTGAAAGACCCGTGTCAATCTAACCCGGTCTTACCACCTTGAACCAGGTTTACCCGTCATGGTCGAGTCAAATGGACCAAGGGCGTGAAGGAGATCGAGATCCCAGGTATCAAATCGACCCAAAAATACTTAAATTAGGGGAAGGGTCGCATACCCAGCCAAGGAGGGTCGGACCCCCCAAAACAGAAAGTCAGACACTCAGTTTCGAAGGGAGGGTCGGACTCATTAGAAACCTAGGTTCGACGGGATCGTCGACTCTCCCATCGACCCTCAGTTGCCTCCGAAACTGAAATTATGAAATTTCCTAATTTTTGATTTGGATTCTTTCCTAATCTCAAAGGGACTTATTTTAGGATGTTCCTACTCTATTTAAAGGACGTCCCTAAGCCTCTTTCACTCCTTTCACAACCCTAATTGAATTGAGAGAAAGAGAAAAGAAGGAAAAGAGGAAGAAGAGAAGCAAGGAAGAGAATTTAGCCAAAAGAGAAGAGGTGCAGAGAATGAGTATTCTTCTCAGGTATGGATACTAATTCCATGAGTTTCTACAGACCTTAGGTTAGATATTGATGAGAGAGTGATCTCGGAGAAACCCAAACCATCAACCCATGGTTAGGTTTTCATGGAAAACCATAGGCGAATGCATGAAAGCTATTTAGGTGGATGGTTCATGGTTTCAGACCATGGAATGAATGTAGAATGGAATGTAGGAGCAAGCCATAGGATCCCAAGCACGAAGAATGGACTAAAAGAGGAAAATTGACCAAAGTACACTGAGGGTCGCACCGAGGGTCGATGACCATCCGACCCTAGGTGATCCTAACTATCGACCCTCAGTGTTCGGGAAGTTCAGAGTTTGGGGAGGGTCGCACCCAGGGCCGATCATGACTCCGACCCTACCTCCGACCATCAGTTAACAACATGATTTTTAAATTTAGAATTAATTCTACTTAAATTCTATCGACTTTGTTAGGTCTTCTAGCAATATAATAACATTATTAAGGTGATTCTAAAGTTTGGAAAAGTATCTATTAGCAAGCTAAGGTGAGGAAACAGAACTCTAAACTAATTGGTTAATAACAAACTGTTTTCTATTTTTTTGAGTCCAATGCCATGCTTGATTTTATGCGAATATGTTTGTAATGTGCATACAACATGTCATCCAATATTTCTATTATTTGTTCATGCATATTTACTTTATTGTTTATAACATGATGATGATGATGATGATAGGAATAGGAATGTGATTGTATGTGTGTGGTTGGTGTACTTGATGCGAGCGAGTATCAGGGGAGGTGTGATGAGAACGTCAATAAACGTTAACCTTTGGCAGGTCTCAGCACTTAAGCTCTATCTCTAACTCAAGTCTTGTGCATCAGCATCATCGTATCGCCATTACCTTAGCAGAACTATTGTGTCGTAGAGTACTAGGGGAGGTGGTCTCGGTCCTTGTAGTCTCTGACTCTACCGGGGGGCCTTAGCTCTATCTCTATGGACATTCTGAGGGATGCTGGGGTGAGGCCTTGGATACACTGTTTGGCATTAGGATTGGTTAGTTGCGAGCCCAGTTTGCAAGCCCTCGCTAACAGGGGCTTACGTATTGGTATGGCACTATATAGCAATAAACGTTAACCTTTGTTATATAATGTTCATGATTAGGGTGGATGAGTACGACGATAAACGTTAACCTTCGGGCGGACTTCCACACCCTGTGTATAGAGGCGGGGTCAATAAACGTTAACTTTGATAATCCAACCTTTCTATTGCGCATTGCAAACTATAAACCAGACCAAAGATATGAATTGATTGCATGCATATGTACTGTTGCATTGTTGTGTCTACTCACTGAGCCGTGATGTGTGCTCACCCCCTCGACGTCGAATATTTTTAGTTGATGATGCAGGTTATATCATTGAAGATTATATGAATGCTCTAGCATACGGGAACGTAGCGGCGATGGAAGCTGAAGCTGAAGTAGATATACATGACTCCTCTTGCGAATGCAACTCATGTGTATTCGATTAGATATTTTCTAGATTTCATTATTCAGATTTAATAAAGACATGTATTTGATAATTATTTTTGTCCCAGTTGATACAAAATAATTTGCTATTTAAATATTAATATCACAGTAGATTCTCAGTTCATTTTATTATAAGACTTTCGCTATTGTGTATTTACTCTGATTATGATTATGGATGTATGGGAGTTTAGATAACACGGATACAGCCTACTCGAGATCCTGGTTGAACCGTTGGTTTGCTAGCGGTTCATCACACCATTCTGAACAGTGCAGAATTGGGGTGTGACACACATGCCTATTCCTATCATCATCATCATATCCAATAAGAATAATAATAAAATATACATGAATAGGAATAGCAGTAATATTGGATGACATGTGAGATGCACATTACAAGCATACAAACATAGTATCAATCATGGCATTGGCCATAATAAAATAAAAAGTAGTTTCTTATTATCCAACTAGTTTAGGTCATGTTCCCTCATGTATAAATGATGTGTAACCTTCTTCCAACCCTTGGAAGTTACTTTGAACTACTTAGGAACCTAGAGAATGTATGGATTTACGTTAGGGTTCATTTATACCAAGTTGCAGTAGTCAAAAATTAAAACAGAACCATTAAAGGGTGACTAATTGATCCTATGATCTCATGTTTATGTCGACCATACACCGTATGGTCGATCCTATGGTTGTGCATCATCCGACCACAGCATGCGACCACACGATTCTGATATCTTCCTGAATGGCTGTGGTCCACCCTGTGGTTGTATATCATGCGACCACATAATTTCTGATAGATTTTTTACTTTCAATCTGAGTCCTTCCTGAGTCGATTTCTCAGCTCATCAGTAAGGTTCATCTTATGGTCATTCTATGGCATTTCATCACAACTTTTCATTAACCATTAATTGTATTCCATCCTTCATGATCTCCCTTGAGATTTACTGAGAGATTCACATAAACGTCCCAATCTTCAATGGAAACTCTATCCTATGTGGTTTACCTCTACAGAGACAAGTTTCAATACCTTTAGCTTGTTGTAGTAGAGGCCTCCTTTGCAAAGCCTTTCTCCCAGCTTTCTTTTCCAAATCTCCTTCTCCTTCTCTTCCTCTCCCTTTCACTCTTAGGTTTAGGGTTTGAGATTACTCCAAAAGAGTGAGAGAGGATAGAGGGATGTCCTTTATATAGAGAGAAAATCTCCATATAGAGTCCTCCAATAATTTTGAAAGAAATCCCCTTGGATTTGGAAAGTTTCCAAATCACAGAGTCTGATCTGGCAATGTGTAGTCTATGGTGTGGTCGTAAAATCCATCGACCACACAAATCTAAAACAGTTGGCCACACAAATCCCAATTCATGCTATCGACCACACAGTCAACCACACAACCAAATTTTACTAGTTTTTAGTTTTTGACTGGTTGCTTTCATACAAACTTAAATAGTCAACCATACAAACTAAATTTCACTTGTTGCTTACCTAGTCTTGCGATTTCATCTTACAATTGGTTCACCTGAGTAGGTTATTGTAAGCACCCCATTTTTGCCACCCTCGGCATAAGTGAACCAATATGGCAGTTTCTGACCTTTAACCCAATGATTTATGATTCTCCACTGATCCCCACAGCAAGGTCATGGGCTATTATCTACATAGATGCATAGGTCATAGAATTATCTTCGAAACGAGACCAGAATTGCTCAATTCTGATATCAAATGAGGAAGATACGACCATTTTAGTCGGATGATACATATAAGGGAGGTTTCTGAAATTATTATAAATAATAATCCCAGGGGCCTTCATGCAAATTATCCTAAGTCGGATTGTTTGAATTTCAAATCATCATATCTTGATCATCCGACATCGGATTCAGATGATTCCAAGACCATTATTCTTCATTCATGATGTTCTACAAAGTGGACGTAAAAAATCCCGGGTAGAAGTCACCAGTGGGTCCCATGCAAGCTTGCATGCAAAATTATCGTTAGAACTTCAAAACTTCATATCTTTTCCGTTCTACATCGGATTCAGACGATTCCAAGGCCATTGTTCTTCTTTTGTGATGTCCTACAAAGTGGACGTGGAATATCTCGGGTAAAAATCTCCAGAGGGTCCCATGCAAAATTACATATGGAAATGGTCATTTAATATTCAAAAATTCATATTTTGATCATTCCATATCCGAATCAGGTGATTCTAGTCTTATTATGTTCCATTTTTAGTGCTCTACAAAGTGGACGTAAAATATTTCCGGTAGAAGCCTCCGAAGGATCTCATGCAGAATGGTCAGCCAAATTATCGATAATTGGCCCGCTTAAACTTCAGAAAGTCATAAGTTGGCCATTTTATTTCTAAATGAGGTGATTCAAGTTCCAATATTCCTCATTTTTAATGTTCTACAAAGTGAACATAGAAAATTTGGAATAAAGGTTATCGGAAAATTCCATGCGGGATGACAGCGGAAATGGTCCAAGAAATAATAGGGAGAGAGAATCCAATTAATTCTAATCAATCCAGTCAACTCAGTTCAAGCTAGTTCTGGTCCAATCTAGCACAACCCATATCAGTTTAACTCAGCTCAACCTAAGCTAGTCTTGGCCCAACCTAGTTAATTCAAGTCATTCTTAGTCCAACCCAGCTGAGTTTAAGTCAGTCCAGCCCAATCAACTCAAGTTAAACTAGTCTGGACAAAGTTCATTTAACCCATGTGCAAGAATTTTATAATATTGCATATATCAAGGTTATATATATATATATATATATATATATAAAAATAAAAAAAAAAAAGAGTGGAAGATTCGGTTCAACTGGAAAGGAAACTCGAGAGGGAGGATCTAAAAGAGAGAATCGGGAGACAAGATCTAGAAGGGGAAATAAGGAGAGATTGCCGAAAAGGAGAAAGAGAGGAGGGCGGTGGAGAGAAAAGGAAAAAAAATAAAAAAAAAATTTCAAAAAGGAGATCGAGAAGATTGGAGAGAGGAAAGAGAGAAACCGAAAGGAGAAAGAGAGGAGGGCGGTGGAGAGAAAAGGAAAAAAATAAAAAAAAATCAAGAGAAAGATTGAGGAAGACCGAGAGATAAAAGGAGAGGGAGGGAGAGATAGAAACGAGGCTGGAAAATAGAGAGAGAAAGGCGAGATGTAAAGAGGAGAGAGGCGAGATAGAAAAGAAAGAGAAAAAAGGGAAAGTGGGATTCTAAAAAAGGGAGAAAAAACGATAAGAAGAGAAGAGGAGAGAGGGCGGAAGGAAGTGGAGAAAAAAAAACAAAAAAAACAAGAAGAAGAGAAGAGGAGACTTGCCGAAAAGGGGAGATGGAGAGACACATGGAGATCTGGATTTTTTTTCCTAAAAAAATAAAAGGAGGAAAAGAAGGAGAGATGAAGGGGAGAGGGATTAAAGAGGCAGCAAGGAGAAAGACGGAAAAAGAAGAGAGTGCAAGGGGACCGAGAGAAAAAGGATGCCAAGTCGCAACTTCCTCGATGCTATGGTAAACTCATTCGATTAGGTTCAATTCTGAGTTTTTCTTTATGTTTTGAGACCTTTTCTTTTTTGAACGTGTTTCTCAATGAGAGAATCCATGTGCCTTTGCTGTTTTGAGTTCATCCTTTCATGAGGTCTTAACTTTTATATATAATATAATATATTTCAAGTTCCTTTGTTTTCCATTTGACTTTGGATTTATAGGCCAACACTTGTCATTATAGTTTGTTCCATTTCACTCATATCAAACATTCATTGCTTTGCTATCCATGTGTGTTATGGTGTTCCTTTCATCTATTTGATTTGCTGTTCATACATGAGGATCCCTACATTCACATGCAAAAGAGAGGTCGGTTAAAAGAAGAACCCGAGAGAGATTGGGAAGGAGAAAGAGAGTTCGAGAGAAAGGAGGGAGAACCACCATGCACCAACACAACAACCCATGTACCACTTGTCCACCATAAGACTTACCACTATACTACAATATTTCACCTCACCCTCCTGCTGTTTTCACCGTGGTCTGAGTCAAGCCATACAATCTGAAACCTTGATCTTGGATTTATTTGATGATGAATTGAAGGAATAAATCAGAACCATTGATGTAGAATCTATTTTTTGATTATGAGCCACTGGATAATTGTTTTTAACATGTGATGTTATAAAATTGATCTTGAAATTTATGTGATCAAATTGATCCGATCATAGTGGTACTTAATATGATGAAATCGATCTGATCATGAGTGAAATTTGATATGCCAAAATTGATCCAATCATGAGTGATATTTCATATGATGAAATTGGTCTGATCGATTGTGATGAAATTGAAATTGATTGATCCCACAAGTTGGACTTTTGATCAAAATTGATCCGATCATATGGAATTTTGATGGAATTGAAAATTGATCCGATCATATGCTTGGAATGATATGATTAAAATCGAACCATTGATCTTGGAATTTGATAAAATTGGATAATCTTGGAGTTTTGATTTGATCCGTTGATCATATTTTACTTTGATTTGAGTAATCTGAATGGTTAGATTATTTAATTTGAGTAATCTGAACCATTAGATTGTCACCAAAAGTGATGTAAATGGATATGAACGGTTAGATTATCATATAAGCGATCTGAACCGTTAGATTATCTTTGGCAGTGAATGGAATTAATTTGAACGGTTGGATTATCTGGAATGATTTAAACTGTTATATTTTCTTCATATTGTGTTTTAGAAGAATTTAATCCATCTGATTGGATCTTGATCATAACTGATTTAAAAGAATTTGAACCATTGGATCTTAGTCTGATTATGATTATATCTTGATATGAGATCTAAGCCGTTGATTTTGGCTATTTTGATGAAATATGAGGTGTTGATCTTAATGATAATATTTTAAAGAGATTTAACCATTGATCAAGGATCTGATCTTAAGATATTGAGAGATTCACATTAGAACCCAACCATAGATCTAGAGAATCTCATCTGAGACACATTGAGACATAATTTGTTTGGAAATAATACATGAGATGCCATTTTATTTGTCTGCTATATCTTGATCAAGGCTCTCACATGTTTGCTGCTATAATGATTCACATGCTTTCTTGCCATACATGAGATGACATATGTTGTTTTGTTGCCATATTTGAATGATATTTATTATTGGCAATAACTTAATTTCTGCAGCACCCTAGTTAAACTGCCATATCTGCACACTTCTAGAAGACAATCTAGGCGTGGGACATGCATTTAGGCACCCACATTCTTGGGAAGGGCATGATGGGAATAATAAAACCTTAATAAAGAAAGAGAATTCTTTGCCAAACCTTCCAAAATTAGAATTCAGAATGAAAAGGGTAATTTAGGACGATTTGCCCCTCGACAAACCCTAAACCTAGAATAGATTCTAAACCCTAAACCTAGAATAGGTTCTAAACTCTAAACCTAGAATAGGTTCTCAATCATTAACCTAGAACAGGTTATCAAGTTCGAACTATGCAGATTCTGATTCCTAGGGCAAACCCTAGGATACGTAGGCTATTTGGGAGAAACCCAAATTCGGATCCACACATTTAGTCCACTCGGACTATCCATAGATCCACTAGGATATCCATTCCCATTTCAATCCAGAGCCCGAACTACGCGGATTCTGATTCCTAGGTCAAACCCTAGGATACATAGGCCATTTGGGAGAAACCCAAATTCGGATCCCCAATTTTGTCCACTTGGACTATCCATAGACCCACTAGGATATCTCCCATATTTTAACCCAAATAGGGTTATCCAACCTTAGTCCACTGGGACTATCCATAGATCCACTAGGATATCCAACCATTTTATCCAAACCTTAGTCCCCTCGGACTATCCATAGATCCACTAGGATATTTATCCACATTTTGACCCACATAGGGTTATCCACATTTTAACCCAGAATTGGTTATCCATATTTCAACCCAAATAGGGTTATCCTTAGATCCACTATGACTATCTATCAGTCCACATGGACTATCCAGATCCTAACCCATAGGGTTTTCTCAACCTTTTAAGCATAAATTTCAACTTAAACAATAAACTTAATCATGCACAAGCGTAAATCACATCCATAAACTTTAATCACACCTGAACTACGATGGTGAACCTGATTTTCAGAATAATTCCATGACACATAGGAAATCTGATGGTTACAGATTCGATTCAATGATATCAAACCACTTGGTTTGGTTTGGTTTAACAAATAGAGTCTATCATAGGAAAGGTATAGGAGACCGATTTCGATCGGGCGGTTTGGGTGCCTAACCCCTTCCCATAACCGTAACCTGACGCTTACCCAATCTTTGATGGACCAGAATTCCAATCTAAGGGTCATGAGTCAATCGAAGTCTTACCTTTAGGGTGATATTTCACATTTCCAAGGTCCTAGACCTAAATCTAGGTGGCGACTTCTAAAGATTTCCATCTTTGTCCTCACAGTGGCGACTCCACTGGGGATATAAACGTCAAACTCCTAAATGAAAACTTTTCTTGTGTGAATTGGATGCTAGATCTTAGGATACTATATTTATGCATGTATAATATTGCTTTGGGGGGAATGGGTTCTGTCACACATTCGTGCGAGTAGCTGAACCGAATCCCATGCATATGGGGCAGCCCGCTAGGTGAAACACACAGCCTTGGCTTATACTTTGTGAGACCACGACTGGCGAGCAGCCTCTAACGAGCATTTCTTGGGTGCGCCTGAGAATGCGTTATGCTACTCCACGTCGCTTGGATCCTTGTAACATAGTATATAAAGGGATTGGGGGCCCATTATTCATCGAGCATTCGGTGATAGGTTACCCCATCCTCGTCAAGGTGGCCTTTTCTATCCTAACCCAGATTGTAGCCCAATGTTTGTTATTTTTGGTTCATCCCTGAACCGACCCAGTAAAATCGGCTTAACCATGACATCCATGTTCAAGACGTCAAAGTTCTGCCCCTTTTTATCCTCGATTGGTTAACATGTTAGATTTTACACGATGAGCATCTTGAACTCTCACCCATTGGGAGTATGAGGTATGTATACACCTGTTCTACATCATAGTAGACGGTCACTATACACCCTCCATTAAGTAAGCTCGATGTGTCGAATCTCTCATTGTTAACACGTCGATTTCAAAAAACGAACAGAAAATCCCTGTCAAGACATAGATACCATGGTCAAGAAGAAATTTACTAGTTTGTTCATCTATGAACCGCTTTTGCTAACCATCCCTAATAAGGATGACTGATTAATATATCCATTTCAATTTCATCGAATTTGGTAATCCAATTGGCCAGACCTTGGTACCATTGATTATCCATTTTGGAATCATGAGGTCCCAAGATTGAACACATGGCTTAATCAACTTCAATTAAATTGACTTGGATAATGTTTACCCAATCGCCCTTATGAGGGATCTAACTCTTGTTTGGTTGAGTCATCCTTGATTGTGCATGTGACTTCTTCCACTCCTCTAGATGTCTAGAATCTCAATATTCCTCCATTGGATTTCAATGCCTTTGGAAAAGAGAATCAAACTGCAACTATGTCCACCCTTTTAGGGTGAGAGGCCCCTACAATTAGGGAATTGTCTTGATCTCCATCTTGAGATCCATCCATATTATCTTTCTAAATGAATCAATGGAAGTCATGAATCTAGATCTTGATTGAACATCAAATTTTGTAAGAAAGAAGGAAAGATTCAACCCCTAGGCAAATCCAATCATAGTTCTCAATGTACTTTTGAATTAAGGAAAGATTCAGCCCCTAGGAAAATCCAATCATAGTTCTCAATGTACCTTTGAATTAAGGAAAGATTTAGCCCCTAGGAAAATCCAATCACTGTTCTCGATTCATCTCTGAATTAGGGAAAGATTGAGCCCCTAGGTAAGTCCAATCAATGTTCCCTATTCACCTTTGAATTATGGAAAGATTCAGCCCCTAGGCAAATCCAATCAATATTCCCTATTCACCTTTGAATTAAGGAAAGATTTAATCCCTAGGAAAATCAAATCATCATTCTCCATTCACCCCAGAATTAAGGAAAGATTCAGCCCCTAGGCAAATCCAATCATTAAGGAAAGATTCAGCCCCTAGGCAAATCCAATCACTGTTCTCAATGTACCTCAGAATTAAGGAAAGATTCAGCCCCTAAGCAAATCCAATCATATTTCACGATTCATCTCTGCATTAAAGAAAGATTCAGCCCCTAGGCAAATCCAATCAATATTCCCTATTCACCTTTGAATTAAGGAAAGATTTCAGCCCCAAGGCAGGTCCAATCATCATTTCGGTTCATCCAGAATTAAGGAAAGATTCAGCCCCTAGGCAGATTCAATTACATCCAGTTCATCTCAGAATCAAAAAAATATTCAGCCCTTAGGCAAGTCCAATCATCATTTCGGTTCATCCAGAATTAAGGAAAGATTCAGCCCCTAGGCAGATTCAATGACATCCAGTTCATCTCAGAATCAAAAAAAATATTCAGCCCCTAGGCAGGTCCAACCACCATTTCTGGTTCATCTCAGAACTGAAGAAAGGTTCAGCCCCTAGGCAGGTCCAATCATCATTTTGGTTCATCCAGATTTAAAGAAAGATTCAGCCCCTAGGCAGATTCAATCACATCCAGTTCATCTCAGAATCAAAAAAATATTCAACCCCAGATTTAACCACCATTTCTGGTTCATCTCAAAACTGAAGAAGGCTTTAACCCCTAGGCAGGTTCAATCATCACTCCAAGATCATGTTAAAATGGAGGAGGCATCCGGCCCCTAGGCTTTTTTCACATTTCACCTCCTATTTTGGTTCTGGTTCATGTTGGAACTAGGAAAAGTTTCATTCATCTGAATTCAATTAGCCACTAGGCTTATCCAACCATCAATTTTGGTTAGGGTTCCGGTTCATGTCGGAACTAGAAAAAGTTCCATTCATCTGAATTCAATTAGCCACTAGGCTTATCCAACCATCATCTTTGGTTAGGGTTCTGATTCATGTCAGGAACTAAGAAAAGTTCCATTCATCATAGCCACTAGGCTTATCCAACCATCAATTTTGGTTAGGGTTCTGGTTCATGTCGGAACTAGAAAAAGTTCTATTCATATGAATTCAATTAGCCACTAGGCTTATCCAAACATCAACTTTGGTTAGGGTTCTGATTCATGTTGGAACTAAGAAAAGTTCCATTAACCAACCATCAACTTTGGTTAGGGTTCTGATTCATATCAAACTAGGAAAAGTTCCATTCTTCTGAATTCAATTAGCCACTAGGCTTATCCAACCATCAACTATGGTTCAAGTTCTGATTCATGTTGGAACTAAAAAGAGTTCCATTCATTTGAATTCAATTAGCCACTAGGCCTGTCCAACCATCAACTCTGGTTCATGTTCTGATTCATGTTGGAACTAAAAAGAGTTCTATTTATTTGAATTTTATTAGCCCCTAGGCTTGTCCAACCATCAACTCCAGTTCAGGTTCTGATTCATGGCGGAACTAAGAAAGGTTCCATTCATATGAACTCAATGTGAGCATGAGTTAGCCTCTAGGCCTGTTCAATCATTACCTTTGGTCCATGTTCCACTTCATAAAGGAATCAAAGAGAGTTTCAGTCAATCCATCATCTCTAGCAATTAGAGTCCAATCCATGATTGTCATCCTTGGCCTCTATCAATCGGAGCCCAACTCAAGCAATCCTTGCCTCTAGCAACTAGAGCCCAGTCAATGACTGTCAATCTTGAACTCTATCAATCAGAGATCAATTCAAATTCAATCTTGATCTCTATCAATCAGAGATCAATTCAAAGTCAATCTTGATCTCTATCAATCAGAGACCAATTCAAAGTCAATCTTGATCTCTATCAATCAGAGACCAATTCAAAGTCAATCTTGTCTCTATCAATCGGAGGCCGATTCAAAATCAATCTCTGGCTCTATCAATTAGAGTCCGATCCATGTCCATCATAGCCCAGTGCTACAAGTTAGGATTGCTCGTCAGGAATGACGAATGAGAAGCATTTCTCATTGCCTGCCAATAAAGATCAGTTTCAGATCCTGGAGTCATCAGAAATCATGAACCTTCAACTATAGTAGTGTTATTCCATCATGGGCATTTTTGCCCCATTAGCCAAGGAAATGCCAGAATCCAAAGAGTTGCCCTCATATTTCTCATTGTTCAAAGTGAAGGAATAGAATTTTCCCAAGCAGTAGGATAGACCAAAAATGAGAACCGATATGCCCCAGGCTAGGATAAAAAACCAGAATCACAGCTTGAGTGTGGTCCAATGATGGAACCCTTAACCCCTGAACTGGGGCATGAACCGAATTGACCTTGCACCCGAATTGAGTGCGGTTTAATGATGAAAGCCATTAAGCCTTAAACTGGGGCATGAACCAAATTGACCTTGGACGCGAATTGAGTGTGGTCCAATGAGGAAAGCCATTAAGACTTAAGTTGGGAATAAACCAATTGACCTTGGACCCAAATTGAGTATGGTCCAACGAAGAAAGCCCTTGAGCCTTAAGTTGGGCATGAACCAAATTGAACTTGGACCCGAATTGAGTGCGGTCCAATGAGGAAAGCCATTAAGCTTTAAGCTGGTCATGAACCAAATTGACCTTAGACCCAAATTGAGAGTGGTCTAATGAAGAAATCCATTGAACCCCAGACTGGGGCATATAACCTTGAGCTTAAAAAATAAAAAGCAATAGTCCGGTTATGAATGGATCCCAAACTGAGAAAGAAAAAAGAGAAAAGATAAAATAAGGAGAGAATTGTATGGAACCCTGAAAGCTAGGCATCTTGCACCTATTGATAGAGGGACATGATGAGTCCTGCTGTTAGAGGTCTAAAGGAAGATTTATTCCCACAACGACTAAAGGTGGTCGTCGAAGGTGTTATGCCCAACTGGAGCTGCTTGGACGAACTAGTTGTTTCAACTTTCTATTATCGGTATTCGAAAGGTCATCCATGTTTGGGTCCAAGATTGATATGCTTGTTGACAAGTCTAGTCCAATCTACCCTGTAAGTAAAAGAAAATCACCACGTTTGAGATTTCAAACTCTGTGCCTTGTCTCTTCCATACATTTCCTCCAAGTTTCATACATCCTCCTATTCTACGTGCGCAATCAATTCTGACTCTGAAGATGATTGAAATGATGAGCCATCTCCTGATTTTCTATGCCACCCGGCCTCTTGAGAAAGAAAGGTCCAACCCGTCTGGGAAAGCTTTAAATGATCAATCGGGAGACACAAGAGTAGTCTCAAGAAACATGTATTGGAGAAGCTGCCATTTGTTCTACCTGTGAAAAGATTCCAAGGAAAGCATTAAATCAACAGGTCAGCCAATCAGTATAAATGAGTAGAGGACAGATGCACCACCATAAGGATAGAAATTTCAAAGTTCTTACAAAGTACATCATCTGCAAGCAAGAGATACATGATGAATGATCAATCTCAAAATCAAAGAATGAGGTCATTGGGATACCCAAAAAAAAAAAAAGGAAAATTCAAGCCTATGTTTTACCTACATCAATTATGGGAGGTAGTCACATCAGATAGAAGGTGATGATTAACTTCCAAAGGATAGCATACGGATTCACCATTCAGATAAAACCAGATCTAGATGAGTAGTCACAAATGCTCATAAAGTTTACAGAAGATCAGAGTACCGACTGGGGCAAAGATGTTCTATCTGATTGGAAACGTTTGGAAAAAGAAGATTCAAATCCAATATTGAAAGTCATGATTCAACTTTGCAATCAGGCGAAGCACTGCATTATGTGGCCTTCACATCCAAAAAAAAAAAAAAAAAAAAAAAAGAAAAAAAGAAAAAAGAGAAGAAATGAAAATAGCAAGATGTTGAATGGCATTGGAGCTTGACAGTAAGCCAATTGTCCCTCTCACTTCAAGAGGATGATAGTTCCAACCAAAGCCTGATAGCAAGTTCGATCATTCGTCGAGATTTACAACATGTTGGACCGGACTTTTGATTTTGGCCAATTACATCCCGCCTTTACAGGAGACGATCTCATCACCTCTTCATCATCAGAGAAAGATTTCTCATCGGCATTAGACTCTCTCTCACGTCTATCAATCTGACGGCTTTCCAAGGACTCTCTATCACAAGCCCTTCTTTTGATTATCAATTTTTATGGCATTGTATCTCACGATCATGTCATCATTTTATGTACAAATTCATGGCTGGAACTCTCATCTGTCATTCATTACATCCGACGGCTTTCCAAGATTCCTATAAGCCCTTCATTTCTCAAGCCAATAAAATGAGATCTTCTCGGTAAGATAAACCCATTCTACATAAACAACCAAACACTCTCCCAATGGTAGACCCATGTGGACAGTTTCACATCAGTCCTCTTGGACCTTCAACATCAATAATTGTCAACAAACGTAAAGGTTTCAGGCCCAGATATGATCGTGACTGATTCGGAATCTCGATATAGCTTGTTGGGACACGTGTTCCATCTGAACATTTCTAAGAAAGGAAAACATAATTTGGTACCATTTTTAATCTTGGTGTGGGACTGCATTTCCCTAAGATCACTTTTAGTGATGATTCAAATAGCTGCCCGCTTATTAATACATGTACGTGTCAACTTAAACAGTGGGGCAAGGCTACCCATTTGTCAAGAAGGTCATGCCATTCAGATTTCCCCTAAGGGTTTCAAACCATTGGATAGGACCATAATTTTGGCAATATCCTCACCATATCAGGACTCTTTATTCAACCCAAGATGGGGTTTGCAAAAATAAGAAAATGAAAAAAATAATAAAGGGAAGAAAAGAAACCTCAGCAGGGAAAGGCAACCCGAGAAACCTCAATGGGTAACCCATAATATCTCAGTGGGGATAGGCAACCTGATGCAACCTTAAAGTATTGCCCTCATTGGCCCTTCATAGAAAAATTCAGTGGTTCATGTAGACAAGTGACATACCAGTCTACCCTCCATAAGGAAAGGAACCCCTCTTGCTCCCAAGTGAATCATACTCGGAGGAGTTGAACAAACCATCATCTGTTGGGCTCCATAGCATTGCCTTTCAACAGAATTCTATCTTCAAATCCTTTGGTCATGTTAGGGAGAGAGCAAATTCTCATGGCCTGGTTACGGATGTAGCCAAATTCATTCAATTCATCAGTTCCTTCATTTTTCAAGATTCAAGAAGGGTTTATCCAAGAAGTCACTTTCTATAATCAGTCTGTCAATCTTCCCTTGACCTTGGAAGCATGGTCAAATTTTGGATACAATCCAGATTCAACCTAGTTCTAACTCTGTTAGATTGCATGTTTCCTTCTATCTTGCCTTAGCACACTACAGTAGCGGTCTGTCACAACATGCAGACACTGGGGCATATATATACCATATGTAGAGGAATTGAACTTGATCAGGAGCATTACATCTAGGATCCATTGTCTAGTCTGTAGTCACTGACTTTCCTAGTCAATAGGAGTAGGTCCATCCAAGTTGGTTTTTGCCAATTTCTCAGTTCTCCCAATCCTGTTGATGAAGAAAATCCAATGTGGTCGATCACCTGTTAGGATTTGGTCACCAAATTCTCTGAAGGAACACTTCGAATCCTTTGCTCCTCGTGCCTACTTTGGGGCCATGGTTCATTCATCTTTCAAAATTGGCACAACAAGGTTGCAAAGCCCTGAGCTTTTCATGAGCCTAGATCAAAGGCCAAACCCATGTCACATTTCATCGCCGCTTGGCTGTTCTACCAATTTGGTCTACCATAGTGCACAGCCAAAGAACTTAGTTGACCAGATGTCCCTTGACAGTTTAACACCAAGGTCAATCAATAAAATCACTTTGGTTAGAGACTGTCAAGCTCCCCTCATTCTTGCTCAAAATCCTCGCTAGAGTTTCTTTCAATCCAAAATCCAACAACACCAATGTTTGCTGAAGATCATCATTTTCAAATTACATGGAACCTTTCCAAGGGAGCAATCAAGACATCACTACCATGCTGAAATTGTGTCAAACTTTCAGTATTAGGTCAGAAATGGAAAATTTCAAATCTAGGTATCATGCCAGCAAGTCCATGACATCATTTCCATTGATGTCATGTCTTATGCCTTTACTAATAAAGCAGGAGCAAAAAACTTGGAAAACTACCAAGGAATTCACCATCATTTCAAATATGTCCAGCACTCTATAGGTTCAAAGTCAATAGACTTCCAAGATGGGTCAGATTTCAACACTAACGGTTCAAAGTCAACAAAGCCTTCCTATATGGGTCACTTTCAAGCATCCTAAAGGTTCATAGCCATAGAGCTTCCAAGAAGGATATTCCTATTTTAAATCCCGAAGGTCCAAAGCTAGTAGGAACTGCCAAGATAAGTCATTCAGTATCACCCTATAAGTGACCTTCTGAGTTCTTGCTCATTTCAGAATCAATAGCAAATTCCTCACCCTAAAAGTGACCTTCTGAGTTCTTACTCATTACAGAATCAAATGTGGAGCCCTAGCTCATCCAAAGATCAAATCAATCTCAGATTATTAGTGAATCAAATGTAGAGCCCTAGCTCATTCAAAGATTAAGTCAATCTCAGCCTATAAGTGAATGCAGAGCCCTAGCTCATTCAAAGATCAAGTAAATCTCAGCCTATAAGTGAATGCAGAGCCCTAACTCATTCAATGATCAATTCAATCTCAGCCTATAAGTGAATCAAATGCAGAGCCCTAGCTTATTCAGAAAAAACAATCTCAGAATCTCAATCAAAAGAGCCTCAGTTCAATCAAAGAGAAGACATCAAGTCTTCCATCCAAACAAATCAAATCCGAGCCCAAGCTCATGCAATCAGCCTTGTATTCATATCCTAGCTCCATACAAGAAGAGGTTTATCAGCCTACAAATGGATAAAGCCGGGTCCAAGCCCGCATATACCTTGCATTGAGTTCCACCTCAGCAAGAAGAGGTTCCCAACCTATAAATGAGCCTTGTATTCACAACCTAGCTCCATACAAGAAGAGGTTTATCAGCCTACAAATGGATCAAGCCGGGTTCAAGCCCGCACATACCTTGCATCATGAGTCACCTCAGCAAGAAGAGGTTCCCAACCTACAAATGAGCCTTGTATTCACAGCCTAGCTTCATACAAGAAGAGGTTTATCAGCCTACAAATGGATCAAGCCGGTTCCAATCCCGCATATACCTTGCATTGAGTTCCATCTCAGCAAGGAGAGGTTCCCAGCCTACAAATGAGCCTTGTATTCATAGCCTAGCTTCATACAAGAAGAGGTTTATCAGCCTACAAATGGATCAAGTCGGGTCAAGCCCGCACGTACCTTGCATCATGAGTTCCACCTCGACAAGAAGAGGTTCCCAGCCTACAAATGAGCCTTGTATTCACAGCCTAGCTTCATACAAGAAAAGTAGTCACCAATCTTCCAAGAAGAGCAAACCTTCTTGCCAGTCGAACTACGTTCTGGGCTTGATTTCTAGGACACCCTTAGAATATGTAGGCAGTTTAGGAAGAATTACCCTAAGTGCAGCCCAATAAACAAAATCACTCATACCTCAAAAATGTGGTTCTTTTATCTTTAGCCTTCAACTGATAACAATCTCGGCTAAAGAGGGGCATCTGTAAGCACCCCATTTTTGCCACCCTCGGCATAAGTGAACCAATATGGCAGATTTCTGACCTTTAACCCAATGATTTATGATTCTCCACTGATCCCCACAGCAGGGTCATGGGCTATTATCTGCATAGATGCATAGGTCATAGAATTATCTTTGAAACGAGACTAGAATTGCTCAATTCTGATATCAAATGAGGAGGATACGACCATTTTAGTCGGATGATACATATAAGGGAGGTTTCTGAAATTATTACAAATAATAATCCCAGGGGCCTTCATGCAAATTATCCTAATTTGGATTGTTTGAATTTCAATTCATCATCCGACATCGGATTCAGATGATTCCAAGACCATTATTCTTCATTATTCTTCATTCATGATGTTCTACAAAGTGGACGTAAAAAATCCCGGGTAGAAGTCACCAGTGGGTCCCATGCAAACTTGCATGCAAAATTATCGTTAGAACTTTAAAGCTTCATATCTTTTCCGTTCTACATCGGATTCAGACGATTCCAAGGCCATTGTTCTTCATTTGTGATGTCCTGCAAAGTGAACGTGGAAAATCTCGGGTAAAAATCTCTGGAGGGTCCCATGCAAAATATCATATGGAAATGGTCATTTAATATTCAAAAATTCATATTTTGATCATTCCATATCCAAATAAGGTGATTCCAGTCTCATTATGTTCCATTTTTAGTGCTCTACAAAGTGGACGTAAAATATTTTCGGTAGAAGCCTCCGAAGGATCTCATGTAGAATGGTCAGGCAAATTATCGATAATTGGCCCGCTTAAACTTCAGAAAGTCATAAGTTGGCCATTTTATCTCCAAATGAGGTGATTCAAGTTTCAATATTCCTCATTTTTAATGTTCTACAAAGTGAACATAGAAAATTTGGAATAAAGGTTATCAGAAAATTCCATGCGGGATGACAGCGAAAATGGTCCATGAAATAATAGGGAGAGAGAATCCAATTAATTCTAATCAATCTAGTCAACTCAGTTCAAGCTAGTTCTGGTCCAATCTAGCTCAACCCATATCAGTTTAACTCAGCTCAACCCAAGCCAGTCTTGGCCCAACCTAGTTAATTCAAGTCATTCTTAGTCCAACCCAGCTCAGTTTAAGTCAGTCCAGCCCAATCAACTCAAGTCAAACTAGTCTGGACTAAGTTCATTTAACCCATGTGCAAGAATTTTATAATATATATATATATATATATATATATATATATATATATATATGAGTGGAAGATTCGGTTCAACTAGAAAGGAAACTCGAGAGGGAGGATCTAAAAGAGAGAATCGGGAGACAAGATCTAGAAGGGGAAATAAGGAGAGATTGCCGAAAAGGAGAAAGAGAGGAGGGCGGTGGAGAGAAAAGGAAAAAAAATAATAAAAAAAAGATTTCAAAGAGGAGATCGAGAAGATTGGAGAGAGGAAAGAGAAAAACCGAAAGGAGAAAGAGAGGAGGTCGGTAGAGAGAAAAGGAAAAAAATAAAAAAAAAATTTGGAGAAAGATTGAGGAAGACCGAGAGATAAAAGGAGAGGGAGGGAGAGATAGAAACGAGGCTGGAAAATAGAGAGAGAAAGGCGAGATGTAAAGAGGATAGAGGCGAGATAGAAAAGAAAGAGATAAAAGGGAAAGTGGGATTCTAAAAAAGGGAGAAAAAACGATAAGAAGAGAAGAGGAGACAGGGCGGAAGGAAGTGGAGAAAAAAAAAATAGAAAAAACAAGAAGAAGAGAAGAGGAGACTTGCCGAAAAGGGGAGATGGAGAGACACATGGAGATCTGGATTTTTTTTCTTAAAAAAATAAAAGGAGGAGAAGAAGGAGAGATGAAGGGGAGAGGGATTAAAGAGGCAGCAAGGAGAAAGACAGAAAAAGAAGAGAGTGCAAGGGGACCGAGAGAAAAAGGAAGCCAAGTCGCAACTTCCTCGATGCTATGGTAAACTCATTCGATTAGGTTCAATTCTGAGTTTTTCTTTATGTTTTGAGACCTTTTCTTTTTTGAACGTGTTGCTCAATGAGAGAATCCATGTGCCTTTGCTGTTTTGAGTTCATCCTTTCATAAGGTCTTAACTTTTATTTATAATATAATATATTTCAAGTTCCTTTGTTTTCCATTTGACTACGGATTTATAGGCCAACACTTGTCATTATAGTTTGTTCCATTTCACTCCTATCAAACATTCATTGCTTTGCTATCCATGAGTGTTATGGTGTTCCTTTCATCTATTTGATTTGCTGTTCATACATGAGGATCCCTACATTCACATGCAAAAGAGAGGTCGGTTAAAAGAGGAACCCGAGAGAGATTGGGAAGGAGAAAGAGAGTTCGAGAGAAAGGAGGGAGAACCACCATGCACCAACACAACAACCCATGTACCACTTGTCCACCATAAGACTTACCACTATACTACAATATTTCACCTCACCCCCCTGCTATTTTCACCGTGGTCTGAGTCAAGCCATACAATCTGAAACCTTGATCTTGGATTTATTTGATGATGAATTGAAGGAATAAATCAGAACCATTGATGTAGAATCTATTTTTTGATTATGAGCCATTGGATAATTGTTTTTATCATGTGATGTTATAAAATTGATCTTGGAATTTATGTGATCAAATTGATCCGATCATAGTGATATTTAATATGATGAAATCGATCCGATCATGAGTGAAATTTGATATGCCAAAATTGATCCAATCATGAGTGATATTTCATATGACAAAATTGGTCCGATCGATTGTGATGAAATTGAAATTGATTGATCCCACAAGTTGGACTTTTGATCAAAATTGTTCCGATCATATGGAATTTTGATGGAATTGAAAATTGATCCGATCATATGCTTGGAATGATATGATTAAAATCGAACCATTGATCTTGGAATTTGATAAAATTGGATAATCTTGGAGTTTTGATTTGATCCGTTGATCATATTTTACTTTGATTTGAGTAATCTGAATGGTTAGATTATTTAATTTGAGTAATCTGAACCATTAGATTGTCACCAAAAGTGATGTAAATGGATATGAACGGTTAGATTATCATATAAGCGATCTGAACCGTTAGATTATCTTTGGCAGTGAATGGAATAAATTTGAACGGTTGGATTATCACCAGGAATGATTTAAACCGTTAGATTTTCTTCATATTGTGTTTTAGAAGAATTTAAGCCATCTAATTGGATCTTGATCATAACTGATTTAAAAGAATTTGAACCATTGGATCTTAGTCTGATTATGATTATATCTTGATATGAGATCTAAGCCGTTGATTTTGGCTATTTTGATGAAATATGAGGTGTTGATCTTAATGATAATATTTTAAAGAGATTTAACCATTGATCAAGGATCTGATCTTAAGATATTGAGAGATTCACATTAGAACCCAACCATAGATCTAGAGAATCTCATCTAAGACACATTGAGACATAATTTGATTGGAAATAATACATGAGATGCCATTTTATTTGTCTGCTATATCTTGATCAAGGCTCTCACATGTTTGCTGCTATAATGATTCACATGCTTTCTTGCCATACATGAGATGACATATGTTGTTTTGTTGCCATATTTGAATGATATTTATTATTGGCAATAACTTAATTTCTGCAACACCCTAGTCAAACGACCATATCTGCACACTTCTAGAAGACAATCTAGGCGTGGGACATGCATTTAGGCACCCACATTCTTGGGAAGGGCATAATGGGAATAATAAAACCTTAATAAAGAAAGAGAATTCTTTGCCAAACCTTTCAAAATTAGATTTCAGAATGAAAAGGGTAATTTAGGATGATTTGCCCCTCGGCAAACCCTAAACCTAGAATAGGTTCTAAACCTTAAACCTAGAGTAGGTTCTAAACCCTAAACCTAGAATAGGTTCTCAATCATTAACCTAGAACAGGTTATCAAGTTCAAACTACGCGGATTCTGATTCCTAGGAAAAACCCTAGGATACGTAGGCTATTTGGGAGAAACCCAAATTCGGATCCACACATTTAGTCCACTCGGACTATCCATAGATCCACTAGGATATCCATTCCCATTTCAACCCAGAGCCCGAACTACGCGGATTCTGATTCCTAGGTCAAACCCTAGGATATGTAAGCCGTTTGGGAGAAATCCAAATTCGGATCCCCAATTTAGTCCACTTGGACTATCCATAGACCCACTAGGATATCCCCCATATTTTAACCCAAATAGGGTTATCCAAACTTAGTCCACTTGGACTATCCATAGATCCACTAGGATATTCAACCATTTTATCCAAACCTTAGTCCCCTCAGACTATCGATAGATCCACTAGGATATTTATCTACATTTTGACCCACATAGGGTTATCCACATTTTAACCCATAATGGGTTATCCATATTTCAACCCAAATAGGGTTATCCTTAGATCCACTAGGACTATCTATCAGTCCACATGGACTATCCAGATCCTAACCCATAGGGTTTTCTCAACCTTTCAAGCATAAATTTCAACTTGAACAATGAACTTAATCATGCACAAGCATAAATCACATCCATAAACTTTAATCAAACTTGAACTATGATGGTGAACCTGATTTTTGGAATAATTCCATGATACGTAGGCAATCTGATGGATACAGATTCGGTTCAATGATATCAAACCACTTGGTTTGGTTTGGTTTAACAAATAGAGTCTAGCATAGGAAAGGTATAGGAGACCAATTTTGATCGGGTGATTTGGGTGCCTAACCCCTTCCCATAACCGTAACCTGACGCTTACCCAATATCTAATGGACCAGAATTCCAATCTAAGGGTCATGAGTCAATCGAAGTCTTACCTTAAGGTAAGATTTCACATTTCCAAGGTCCTAGACCTAAATCTAGCTGGCGACTTCTAAAGATTTCCATCTTTGTCCTCACAGTTATGATGGGAAGATAGGTCGCGACACGAGAACGTAAGGTTATATCGGGTTCGTGGTGCGCGGGTCTTACAGAGGGGACTCGGGTTAGGGCTTGGGTGAGAGTAATAAGGAAAGAGGGAGAGAAAATATAAGTTTGATTTGAAGGTCAAATTAGTAAATCAACATAATTTTTTAATTTTTTAACTTACAATATGAGGGGTAAAAGTATTTCAACAATTTTAGTGATTTCTGTCAGTTAAGTGGATCTAGGTGATGTTTTTACAATCTTGTGGGTGTAGATGATGTTAGCAATCCTTGATGGGGTTTAGATGAAATTTTTTCTTATATTAAACATCTAAAGTGTTCACAACTGCGATTCATTGTTCCAAGTATTCAAAACCAACTAATCCAAAAAAAAAAAACCAAAATAAAATCGTTTCCAAACCAATAATGTTGTTCAAAGTTTATTTACTACGGAAACCCAAATAAATAAGATATTCCCAACTATAAGGAAAGAAAACATAGGCATAGCCTAAGCCCATGCTTAGCTCTATGGAATGCTTCAAGAATCAGATAAATCCTCCTCAGGTTCAGTGTCACACCCCAATTTTGTACTATTCATAATGGTGTGATGAACCGCTAATAAACCAACGGTTCAACCAGGATCTCTAATAGGATGTTTCCGTTGAAATTAAACCATACACACCCACAACCATAATCAGAATAAATACACAATAGCAGAAGTCTTAATATTAAATGAACTGAGAAATCTAACTGTGATAATCAATAATAAAATATCAAGTTATGTTATATCAACCGAGACATAAATAAATAAAATATCAATTACATTTCCTTAATAATTCAAATAAAAATCTAATAAAAAATGCATGCGTTGCACTCGCATGAAGAGTCATGCGTCTCCACTAAGTCTTTAGCCTCCATCGCAGCAACATGCCCGTGTATAGAAGCATTCATATAGTCTTCCACCATGGTACCTGCATCATCAACTAAAAATATTTGACGTCGAAAGGGTGAGCACACATCACGGCTCAGTGAGCAAACAAAAAAATGTAACAAACATATGCATGAATTCAATTCATATCTGTGGTCTAGTATATAAGTTTGCAATGTGCTATAGAAAGGTTCGGTGGCCGCCTCACCTCTATACACATGGTGTGTAAGCCCACGCAACGGATCAAACACCACTGTCGTCCACATCCACCCCAACATGGAATAGAGATAGAGCAAAAGTACCCGGATCAAACACCGCATAACACTTCCCCTGATGCCCTACCCATATCAACACATAAGACCCTACTGGTGAGGGCTTGCAAACTAGGCTCGTGACTAACCAATCCTAATGTCCAACAGTGTATCCAAGGCCTCACCCCAGCATCCCTCAATACGTCCATAGAGATAGAGCTAAGGCCCCCCGGCAGAGTCGAAGACTACAAGGTCCGAGACCACCTCCCCTAGCACTCTACGATGTAATAGCTCTGCTAAGGTAATGGAAAAACGACGATGTCAGTGGACAAGACTTGAGTTAGAGATAGAGCTAAAGTGCCCGGATCAAACACCGCATAACACCTCCCCTCATGCCCCACTCGCATCAAGCACACTAACCACACACAAACATTCACATGTCTATTCCTAGCACCATCATCACCATCATATTATAAATAAAATAAAATTAAATGTGCATGAACATTAATAGCAGGAATATTGGATGACATGTTGAATGCACATTACAAGCATACACGCATAGAATCAGTCATGGCATTGGACTCAAGAAAATAAAAACAGTTTATTATTAGCCAATTAGTTTAGGTCTTGTTCCCTCACCTTTGCTTAAGTGTAGATCCTCTTCAAGCTTTAAAAAATCACTTTGTATATCAATAGGAAAACCTAACAAGTCGATGGATTTTTGTTAGAAGTCATTCCAGCAATTTTAGGCTTATTTTTAATCGAGGGTCGCAGGGTGGGTCACAGATAGGGTAGCAGTTTACTGCGACCCCTCGAGTAGGGTCGATGCCAGGGTCGGATGTTTCATCGACCCTGGGTGCGACCACCCCTTTCTTGGACTTCCCGAATACTGGGGGTCAATCTTGTGGTCTGGTAGGGTCGATTCCCAATCGACCCCACGTGCAACCCCCATGGGTTGAGTCAAAAATATCATTCTACAGTCCATTCTTTCATGTTTGGGTCCTATGGCTTACTTTTACAATCCATCCTATGCTTATTCTATGGCTTAGAACTCTAGGTTTCTTCCTTACTTTGCCTACCATGATTTCTCGACGGATTTCATTGAAATCCTCCCATGGATATATGATTTGGGTTTCTCCTAGACCATACCCTCTTCATGAACTATTCTATGGTCTTAGATCATCAATGGAAATGTACCCATACCTTAGGTTTTGCTGCGATTCAGAGATTTCTCTGAATTCTTCACTTTGGTCTTCTTCTCCAACTTTCCTTCTCTTCTCCTTCTCTTCTCTTTCTTTCACTTTCAATTAGGATTTCAAAAGGAGTGAAAGAAGCTTAGGGACGTCCTATTTATAGAGTAGAATCTCACAAAATAAGTCCCATTGAGATTAGGAAGTAATCCCATTAAAATTTGGAAAGTTTCCTATTTACGGTTTCTGTCGGCAAACAGGGGGTCGGAGATCCCGTCGACCCTCAGTTCTAAGTTGTCTGACCCCAGTTAAAATATCAGGGGTCTGACTTCTTAGTGGGGGGGTCGACCCTGCCTATCTAGGTATGCGACCCTGCCCTCCAATTTACTATTTTTGGGTCAGTTTAGTACCTGGTTTCATTATTTTCTTCACGCACTTGGTCTATTTGGCTCGACCATGATAGGTAGACCAGATACAAGGTGGTAAGACCGATTATTCGATATGGGTCTTACAACTCCCCCTACTTATAAAAATTTCATCCTCAAAATTATACATACCTTCTGAGTCAAATAGATGAGGGTATTGCTTTCGCATAGCATTCTCTTCTTCCCATGTGATTTCTTTTATATCTCTGCTTCTCCAGGTGACCTTAACATAATAAATGTTACGGTTGCATAGTCGTTGCACCTATCGGCTAGTGATTTCAATTGGTGCTACTTCAAATGTTAAATCCTCAGTCAAATCAGGTAGATCTACTGTCAATACGTGCGTTGGATCTCTGACATATTTCTTCAATAAGGAGATATGAAATACATCATGTACACTTGACATAGATGGTGGTAGTGCTAACTGATAAGCCACTTTTCCACATTTAGCTAGAATCTCATATGGTCCGACATATCTCAGACTTAGTTTCCCTTTCTGTCCGAACCGTTTCAAACCTCGCATAGGTGACACTTTGAGGAATACCTTATCACCTATGGCGAATTCAAGGTCTCGGCGTATAGTATCTACATATTGCTTCTAACGATTCTGAGCCGTTCTTACTCTTTCTTTGATAATGTCGACTACTCGACATGTCTCTTCAATAAATTCTGGTCCAATAAGACTACGTTCTCCAACTTCATTCCAAAACAAAGGAGTTCGACAGTTCCTGCCATACAGTGCTTCATAGGGTGACATCTGTATAGTAGCCTGATAGCTATTGTTGTAAGCGAACTCAATCAGTGATAACTTTTCATCCCATGATCCTTTAAAATCAATTACACAAGCTCAGAGCATGCCTTCTAGAATCTAAATGGTGCGCTCCGATTGTCCGTCTGTCTAAGGACGGAATGCAGTACTGAACTTTAATGTTGTACCCATAGCCTTCTGCAATCTTTCCCAAAACTTTGAAGTAAAACGTGGATCTCTGTCGGACACAATGCTTTCAGGTACACCGTGTAATCTGACAATGTTATCCACATATAACTTAGCTAACCTCTCCAGTATATACTGAGGTCGTATAGCTATAAATCGAGCCATTTTAGTCAGTCGGTCTACAATCACCCAAACTGCGTCAACTACTCGGGGAGTCAATGGTAACCCAGTGACGAAGTCCATAGTGATGCAGTCCCATTTCCATGCTGGTCCCGGTAATGGCTGTAGCAGTCCTGCTGGTCTTTGTCATTCAGCTTTCACCTTCTGACAATTTAGGCATTGAGACATGAACTTGGCTATATCTGCTTTCATTCCTCTCCACCAATATAATTTCTTTAGGTCATGATACATTTTTGTACTTCCAGGGTGTATCGAATAGGTGGTGGTATGGGCTTCCTTCATTAGTCGGTGTCTAATGTCCAAATTTTCTGTTTCAGGTACACATATTCTTCCTTTGTACTTCAATACCCTTTCATCATCTAAAGTGAACTCAGAAGTAGTCCTACCTTTTTCGATGTCTTCTTGTACCATTCTTAGATAAGGGTCTGATTTAATCGTTGTTTTCACTTCATCAAGTATATCGGGTATAATATTCAATGTGACGAACATATTTGCAAACCGATGGATAAAACCTTGGTTGGTTTATTCACCCGATGCATCTATCACAAACTCTTCATTACCATAATTGAATACATTTCTGGTAGTATACAGTGCAGCAGTGGTGCTAACCTCTTTTTGAGATTTCATCATTGCCTTTCTACTCAGTGCGTCTGCAACCACATTAGCTTTTCCCGGATGATACTGGATATCACAATCATAGTCTTTCAATAGTTCCATCCATCTTCTTTGTCTCATATTCAACTCCTTCTGATTAAAGAGGTAAGTAAGACTCTTATGATATGATTTAATCTGAAATTTCTCTCCGTACAAGTAATGTCTCCATATTTTGACAACATGTACTACTGTCGCTAATTCTTAATCATGAGTGGGACAGTTCTTCTCATGTGTCTTCAATTGTCTTGAGGCATAAGCAATTACTTGTGCACCTTGTATAAGTACACATCCTAATCCCAATCCTGACGCATCAGTGTACAAAATAAAGGGCTGTCCTGGAATCGAAATGGTCAAGATTGGAGCTGATATCAATCTAGCCTTCAATGTTTGGAAACTCTTCTCGCATTTATCAGTCCAAACAAACTTCTCGCCCTTCTTAGTCAAACTGGTGAGAGGTACGGAAATTTGAGAATAGTCTTCCACAAATCGTCGATAATACCCAGCTAGCCCTAAGAAACTTCTAATTTCTGCAATGCTCTTCGGTGCTTCCCATTTCACAATAGCTTCGATCTTGCTAGGATCTACTTTAATTCCTTCGGCGGATATGACATTGCCTAGAAAAATGACTTCCTTTAGCCAAAACTCACACTTCGTAAACTTGGCTTAGAGCTTCTCCTTCCGTAATCGCTGTAGAGCGGCGTTTAGATTCTATATATAAGTTTCCTCGTCTTTGGGGTAGACCAATATATCATCGATGAATACAATAATCGACATATCCAACATGTCGTAGAATACCCGATTCATAAGTTCCATAAAGGTTGCTGGTGTGTTCGTCAATCCGAAAGACATGATCGAAAATTCATAATGTCCATATCTGGTCCTGAATGCTGTCTTGGGGATATTACCGTCCTTAATCTTCAACTGATGGTAGCCTGACCGAAGATCAATCTTGGAGAACACTTTGGCACCTTGAATTGATCGAACAAGTCATCTATCCGAGGCAATGGATACCGATTCTTGATTGTCAGTTTATTCAGTTCTTGGTAGTCTATACACAATCAAACACTACCGTCCTTCTTCTTTACGAATAATACTGGCGCTCCCCATGGTGATATGCATCGGATGTAGCCCTTGTCCAGCAGTTCTTGTAGTTGTACTTTTAATTCCTTCAATTCAGTAGGAGCCATTCGATATGGTGCTTTAGATACTGGTGCGGCTCCGGGTATCAGATCTATAACAAACTCTGTAGCGCAGTCGGGTGGTAGTCCTGGTAATTCTTCAGGAAATACATCTGGATAGTCACACACGACATCAATATCCTTCATTCATGGTGCTTCTTTGGTAAGATCTACCACAGATACTAGATACCCAACTGCTCCTTTCTCAAGGCACTTCCTAGCCTTTGATGCAGAAAGTATGAGCTTTCGTTTACAGGGAAGTTTGGTTCCCAAAAAACTGAACTCTGCTCCTTCCTTGTCTTTAAATGTCAGCTTCTTTTCAGCACATAATAGGTTTGTAGAATGCCGAGCTAATCAGTCCATTCCCATGATGACGTCAAAGTCTGCCATCTCAAGTTGGATCAAGGTTGCATCCAAAGTTTTCTCGTCAATACGAACTGGACATGGTCCATAACCTTTTTCTAATTCCACTTCTAATCCCATAGGCGATCGTACAAGCAGTTTGTAGTCTAAGGATTTGAGGGGTAGATTTAGCTTCTTTCCAAATGACATAGATATGAAAGAATGCGTAGCTCCTGAATCAAAGAGTACTCTGGCAGGAATGCCATTAATAGGTACGATACCTGTGATTTATTTTGATTTAGTCTACATGCTCACATAATGTAACACAAAATGATAAGATTCAGGTCATATCTGTGGCCACATTAGGCGATGCGGTAGCATCCTCAGATGTAACTGCGTAAACTCAGACTTGTTGTATTTGCTTCTTTGGATTAGGATACTCCCGGTAATAATGTCCCACTTGGTTGCAGTTATAGCATTTTAGCCCTTTATTATTTGGCTTTTGTTGCTGTTGAGCTGCTGAAGTAGTCTTGGCTGCAGCATTGAAACCTGCATTGAAACCTTGAGTACAGAAGGGTTTGAATACCTTTGTGTTCCCTCCGTTGTAAGAATTTCCATTTGGCCTTTTGATTCCTCTATTTTGAGTGAGGTAGCTCTCTTTCTGGCTCGACTCTATTACTCGAGCAATTTGTACAACTTCATTGTACATTTTCTTCTCAAGTCCCAGAATATGTTCACGTATGCTTCCCCTAAGTCCCATGACAAACCTTCGGGTCTTTGTATCTTCTACCTGCATACTGACTGGTGCAAAGAAAAACAGCTCCTCATAACGCTATTGGTATGCATCGATAGTCATCTGTCCCTGATATAAACTCAGGAACTCCTTCTTCATGGAATATCTAAAACTCCTAGGAAAATACTTCTCAAAGAATGCCTCCTTATATATATCCCAAGTCAATTGGGTGTGCTTTGTCATCAGATATGTCTGTGTGGACTTCCTCTAGTGGTGTGTATCGCCTTTCAGCATAAACGTTGCACACAATACCTTTTCTTCCTCATTCACTGTCATCATCGTGAAATTTTTCTCCATCTCATCGATCTAGTGTGCTGGCCACAATGGATCAGCTGGCTTACAACTATACTCCTTGGGCTTCATCTTCAGAAAATGCTCCACCAGTCTGGAGTGGTCCAGTTGATGCGGAACATAAGCTCCATACATTGGTGGTTGGTATTGATATCCACCTGGAGCTACTTCAGGGTTTTGTACTTGAACCTGTATGATGGGAGTCTGAGGTAAGTGGGGTACTGTGTTACTTCCCCCTGGTACTGTGCTTGCCTGTCCTACTAGCATCGGTGGTCCGGGGAAGGTCAGCCTATGGCAGTTGCATAGTAGCTTGTGCCTGTTGTATTTGCTGCAGTTGTTGGGCCAAATTCATTACGACTATAGCCAGGTCTGTAGGTGGAGCTGGCAGATTTGTAGGATTTGTCTACCCATTAATTACGGACGGTGCCGTGTTCGTATTCTCCAGTGTTTTTTGGTGTATCTGGCTGTCTTCCCCCACAAGTGGTGGTGGTGGGATAGAGTTACGGCTTTGTCTGGTCACTCTGCGTCCAACCATTATCTGTTCTGGTGGTGGAAATGCCTGAAAATCATAGAATACGTAAGGAAATCATTATATACTTTATTCTCATATTTTAAATCCACTAACCAATGCAAATTTCAAAATTTTCAGATCATTCTGTTGAAATACTGTATTTTTCACTGCAGGGTCGATGGTGGGGGTCGATGGATGTCCGACCCTCAGTATGCGACCTTGAGAATCACTGATTCTTACCGAGAGCCGGGGGTCGATGGATGTCCGACCTAGGGTTCGACCCCTGGTTCTCTGTCAGATCATCAGAGCCGTGGGTCGATGAGGGGGTCGGAGGGGGGGTCGGATGTTTTGGTCGAATTCTCAGACCCTTGGACTAAAAATCAGGTTTTTAATCTCTATTTTGAATCCATTTCTCATTCTTCCTCCTCCTTTCCTGCTCAGCTCTTCCCTCTGAGTTGCTACAGTGACAACTCAGACTCATTGGTGCTATTTGCTTCTCATTTCGACATCTACTCCTCATCTACAGGTATGTTCTCTACATTTTCATGTTTTTAGGGTTTCTTAACTAGGTTTTTGCTCATTTATATTGTTTTCTTCAAATTAAACTTTTTGCAACTGTACAAATTTGATTTTTATTGGGGGCTTTTGTTGTTGGTGACTCAATGGATGAAATCCCACAAAAATATTTGAGTTTCATCGGTTGGTTATCGAGAAACTTGAATTTTCCCATTTTTGCCCTAATTTGTCGAGATTTTTGAATTTCTTGAAATTTCTTCAAATTCGATCTCTTTAGATGAAATTTCCAACTGTATGAGTCTTGCAGGATTGTTTAAAACCTTTATAAGTCCTTCTGCCTACGTGTATGGGTGAAAAGTGAGGCTTCTGACCAATTTATGTCGTTATACTGTCGAAATTTTAGGGTTTTTCATCTTTACTAAACCAATATCTATTTTTCTTTGTTTTTGCAGATACTAGGGCTCGTACCAAAGTACCCAGGGTTCATGACCCAGTCCGCTTCAGTTCTAACGAGGCGGAGATACAGTGTGCCCGCTACTCTCGTAAGAAGGTAGAGGGAAGTCGCCGGGTAGACTTGGCTAGCCTGGCCTTGTTCGATGTGGAGAGGGCTTTTGGTGACATGAGCTGGCTTCCTGTGATCACCTATGACGCTTGCACTCGGGAAGATTTGGTGAGATAGTTTTACTGTAATCTCCAGGTGGTGGGAGATTACAACGATACCGAGAGGGGTAGAGAGCTCCGGATCACCAACTACGTTAAGGGGGTCGAGATTTCATTTGATTATCGGCAGCTAGCCAACTTGTTGGGCATTTCATATGACGGCCCCTTGGTGTTCTGTGCTCCAGGAGAGCCCCAGTTATTTTCATTGGAGATGAGAGCCGAGATTGACCGTCAGATCATCAGAGAGGATCGTTGGGAGATGAAAGTGGTCTACCTTCGTCCAGAGCCTCGGGTGTACTGTAAGATTATTCAGCACAACCTGATACCTCAAAGTGGGCACTACAAGAGGATATCCTAGTTGACCCAGTATCTGTTGTACTATATCTGTACTAGGCAGCCCGTCTGCCTTCCTTACATCATCATGCGGACTATGATCAGTGCTATGTTGCCCGGTCATACTGGCAACTTGCCTTATGGACGCATGATCTCTATGCTGCTTACCTACCTAGGTGTTGACATGGTGGATGAGAGGATTCAGGAGAAATCCTTCTCATCACCTCTGGATTGGGACACTATCTGTAAGATAGGCATGCGGGATGCCCAGGTCAGCAATGACGAGAGGAACGCTCTGGTGCATCCACGTACTCGAGTGGAGATGGCTGACGCTGAGGCAACAGTAGCAGCTGCTGGAGCAGGGGTTCATGGGGGTGATGATGATCGTTTATACATGGATGTGGATGCCATACCTCCTCCATCACCTACTCATGCTATAGGAGCTGGTCCTTCTTATGCAGCTGGTCCTTCACATGCAGCTGGTCCTGCATATGCACCTTCTGATGACATGATGGGGATCTTGCATGAGATTCGAGAGGCTCAGTGCATGTCTGATCTAAGGATGGGAGAGTTCTAGATGCTCAGTGCATGTTCAATCAGCGGGTGAGAGAGCTTCTGGATACTCAACGCATGTCGGATCAGCGGGTGGGAGAGCTTAGGGATGCTCAGCGCGTGACTGACCAGTGGGTGGCTGATCTCACAGCTAGTCTCCAGACGACCCAGACTCAAATAGCTTAGTTGACTAGAGACTATGCTGAGGATTATGACAGAGACCGCGAGGCACCGCCTCCCCCATCACCTCCAGCTTCTTGATGTATTTTCTTTTTATTTTTCTTTTTGTACTACAGAGTAACTATCTGGATTGTAGACTGTACTCTGCCTAGACTTGTATATATACGTTTGTTCTTCCTTTGAATGTATATAAATTTGTTTCTCATTTAATAGATGCATTAGTCTCTTTCAATTTTGTCTCAAACAACACAGATGCTTATGGTGTGTTATTATTATAACTTTTAAATTTTTATCCTAACTCAATTCACGAACTTTTGTGGATGTATACTGGTTTAATAGACAGGGCCTGAGAGCTCTGATACCAAGTTGTCACACCGCAATTCTGCACTATTCAGAATGGTGTGATGAACCACTAATAAACCAATGGTTCAACCCGGATCTCTAATAGGCTGTGTCCATTGAAATTAAACCATACACATCCACAACCATAATCAGAATAAATAGACAATAGCAGAAGTCTTAATATTAAATAAACTGAGAAATCTAACTGTGATAATCAATAATAAAATATCAAGTTATGTTATATAAACTGAGACATAAGTAAATAAAATATCAATCATATTTCCTTAATAATTCAAATGAAAATCTAACAAAAATGCATGCGTTGCATTCGCATGAAGAGTCATGCGTCTCCACTAAGTCTTCAGCCTCCATCGCAGCAACGTGCCTGTATACAGAAGCAGTCATATAGTCTTCCACCGTGGTACCTGCATCATCAACTAAAAATATTCGACGTCGAAAGGGTGAGCACATATCACGGCTCAGTAAGCAAATAAAACAATGCAACAAACATATGCATAAATTCAATTCATATATGTGGTCTGGTATATAAGTTTGCAATGTGCTATAGAAAGGTTCGGTGGCCGCTTCACCTCTATACATAGGGTGTGTAAGCCCACCCAATGGATCAAATATCATTGTCATCCACTTCCACTCCAACATGGAATAGAGATAGAGCTAAAGTGTCCGGATCAAACACCGCATAACACTGCCCCTGATGCCCTACCCATACCAACACGTATGCCCCTACTGGTGAGGGCTTGCAAACTAGGCTCGCGACTAACCAATCCTAATGTCAAACAGTGTATCCATGGCCTCACCCCAGCATCCCCCAATACGTCCATAGAGATAGAGCTAAGGCCCCCCAGCAGAGTCGAAGACTACATGGTCCGAGACCACCTCCCCTAACACTCTACGACGTAATAGCTCTGCTAAGGTAATGGTGATACGACGATGTTAGTGGACAAGACCTGAGTTAGAGATAGAGCTAAAGTGCCCAGATCAAACACCGCATAACACCTCCCCTCATGCCCCACTCCCATCAAGCACACTAACCACACACAAACATTCACATGTCTATTCCTAGTACCATCATCACCATCATGTTATAAATAAAATAGAATTAAATATGCATGAACATTAATAGCAGAAATATTGGATGACATGTTGAATGCACATTACAAGCATACACGCATAGAATCAGTCATGGCATTGGACTCAAGAAAATAAAAATAATTTATTATTAGGCAATTAGTTTAAGTCTTGTTCCCTCACCTTTGCTTGAGTGTAGATCCTCTTCAAGCTTTAAAAAATCACTTTGTATATCAATAGGAAAACCTAACAAGTCGATAGATTTTTGTTAGAAGTCATTCTGGAAATTTTAGGCTTATTTTTAATCGAGGGTCACAGGATGGGTCGCAGGTAGGGTAGCAGTTTACTGCAACCCCCAGGGTAGGGTCGATGCCAGGGTCGGATGTTCCATCGACCCTGGGTGCGACCACCCCTTTCCTGGACTTCTCGAATACTGGGGGTCGATCTTGTGGTCTGGTAGGGTAGATTCCCAATCGACCCCACGTGCGATCCCCCGTGGGTTGAGTCGAGAATATCATTCTACAGTCCATTCTTTCATGTTTGGGTCTATGGCTTACTTTCACAATCCATCCTATGCTTGTTCTATGGCTTAAAAGTCTAGGTTTATTCCTTACTTTACCTACCATGATTTCTCCATGGATTTCATTGAAATTCTCCCATCGATGTAAGGTCTTAGATAATCAATGGAAACGTACCCATACCTTTGGTTTTGCTGGGATTCAGAGATTTCTCTGAATTCTTCACTTTGGTCTTCCTCTCCAACTTTCCTTCTCTTTTCCTTCTCTTCTCTATCTCTCACTTTCAATTAGGGTTTCAAAAGGAGTAAAAGAGGCTTAGGGACATCCTATTTATAGAGTATAATCTCCCAAAATAAGTCCCATTGAGATTAGGAAGGAATCCCATTGAAATTTGGAATGTTTCCTATTTACGGTTTCTATCGGCAAACAGGGGGTCGATGAGGGGGTCGGAGATCCCGTCGACCCTCAGTTCTATATTGTCCAACCCCCAATTAAAATATCAGGGGTCTGACTTCTTAGTGAGGGGGGTCGACCCTGCCTATCTAGGTATGCGACCCTGCCCTCTAATTCATTATTTTTGGGTCAGTTTAATACCTAGTTTTGCTATTTCCTTCACGCACTTGGTCTATTTGGCTCGACCATGATAGGTAGACCTGATACAAGGTGGTATGACCGGTTAGTCCGATACGGGTCTTACATTCAGAGTCCTCGTCCTCCACACCAGACGAACTACAACCCGATGAGTCACGAGAAATACCTGCAATATATAAAAAGAATTTTTACGCATACGATAAGCTCAACCATCGAACTTAGTAAGAAAACTAAACGTGCAACAAACAATATGCATGCAGCTATCAACTATGATCAGGTACATAACTGTAGGTGCCTGCTCAGGACAATTGACACATGAAGTCTCCAGGTTGCACAGGCCACCCCCATCAGAAAGAATACTATCCTACACACGAAGCACAACAACATTCCCCAAGTATGGATCCGTAATTGAGGTACAGGTCCATATTTCGCCAGCCCCTTGTCCACAACTCATCCCAAGTCCACAGTCCATCGGGTACTTAAGGAGATAGTAATCCCACTAGTCGACTCGCCATCCCATCCCATTACATCTAGCATGATGAGCATTGTAGCTATGTTTATACCACCTTTGTATTGAACCCATGCCATTACATAATCTCCCAATGGCTAGGGGTATTGTAAGACCTGTATCAAACTAACCCGATCTTACCACCTTGAACCAGGTCTACCCATCATGGTCGAAGCAAACGGATCAAGTGCGTGAAGGAGATAACGATCCCAGGTATTAAACTGACCCAAAAACACTAAAAATAGGGGGAGGGTTGGACCCCTCAGTATAAAAGTCAGACCCCCAGTTTTATACCGGGGGTCGGACATTTTAAGAACCAGGGGTCGACCGGATCTTCGACCCCCCATTGACCCCCGATAATTGGTAAAAACAGTACGAACCGAAAATTAGGAAACTTTCCTAATTTCAATGGGATTTCTTCATAATCTCAATGGGACTTATTTTGGGAGTTTCTACTCTATAAATAGGATGTCCTTAAGCCTCTTTCACTCCCTTTAGAACCATAATTGGATTGAGAGAAAGAGAAGAGAAGGAGAAGAGAAAGAGAAGAGAAGGAAAGTAGAGAAGAAGATCAAATTGAAGGCTTCAGAGGAACAAGCCTAATTCTCAGGTATGGATACTATCTCCATGAAATTCTATAAACCTTAGAATAGATAGAGAAGAGGGAATGATCTAGGAGAAACCCAAATCATCCACCCATGGTTAGGTTTTCATGGAAAACCATGGGGGGAAATCATGAAAGCCATATAGGTGAGTGAACTACAGTTCTAGGCCATAGAACATTTGTGGAATGGATTATAGAAGCAAGCCATTGGACCCCAAACATGAAGTATGGACTGTAGGATGAAAAATTGACTAAACCCACAGGGGGTCGCATGGGGGGTCGATGGCCAATCGACCCTACCAGACCTTAATCATCGACCCCCAGTGTTCGGGAAGTCCAGAATAGGGGTGATTGCACCCAGGGTCGATCAAACCTAGCATCGACCCCCAATTAACAGCATGCTTTTTAAAATCAGAATTAATTCTAATTAAATTCTATCGACTTGGTTAGGTCTTCTAGTGATATAATATTGATATATAGTTGATTCTTAAAGCTTGAAAGAGGACCTACGATCAAGTAAAGGTGAGGGAACAAGACCTATACTAATTGGTTAATAATAAACTATTTTTATTCTTGAGTCCAATGCCATGAATGATTTTATGCGTGTATGATTGTTATGTCATTCAACATGTCATCTAATATTTCTAATATTACTGTTCATGCATATTTATTTATTGTTTATGATAATGATGATGATGATGATGATAGGAATAGGCATGTGGATGTATGTGTATGGTTGGTGTGCTTGATGCGAGCGAATATCAGTGGGAGGTGTCATAGGTGGGGCCTCAGTACTCTAGCTCTATCTCTAACTCAAGTCTTGTCCACTAACATCGTCGTATCACCATTACCTTAGCGGAACTAATACGTCGTAGGGCATCAAGGGGGGACGTGACACTGTGGTTCATCCTGGTCACCAGACCCTAGCTCTATCTCTATGGACGTATTGAGGGATGCTGGGGTGAGGCCTTGGATACACTATTTGGCATTAGGATTGGTTAGTTGCGAGCCCAGTTTGCGAGACCTCGCCAGCGGGGGCTTACGTGTTGGTATGGGCAACATGTACAACAATAAACGTGACCATTTTGTGTAAATTGTCCATGAATTGGATGCATGTGAGTCGGCAATAAACATTACCTTTGGACGGCTTCACACACTCGTGTATAGAGGTGCGGCGTCAATAAACGTGATCTTTGGCCACCTATCCTTTCTATAGCACATTGCAAACTCATTTACCAGACCAAAGATATGAATTGAATGCATGCATATGTTTGTTGCATTGTTTTGTTTGCTCACTGAGCCATGATGTGTGCTCACCCTCTCGATGTCGAATATTTTTAGTTGATGATGCAGGTACCACAGTTGCAGATTATATGAATGATCTGGTGTATGCGCGTGTTGCTGCAATGGAAGATGAAGACTTAGAGGATTCGAATGAACCCTCATGCGAGTGCAACTCATGCGTATTCTATTAGGATTTTATTTGGATTTATAAAAAGATGTAATTGATATTTTATTTAGTTATGTCTCAGTTGATACAATAATAGTTTGATATTTTAATTATGATTATTATATTTAGAATGCTCAGTTCATTTACTATAAGACTTCCGCTATTGTGTATTTATTCTGATTATGGTTGTGGATGTGCCTGATTTTATTTTTAATGGATACCGCCTATTAGAGATCCTGGTTGAACCGTTGGTTTATAGCTGTTCATCACACCATTCTGAATGGTGCAGAATTGGGGTGTGAGAGGTATAATTATCAGGATAATCATGTTTGACTAGCCATGTTCACCTAATTAATCATTTTATTGGGCCATAACTTTGCCAAGCTGCTGACCCCATGTGGTCCTTACTTAGGACATCATGACTTGGCTAGGTTAAATATGGTCAATACAAAGCAGTGCTAGTAAGAAGTGGTGTAAGAGTCCCGTTCCACCCACATTCCTCCTTATTGACTTAACCAAACATCATGAAACAACAAAACCAGCTTTAACTTTTGAGGAGAGGTCACGAGGCATCCCATTCCACCCTACTTCTGAACCACTACAGGTTTCACTGATTGCACACAAGAAAATGCAGATGCATGAGAAAACAATACAGTTTATTTGATGGCACGTTATCACACAGAAGGCATGTTATCAATCTCATAACATCACTCCACATAAATTAAAAGAACTAATCTACCAAACAAAGGTTTAGTTCCCTTACAGCCACTTTGAGAGTAGTCCTCAGCAAGTCGTTGGAGTTGTAGTCTACTAGGGTTCTCATAGCTAAGGATTCAACATTATAAACAATAATATTTGTTAATACATTGTTTGATAGAATTACTTAAACTTCTCTTTTAGTTCACTACTCAGGTGCTCATAACTTAATAGCTCATTCAAGGTTTAATACCTTCCTTTTATTGTCTTCTTATCATGCTTTGGCATTTAGGGTTTCACTACTAAATTCACTTGTTACTATTCACAACTCTTGGGTACATCTACACTTATAGAAAGCCTGTTGTCCATAGGAATCTAGTGCTATTGGCACCAATCCTCCATAAGATGGCACACTTGTTGGCAAGGTTTTCCTTTTGAATGCCTTAATACTGAGAAGGACTTCTTATCATGAAGTTAGGGGTTCTCAGTTTCTCATTCTTAAATTTTCTTATATGCTGTCCAAGGTTACAACCAATTTAAATATTAAACAGCAAGTAGCATTATGGTGTAACAGGTTGAAACCTCCTACATAACACCATGAGCATCTGATTTTTGGACATTTAAACCTATAGGTAGGCTCACATATATCCTGTAGAGTCACTGACCAAAGATTGTCAATAACAGAGCTCGGTACCACGTGCCACACATAGTCGACCGCATGGTCATTGGCCACAAGGTGTGTGGCACTAAGTCAACCGCAAGTCGAACAAAGGCTATGTGGCACCGTCGATGTCATAGATACTTACCTAACCCCTATAGGATTGGTTTCTAGTCCCATCTTGTCATAGAATCTAATGATTAACGAGTTCAGGATGTACACCATTACGTATTTTCAGTATTCATGACGTGCAATACATTTCTACGTTGAAACATATAAATTTTAGGGTTCTAGCCCGTCAAAAAAGTCTAATAAATTATCAAGTAGTCATCAGTCGAGTTTGGTCAACTTTTAGTGGGACTGGCGTGCGGCACATCTCACACCCCACTTCTGATCTAACCAGATTAGTGTAATGAACCGTCAATAAACCAATGATTAAACCAGGATCTCGTATAGGTCATACCCACCAAATCAAACCACATACACATTTCATGGTAATAATCAGAGGGTAATAAACAAATAAGCAGAAGTCTTATAGATAATAAACTGAGTGTCTAACAATGATAATAAATAATTAATCTGATTATCTCCAAAACTCAAGACATAAAAATAATTTATCTATTAAATGTTCCAGTAGTCAAACATAGCTAAACTAATCATAAACACAGTGGTTGCACTCGCATGAAGAATCATGCGTCTCCTCCGTTAATTCCCCATCCATCATCGCTACATGTCCATACACCGGCGCATTTATATAATCTTCAACAGTAGGTCCTGCATCATTAACTAAAAATATTTAACGTCAAAAAGGTGAGCACACATCACGGCTCAGTGAGCAAATAAAACAATGCAACAAACATATGCATGCATTCAATTCATATCTTTGGTTTGGTTTTTAAGTTTACAATGTGCTATAGAAATGTTTGGAGGCCCCCGCACCTTTATACAAGAATGTGTGAATCCACCCAATGGATCAAACAGTATTGTTGTCCCACATGCACTCACCAAGGAATAAAGATAGAGCTAAAGTTCCTGGATCAAACCCCGCCAATACTTCCCCTGATGCCCTACCCATACCAATACGTAAGCACCTATTGGCGAGGGCTTACAAACTGGGCTCGCAACTAACCAATCCTAATGCCAAATGGTATATCCAAGGCCTCACCCCAACATCCCTCAATACGTCCACAGAGATAGAGCTAAGGCCCCCTGACAGAGTCAGAGACTACACGGTCCAAGACCACCTCCCTTGATGCCTTACGACGTAATAGTTCTGCTAAGGTAATGGCGATACGAAGATATTAGTGGGCAAGACTTGAGTAAAGATAGAGCTAAAGTCTGGTGATGAGGTCAAAGACCACCATGCCACATCCTCCCTCTGATGCTCTACTCGCATCCAACACACCAACCACACATATACATTCACATGCCTATTACTAGCATCATCATCATCATCATGTTATAAATAAATAGAATTAAATATGGGTGAACAGTAATAGCAGGAATATTGGATGACATGTGAAATGCACATTACAAGCATATAAGTATAGAATCAATTATGGCATTAGACTCAATAAAAATAAATAGTTTGTTATTAATCAATTAGTTTAGGTATTGTTCCCTCACCTATTAGCAATACTCGATCTCCTTTCAAGCCTTGAAATTCTCTTTGAATTGATTTAACAACCTAAATGTTATATGAATTTAGGTTAGGGTTCATATGTAACATGTTACAGTAGTAGGAAATCGAAACAGAGCACTGATAGATGTCTGATTGGTTCTATGGTCTCATACTGTATCGACCTTACTGCCAACGATCGGTACCCTATGGTCGCATATGGTGTGATCGTAGCTGCGATCATATGATTCTTGAATCTTTTTGATTGCCTTTGGTCGATCCTCTGGTCATGCTGGTCATGTTATGGTCGACCATAGCTGCAACCTTGAGATTTTTGGTCACAGACTACATGCAATTCGAGTTCTTCCTGGGTCAAATCCTCTGATCCTCAATTGGATTTATTCTAAGGTCATCCTATGGCCATCATTAGTAGTTTCTTATCAACTCTAATCATCAAACTCTCTCCTCATGGTTCTCCTTGGGATTTTCTCAAGGAAATCACTTGCATCATAATAGGTTGATATTGCCTATTTTCCATAGAAGTCTTATTCCATAGAGTTTACATCTCTAGGGATTAGGTTCATACCTTTGCCTGTTGTAGAGAGCCAATCTCTTCTCAGCAAGATCCTCTCCTTAGCCTTTTCTTCTTCTCCTTCTCTTCCTTTTCTTCCCTTCTCTTTCCCTATGATTTATTAATGTTCTAAAAGAGTAAAAAAAAGACTGAGGACGTCTTTTATATAGAGAAAAAATCTCCATATAAAGTCCTCTTTCAATTAAGAAAGAAATCCCTTAGTTTAGGAAAGTTTCCTAAACTCGGAGTCTGATCTAGGGTCTCACGGTCGATGGCTACGGTCGCAGAACCCGTCGATCGTAGGGTCAAATCATCGACCGTGGGGTCTTGGATTTATGATCTTCATTCTTACCATATGGTCGACCGTACCTACCCAGGTATGCGACCATATGTATATAGTTTTGGGTGTTGAGTCGATTTTTATACCTGGTTTGTGATCTATCTTCACACGCTCGGTCCACTTGGTCTAGGAATGATGGAAAGACCTGGCATGACATGGTTAAACCAAGTTAGTGGAGTACGGGTCTTATAACTCCCCCCTCTTATATAAATTTCATCCTCAAAATTTTCACGTACCTTCCAAGTCGAATAAATGTTGCAGCTGCGAAGACGTTGCACCTGTCGGCTAGTGATCTCAAAAGGTACTACTTCGAATGTCAAATCTTCAGTCAAATCTGAGGGATCCGCTATTAACACGTGTATTGGATCTCTGACGTACTTCTTTAATTGTGAAACAGGGAATACATTATGTACACTAGACATTGATGGTGGTAGTGCTAACTGATATGCTATCCTTCTGCGTCTATCTAGAACATCATAAGGTCCAATATAAATAGGACACAGCTTTCCCTTCTGTCTGAACCTTTTCAAACCACGCATAGGAGATATTTTCAAAAATACCTTATCACCTATGGTAAATTTGAGATCTCTGCATCGATTATCTGCATATTGCTTCTAACGGTTCTGAGCTATTCGGACTCTTTCCTTGATAATGTCGACCACTTGACAAGTCTCCTCAACAAACTCTAGTCCAACAATACTCTGTTCTCCACCTTCATTCCAAAATAAAGGAGTTCGACATTTCCTACCATATAGTGCTTCATAGGGCAACATCTGTATTGTAGCTTGATAGTTGTTAATATAATCGAACTCGATCAATGGTAATTTCTCATCCCATGATCCTTTGAAATCAATGACACAAGCTCAAGGAATGTCTTCTAAAATCTAAATAGTACACTCCGACTGTCCGTCTATCTGAGGATGGAATGCAGTACTAAATTCAACGTTGTACCCATAACCTTCTATAATCCTTCCCAAAACTTTGAGGTAAAGCGTGGGTCTCTGTCGGACACAATGCTTTTAGGTACACCATGTAATCTGACAATATTATCTACATAAAGCTTAGTTAACCTCTCTAGGGTATACTCAGGTCGTATAGCTATGAAATGAGCTATCTTGGTCAAACGATCCACAATCACCTAGACCGCAACAACTACTCGGGGAGTCAATGGTAACCTGGTGATGAAGTCCATAGTGATGCAGTCCCATTTCCAAGCTGGTTCTAGCAGTGGCTGCAATAATTCTGTAGGTCTTTGCCTTTCAGCCTTTACCTACTGACAATTTAAGCATTGAGACACAAATTTAGCTACATCTGCTTTCATTCCTCTCCACCAATATAGTTTCTTCAGATCATGATACATCTTTGTACTTTCAGGATGTAACAAATAAGCTATTGTTTGGGCTTCCTTCATTAATCTGTATCTAATATCTAAGTCTTCATTTTCAAGAACACATACTCTCCCTTTATATCTTATTACTTTCTCAAAATCCAAAGTGAAGTCAGGGTTAGTCCAACCTTTTTCAAGGTCTTCTTGCACCGTTCTCAGATAAGGGTCTGATTTAATAGCTACAGGTACAATCATCAATGTAGCAAACTTGTTTAAGAATAGATGAATAAACCCTTAGTCAGTTGATTTATTCAGAATATCAATCACGAACTGCTCGTTATCGTAATTAAATACTCTTCCTGTGACACACACTACAGCATTTGCACTAGCTTCTTCTTGGGATTCTGTCATAGCTTTCCTGCTCAGTGCGTCAGCAACTATATTAGCTTTTCCTCGATGAAACTGGATATCACAATCATAATCCTTTAGTAATTCCAGCCATCTTCTCTGTCTCATGTTCAACTCCTTCTGATTAAGAAGATGAGTGAGACTCTTATAATCTGATTTAATCTGAAATTTCTCTCCACCCAAATAATGTCTCCATATCTTGACAGCATGTACCACCACTGTTAATTCCATATCATGAGTGGGATAGTTCTTTTCATGTGTCTTCAATTGTCTTGAGGCATACACAATTACTTGTTCTCCTTGTATAAGCACACATCCCAAACCTAACCCAGATGCATCGATGTACAAGGTAAATGGTTGTCCTAGGATCGAAATAGTCAAGATGGGAGCTGATATCAATCTAGCCTTTAATGTTTGAAAACACTCTTCACATTTTTCAGTCCAAACAAACTTTTCTCTTTTCTTTGTCAGACTAGTGAGAGGTACAACAATTCTAGAGTAATCTTCCACTAATCGTCGTTAGTACCTAGCTAAACCTAAGAAACTTCTAATTTCTGTAACATTCTAAGGTACTTCCTATTTTACAATGGATTCAACCTTGCTAGGATCTACTTTAATTTCTTCAGCGGATACAACATGGCCTAAGAAAGCGACTTCATTTAGCCAGAACTCACACTTAGTAAATTTTGCGTAAAGCTTCTCTTTTCTTAGTCGCTGCAAAGCGGATTTTAAATTTGTGATATGAGTTTCTTTGTCCTTGGAGTAGACTAGTATGCTGTCAATAAATACAGTAACTGACGTCTCCAACATATCATGAAATACCCGATTCATGAGTTTCATAAAAGTTGCGGGTGCATTAGTCAATCCAAAAGACATTACTAAAAATTCATAATGTCCATATCTGGTTCTGAATGCTGTCTTTGGAATATCACCTTCTTTAATCTTCAACTGATGGTATCCTGACCGAAGATCAATTTTGGAGCACTTTCGCACCTTGCAACTGATCGAACAAGTCTTCGCCTGAGGCAACGGATATCGATTCTTGATTGTAAGCTTATTCAATTCTCGATAATCTTATACATAGTCGAACGCTACCGTCCTTCTTTTTCATAAATAATACTGGCGCTCCCCATGGTAATATGCTGGATCTAATATAACCCTTGTCCAGTAACTCCTTTAATTATACCTTTAGTTCCTTCAGTTCAGTAGGAGTCATTCAATAGGGTGCTTTCCATACTATTGTGGCTCCGGGTATAAGATTGATAACGAACTCTGTCGCTCAGTCAGGTGGTAGTCCTGGTAGTTACTTAGGAAATACATCGAAAAATTCACGCATAACTTCAATATCCTCCATTCGTGGTGCTTTGTTGGTAAGGTCAACCACGGATACTAGATACCCAATTCTTCCTTTCTCGAGGCAGTTTTTACCCTTTAATGCGGAGAGAATAAGTTTTCATTTATGGGGAAGTTTGGTTCCTGCAAAATTAAAATCTGCTCCTTCCTTGTCTTTAAATGTCAGTTTTTTTTCCCGCACATAATAGGTTTATAGAGTACCTAGCTAACCAAACCATTTCCAAGATAAAAGTTAAAGTCTGCCATCTCTAATTGAATTAAGGTTGCTTCCAAAATCTTCTCATCGATAAGAATTGGACATGGTCCATAACCTTTTCCTAGTTTCACTTCTAATCCCATAGGTGATTGTACAAGCAGTTTGCAGACTAAAGGTCTGAGGGGTAGATTTAACTTCTTTCCAAACGACACAGATATAAAAGAATGAGTAGCTCCAGAGTCAAAGAGTACTCTAGCGGGTAAGCCATTAATATGTATGATACCTATGATTTTATTTAATTTAGTCTACATGCTCACACAAGGTAGTACAAAATGAAAGGTTCAGGTCATACCTGTGACCACATCAGGCGATGCACCAGCATCCTCAGAAGTAACTGCATAAACTTTTCCTTCCTGTAGCTGCTTCCTTGGCTCAGGACACTCTCTTGAATAATGTCCTACTTGATCGCAATTGAAGCATTTGACTCCAGCATTACTTTTCTTCTGTTGAGGTTGGGCTGTCAGAGTAGTCTTGGCTGCAGCATTGAAGCCTTGAGTATGGAAGGGTTTAAATGTCTTTGAGTTTGCTCCGTTGTATGAGTTTCCATTGGGCCTCTTTATACCTTTGTTCTGAGAAAAATAAATTTTCCTCTGGCTCGATTCCAGTACTCGAACAATCTGTACTGCTTCGTTATATATTTTCTTTTCTCATCCTAATACATGCTCACGGATGCCTCCCCTAAGTCCCATAACGAACCTTTGGATTTTGATATTTTCCTCCTGCATGCTAGAGGGAGCAAAGAAAAATAGTTCTTCATAATGCTGTTGATATATGTCTACAGTCATCTGTCCTTGATATAGACTCAAAAACTCCTTTTCCATTTGATCTCTGAAACTCCTTGGAAAATACTTCTCAAAGAAAGCTTCTTTATAAATAACCCATGTCAGTTGGGCGTGCTTTGTTAACAGATAACTTCTAGTTGATTTCCACCAGTGGTGTGCGTCACCTTTCAACATAAATGTGGCACATAATACCTTTTCTTCTTCATTTATAGTCATCATCATAAAGTTTCTTTCCATTTTTTCAATCCAGTGAGATGGCCACAATGGATCTGATGGTTTGCTTGTGAATTTCTTTGGCTTCAACTTCAGCAAACGCTCGATCAGTCTAGAGTGATAAAGCTGATACTATACATATGGACCATACATAGGTGGTTGGTACTGATAATTACCTTGGTTATATCTGCCTTGCAATGCTTCAAGGTTTTACACTTGGCCTTGTATTGCTGGTGTTTACGGTGCTTGAGGTACAGTGTTGCTACCGCCAGGTGCTGTACTAACTTGTCCTGCGATGTTGTGTTTGCAATTAGGAAAGCAATTCCCATAGCAGCTTACATGTTGGCTTGTATTTGTTATATATGCTACATTTGTTGTGCCAAATTCATCACCCCAGTAGCCAAATCCGTAGGTGGTGCAGGTAAGTTGGTTGGGTTGGCTTGGGTGTGAACATTATGAGGTGCAACATTTTGAGCTCCAATATTTCCTTCTTGCCCTTGCTGACCATCATTGTCGTTGGTCTCCATAGGTGGTGGAGATGGGTTTTTATTCTGTCTCCTTCTACTTACTCTACGCCCAGCCATTTAAACTCTTGGTTGGTGTGTTATTGGCAAAGCTACTTGAAAATTTTCATTGTATGAGCCTTGCAGGATGGTTTTGGACCTATATAAGTCCTCCTGCTCAAATGTCTGGGTAAAAAATGAGGTTTTTTCCCATTCTACATCGTTATGCTGTCAAATTTCAAATTTATCTAACTTGTTTTTCTTATTTTCTTCTCTTGCAGTTATCATGGTTCGCACTAAGGTTCCTCGAGTTCATGACCCACGTCGATTCCAGTTCGTCGAAGTAGAAACACAATACCCTTGGTTTAATCGAAAGAAAGTGGAAGGGGGTAGATGTGTGGTAGATGTGTTAACTTAGCCTATTTAGTTTTGTTTGATGTGGAAAGGGAATTTGGTGATATAGCCGGCTTCCAGTGATTCTGTACGAGGCTTGCACTCGTCCAGACTTAGTCAAACAGTTCTACTATCACCTACAGGTAGAGGGTGACCTAGAGGATGTTGACAGGGGTAGAGAGCTTTAGATCACCAACTGGGTGAAAGGGGTTCCGATCTCTTTCAACTGTCAGGAGTTGGCAGATATCCTAGGCATCTCAAATGATGGTCAGTTGGTTTATTGTGCACCCAGGGAGCCATAGTTTCTGTCTACACAAGTGCGTGCAGAAGTAGATAACCAAATTCTTCAGGATGACCGCTGGGAGATGAAAGAAGTCAACCTGCGTCCAGAGCCATGGGTCTACTGTAAGATTATCCAGCATAATCTTATTCCCCAAGGTGGACACTACAAGATGGTCTCACAGCTGACTCAATACCTACTATAGTGTATCTGTATTAGGCAACCAATCTGCCTCCCATATATCATTCTTTGGACTATGCACAGAGCTACGTTGCCTAACTCGAGAGGTAACTTGCCCTATGGGTGACTTATCTTCACCCTACTCACTCGTCTACAGGTAGAACTAGTGGATGAGAGGATCTTTGAGGACACCTTCTCAGCTAACCTTGATTGAGAGGCCATTATCAGGATGGGCATGAGAGAGATACAGGTCAGTTATGACGAGAATAATGCTATGAGACAACTTCTCACTCGAGTAGCGGCAGCAGATGCAGAGGGGGCAGCAGCAGCAGCAACAGAGGCACATGTGAGTGATGATGAGGATGATGATGATCAGATGTACATAGATGTGGATGCCATCCCTCCCCCATCACCATAGCATTCTACTAGAGCTGGCCCTTCTCGGGCTTCTCATTCAGTTGGCCCTTCATGCCCACCACCAGATGACATGATGAGGCTGTTACGTGAGGTTTGGGAGGCTCAGAACGTGACTGATAGGAGAGTAGGAGAGCTTCTAGATGCCCAATGAGTAACGGATCTCACAGCTAGTCTCCAAGCGACTCAGACTCAGGTGGCCTGGCTCGCGAGAGTATATGCTGAGGACTATGATAGAGATCGTGAGACACCTCCTCTACAACACCTCTAATTCCATGATATCATTTATTTCTTTTTCTCATTTATTTTACTGAGTAACTGTCTGGATTTGTGGACCGTACTCTGATTCAGATGTATCTTGTCTTACTCCCATTTGGATATATATATATATATATATATATATATATATATATATATATATATAAAATTAGTTTCCCATTTACATATGTGCATTATCCTCTTTCTAAGTTTATCTCTCATACAACACAGGTACTTATGGTGTGTTCTTATTACAACTTTTAATTTTTATCCTAACTCAGTTCATGACTCACCTGGAAATAGTTAGGTCAATGGGTAGAACCTGAGATGCTCTGATACCAAGTTGTCACACCCAAATTCTGGTCTAACCAGATTAGTGTGATGAACCGCCAATAAACCAACGGTTGAACCAAGATCTCGTATAGGTCGTACCCACCATATCAAACTACACACACATTCCATGGTAATAATCAGAGGATAATAAAGAAATAAGCGGATGTATTACAGATAATAAACTGAGTGTCTAACAATGATAATAAATAATTTATCTGATTATATCCAAAACTCGAGACATAAAAAAATTAATCTATTACATGTTCCAGTAGTCAAACATAGCTAAAATAATCATAAACACAGTGGTTGCACTCACATAAAGAATCATGTGTCTCCTCCTTTAATTCCCCGTCCATCGCCGCTACATGTCCATACATTGACGCATTTATATAATCTACAATAGTAGGTCCTGCATCATCAATTAAAAATATTCGACGTTGAAAGGGTAAGCACACATCATGGCTCAGTGAGCAAACAAAACAATGCAACAAACATATGTATGCATTTAATTTATATCTTTGGTCTAGTTTTTAAGTTCGCAATGTGCTATAGAAAGGTTTGGTGGGCCCTGCACCTCTATACATGAGGGTATGAATCTGCCCAATGGATCAAACACTATTGTCGTCCCACATGCACCCACCATGGAATAATGATAGAGCTAAAGTGTTCGGATCAAACACTGCCAACACATCCCCTGATGCCCTACCCATACCAACACGTAAGCTCTATTGGCGAGGGCTTGCAAACTGGGCTCGCAAATAACCAATCCTAATGCCAAATAGTGTATCCAAGGCCTCACGCCAGCATCCCTCAATATGGCCATAGAGATAGAGCTAAGGCCCCCTGACAGAGTTAGACACCATACGGTCTGAGACCACCTCCCCTGATGTCGTACGACGTAATAGTTCTGCTAAGGTAATGGTGATACGACGATGTTAGTGGGCAAGACTTGAGTAGAGATAGATCTGGAGTCTGGTGATGAGGTCAAAGACCACCCTGCCACGTTGTCCCCCTGATGCTCCAATCCATCCAACACACCAACCACACACATATTCACATGCCTATTCCTAGCATCATCATCATCATCATGTTATAAATAAATAGAATTAAATATGCATGAACAGTAATAGAAGGAATATTGGATGACATGTGAAATGCACATTACAAGCATACAAGTATAGAATCAATCATGGCATTGGACTTAACAAAAACAAACAATTTTTTATTAACTAATTAGTTTAGGTATTGTTCCCTCACCTGTTAGCAACACTCTATCTCCTACCAAGCCTTGAAATTCCCTTTGAATTGATTTAACAACCTAAACGTTATATGAATTTAAGTTAGGGTTCATATGTAACATGTTACAGTAGTAGGAAATCGAAACAGAGCACTGATAGATGTCTGATTGGTTCTATGGTCTCATACTGTATCGACCTTGCTGCCTATGGTCGATGCCCTAGGGTTGCATATGGTGCGACCGTAGCTACAATCATATGATTCTTGAATCTTCCCGAATGCCTATGGTCAATCCTCTAGTCATGCTGGTCATGTTATGGTTGACCATAGCTACGACTTTGAGATTTTTGGTGACAGTCTACATGCAATTCGAGTTCTTTCTGGGTCAAATCCTCCGATCTTCAATTGGATTTATTCTATGGTTATCCTATGGCCATCATTAGTAGTTTCTTATCAACCCTTATCATCAAACTCTCTCCTCATGGTTCTCCTTGGGATTTTCTCAAGGAAATTACATGGATCATAATAGGTTGATATTGCCTATTTTCCATTGAAGTCTTATTCCATAGAGTTTACATCTCCAGGGATTAGGTTCATACCTTTGCCCGTGGTACAGAGCCAATCTCTTCTCAGCAAGATGCTCTCCTTAGCCTTTTCTTCTTCTCCTTCTCTTCCTTCTCTTCCTTCTCTTCCCTTCTCTTTCTTTAGGGTTTACTAATGTTCTAAAAGAGTGGAAAAGGGCTGAGGGACATCCTTTCTATAGAGAAAAACTCTCCATATGGAGTCCTCTTTTAATTAGAAAAGAAATCCCTTAGTTTAGGAAAGTTTCCAAAACTCAGAGTCTGATCTGGGGTCTCACGGTCGATGGCTATGGTCGCAGAACCCGTCGACCATGGGGTCGAAATCGTCGACCGTGGGGTCCTGGATTTGTTGTCTTCATTCTTACCATATGGTCGACCGTACCTACCTAGGTATGCGACCATATTTATACAGTTTTGGGTGTTGAGTCAATATTTATACCTAGTTTGTGATCTATCTTCACACGCTCGGTTCGGTCCACTTGGTCCAAGAATGATGGGAAGACCTGACATGACACGGTTAAACCAAGTTAGTGGAGTGCAGGTCTTACAACACATGTAAGACCACACGTCACTCCAGCCAGGTCGTGCGGCACATCATAAACCGCACGTAAGGTCGTTGCCATCTGTTCTCTGAATTTTTTTTGACATGTTTCTCACATTCTTAATGGTCTATTCACCAAGTTTGGTTTCAAAACTCCACTTTTATGTGTAGTTATGGATACCTTTTTTATTTGACAAACTATCAAGACCTCAAATCTGGTTTTATTCCTCTTAGATCTGATTTCCTTCTTTAGGATCCAATATTGAATCATGATCTTGGGTCTCCTAAGGTCATTCCAAAGTCTCTAACAATCATTCTCTGCTTTCCATCATTCCATGAATTCCTTTTTAACTATGTAAACACTCCATTCATCAATTTTACAAATCATGGTTGGGATTCAATACTTCCTCAACCATGCTTTGCATTATTCCCATTCATTCCCATTAACGAAGTTATTTTTCGAAGTAGGGAAAAATACTTACAGAGGGTATTCCTTTCAAGTTTTCCAGCAAGCAAATTAACGCTTCAAATGTTGGTTTTTTTCTCCCCTTCTCCTTCTTCTCTGTGTTCTCTCCTGCTTGAAAGAAGAGTTTCCTTCTCTCTTTTTCCTTTCTTCTTCTCCTTTCTTCTTCCTCCTCTCTGATCGTGCATTAGAGCTCTCTCTCTCTCTCTCTCTCTCTCTCTCTCAATCTCCTTTCTTTTCTTTTGGTTAAATTTGAGAGAATGGAGAGAATAAATCTCTCTATACACAAAATTGGTAATCATGGGGAACTAATTTGGAATAGAGACGATTCTCCTCCCTCTCTTTCCATTTTAGACTTAATTGTGGATGGCTACTATGAATAGAGTCCATTCTTATTGGCCATGGAGGGAGAAAATAGATTTTTGAATAGTGGATCCCGCAAAAGGTTGGTCTCAACCCAGTTCTGTGCACAGGGGGGCTGCTAGACCATGCTGTCGATAGTCTACTGCACGCCCTCTGCATAGTGCCGGACTTCATTTTGGTCAGCCAGTTCTAGTGTGTGTGCGTCAGACCTTTAGGGTTCTTATAAGTGGGGTCCAAGACATTTCCTAGCACTCTTTGGTGAGCTCTAATGCCATAAGGGATTGAATCTAATCTCTTGACATCACTTCTCATGTAATTCCTTACCTTGCTCATGTCAATACGATATGATCGTACATAGGAAGGCCTGACTCATGCCCATAATAAATGTATCATTATGGGATTTGGGCACGGGTCTTATAAGTCCCCTCTGGTGGTGACACTTCTGTGGGTGAGGACTATTCTGGAGAGCACGGCGAGGTCTATGCCTGCAACGATTACGCCTATGCCTAACATAGTTGTCACACCTCATTCCTGACTTATCGGTACTATGGAATGCAATCGGATCTCTCCATCCTATCAGGGCACAAGAAATCCCCTTCCAAGATCGCACATCACAGTATTTCATAAATCAACCCCAAGCATTACTTATAAAATTAATCAGAGTAACATACACATCTCCAAAATTTAAACTTCCCAATTAAACATTATCATAAAATTAAGAGAGTCATTATGTAATGGAAGACTTATAATTGGTTACCAATTCTTCTGCTGACAAATAATAGGTTCAATACCATTTATTCAAACATTCCAAGTTACTCAAGATTTCCATAATTATTAAAAATCCAAATAAAACCTTAAACATTATCTCACATTCAAGTTTAAATAATTATTTAATTATCCAGAAATAATCCCAAATTAAATTAATAATCATTGTTCAAGGCTTATTCAAAATGTAAATCCAAAATAGTAAAATCCCAGAGCCAAAGCAATAACGAAATAGGCACATTCTAGGCCTATAAGTAATTCTATGCATCACATGACGGATCAGAGATGTCCTCATCAGGTTCACTGTCTACATCCTCCACACCTGATGAACGACTACCTGAAGCATCAAATGAAGAAACTGCAACATCTAAAAATAGTTTGTGTGCACAAGGTAAGCTCAACCACCGAGCTTACCAAGAAAACTAAATGTGTAACAACCTAATACATACAATTATCAACTACGGTCAGGTTTGATAAATATAAGTACCAGCCACGCACACAGTCTCTAGGCTGCACGGGTCTTCTCCCATCTGATGATGCCACCTCACTTGGCATACAACACCACCCCCAAGTATGGTACATTGTTTTGATCTGTACATGACCGCAACTCATCCCAAGCGCGTATTACACGGGCCACTTGAAGAGGTGATAATCCAACTTGTCACACCCCGTTCCTGACATATCGATACTATGTAATGTAACAGACCTCTCCATCCTATTAGGGCATAAGAAATCCCCTTCCAGTTTATAATCATATCTTTAAACAATCATTCATACTAAAGAATGTTAATTAGTAGAAGACTTAAATCATAAAACCAATTATCAAGAACTGATGAGTTACTAATCAAAACATATAATTAGATTCCATCCATAAATAAATTCATTACCCAATTATTCCAAAACTAATTATCTGAAGTAAGGTAAAACATTGTTCAAAGTTTATCTCTAATGCAAATCCAAAAATAAACTAGATAATCCCAACTAAAGAGAAGAAACATGGGCACAACCTAAACCCATGCACAGCACTACGCATCGCATCAAGAATCAGAGATATCCTCCTCAGGTTCATAGTCCTTATCCTCTACACCAAATGGACTATAACCAAGAGCATCACGCGAAGAACCTGCCACATCTAAAATAGTGCGCACATGGTAAGCTCAACTACCGAGCTTAGCAAGAAAATCAAACGTGCAACAAACAAAATGTAGGCAACTATCAACTACAGTCTGGTAAATAACTGTAAGTGCCAGCTTAGGACAACCCACACACTGAATCTCTGGTTTGCACAGGCCTCCTCCCATCAAATGATAGCGTCTCACTCGGTATATAATATCTGTAAGACCCATATCAAACTAACCCGGCTTACCACCTTGAACCAGGTCTACCCATCATGGATGAGCCAAATGGACCAAGTGCATAAAGGAGATCACGATCCCAGGTATTAAACTGACCCAAAAATACTTAAATTAAGGGAAGGGTCGCATACCCAGCAAGGGAGGGTCGGACCCCCCAAGACAGAAGTCAGACCCCCAGTTTTACATAGGGGGTCGGACACTTCAGGAACCAGGGGTCGACAGGATCTCCGACCCCCTATCGACCCCTGGTACTTGGTAAATCTGAAAACTAAGAAAGTTTCCTAATTTCGATGGGATTCCTTCTAAATCTCAATGGGACTTATTTTAGGAGTTTCTACTCTATAAATAGGACGTCCCTAAGCATCTTTTACTCCTTTTACAACCCTAATTGAATTGAGAGAAAGAGAAGAGAAGGAAGAGAAGGAAAATAGAAGGAAAGAAGAGAAGAAAGCAAAAGGAGAAGAGTAGGAGAGAAGGGGTATTCTTCTCAGGTATGGATACTAATTTCGTGATTTGCTAAAGACCTTAGGATAGATAATGTAGAGAGTATGATCTCGGAGAAACCCAAACCATCAACCTATGGTTAGGTTTTCATGGAAAACCATAGGGGAAAATCATTAAAGCCATATAGGTGGTAGAATCATAGTTCTAGACCATAGAACATGTGTAGAATGGATTATAGGAGCAAGCCATAGGACCCCAAAGATGAAGAATGGATTGAAGGAAGAAAATCGACCAAAACCCATAGGGGATCGCATGGGGGGTCAATGGCCAATCGACCCTACCAGACCTTGAGAATCGACCCCCAGTGTTTGGGAAGTCCAGAATAGGGGTGGTCGCACCCAGGGTCGATCATTACTCCGACCCTACCTCCGACCCCCAGTTAACAGAATGGTTTTTAAATTCAGAATTAATTCTAATTAAATTCTATCGACTTTGTTAGGTTTTCTAGCAATATAATAACAATATAAAGGTGATCTTAAAGCTTGTAAGAGGATCTATTAGCAAGCTAAGGTGAGGAGACAGAACTCTAAACTAATTGGTTAATAATAAACTATTTTCTCTTTTCTTGAGTCCAATGCCATGCTTGATCCTATGCGAATATGTTTGTATGTGCATACCACATGTCATCCAATATTTCTATTATTTGTTCATGCATATTAATTTTATTTTTTATAACATGATGACGATGATGATGATAGGAATAGGCATGTGAATGTATGTGTGTGGTTGGTGTACTTGATGCCAGCGAGTATCAGGGGAGGTGTGATGGGAACTTCAATAAATGTTAACCTTTGGAGGGTCTCAGCACTTTAGCTCTATCTCTAACTCAAGTCTTGGGCATTAGCATCGTCGTATCGCCATTACTTTAGCAGAACAATTACGTCGTGGAGTATCAGGGGAGGTGGTCTCGGTCCTTGTAGTCTCTGACTCTACCGGGGGGCCTTAGCTCTATCTCTATGGACGTTCTGAGGGATGTTAGGGTGAGGCCTTGGATACACTGTTTGGCATTAGGATTGGTTAGTTGCGAGCCCATATTGCAAGCCCTCGACAGCAGGGGCATACGTGTTGATATGGCACTGTACAGCAACAAACGTTAACCTTTGTTGTACAATGTTATGGTAGGGTGGATGGGGACGACAATAAACGATAACCTTTGGGCGGACTTCCACATCCTGTGTATAGAGGCGGGGTCAATAAACGTTAACCTTTGACCACCCAACCTTTCTATTACGCATTGTAAACTTTAAACCAGACCAAAGATATGAGTTGACTGCATGCATATGTATTGTTGCATTGTTTTGTTTACTCACTGAGCCATGATGTGTGCTCACCACCTCGACGTCGAATAATTTTAGTTGATGATGCAGGTACTACCTTCGAAGATTATGTCAACGCTCCAGTGTATGGTCACGTGGCGGCGATGGAAGTTGATACACATGACTCCTCTTGCGAGTGCAACTCATGTGTATTCGATTAGATTTTTATTTTTCTTTATTTGGATTTATTAAAGACATGTATTTGATACTTATTTATGTCTTAGTAGATATAGAATAATTTGCTATTTAAATATTAATAACACAGTAGATTCTCAGTTCATTTTACTATAAGACTTCCGCTATTGTGTATTTACTCTGATTTTGAATGTGGATATATGAGGTTTAAATCAGCCGGATACCACCTGTACGAGATCCTGGTTGAACCGTTGGTTTTCTAGCGGTTCATCACACCATTCTAAAGTGTATGGAATTGGGGTGTGTCAACTTGGTATCAGAGCATCTCAGACCGTGTCCGCTAAACTGGCATACATTCACGACGAATTGTGAACTGAGATAGGATAAAAGTAAAAACTATAATATTAACACACAATAAGCACAAGTGATGTTTGAGACCAAATTTGAAAAGAAAATAATGCATCTATTAAAGGAAGAACAATTTTAAATACAATGAGAGATAAACAAACATGTACAAATAGCTAAAACAGAGTACAGTCCATAATCCGGACAGTTACTCTATAGTACAAAGAAAGAAAATAAGTACAATCATGAAGCTGGAGGTGAAGGAGGGGGCGGTACCTTACGATCTCTGTCATAATCCTCAGCATAGACTCTAGTCAACAAGGCTATCTGAGTCTAGGTCGTCTGAAGACTAGCTATAAGATCCGCTACCCGCTGATCAGTCCGGCGCTGAGCCTCCATGAGCTCTCCCATCCTCATGTCTGATGTACGCTGGGCGTCTAATAGCTCATCCACTCTCACCCACTGAGCGTCTAGTAACTCTTCCATCCTCATGTCTGATGTTCGCTGGGCATCTAGTATTCTCACCCGCTGAGCGTCTAGTAACTCCTCCATCCTCAGATCAGATCTGCACTGAGCCTCTCTGATCTCATGCAAGATCTCCATCATATCAGGAGGTGGGTGAGAAAGACCAGCCGCATGTGAAGGACCAGCCGCATATGAAGTACTAGCTCCAGCCGTATGTGTAGGTGAAGGAGGTGGTATAGAGTCCACATCCATGTACATACGGTTATCATCACCAGCAGGCTCCGTATGAACTCCAGCGGCGGCGGCAGTTGCCTCAGCGTGAGCTATCTCTACGCGAGTGCGAGGGCGCACCATCACGTTCCTCTCCTCCTCACTGACCTGAGCATCCTGCATGCCCATCTTGCAAATAACCTCCCAATCTAGAGGCGATGAGAAGGACTTCTCCTTAATCTTTTCACCCAATAAATAAACCCCCAGGCGGGTAAGCAGAATAGTGATCATATGTCCGTAAGGAAGGTTACCAGTGTGACTGGGCAACGTAGCAGTGGTCATGGTACACATGATAATGTACGGAAGGCAGACGAGCTGCCTAGTGTAAATACTGTATAGAAGATACTGGGTCAGCTGGGAAACCCTCTCGTAATGACCACTCTGCGGAATCAGGTTATGCTGAATGATCTTGCAATATACCCGTGGAACTGGACGCATATAACATGCCCTCATCTGCCAACGATCAGGACGAAGGAGCTGGTTATCGATGTCGGCCCTCATCTGTAGAGAGAAGAACTGGGGCTCTCCAGGAGAACAGAAAACCATGGGGCCATCATAGGAGATGCCCAATAGGTCGGCTAGCTACCGATAGTCAAATGAGATGTTCACCCCTTTGACGTAACTCGTGATGCGCAACTAGTGACCCCTCTCAACATCATTGTAATCCCCCACCACCTGGAGGTTACAATAGAACTGACGTACCAAGTCGGGGCAGGTGCACGCGTCGTAAGTAATGACAGGGAGCCATCCCATATCACCAAATGCTCTCTCCACATTGAACAGGGCTAACTCAGCCAAGTTCACCTTACGACCTCCCTCTACTTTTTGCAAGCGTAGTGGGCATACTGTGCCTTAGCTTCGTTGGAACGAAAATGAAGAGGATCACGAACTCTGGGCACTTTGGTACGAGCCATAGTATCTGCAAATAAGAAAGAGAAACCAATAATGGGTTAGAAAAGAGTAAAAACCAAAAATTGGGACAATATAACGACGTAAGTTGGCCAAAAAGCCTCACTTGTCACCCATGCACGTGGGCAGGAGGACTTACGTAGGTTCTAACAGATCCAACAACACTCACACAATAGGAAATTCTAACTAATGGAAATCCAATTTGAAGAAATTATGAGAAATCGAAAATTTCAACAAATTAGGGCAAAAAGAGCAAAATCCAAGTTTCTCGATAACCAACCGATGAAACTCAAAAAATTTTGAGGGCTTTCGTTCCTCGAGCCACCAATAACAAAAGCCTCCAATAAAAATCAAATTTTTACGTTTGGAAAAAGTTTAATTTGAAAAACACAAGATAAATGGGCAAAAACCTAGAAATAAAAACCTAAAAACAGGTAAAAGTGAGAAGACAAACCTATAGGAATGATGTGGACGTCGAAATAGGGAACCAAAATGACCAATATAGCGGAGTGACACTATAGCAACTCAGAGGTGGAAGACGAGTCCAAACGGGGAAGGAATAATGGGAAATGGACCCAGAATCGGAGCTTAAAAATCTGATTTTTGGTCCGAGGGTCGGAGAATTCGATCTGGATAATCGACCCCCACATCGACCCCCATATCGACCCCCAGCTCTTGGGAACCTGACAGAAAACCAGGGGTCGCACCTGGGGGTCGGACATCCATCGACCCCCGTATCAACCCCTGCTCTCGGGAATCTGACAGGAATCCAGGGGTCGCACCTGGGGGTCCGACACCCATCGACCCCCGCATCGACCCCCGGCTCTCAGGAAGAATAGGTACATTCCCAGGGTCGGATACTAAGGGTCAGACATACCATCGACCCCCACCATCGACCCTGCATAGAAAAGATAGTATTTTTCATAGAATGATCTGAAAATTTTGAAAATAACATCGGTTAGCGTGCCTACATGAAGTATAAATGATTGCCTCACGTTTGTTAATGATTTTTCAGGCATCACCAATATCAGAGGAAAATAGCTGGACGTAGAGTGACCAGGCAAAGTCGAAACGCAGTTCCACCACCACCACCTGTGGAGGAAACTAGTCAGAAAAATATATATGCACAAGGAAATCAAAAGGTTGCACCACCAGTAAATCCGGTTCAGGCAAATCCTACAAACTTGCCACCTTCACCACCGGAGCTAGCAACCATGGTTATGAACTTATCGCAACAGCTACAACAAATGCAATACGCACAGGCTCAAATGCAAGCAACAATAGGGATTATGTTCCAGGCAGCCCATGCCACACCAACGCCGACTGGACAAACCAGTGCAGCACCGGTGGGTAACCACCAGCACCTCAAACACCTCAACAACCAGCTGCACAGATTCCAGTACTAGGTCCGGAAGCAGCTCAGGTTAATTATCAGTATCCACAACCTATGTTTGCGGCATACCCCAAAAATCAGTTGGATCTCTCTCGACTGGTTGATAGATTCTTGAAGATGAAGCCCAAGGAATTTAACAGTAAACCGTCTGATCCTTTATGGCCAGCACATTGGATCGACGAGATGGAGATAGATTTTCTTATGATGACTATTACAGAAGAAGAAAAGGTATTATGTGCCACCTTCATGCTAAAAGGAGATGCACATCATTGGTGGAAATTGACCAGGGCCTATCTATTAACCAAGCACGCCCTATTGACTTGGGCTATTTATAAAGAAGCTTTCTTTGAGAAGTATTTTCCCTGAAGCTTCAAAGAATCTATGGAGAAGGAGTTCTTGAGTTTATATCAGGGCCAGATGTCCGTGGATGTATATCAACAGCGTTATGAGGAGCTGTGTTTTTTTTACACCACTCAGTATGCAAGAAGAAGACACTGAGACCCATAGGTTTGTCACGGGACTTAGAGGAAGCATCAGAGAGCATGTTCTAGGCTTGGAGAAGAAGGTATATAATGAAGCTGTGCAAAGAACAGAGGCATGAAAAGGTCAGCCGAAAATGCTTATAATGGAGGGAATAATAAGCCATTTAAACCCTTCCGTGCTCAATGCTTTGTTACTGTACCCAAGACTACCCCAGTAATTCAACAGCAGCCAAAGCCAAATTCTGAAGGTCCAAAATGTTATAACTGCAACCAAGCGGGAAATATGGCAAGGGAGTGTCCTAAGCCCAAGAAGCAGTTACATCAAGGACGAGTATATGCTGTTACATCCAAGGATGCTGCTGCATCATCCGATGTGGTCACAGGTATGACTGAAACCTTTTAAGTTGTATTACATTGTATGATCATGTAAACTAAGTAAAATAAATCACAGGTATCGTACCTATAAATGACATACCCGTCAGAGTACTCTTTGATTTAGGAGCTACTCATTCCTTTATATCTGGGTCATTTGGGAAGAAGCTGAATTTACCCATCAAAACATTGGACTACAAAATACTTGTACGGTCATCGATGGGGTTAGAAGTGGAGTTAGAGAAATGTTATGGGCCATGTCCAGTTCTCATTGGTGAGAAAACTTTAGATGCAACCTTGATCCAACTTGGGATGGCAGACTTTGACATCATCTTGGGAATGGACTGGTTCGCTCGGCATTCGGCAAACCTATTATGCGTCGAAAAGAAGCTATCATTTAGAGACAAAGAAGTAGCAGAATTCAGTTTTGTGGGAACCAAACTTCTCCGTAAACGCAAGCTCATACTATCAGCACTAAAGGCGAAGAAGTGCCTTGAGAAGGGAGCAGTCGGATATCTAGTATCAGTGGTCGACCTTACCAAAGAAGCACCACGAATGAAAGATATTGATGTCGTGCGGGTTTACCCCGACGTAATTCCTGAGGAACTAGTAGGATTACCACCCGACCGAGCCACAGAGTTTGAGATAGATCTTATACCTGGAGCCGCACCAGTATCAAAAGCACCCTACCGAATGGCTCCTATGGAACTAAAGGAATTAAAAGTACAACTACAAGAATTACTGGACAAAGGTTATATTCGACCCAGTATATCACCATGGGGAGCGCCAGTATTTTTAGTAAAGAGAAAGACGGTAGCGTTCGACTCTGTATAGACTACCGGGAATTGAACAAACTGATAATGAAGAATCGATTACCTCGGATCGATGATTTGTTCGATCAATTGCAAGGAGAAAAAGTATTTTCTAAGATCGACCTTTGGTCAGGCTATCATCAGTTGAAGATTAAATATGGTGATATTCCTAAGACAGCTTTCAGGACCAGATATGGACATTAGGAATTCTTGGTCATGTCTTTTGGATTAACAAACGTATCAGCAACTTTCATGGAACTTATGAACCGGGTTTTCCACGATATGTTGGATACGTTGGTTATCGTATTTATTGATTATATTGGTATATTCCAAGGACAAGGAAACTCATATTAAGAATCTAAACGCCGCTCTACAACATTTAAGGAAAGAGAAGCTATATGCCAAATTTACCAAATGTGAGTTTTGGCTAAGTGATGTCGCCTTCCTAGGCCATGTAGTATCCGCTGAAGGAATCAAAGTGGACCCCAACAAAATCGAAGCTATTGTAAAGTGGGAAGCACCAAAGGGCGTTGCATAAATTAGAAGTTTTCTGGGTCTCGCTGGTTATTATCGGAGATTTATGGAAGACTATTCCCGGATTGCCGTACCTCTCACCAGTCTGACTAAGAAAGGTGAAAAGTTTGTGTGGACGGATAAATGCGAGAAGAGCTTCCAAACCTTGAAGACAATATTGAAATCCGCTCCGGTTTTGACTATTCCTGTTCCCGGACAGCCATTTACCTTGTACACTGATGCGTCAGGATTGGGATTAGGATGTGTGCTTATGCAAGGAGAACAAGTAGTTGCTCATGCCTCAAGACAGTTTAAGACACATGAGAAAAATTATCCCACTCATGATTCGGAGTTGGCGGCAGTAGTACATGCTGTCAAGATATGGAGACATTACCTATACGGAGAGAAGTTTCAGATTAAATTGGACCATAAAAGTCTTACTTATTTATTTAATCAAAAGGAGTTGAATATGAGACAAAGAAGATGGCTGGAAGTATTGAAAGACTATGATTGTGATATCCAGTATCATCTGGGGAAAGCAAATGTAGTAACGGATGCGTTGAGCAGAAAGGCAGTGATAAAATCCCAGGGAGAGATTAGGACAACCGCAGCAATGTGTACTATCGGAATGGTATTCAATCACGGCAATGAGCAGTATGTGATAGACACACTGGATGGATCAGCCAACCAAGGGTTTATTCATCGATTTTCCAATATGTTCGCTGCATTGAAGATTATAATGGATATAATTGATGAAGTGAAAACAGCTATCAAGGCAGATCCTTACCTAAGAACGGTACAAGAAGACATCGAAAAAGGTAGGACTAATCCTGAGTTCACCTTAGATGAAGAGAAGGTACTGATGTACAAAGGAAGAATATGTGTACCTGAAACAAAAAGTGTGGACATTAGACACCGACTGATGAAAGAAGCCCATACCACCATTTATTCGATACATCCTGGAAGTACAAAAATGTATCATGATCTAAAGAAACTATATTGGTGGAGAGGAATGAAAGCAGATGTAGCTAAGTTTGTGTCTCAATGCCTAAATTGTCAGAAAGTAAAGGCTGAACAACAAAGACCTGCAGGACTGTTACAGCCGTTAACGGAACTAGCATGGAAATGGGACTGCATCACCATGGACTTCGTCACAGGGTTACCATTGACTCGTCGAGTAGTTGACGCAGTTTGGGTAATTGTAGACTGTCTGACCAAAACAGCTCGCTTTATACCGATACGACCTCAGTATACACTAGAAAGGTTAGCAAAGCTGTATGTGGATAATATTGTTCGATTACATGGTGTACCAGAGAGCATTGTTTCTGATAGAGATCCACGATTTACTTTCAAGTTTTGGGAAGGATTGCAAAAGGCTATGGATACAACATTAAAATTTAGTACTGCATTCCATCCATAGACAGATGGACAGTTAGAGCATACAATTCAGATTTAGAAGATATGCTGCGAGCTTGTGTAATTGACTTTAAAGGATCATGGGATGAAAAGCTACCACTGATCGAGTTCGCCTATAACAATAGCTATCAGGCTACTATACAGATGTTACCCTATGAAGCACTATATGGCAAAAAGTGTCGAACTCCTTTATTTTGGAATGAAGTTGGGGAACATAGTCTCGTTGGACCAGAATTTGTTGAAGAGACTTGTCGAGTGGTCGACATTATCAAGGAACGAGTGAGAACAACCCAGAATCGTCAGAAGCAATATGCAGATACTCTATGCAGAGATCTTGAGTTCGTTGTGGGTGATAAGGTATTCTTGAAGGTATCACCTATGCGTGGTCTGAAACGGTTCAGACAAAAAGGGAAACTAAGTCCAAGATATGTCGGGCCATATGAGACTCTAGCTAAGCGTGGGAAAGTGGCTTACCAGTTAGCACTACCACCATCTATGTCAAGTGTGCATGACGTATTTCATATTTCCTTATTGAAGAAGTATGTCAAAGATCCAACGCACGTTCTGACAGTAGATCTACGTGACTTAACTGAAGATTTAACTTTTGAAGTAACACCAACTGAAATCACCAGCCGAAAGGTTCAACGACTACGCAACCGAGATATCTATTATGTCAAGGTCACATGGAGAAGTAGAGACATGGAAGAAATTACATGGGAGGAAGAGAATGTTATGCGAAAGAAATACCCACACTTATTCGACTCAGAAGGTATGAAAAATTTTGGGGACGAAATTTTTATAAGTAGGGGGGAGTTGTAAGATCCGTATCAAACGAACCTGGTCTTACCACCTTGAACCAGGTCTACCCATCATGGATAAGCCAAATGGACCAAGTGCGTAAAGAAGATCACAATCCCAGGTATTAAACTGACCCAAAAATACTTAAATTAAGGGGAGGGTCACATACCCAGCAAGGGAGGGTCGGACCCCCCCAAGATATAAGTCAGACCCCCAGTTTTACATGGGGAGTCGAACACTTCAAGAACCAGGGGTCGACGGGATCTCCGACCCCCCTATCGACCCCCGGTACATGGTAAATCTGAAAACTAGGAAAGTTTCCTAATTTCGATGGGATTCCTTCCAAATCTCAATGGGACTTATTTTAAGAGTTTCTACTCTATAAATAGGACGTCCCTAAGCCTCTTTTATTCCTTTTACAACCCTAATTGAATTGAGAGAAAGAGAAGAGAAGGAAGAGAAGGAAAAGAGAAGGAAAGAAGAGAAGAAAGCAAAAGGAGAAGAGTTGCAGAGAAAGAGTATTCTTCTCAAGTATGGATACAAATTCCATGATTTGCTAAAGACCTTAGGATAGATAATGCAAAGAGTATGATCTCGGAGAAACCCAAACCATCAACCTATGGTTAGGTTTTCATGGAAAACCATGGGGGAAAATCATGAAAGCCATATAGGTGGTAGAATCATAGTTCTAGACCATAGAACATGTGTAGAATGGATTATAGGAGCAAGCCATAGGACCCCAAACACGAAGAATGGACTGAAGGAAGAAAATCAACCAAAACCCACAGGGGCTCGAATGGGGGGTCGACTGCTAATTGTCCCTACCAGACCCTGAGCATCGACCCCCAGTGTTCGGGAAGTCCAGAATAGGGGTGGTCGCACCTAGGGTCGATCATTACTCCGACCCTACCTCCGACCCCCAGTTAACAAAATGGTTTTTAAATTCAAAATTAATTCTAATTAAATTCTATCAACTTTGTTAGGTTTTCTAGCAATATAATAACAATATAAAGGTGATCTTAAAGCTTGTAAGAGGATCTATTAGCAAGCTAAGGTAAGGAGACAAAACTCTAAACTAATTGGTTAATAATAAACTATTTTTTCTTTTCTTGAGTCCAATGCCATGCTTGATCCTATGAGAATATGTTTGTAATGTGCATACATGTCATCCAATATTTCTATTATTTGTTCATGCATATTTACTTTATTGTTTATAACATGATGACGATGATGATGATAGGAATAGGCATGTGAATGTATGTGTGTGGTTGGTGTACTTGATGCCAGCGAGTATTAGGTGAGGTGTGATGGGAACGTCAATAAACGTTAACCTTTGGCGGGTCTCAGCACTTTAGCTCTATCTCTAACTCAAGTCTTGTTCATTATCATCGTCGTATCGCCATTACTTTAGCAGAACTATTACGTTGTAGAGTATCAGGGGAGGTGGTCTCAGTCTTTGTAGTCTCTGACTCTACTAAGGGGCCTTAGCTCTATCTCTATGGACGTTCTGAGGGATGCTGGGGTGAGGCCTTGGATACGCTGTTTGGCATTAGGATTGGTTAGTTGCGACCCTAGTTTGCAAGCCCTCGCCAGTAGGGGCTTACATGTTGGTATGGCACTGTACAACAATAAACGTTAACCTTTGTTATACAATGTTATGGTAGGGTGGATGGGGACGACAATAAACGTTAACCTTTGGGCAGACTTCCACACCTTGTGTATAGAGGCGGGGTCAATAAATGTTAACCTTTGACCACCCAACCTTTCTATTGCGCATTGCAAACTTTAAACCAGACCAAAGATATGAATTGACTGCATGCATATGTATTGTTGCATTGTTTTGTTTACTCACTGAGCCATGATGTGTGCTCACCCCCTTGACGTCGAATACTTTTAGTTGATGATGCAGGTACTACCGTCCAAGATTATGTCAACGCTCCAATGTATGGTCACGTGGCGACAATGGAAGTTGAAGATGAAGTGGATACACATGACTCATTTTGTGAGTGCAACTCATGTGTATTCGATTAGATTTTTAGTTTTCTTTATTTAGATTTATTAAAGACATGTATTTGATGCTTATTTATGTCTTAGTTGATACAAAATAATTTGCTATTTAAATATTAATTTCACAGTAGATTCTCAGTTCATTTTACTATAGACTTCCGCTATTCTGTATTTACTCTGATTATGAATGTGGATATATGAGGTTTAGATCAGTCGGATACCACCTGTACGAGATCCTGGTTGAACCGTTGGTTTGCTAGCGGTTCATCACACCATTTTGAAGTGTACGGAATTGGGGTGTGACAGTAACACCCCCAAGTATGGGTACGTCATTATGGAATAAGCCCGTATTATGCCGATCATTTGTCCAGCACTCATCCCAAGTCTACACACTATGTCGAGCACTTAAGGAGATGGTAATCCCACTAGTCGACTTGCCCGCCCATCCACACTACTTCTAGTATGGGGAGCATCACTGCTATATTTATACCACATTTTTATTACACCCATGCCATTACATAACCCCCTAATGGTTAAGGGTACAACTGTAAGGATAATTATGTTCAACTAGCCATATCCACCTAATTAATCATATTACTGGACTGTAACATCGCCAAGCATTCGACTCCGTCCATCCTCCCACCTAGGACACCATGACTTGGCTAGGTTATATATGGTCAATGCAAAGAAGCATCAGTAAGAAGTGGTGCAAGTGTCCCATTAAATCCACATTCCTCCTTATCGACTTAACCAGACATCATGAATCAAACACGGATCAATCACTTTTCTGGAAAGGTAGCAGGTGTCCTATTCCACCTGCCCTCTAATCCTTATGACACTGCTAATCCCAAACACAAGAATGCATATACATGATCACACAAAATAGTTTATTGGATGGAATGTTATCACACAAGAGCATGTTATCAATTGCATCCATCACACAGCATAAATCAATAGCTAATTTTACCAAACAAGGGTTTAGTTTCCTTACAGACAGTTAAAGATTAAATCCTCAGTAAGCCAATCAGGTAGCTACCTACTAGAGTCCTCATGGCTAAGGATCAAGATCATAAACAATAACATTCATTAATGTGTTATTCAATAGAATTAATCATGTTTCTCTTTAAGTTCATTATTCTAGTGCTCATAGCGTTAATAGCTTATCTGATAACTTATGCCTATTGTTTACTATTTGTTTATCATGACACAGCATCGAGGGGTTCATTATTCCTTTCATATATTATCATTTGTAACCTTAGGGTACACCTAAACTTTGCAGCAAGCCTGTTGTCCATAGTAGATAGGTGAAATGAATACTAAATCTCCACAAGAGGATACACTCATTAACCAGAATTTCCTTTTAAGAGACTTAATACTATGAAGGACTTCTTATGACAAATTCAGGGGTTCTAATGTCATAGAGGGGGTATGGTTACTATTCCCTAAGGTTCCACACTTTCTATCCAAAGGGTCTAAACATTTAAAGTAATGAACAGTAAGCTATCCAACGATTTAAAAGGGCGTCTAATCAAAACGAAGCAAAGAACATTCATCAACATTAGATTTTCGAAGATCTAAACCCATAAGCAGGCTTACCAAAATTCCAAAAAGTTACTGACCAAGGATGATCAACAATAGAGGTCAAAGTCACGTGTGGCACGTGGTTAATCGTACAGTCTAACCACCAGGTGTGCTGCACATGTCACCGACCGTACGTCGAAAGATGGTCATCTGACCGTGTCAGCACCCCAGAAAGGATGCCAAGCTTCTGTAGTCTGGGTTTAAGGTCTCAAAATACAGAAATGAGGTACGGTTGATCGTTACATAGAGTAAACCAAAACATACCTCAGGTATACGTGATGCACAAGGGGTTTTACATCATGGTGTGGTCAAAACTGGGTTCTAAGGCCTTCATAAATTCTAAATAAAATCTAAAGAGTTACTGGCCATGTTTGGCCAAGGAATGCCATCGGAATGGCCTATGTTGATGTTTGACCGCACGTTACGACAATTTGGTTTTGTAGCTCATCCCATCAGCCGCACTTCAAAACATGGTCCGATGGTCACCAAACCTTTCCGACATGACTTCCATATTTTTCATGGTCTTACTACGGAGTTTGAACTCCAAACTCAATTTCTACTCTAGGTTTTGGTTACCATTTCAATTGTTCGTTTAACCAAGATTTCAGTTCTTCTCCTAATACTTCATATTCGACTTCAAGGCATTCGGATCCCTTCAGTAATCCATGATCCGAGTCTCCTAGGGTCAACTTAGGATCCCTAAATGTCATTATATAGTTTTCAAAATCCATGGATCTTTTATTTATATTTACGATGATCCGATCCCACCATTTTGATATACCATGCATGCTACTGTCCATAGTTTCTCTGTGTAAACAGTGGCCTATAGATTCATGGCTCTTCCATGGATGGTGGCTTAATCATGATCTCTTACAAAATCATAAATTATTATTTAATCCCTTTTTTTTTCATTACCATAGTATTTTTGTGAGACGTCATCTCTTGAAACATTAAATATCTCATTACTCGGATGATTCTTAACCGAATCAGATCTTAAAGTAATAAGGATGTACTTATCGAAAGATTTGATTCCCTTTCAAGCTCTAAGCAATGGAGTTGACGATCCAGAGGTAGGTTCTTCTCCTCTTCTTATCTTTCTCTCTTTCTTCTCTACATCTTCTCTTGCTAGGGTGGTAATGAGAGGGAAGGCTTCTTCCTCCTTCTCTTCTTCTTCTTCTCCCTTTCTCTCTTCTTCTTCTCCCTCAATTTCGTGCATCAGAATCTCTCTCTTTCTTCTATGGTTTGGTAGACTGAATGGGAGAATGGAGTGGGATAGAGACCTCCTTTTCCCAATCGGTAAGCATGGGAACCCATTGATGGAAACGAGATGATCCTCCTCCCTTATTTTCCATTCCTGGTTCAATCAAGGATGGCTTACTATGAATAAGTCCATTACAGTCAGTCATGAAGGGAGAGAGTGGGATTTCAAATCCAATCGGTAGGGCCCTCAAACAAAATCTATCACCAAATTCAATTCGTGCATTGGGGGTGCAGCTGGACCGTGCGGCTGGTATTCGACCGCACCTCCTTGGTCACGAATCGGACTTTCTATTTGGCTGACCAGCTTAGGTTTGTGCATGCTAGTCTCTCGGGGATCGGGTAGGTTGGATCCTAGACCTCCCTTAGCACACTTTAGTGCATTCTAATGACATAAGAGGCTTAAGATAATGGTTTAGTGTCACCTCTCGAGTATGTCATCGTTGTTAGTCGAGTCGATACGTTTGCACATGGAAAGAACCAACCCTTGCCCATAATGGTCATATCGTAATGGGATTTGGGCATGGGTCTTACACCACTAGTCGACTCATCCATCCATCTACACTACGTTAGGTATGGGGATCATCATAGCTATTTTCCTACCACCCTTTATTAAACCCATGCCATTACATAACCCCCTAATGGCTAGGGGTACAATTATACGGGTGATTAAAGTTTAATAAGCCATGTCCACTTAATTAGTCATATTACTAGACTGTAACGTCGCCAAGCTTTCAACCCCGTCCGAGCCCCCACATAGGACATCTTGATTTGGCTAGGTTACATATGGTCAATGCAAACTAGCGACAGTAAAAAGTGATGCGAGCATCCCTTTCCACCCACCTTTCTCTTTACTGACTTAACCAGAAATCATGAATCAAATATGGATCAGTCACCTTCATGGAAAGGTAGCGAGTGTCCCATTCTACTCACCCTCAATCCCTATACAGCACTACTAATACCAAACACAAGGATGCATATGCATGATGACACAAGACAATATATTAGATGGCATGTTATCACACAAAAGCATGTTTATCAATCTCACACCATCACATAGCATAATCAATAGACAAACATACGCATCCAAGAGGTTTAGTTCCCTATAGTAAATCTGATTAGGTAGCTGCCTACCATAATCCTTGTAGCTCTATCAAGATCAAAAGAAATAATATTCATTAATATATTCTCCAATAGATTTATTCCAGTTTCTCTTTGAGCTTATTATTCTAGTGTTCACAATGTTATATGCTTGTCTGATGACTCAAGCCTAACCATGCTGTATGATCATTGGGGTAAACTTGTGCATAACATTCATCCACCTTCTTTCCAATTAAAATCCTTTGACCCTATGGTCCTTTCACTGGACTCATTCTCCAAGAGGTACTATGACGTGTGTCCCTTGTCTTCTTGTTATACAATAGTCGAAGGTTCCACTGTACAAAACAAATCGGCCTATGGTTGGGCAATTTGTCTACAATACTCAACGGTTCCACCATGCCAGACGAACCTGCCTAGGTTGAGGTAGTTAGGGGTTGGTATGTAGGGTCTTTGATGTATCTTGTTACACCACATGTGGAACATGGTAAGGTTATTAGAATAGTTAAGGGGATAGCTGCCTGATAATGTAGCTATACCGGTTCAGCACTTCTTAATTTCAACATTCTACATTTCATCCTATCTAACTTCTTCACTACGTAAGTAGGAAGTCCCTTTTGTAACAATTGTCCAGTCTAATAAAATCCTTCAACTTCTTCCATGTCATCTCCTACTTACTTATGAGTAATATACATTAATCGAATTCTATCTGATCATGCCAACTTCTTTGAGTCATTTGTATCCACTCCTCATACCATTAACATCAACATTCAGATCATTTACCTTAGTGTTCGTAGATCTTGATTCACATCAATACCCAATTTTATCTCCTTCGGTTATGATGAGTAGAATATGGTATAAGCATCCTTTAATATAAAGTATATATTTCATCATCTCCCGATACTCATATTCGTTCCTTGAGGTGTAGAGATTCATTGATTCTTAATACAATTGAAGTTCAATTAGTCTCGATCAATTTCATCAATAGCTCACTTAGGTCAGAGCTTTCGATATAGATCTCTCATATCAACTTCTCAACTCTTAGTCAGATTAACAATTTATTATCCACAGTTATATGGCAGTTCCATGTAATTAATCGAACATATCACCGATCCTGGGAAAAAGGTATCTCCTCCATAATCCATGCGTTAAGCCATTAATGGATTCTTTTCCCATTACAGGTTTTATCATGTAGGAATACTGTAAGACCCATGCCCAAATCCCGTTACGATATGACCATTATGGGCATGTGTTGGGTCTTCCCACGTACGAACCTATCGTATTGACACATCCAAAGACAAAAGAATACCAATGAGGTGACACAAAACACTATCATGAACTTTTCATGTCACTTAAGGGTGCAAAAATGCATTAGAAGAAGCCTTGGACCCAGCCCTAACAAAACCCCCAAAGAGCCTAGCAAGTTCACACAAAAGTTGGCCGACCAAAATGAGGTCTGGCCCCAAGCAATGGAGGTGCAGTCGCACACATGCCGCATGGTCCAACCGTACAGTCCAACTGCACCCCCTATGCATAAACTGAATGGGTGATCAACTAAAAGCAGGGCTCCCGATTTGAAATCCCACTCTCTCCTCCATAATCGACTAAGATTGTTTCTAATCATGGTAGCATGATCTTGATTGAACCAAAAATGAAAGAAAATGAGGGAAATTATCTCCTTTCCATCTATGTTTCCCCTACATACTGATTTGGGAAGAATGGATTTCCATTCTCTCAACTCTCCCATTTAATCAAACCACCAAAGGGATTGAAAGAGAGAGAGAAAAAAATCTCTGACACATGGACTGAGAAAAAAAAAGAGAAAGGAGAAGAAGAAGGAAAAGGGGAAGAAGAAAAGAAAAGAGGAACTCTTCCTCCTAATACTGCCCTAGTGAGAAGAAGAAAAGAACGGAAGAAAAAGAGGAGGAGATTATCTTCTCTAAGTACCACCCAGCATAGAGAAAACAAGAGGAAGAGAAGGAGGAAAGGGATACGTACCTCTGGATCGACGGGTTATTTGCTAGAAAACTTGAAGGAGAATCCAACCTACTGTAAGTATGCTACCACCTTGAGGTCTAAATTGTTCAATGGGAATAGTGAAGTGTAATGAAGGGATCTAAATAATGGATGTCGAGTCAAGCCTGGATCATGACTGTGATCTATAATGGATTAAAGAGGTTAAATATGGATTATGATCATATGATTAAACCACCATCCATGGCAGAGCCATGAACTTGCAGACTATTGTTCACACAGACAAATTATGGACAATAGCATGCAAGGTAGGTCAAGTTTACTAGATCGGATCATAAGAGATTGTAAATAAATGATCCTTGGATCTTGAAAGCCATAGAATGACCCTTAGGGATTTGAGTTGATCCTTGGAGACTTAGATCATGAATCAATAGTGGATTCCAACCACTTAGAGGTCGGATTTAAAGCTTTAGAACAGAACTAAAATCTCGACAAAGTGTCAGATCGAAATAACAACCAAAGCCTATAGTAGAAATTTATTTCGGAGCTCAAACTCTAGGACTAGGCTAAGAAAAAATACAAGAAAAATTTAGGAAGAAGTTTGGCGACCATCAGACCACGTTTCAATGTGTGGTCGATGGCATGAGCCGCACGACCTGACTGTCGCAATGTACGATCGATGGCATCAGTCGTACAACTTTTTGACATCGGATCTTGACCAAAATTGGTCGGTGACCTCTTGGAATTTTATTTGAATTTATTGAAGGCTTAGATCTTAGTTTTGGTTTTTCTTTTAATGCAAAATCCATTGTACATTGTTTATAGCGAAGCAAGTTTGGATTACCCCATGAAATAACCAACCACGGACCACCTCTGTGAGGTATCCTCTATTTTTTTTAAGAGATGAGATCGTAAACCCAACCCTACAGGAGATAGACAACCTTCTAGAGTGCTGGCACAGTCAAAAACCATGTTTTAACTTTCAGTCGATGACACGAGCCGTACGCCTAGTGGTCAAAGACGGTGCGGTCGATCACGTGCCGTGTTGACCACTTTCAGTCAGTAATCTTCTGGAATTTTAGGAACATATTTGCAGGGTTACATCCCTAAAAACCCTATTGATTAGTGTTCGATATCTGTTATTTAAATCAATAACGTAGTAACCTGTTCAGGTAGCTTGTTGTTTATTACCTCAAGTAATAAGAGAACCTTGGATGGCAATTATGGAATCTTAGAAGCTAGTAACCTAACCCTGTGTGTGGTGTTAGAACACCCTTGACTTCATTAGAAGAAGACATTCTTAGTATTAAGACCCTTAGAAGGAAATTTCTAACCTTTAGTGTGTTGTCTTGTGAGAACCACTCTCTTTACTTACCTTGTTTGGGCAGCATACTCTTATATGTTAGAAGTCATCCTTAATCTACAAATAGTAGCGAGTGGACTTAATAATGGACCTTTAGATGCTAGGTCATGATAAGCAGACAGAAGATAATTGGCTTAATGGTTATCAGGCAAGCAAATAAGGGATGAAAGCACTAGAATAATGAACACAGATAGTGATAAAGAAAAACCTGAATAATGTTATTAAATAATGCATTAATCAAAATAAGTTGGTTATGATTTTGTTAGAGATACGAGGACGCTGGTAGAATACCTGATTAGATTGCTGAGGATATTACTCTCTATCTTTCTATAAGGAAACTAGACCCTTGTTTGGTATATTTAGTTATATTTGAACTTGTTGTGTGATAAATGCGATTGATAACATGCTCTTGTTTGATAACATGTCATCCAATAAATTGCTTTGTGTGATCATGCATATGCATCCTTGAGTTTGGGGTCAGTAGTGCTGGTAAGGATTGGAGGGCGGATGGAATGGAACACCTACTACCTTTGCACAGAAGTGATTAACCTGTGTTTAATTCATGATGTCTAGTTAAAGGAGGAAAGTGGGTGGAATGGGAAGCTTGTGCCACTTCTTACTGATGCTGCTTTGCATTAGCCATATGTAATCGAGCTAAGTCACGAATCGTAGGTGGGAGGACGAAAGGGATTAGAAGCTTGGCAATGTTACAATCCAATAAATTGATTAATTAGGTGCACATGACTAGTTGCATATTATTTATCCCGAATAATTGTACCTTTAGCCATTAGGGGGGTATGTAGTGGCATGGATTCAATAAAAAAGTGGTATGAACATAGCTGCAATGCTCCCATGGTCGGCATAATACAGGTGGACTGACGATTCGACTAGTGGGATTATCATTTCCTCAAGTGGCTGACATAATACATGCTTGGGATGAGTTATGGGCAACTGGCTGGCATAATACAGGCTTTTACTTAACGACGGACCCCTACTTTGGGGTTGATATTGTACGCCAATTGAGGAGGTGTCATCTGATGGGAAGAGTCCAGTGCAAACTGGAGACTCCATGCATGGGTTATCCTGAGCTGGCATTTATAGTTATATACCTGACCGTAGTTTGTAATTCCATGCATATTGTTTGCGCATGTCTGATTTCTTGCTAAGCTCGGTGGTTGAGCTTACCTTGTGTGTACAAACTCTTTTTAAATGTTGCAGGTTCTTCTCGTGATGCTCAAGGTTGCAGTCCCTCTTGTGTGGAAGATGAGGACTATGAGCCTGCGGAAGATGTCTCTGATTCGTTGAGTGATGCGTAGTTTTGCTACTAGGCCTTAGTTGAGCCTTTTCCATTTTTGTTTAGGACTTAGGTTGTTTATTGGGTTCACATTTGAATAAGCTTGAAAACAATGGTTATGATTTATGTTGGATTTATTTACTTGGGATTAATTCTGAGCATTTGATAATAGTTTTATTTATCTTAGGAATAATGAATTTATATTGGAATTTTTATTAGAACTTAAACATTAATTTGGTTTAGTACTTTTTCAGCTCTTCAATAATTGGTTTAAGTTTTAAGTCTTTTGTTTAATTTACTTTCTTTTGTTTGGAAATGATATTGTTTAATAATAAGATAGTAAATTTTTACTCTGATAATTTCTTGCTTTGGATTGACTTATGGAGTATTGTGACTTGCATATGCCCTGATAGGATGGAGAGATCCCATTACAGTCCATGGTACCAATATGTCAGGAAATGGGGTGTGACAGAGTTTGGTATCAGAGCAAGTCACGTTATTCCATTATCAATCCAATGAACCCTGATACACGATAATGTTTGGCATATCAGAACATGTCATAATAACCCATTACTAGAATTACTTACATGATAATAAAAGATGCTGACATTAGGTGGCAAAAATAAAATGCATATGCAAATAAGTTGTAAGCAGAGACCAAAGAACGAATACTAGAACTGAAAAGCATAATGTATAAACCAAATAAGATAGATGGTAACAAATGAAACAATGTTTAAGCGAGAAGGGTAGGTAGATTAAGACGAGGCCTCTGCTCTAGAAAATAGGACTCAAGTGAATGAAGTATTAGCTACGAGTTGGCAACCATCTCAAGAAGGTTAGATTCTTGCTATCGAACCAAGCCGATCAATTAATGAAGGATGTACCATTAATTCATTCTACGTATTGAACTCTAGCAATGGAGTGAACTCTATGTTTGTGAACTCCCTTGCACTTCGTTGTATCTTTGTCTCTACTTCTGCAGGAGCTGGTGAGATTAAAGAGGTCAAAGTCAATGCATTCTGTATAGAGGATACTCTTTTCGAGTAATCTCAAGGGCATCACGTAACTGCAACATAGCATTCTCAGTCATTATCACATGTCGCTCTACACCTGAGATGCTCTACAGTATATGCCTCTTGTATGAAGATAAAACTATCTATGCCCTATGATGGTATCTGCATAACACAGACACCAGAGCACGAGCATCCACCAACACATCTTGCAGCTTTGCAACATCAAGGACTGTAGTCTAAGGAACCATCGCACTCTATACATCATTGCAAATCTCTCGTCACTATGACATACATCCTTGTTCAATTGCTAACAATGTCATATCATCTAAGCTTTGAGCAAGACGATAATCTGTAGGATCATATGTCGGATTACTGCTATCATCTATTGATGCCGACTCAATCCTAGGTGAAGGTGGAATCGCTTTATGATGAATTTTCTTACCCGATCGTTGCCAAGACCATGGAGTTGGACGAGGAATTCTCTCTAACTCGTCATTGCTGAGAATGATCTTTTGAAGACCGAGCCTGTGTAGTAAATTCCTACCAAAGTCTAAATGGATGGATTGTTTCACACAATCACCTTGAGGAAGGTCTATCCCCAGCTAAATGAATAAGTGAGTGAGAAACCTACCATAAGGAAGACTACCTGACCAAGAATAGAGCGCTAAAGTAATTACTGTTCTCATAATCAAATAAGGAAGACAGAGCTGTCATTGTAAAGTAACACAATAAGTGACAAACTCATAGAAATGCACACTAGCATCCCTATAATTGCTTCTGGGAATGATGTTGTGCTGAATGATGCAACTGTATACTCTGAAAACTGGTCAACAATTATTTTCTCTTAATTCGAGACCCAACATCATCTGCTCCCATATCAATGAAAGCTCTCACTCATGTACAATCAAAATCTTTGTGTCATACACCAATTTTTGACTAACTAGTAGTGTGATGAACCATCATAAAATGAACGGTTCAATCAGGATCTCATATAGGCCATACCCATCATATTAAACAAAATACATTTCATAGTAATAATCAGAGATAATAATTAAATGGCGAAAGTTTTTATAAATAATGAACTGAAGTCTAACAATGATAAATAAATAATTAAATCTAATTATCTCTAAAGGACTCAAGACATAAAACAAAATAATCCATTACATGTTCCAGTACTCAAATAAAACTAAACTAATCAAAAACACATTGGTTGCACTCGCATGATGGATCATGCGCATCCTCCACAGCTTCTACATCCATAGCCACCATGTGTCCATACAATGGTGCATTCATGTAGTCTTTTACAGTAGGACTTGCATCATCAACTAAAAATACATCGAAAGGGTGAGCACATATCACGGCTTAGTGAGCAAACAAATTAATACGCAAACATATGCATGCATTCAATTCAATATCTTTGGTCTGGTTTTAAGTTTGTAATTGTGCTATAGAAAGGATTGGCAGCCACCACAGCTCTATACACGAGTGTGTGAATCTACCCAATGGATCAAACACTATTGCTGTCCCACATGCACCCGCCATGGAATAGACAAAGAGCTAAAGTGTTTGGATCACACACAGCCAATAATTCCCCTGATTCCCTACCCATACCAACACATAAGCCCCTATTGGCGATGTCACACCCCAATTCAGGTCTAACCAGAATGGTGTGATGAACCACCAATAAACCAATGGTTCACCCAGGATCTCGCATAGGTCGTACCCACCATATCAAACCACACACACATTCCACATTAATAATCAGAGGTAATAAACAAATAAGCAAAAGTCTTACAGATAATGAACTGAGAGTCTAACAGCGATAAATAAGTATTTAATCCAATTATCTCCAAACCACAAGAAATAAAAATAAATAATCAATTACATATCCGAGGTTCAAATTATAATTAAACTTAAGCAAAAACACATTGGTTACACTCACATGATGAATCATGCGCATCTTCTTCAGCTTCTACGTCCATCGCAGCAACGTGTACATATGTCAGCGCATTCATATATTCTTCAACAGTAGGACCTGCATCATCAACTAAAAATATTCGATGTCGAAAGGGTGAGCACACATCACGGCTCAGTAAGCAAACAAAACAATGCAACAAACATATACATGCATTCAATTCATATCTTTGGTCTGGTTTTTAAGTTTGCAATTCGCTATAGAAATGTTTGGTGGCCGCAAAACCTCTATACACGAGTGTGTGAATCTGCCCAATGAATCAAATACCATTGCCATCCCACATGCACCCACCATGGAATAGAGATAGAGCTAAAGTGTCTGGATCAAACACCACCAACACTTCCCCTGATGCCTTACCCATACCAATACGTAAGCCCCTATTGGCGAGGGCTAGAAAACTAGGCTCACAACTAACCAATCATAATACCAAACAGTGTATCCAACGCCTCACCCCAACATCACTCAATACGTCCATAGAGATAGAGCTAAGGCCTCCTAGCAGAGTCAGAGACCATGTAAGACCCGTATCAAACAAACCCGGTCTTATCACCTTGAACCAGGTCTACCCATCATGGATGAGCCAAATGAACCAAGTGCGTGAAGGAGATCACGATCCCAGGTATTAAACTAACCCAAAAACACTTAAATTAAGGGGAGGGTCTCATACCCAGCAAGGGAAGGTCGGACCCCCCCAAGACAAAAGTCAGACCCCCAGTTTTACATGGGGGTTCGGACACTTCAGGAACAAGGGGTCGACGAGATCTCCGACCCCCCTATCGACCCTCGATACTCGGTAAATCTAAAAATTAGGAAAGTTTTCTAATTTCAATGGGATTCCTTCCAAATCTCAATGGGACTTATTTTAGGAGTTTCTACTCTATAAATAGGACGTCCCTAAGCCTCTTTTACCCCTTTTACAATCCTAATTGAATTGAGAGAAAGAGAAGAGAAGGAAGAGAAGGAAAAGAGAAGGAAAGAAGAGAAGAAGGCCAAGGGAGAAGAGTTGCAGAGAAGGAGTATCCCTCTCACGTATGGATACTAATTCTATGGATTGCTAAAGACCTTAGGATAGATAATGTAGAGAGTATGATCTCGGAGAAACCCAAACCATCAACATATGGTTAGGTTTTCATGGAAAACCATGGGGGAAAATCATGAAAGCCAAATAGGTGGTAGAGTCATGGTTCTAGACCATAGAACATGTGTAGAATGGATTATAGGAACAAGCCATAGGACCCCAAACACGAAGAATGGATTTAAGGAAGAAAATCGACCAAAACCCACAGGGGGTCGCATGGGGGGTCGATGGCCAATCGACCCTACCAGACCCTGAGCATCGACCCCCAGTGTTTGGGAAGTCCAGAATCGGAGTGGTCGCACCCAGGGTCGATCATTACTCCGACCCTACCGCCGACCCCCAGTTAACAAAATGGTTTTTAAATTCAGAATTTATTTCTAATTAAATTCTATCGACTTTGTTAGGTTTTCTAGCAATATAATAACAATATAAAGGTGATCTTAATGCTTGTAAGAGGATCTATTAGCAAGCTAAGGTGAGGAAACAAAACTCTAAACTAATTGGTTAATAATAAACTGTTTTTTCTTTTCTTGAGTCTAATGCCATGCTTGATCCTATGCGAATATGTTTATAATGTGCATACAACATGTCATCCAATATTTCTATTATTTGTTCATGCATATTTACTTTATTGTTTATAACATGATGATGATGATGATGATAGGAATAGGCATGTGAATGTATGTGTGTGGTTGGTATACTTGATGCGATCGAGTATCAAGGGAGGTGTGATGGGAACGTCAATAAACGTTAACCTTTGGCGGGTCTCAACACTTTAGCTCTATCTCTAACTCAAGTCTTGTGCATTAGCATCGTCGTATCGCCATTACTTTAGCAGAACTATTACGTCGTAGAGTATCTGGGGAGGTGGTATCGGTTCTTGTAGTCTCTGACTCTATCGGGGGGCCTTAGCTCTATCTCTATGGACGTTCTGAGGGATGCTGGGGTGAGGCCTTGGATACGCTGTTTGGCATTAGGATTGGTTAGTTGCGAGCCCAGTTTGCAAGCCCTCGCCAGCAGGGTCTTATGTATTGGTATGGCACTGTACAGCAATAAACGTTAACCTTTGTTGTACAATGTTATGGTATGGTGGATGGGGACGACAATAAACGTTAATCTTTGGGCGGACTTCCACATCCTGTGTTTAGAGGCGGGTCAATAAACGTTAACCTTTGACCACCCAACCTTTCTATTGCGCATTGCAAACTTTAAACCAGACCAAAGATATGAATTGACTGCATGCATATGTATTGTTGCATTGTTTTGTTTACTCACTGAGCCAAGATGTGTGCTCACCCCCTCGACGTCGAATATTTTTAGTTGATGATGCAAGTACTACCATCAAAGATTATGTCAATGCTCCAGTGTACGGTCACGTAGCGGCGATGGAAGTTGAATATGAAGTGGATACACATGACTCCTCTTGCGAGTGCAACTCATGTATATTCGATTAGATTTTTAGTTTTCTTTAGTTGGATTTATTAAAGACATGTATTTGATACTTATTTATGTCTTAGTTGATACAGAATAATTTACTATTTAATATTAATATCACAGTAGATTCTCAGTTCATTTTACTATAAGACTTCCGCTATTGTGTATTTACTCTGATTATGAATGTGAATATATGAGGTTTAGATCAGCCGGATCCTGGTTGAACCGTTGGTTTGCTAGCGGTTCACCACACCATTCTGAAGTGTGCAGAATTGGGGTGTGACAACTTGGTATCAGAGCATCTCAGGCCGTGTCCGCTAAACTGGCATACATTCACGATGAATTGTGAACTGAGATAGGATAAAAGTAAAAACTGTAATATTAACACACTATAAGCACAAGTGATGTTTGAGACCAAATTTAAAAAGAAAATAATACATCTATTAAAGGAAGAATAATTTTAAATACAATGAGAGATAAACAAACATGTACAAATAGCTAAAACAGAGTACAGTCCACAACCCGGACAGTTACTCTGTAGTACCAAGAAAGAAAATAAGTACAATCATGAAGCTGGAGGTGAAAGAGGGGGTGGTGCCTCACGGTCTCTGTCATAATCCTCAGCGTAGACTCTAGTCAACCAGGCTATCTGAGTCTGGGACATCTGAAGACTAGCTGTAAGATCAGCTACCTGTTGATCAGTCCGACACTGAGCCTCTATGAGCTCTCCCATCCTCATGTCTGATGTACGCTGGGCGTCTAGTAGCTCATCCACTCTCACCCGCTGAGCATCTAGTAACTCCCCCATCCTCAGATCAGATCTGCGCTGAGCCTCTCTGATCTCATGCAATATCTCCATCATATCAGGAGGTGGGTGAGAAGGACCAGCCGCATGTGAAGGACCAGCCGCATATGAAGTAATAGCTCCAGCCGCATGCATAGGTGAAGGAGGTGGTATAGAGTCTACATCCATGTACATATGGTCATCATCACCAGCAGGCTCCGTATGAACTCCAGCGGCGGCGGCAGCTGCCTCAGCGTCAGCTATCTCTACTCGAGTGCGAGGGCGCACCATCAGGTTCCTCTCCTCATCACTGACCTGAGCATCCTGCATGCCCATTTTGCAAATAGCCTCCTAATCTAGAGGCGATGAGAAGGACTTCTCTTGAATCTTCTCATCCACTAAATCAACCCCTAGGCAGGTAAGCAGAATAGTGATCATATGTCCGTAAGGAAGGTTACCAGTGTGACTAGGCAACGTAGCATTGATCATGGTACGCATGATGATGTACGGAAGGCAGACGGGATGCCTAGTGCAAATATTGTATTGAAGATACTCGGTCAGCTGGGAAGCCCTCTCGTAATGACCACTCTGCGGGATCAGGTTATGCTGAATGAACTTGCAATAGACCCGTGGAGCTGGACGCATATAACATGCCCTCATCTGCCACCGATCAGGACGAAGGAGCTGGTTATCGATCTAGGCCCTCATCTGTAGAGAGAAGAACTGGGGCTCTCCAGGAGCACAGAAAACCATGGGGCCATCATAGGAGATGCCCAGTAGGTCGGCTAGCTGTCGATAGTCAAACGAGATGTTCACCCCTTTGACGTAACTCGTGATGCGTTAACTCGTAACCCCTCTCAGCATCATTGTAATCCCCCACCACCTGGAGGTTACAATAGAACTGGCGTACCAAGTCAGGGCAGGTACACGCGTCGTAAGTAATGACAGGGAGCCATCCCATATCACCAAATGCTCTCTCCACATTGAACAGGGCTAACTCAGCCAAGTTCACCTTACGACCACCCTCTACTTTCTTGTGAGCGTAGTGGGCATACTGTGCCTCAGCTTCGTTGGAACGGAAACGAAGAGGATCACGAACTCGGGGTACTTTGGTACGAGCCATAGTATCTGCAAATAAGAAAGAGAAACCAATAATGGGTTAGTAGAGAGTAAAAAACCAAAATTTGGATATTATAACGACGTAAGTTGGCCAAAAAACCTCAATTGTCACCCATACACGTGAGCAGGAGGACTTACGTAGGTTCTAACAGATCCTACAACACTCACACAGTAAGAAATTCTAACTAATGGAATCCAATTTGAAGAAATTACGAGAAATCAAAAATTTCGACAAATAAGGGCAAAAAGAACAAAATCCAAGTTTTTCGATAACCAACCGATGAAACTCAAAATTTTTTGAGGGCTTTCATTCCTCGAGCCCCCAATAACAAAAGCCCTCAATAAAAATCGAATTTTTATGGTTGAAAAAAGTTTAATTTGAAAAATACAAGATAAACGGGCAAAAACCTAGAAACGAAATCCTAAAAACAGGTAAAAATGAGAAGACATACCTGTAGGAATGATGTGGACGTCGAAACACGGAACCAAAATGACCAATATAGCGGAGTGACACTGTAGCAACTCAGAGGTGGGAGACGATTCGAAACGGGGAAGGAATAATGGGAAATGGACCCAGAATCGGACCTTAAAAATCTGATTTTTGGTCCGGGGGTTGGAGAATTCGACCTGGATAATCGACCCCCAGATCGACCCCCATATCGACCCCCAGCTCTAGGGAATCTGATAGGAAACCAGGGGTCGCACCTGGGGGTCGGACATCCATCAACCCCCACATCGACCCCCGGCTCTCGGTAAGAATAGGTACATTCCCAGGGTCGGATACTGAGGGTCGGACATACCATCGACCCCTACCATCGACCCTGCATAGAAAAGACAGTATTTTTCACAGAATGATCTGAAAATTTTGAAAATAACATCGGTTAGCATGCCTACATGAAGTATAAATGATTGCCTCACGTTTGTCATTGATTTTTCAAGCATCACCAATATCAGAGGAAAATCGCTGGACGTAGAGTAACTAGGCAAAGTCGAAACGCAGTTCCACCACCACCACCTGTGGAGGAAACTAGTCAGGAAAATATATGTGTACAGGGAAATCTACAGGTTTCACCACCAGTAAATCCGGTTCAGGCATATCCTATAAACTTGCCACCTCCACCACCGGAGCTAGCAACCGTGGTTATGAACTTATCGCAACAGCTGCAACCAATGCAATACGCACAGGCTCAAATGCAAGCATCAATGGGGATTATGTTCCAGGCAGCCCATGCTACACCAATGCCGACTGGACAAACCAGTGCAGCACCAGTGGGTAACCACCCAGCACCTCAAATGCCTCAACCACCAGCTGTACAGATCCCAGTACCAGGTCTGAAAGCAGCTCAGGTTAATTATTAGTATCCACAACCTATTTTTGGGGCATACCCCCAAAATCAGTTGGATCACTCTCGACTGGTTGAGAGATTCTTGAAGATGAAGCCCAAGGAATTTAACGGTAAACCGTCTGATCCTTTATGGCCAGCACATTGGATCGACGAGATGGAGAGAAATTTTCTTACGATGACTATTACAGAAGAAGAGAAGGTATTATGTGCCACCTTCATGCTAAAAGGGGATGCACATCATTGGTGGAAATCGACCAGGGCCTACCAATTAACCAAGCACATCCTATTGACTTGGGATATATATAAAGAAGCTTTCTTTGAGAAGTATTTTCCGCGAAGCATCAAAGATTCTATGGAGAAGGAGTTCCTGAGTTTATATCAGGGCCAGATGTCCGTGCATGCATATCAACAGCGTTGTGAGGAGCTGTTTTTCTTTGCACCACTCAGTATGCAAGAAGAAGACACTAAGACCCGTAGGTTTGTCATGGGACTTAGAGGGAGTATCAGAGAGCATGTTCTAGGCTTGGAGAAGAAGGTATATAATGAAGCTGTGCAAATTGCTCGAGTTATTGAATCGAGCCAGAAGGAAAGCTATTTACACATAACAGAGGCATGAAAAGGCCAGCAGGAAATTCTTATAACGGAGGGAATAATAGGACATTTAAACCCTTCTATGCTCAAGGCTTTGTTACTGCACCCAAGACTACCCCAGTAATTTAACAGTAGCCAAAGCCAAATTTTGAAGGTCCGAAATATTATAACTGCAATCAAGCGGGGCATATGGCAAGGGAGTGTCCTAAGCCAAAGAAGCAGCTACATCAAGGATGAGTTTATGCTGTTACATCCGAGGATGCCGCCGCATCACCTGATGTGGTCATAGGTATGACTGAATTCTTTTAAGTTGTATTACATTGTATGAGCATGTAGACTAAGTAAAATAAATCACAAGTATCATACCTATAAATGGCATACCCGCCAGAGTACTCTTTGATTTAGGAGCTATTCATTCCTTTATATCTGTGTCATTTGGAAAAAAGCTGAATTTACCCATCAAAACATTGGACTACAAAATAATTGTACGGTCACCGATGGGGTTAGAAGTGGAGTTAGAGAAAGGTTATGGGCCATGTCCAGTTCTCATTGGCGAGAAAACTTTAGATACAACCTTGATCCAACTTGGGATGGCAGACTTTGACGTCATCTTGGGAATGGACTGGTTAGCTCGGCATTCGGCAAACCTATTATGCGCCAAAAAGAAGCTAACATTTAGAGACAAAGAAGGAGCAGAATTCAGTTTTGGAGGAACCAAACTTTCTCGTAAATGGAAGCTCATACTATCAGCACTAAAGGCGAAGAAGTTCCTTGAGAAGGGAGCAGTCGGATATCTAGTATCAGTGGTTGACCTTACCAAAGAAGCACCACAGATGGAAGATATTGATGTCGTGCGGGATTACCCCGACGTATTTCCTGAGGAACTACCAGGATTACCACCCGATCGAGCCACAGAGTTTGTGATAGATCTTGTACCTGGAGCCGCACCAGTATCAAAAGCAACCTACCGAATGGCTCCTACTGAATTGAAGGAATTGAAAGTACAACTACAAGAACTGGGTTATATTCGACCCAGTATATCACCCTGGGGAGTGCCAGTATTGTTCGTAATAAAGAAGGATGGTAGCGTTCGATTATGTATCGATTATCGGGAGTTGAATAAACTGACAATCAAGAATCCATATCCACTACCTCGGATCGATGACTTGTTCGATCAGTTGCAAGGAGCAAAAATTATTTTCTAAGATCGATCTTCGATTAGGCTTCCATCAGTTAAAGATTAAGGATGGTGATATTCCTAAGACAGCTTTCAGGACCAGATATGGACATTCTGAATTCTTGGCCATGTCTTTTGGATTAACAAACGCACCAGCAACTTTCATGGAACTTATGAACCGGGTTTTCCACGATATGTTGGGTACGTCGATTATCGTATTTATTGATGATATATTGGTATATTCCAAGGACAAGGAAACTCATATTAAGAATCTAAACGCCGCTCTACAGCGTTTAAGGGAAGATAAGCTATATGCCAAATTTACCAAATGTGAGTTTTGGCTAAGTGAAGTCGCCTTCCTAGGCCATGTAGTATCTGCTGAAGGAATCAAAGTGGACCCCAGCAAAGTCGAAGTAATTGTAAAGTGGGAAGCACCAAAGAGCGTTGAAGAAATTAGAAGTTTTCTGGGTCTCGTTGGTTATTATCGGCGATTTGTGGAAGACTATTCCCGGATTGTTGTACCTCTCGCCAGTTTGACTAAGAAAGGTGAAAAGTTTGTGTGGACGGATAAATGCGAGAAGAGCTTCCAAACCTTGAAGACAAGATTGATATCCGCTCTGATTTTGACTATTCCTGTTCCCGGACAGCCATTTACCTTGTACACTGATGCGTCAGGATTGGGATTAGGATGTGTGCTTATGCAAGGAGAACAAGTAGTTGCTTAGGCCTCAAGACAGTTAAAGACACATGAGAAAAATTATCCCAGTCATGATTTGGAGTTGGCGGCAGTAGTTCATGCTGTCAAGATATGGAAACATTACCTATACGGAGAGAAGTTCCAGATTAAATTGGACCATAAAAGTTTTACTTATTTATTTAATCAAAAGGAGTTGAATATGAGACAAAGAAGATGGTTGGAACTACTGAAAGACTATGATTGTGATATCCAGTATCATCTGGGGAAAGCTAATGTAGTAACGGATGCGTTGAGCAGAAAGGCAGTGATAAAATCCCAGGGAGAGATTAGAACAACCTCAAAAATGAGTACTACCGGAATGGTATTCAATCACGACAATGAGCAGTATGTGATAGACACACCGGATGGATCAGCCAACCAAGGGTTTATTCATCAATTTTCAAATATGTTCGCTGCATTGAAGATTATACCGGATATAATTGATGAAGTGAAGACAGCTATCAAAGTAGACCCTTACCTGAGAACGGTACAAGAAGACATCGAAAAAGGTAGAACTAACCCTGAGTTCACCTTGGACGAAGAAAAGGTATTGAAGTACAAAGGAAGACTATGTGTACCTGAAACAGAAAGTGTGAACATTAGACACCGACTGATGAAAGAAGCCCATACCACCATCTATTTGATACATCTTGGAAGTAAAAAAATGTATCATGACCTAAAGAAACTATATTGGTGGAGAGGAATGAAAGTAGATGTAACTAAGTTTGTGTCTCAATGCCTAAATTGTCAAAAAGTAAAGGTTGAACGACAAAGACCCACAGGACTGTTACAGCCATTACCGGAACCAGCATGGAAATGGGACTGCATCACCATGGACTTCGTCACAGGGTTACCATTGACTCCTCGAGTAGTTGACGCAGTTTGGGTGATTGTAGACCGTCTGACCAAAATAGCTCACTTTATACCGATACGACCTCAGTATACACTAGAAAGGTTAGCAAAGCTGTATGTGGATAATATTGTTCGATTACACGGTGTACCAGAGAGCATTGTGTCCGATAGAGATCCACGATTTACTTCCAAGTTTCGGGAAGGATTGCAAAAGGCTATGGGTACAACATTGAAATTTAGTACTGCATTCCATCCACAGACAGATGGACAGTCAGCGCGTACAATTCAGATTCTGGAAGATATGCTAAGAGCATGTGTGATTGACTTTAAAGGATCATGGGATGAAAAGCTACCACTGATCGAATTTGCCTATAATAATAGCTATCAGGCTACTATACAGATGTCACCCTATGAAGCACTGTATGGCAGAAAGTGTCGAACTCCTTTATTTTGGAATGAAGTTGGGGAACGTAGTCTTCTTGGACCAGAATTTGTTGAAGAAACTTGCCGAGTGGTCGACATTATCAAGGAAAGAGTAAGAACAGCCCAGAATCGTCAGAAGCAATATGCAGATACTCGACGCAGAGATCTTGAGTTCGTTGTGGGTGGAAAAAATATTCTTGAAGTTATCACCTATGCGAGGTCTGAAACGGTTCGGACAGAAAGGGAAACTAAGTCCAAGATATGTCGGGCCATAAGAGATTCTAGCTAAGCGTGGAAAAGTGGCTTACCAGTTAGTACTACCACCATCTATGTCAAGTGTGCATGACGTATTTCATATTTCCTTATTGAAGAAGTATGTCAAAGATCCAACGCACGTTCTGACAGTAGTTCTACTTGATTTAACTGAATATTTGACTTTTGAAGTAACACCAACGGAAATCACCAGCCAAAAGGTTCAACGACTACGCAACCGAGATATCTATTATGTCAAGGTCACTTGGATAAGTAGAGACATGGAAGAAATTACATAGGAGGAAGATAAGGCTATGCGAAAGCAATATCCTCACTTATTCGACTCAGAAGGTATGAACAATTTTGAGGATGAAATTTTTATAAGTAGGGGGGAGTTGTAAGACCCGTATCAAACTAACCTGGTCTTGCCACCTTGAACCAGGTCTACCCATCATGGATGAGCCAAATGGACCAAGTGCGTGAAGGAGATCACGATCCAAGGTATTAAACTGACCCAAAAATACTTAAATTAAGGGGAGGGTCGCATACCCAACAAGGGAGGGTCGGACCCCCCCAAGACAGAAGTCAGACCCCCAGTTTTACAAGGGGAGTCGAACACTTCAGGAACCAGGGGTCCACGGGATCTCCGACCCCGCTATCGACCCCCGGTAGTTGGTAAATCTGAAAATTAAGAAAGTTTACTAATTTCGATGGGATTCCTTCCAAATCTCAATGGGACTTATTTTAGGAATTCTTACTCTATAAATGGGACGTCCCTAAGCCTCTTTTATTCCTTTTACAACCCTAATTGAATTGAGAGAAAGAGAAGGGAAGGAAGAGAAGGAAAAGAGAAGGAAAGAAGAGAAGAAGGCCAAGGGAGAAGAGTAGCAGAGAAGGAGTATTCTTCTCAGGTATGGATACTAAATCCATGAAATGCTAAAAACCTTAGGATAGATAATGCAGAGAGTATGATCTTGGAGAAACCCAAACCATCAACCTATGGTTAGGTTTTCATGGAAAACCATGGGGGAAAATCATGAAAGCCATATAGGTGGTAGAGTCATGTTTCTAGACCATAGAACATGCGTAGAATGGATTATAGGAACAAGCCATAGGACCCCAAACACGAAGAATGGATTTAAGGAAGAAAATCGACCAAAACCCACAGGGGGTCGCATGGGGGCCCGATGGCCAATCGACCCTACCAGACCCTGAGCATCGACCCCCAGTGTTTGGGAAGTCCAGAATAGGGGTGGTCGCACCCAGGGTCGATCATTACTCCGACCCTACCTCCGAACCCCAGTTAACAAAATGGTTTTTAAATTCAGAATTTATATCTAATTAAATTCTATCTACTTTTTTAGGTTTTTTTAGCAATATAATAACAATATAAATGTGATCTTAATGCTTGTAAGAGGATCTATTAGCAAGATAAGGTGAGGAAACAGAACTCTAAACTAATTGGTTAATAATAAACTATTTTCTCTTTTCTTGAGTCCAATGCCATGCTTGATCCTATGCGAATATGTTTATAATGTGCATACAACATGTCATCCAATATTTCTATTATTTGTTCATGCATATTTACTTTATTGTTTATAACATGATGATGATGATGATGATAGGAATAGGCATGTGAATGTATGTGTGTGGTTGGTATACTTGATGCGAGCGAGTATCAAGGGAGGTGTGATGGGAACGTCAATAAACGTTAACCTTTGGCGGGTCTCAGCACTTTAGCTCTATCTCTAACTCAAGTCTTGTGCATTAGCATCGTCGTATCGCCATTACTTTAGCAGAACTATTACATCGTAGAGTATCAGGGGAGGTGGTCTCGGTCCTTGTAGTCTCTGACTCTATCGGGGGGCCTTAGCTCTATCTCTATGGACGTTCTAAGGGATGCCAGGGTGAGGCCTTGGATACACTGTTTTGCATTAGGATTGGTTAGTTGCGAGCCCAGTTTGCAAGCCCTCGCCAGCAGGGGCTTACGTATTGATATGGTATTGTACAACAATAAACGTTAACCTTTGTTGTACAATGTTATGGTTGGGTGGATGGGGACGACAATAAACGTTATCCTTTGGGCGGACTTCCACACCCTGTGTATAAAGGCGGGGTCAATAAACGTTAACCTTTGACCACCCAACCTTTCTATTACGCATTGCAAACTTTAAACCAGACCAAAGATATGAATTGATTGCATGCATATGTATTATTGCATTGTTTTGTTTACTCACTGAGCCATGATGTGTGCTCACCCCCTCGACGTCGAATATTTTTAGTTGATGATGCAGGTACTAACGTCGAAGATTATGTCAATGCTCTAGTGCACGGTCACATGGCGGCGATGGAAGTTGAAGATGAAATGGATACACATGACTCCTCTTGCGAGTGCAACTCATGTGTATTCGATTAGATTTTTATTTTTCTTTAGTTGGATTTATTAAAGACATGTATTTGATACTTATTTATGTCTTAGTTGATACAGAATAATTTGTTATTTTAATATTAACATCACAGTAGATTCTCAGTTCATTTTACTATAAGACTTCCACTATTGTGTATTTACTCTGATTCTGAATGTGAATATATGAGGTTTAGATCAGTCGGATACCGTCTGTACGAGATCCTGGTTGAACCGTTGGTTTTCTAGCAGTTCATCACACCATTCTGAAGTGTGCGGAATTGGGGTGTGACAGACGACATGGTCCGAGACCACCACCCCTGATGCCTTACGATGTAATAGTTCTGCTAATGTAATAGCGATACGACGATGTTAGTGGGCAAGACTTGAGTAGAGATAAAGCTAGAGTTCGGTGACGAGATCGAAAACCACCATGCCACGTCCTCCCCCTGATGCTCCACTCGCATCCAACACACCAACCACATACATACATTCACATGCCTATTCCTAGCATCATCATCATCATCATGTTATAAATAAACATAATAAATATGCATGAATAGTAATAGTATAAATATTGGATGACATGTGAGATGCACATTACAAGCATACATGCATAGAATCAATCATGGCATTGGACTTAATAAAAATAAACAGTTTGTTATTAACCAATTAGTTTTGGTTTTGTTCCATCACCTGTTAGCAATTCTTGATGTCCATCCAAGCCTTGAAATTCTCTTTAAATTGATTTAACAACCTAAAAGTTATATGAATTTAAGTTAGGGTTCATATGTGACATGTTACAGTAGTCGAAAATCAAAATAATGCACTGATAGGTGTCTGATTAGTTCTATGGTCTCATGCTGTATCGACCTGACAATCTATGGTCGATACCCTACGGTCGCATATGGTGCGACCGTAGCTGTGACCATATGATTTCTGAAATCTTCCCGATTACTTATGGTCGATCCTCTGGTCATAATGGTCATGCTATGGTCGACCGTAGCTGCGACCTTGAGATTTCTGGTCATACTCCACATGCAATTCGAGTTCTTCCTAGGTCAATTCTTCTGTTATTCAACAGGGTTTATTCTAAGGTCATCCTATGGCCATCATTAGTAGTTTCTTATCAACCCTAATCATCAAATTTATTCCTCATGGTTCTCCTTGGGATTTTCTCAAGGAAATCACATAGATCATAATAGGTTGATATTGCCTATCTTCCATAGAAGTCTTATACTTAGAGTTTACATCTTCAGATATTCATTTCATACCTTTGCCTGTGATAGAGAGCCAATCTCTTCTCAGCAAATTATTCTCCTTAGCTTTTTATTCTTCTCCTTCTCTTCCATCTCTTCCTTCTCTTCCTTCTCTTTCTCTAAGGTTTACTAATGTTTTAAAAGAGTGAAAAAGGGCTGAGGGATGTCCTTTATATAGAGGAAAACTCTCCATATAAAGTCCTCTTTCAATTAGGAAAGCAATCCCTTAGTTTAGGAAAGTTTCCAAAACTAGTAGATTGATCTGGGTTCTTACGGTTAATCATACGGTTGCATAAACCATCGACCGTAGGGTCGAAATCATCGACCATGGGATTCTGAATTTGAGATTTTTGGTTCCCTTCCTTATGGTCGACCATACCTACCCAGGCATGCGACCTTAGGTATGTTTTTAGTATTTTTAACTCGATTCTCATACTTGGTTTGTGATCTTCACACGCTCGGTTCACCTGGTCCAGGAATGATGGGAAGACCTGGCACGATACGGTTAGACATAGTTAGTGGAGTGTGGGTCTTACAACTCCCCCCCTCTTATACAAATTTTGTCCTTGAAATTTGCAAATACCTTCCGAGTCAAATAGGTAAGGATAATGCTTTCGCATATTGTTCTCTTCTTCCCATGTAATTTCTTTTACATTTTGGTTTCTCCAAGTAACCTTAACGTAGTAAATGTCGTGGTTGACAAGACATTGCACCTTCCAACAAGTGATCTCAAAAGGTACTACTTCGAACGTCAAATCTTCAGTCAAATCCAATGGATCCGTTGTTAACACGTGTGTTAGATCTCTGATGTACTTCTTCAGTAATGAGATATGAAATACGTCATGCACACTTGACATGGATGGTGGTACTGCTAACTAATATGCTACTTTTCTACGTCTATCTAGAACTTCATAAGGTCCAATATATATGGGACACAGCTTTACCTTCTGTTCAACCCTTTTCAAACACGCATAGGAGATATTTTCAAAAATACCTTATCATTTATGGTGAATTCAAGATCTCTGCATCGATTATCTGCATATTTCTTCTGACGATTCTGAGCTATTCGGACTCTTTCCTCGATAATGTCGACTACTCGACAAGTATCTTCAACAAACTCTGGTCCAACAATACTCCGTTCTCCAACTTTCTTCCAAAACAAAGGAGTTTCACATTTCCTACCATACAGTGCTTCATAGGGTGAACTGTATAGTCGCTTGATAGCTGTTGTTATAAACGAACTCAATCAACGGTAATTTCTCATCCCATGATCCTTTGAAATTAATAACACAAGCTCAAAGCATGTCTTTTAGAATCTGAATAGTATGCTCCGACTGTCTATCACACCCCAATTCCACACTATTCAAAATGGTGTGATGAACCGCTAGCAAACCAAGGGTTCAACCAGGATCTCGAGTAGGCTATATCCGTTTTTCCTAAACCTCATACATCCAAATTCATAATCAGAGTAAAATACACAATAGCGAAAGTCTTATAGTAAAACGAACTGAGAAATATAGATGTGATAATCATATTTAAGTAGAAAATTATTCAGTATCAACTAAGACATAAATAAATATCAATTATATGTCTTTACTAAATCCAAATAATTAAAATAAAATCTAATCGAATACGCATGAGTTGCACTCGCAAGAGGAGTCATGCGTATCCACTTCGTCTTCAACTTCCATCGCCGCCATGTGCCCATACACTGGAGCGTTGACATAATCTTCGATGGTAGTACCTTCATCATCAACTAAAAATATTCGACGTCGAGAGGGTGAGCACACATCATGGCTCAGTGAGCAAACAAAACGATGCTACAATACATATGTATGCATTCAATTCATATCTTTGGTCTGGTTTAAAGTTTGCAATATGCAATCGAAAGGCTTGGAGGTCAAAGGTTAACGTTTATTGACCCCTCTTCTATACACAGGGTGTGGAAGCCCGTCCAAAGGTTAACGTTTAATGTCGTCTCCATCCACCCTACCATGAACATTGTACAACAAAGGTTAACGTTTATTGCTGTATAGTGCCATACCAACACGTAAGCCCCTGCTGGCGAGGGCTTGCAAACTGGGCTTGCAACTAACCAATCTAATGCCAAATAGTGTATCCAAGGCCTCACCCCAGCATCCCTCAGAAAACCCATAAAGATAGAGCTAAGGCCCCCTGGTAGAGTCAGAGACTACAAGGACCGAGACCACCTCCCCTGATACTCTACGACGTAATAGTTCTACTAAAGTAACGGCGATACGACGATGCTATTGCACAAGACTTGAGTTAGAGATAGAGCTAGAGTGCTGAGGCCCGGCCTATGACACCTCCCCCTGATACTCGCTCGCATCAAGCACACTAACCCCACACATACATCCACATGCCTATTCCTATCATCATCATCATCATCATTATCATGTATAAACAAGAATTAAATATGCATGAACAGTAATAATAGAAATATTAGATGACATGTTGAATGCACATAACAATCATACACGCATAAAATCAATCATGGCATTGGACTCTAAGTAAAACAGTTTATTATTAACCAATTAGTTTAGGTCTTGTTCCCTCACCTTTACTTGATCGTAAGTCCTCTTTCAATCTTTAAGAATCAACTATATATCGATATTATATCACTAGAAAACCTAACCAAGTCGATAGAATTTAATTAGAATTAATTCAAACTTTAAAAAGCATGCTGCTAACTGAGGGTTGATGCTAGGGTTGGAGGTTTGATCGACCCGGGTGCGACCACCCCTATTCTGGACTTCCCAAACACTGGGGGTTGATGCTCAGGGTCTGGTAGGGTCGATTGGCCATCGACCCCCATGCAACCCCATATGGGTTTTGTCAATTTTTCTTCCTTCAGTTCATTCTTCATGTTTGGGGTCCTATGGCTTACTCCTACAGTCCATTCCACACATATTCTATGGCCTAGAATCGTGGTTTATTCACCTATATGGCTTTCATGATTTCTCCCATGGTTTTCCATGAAAACCTAACCATGGGTGGATGATTTGGGTTCCTCCTAGATCATTCCCCCTTCTCTATCTATTCTAAGGTCTGTATAATTACATGGAGTTGGTATCCTTACCTGAGAATTAGGCTTGTTTCTCTGAAGCCTTCTCCTTGATCTTCTTCTCCACTTTCCTTCTCTTCTCTTATCTTTCTCCTTCTCTTCCTCTCAATCCAATTAGGGTTCTAAAAGGAGTGAAAGAGGTTTAGGGATGTCCTATTTATAGAGTAGAAACTCCTAAAATAAGTCCCATTGAGATTAGGAAGGAATCCCATTGAAATTAGGAAAGTTTTCTAATTTTTGGTTTGAGCTGTTTTTTACCGACTACCGGGGGTTGATGGGGGGGTCGGAGATCCCGTCGACCCCTGGTCCTTAAAATGTCTGACCCCCCATGTAAAACTGGGGGTCTGACTTTTATACTGGGGGGGTCCGACACTCGCTTGCTGGGTATGTGACCCTGCCCTTATTTTGAGTATTTTTGGGTCAGTTTAATACCTGGGATCGTGATCTCCTTCACGCACGTGATCCATTTGGTTGGACCATGATTGGTAGACCTGGTTCAAGGTGGTAAGACCGGGTTAGTTTGATATGGGTCTTATAATTCCCCTACTTATAAAAATTTCGTCCCCAAAATTGTTCATACCTTCTGAGTCGAATAAATGAGGGTATTGCTTTCGCATAGCATTCTCTTCTTCCCATGTAATTTCTTCCATGTCTCTACTTCTCCAAGTGACCTTAACATAAAAGATATCTCGATTGCGTAGTCGTTGAACCTTTCGGCTGGTGATTTCAGTTGGTGTTACTTCAAATGTCAAATCATTAGTCAAATCAGGAAGATCTACTGTCAGAACGTGTGTTGGATCTTTGATATACTTCTTCAATAAGGAAATATGAAATACATCATCCACACTTGACATAGATGGTGGTAGTGTTAACTGGTAAGCCACTTTTCCACGTTTGGCTAAGATCTCATATGGCCCAACATATCTTGGACTTAGTTTCCCCTTCTGTCCAAACCGTTTCAGACCTCGCACAGGTGATACCTTTAAGAATACTTTTATCACCCATGATGAACTCAAGATCTCTGCGTCGAGTATCTGCATATTGCTTCTGACGATTCTGGGCTGTTCTCACTCTTTCCTTGATAATGTCGACCACTTGACAAGTCTCCTTAATAAATTTTGGTCCAACGAGACTACGTTCCCCAACTTCATTCCAAAACAAAGGAGTTCGATACTTTCTGCCATATAGTGCTTCATAGGGTGACATTTGTATAGTAGCCTGATAGCTATTGTTATAAGCGAACTCGATCAGTGGTAACTTTTCATCCCATGATCCTTTAAAATCAATTACACATGCTCGTAGCATATCTTCTAGAATCTGAATTGTACACTCTGACTGTCCATCTGTCTGTAGATGGAATGCAGTACTAAACTTCAATGTTGTACCCATAGCCTTTTGCAATCCTTCCCAAAACTTGGAAGTAAATCGTGGATCTCTATCGGACACAATGCTCTCTGGTACACCATGTAATCAAACAATATTATCCACATACAGCTTTGCTAACCTCTCTAGTGTATACTGAGGTCGTATCAGTATAAAGCGAGTTGTTTTAGTCAGGCGGTCTACAGTCACCCAAACTGCGTCAACTACTCGAGGAGTCAATAGTAACCCTGTGACGAAGTCCATGTGATGTAGTCCCATTTCCATGCTAGTTCCGGTAATGACTGTAACAATCTTACGGGTCTTTGTCGTTCAGCCTTTACTTTCTGACAATTTAGGCATTGAGACACGAACTTAGCTATGTTTGCTTTTATTCCTCTCCACCAATATAATTTCTTTAGATCATGATACATTTTTGTACTTCCCGGGTGTATCGAATAGATGGTGGTATGGGTTTCTTTCATCAGTCGGTGTCTAATGTCCACACTTTCTGTTTTGGGTACACATATTCTTCCTTTGTACTTCAATACCTTCTCTTCGTCCAAGGTGAACTCAGGGTTAGTTCTACCTTTTTCGATGTCTTCTTGTACCATTCTCAGGTAAGGGTCTGATTTGATAGCTGTCTTCACTTCATTAATTATATCCCGTATAATTTTCAATGCAGCGAACATATTGGAAAACTAATGAATGAACCCTTGGTTGGCTGATCCATCCATTGTATCTATCACATATTGCTCATTGTCGTGATTGAATACCGTTCCAGTAGTACACATTACTGCAGTTGTGCTAACCTCTCCTTGAGATTTTATCATTGCCTTTCTACTCAACGCATCTGCTACTACATTAGCTTTCCCCAGATGATACTGGATATCACAATCATAGTCTTTCAATAGTTCAAGCCATCTTATTTGTCTCATATTCAACTCCTTTTGATTAAATAGATAAGTAAGACTTTTGTGGTCCGATTTAATCTGAAACTTCTCCCCGTATAGGTAATGTTTCCATATCTTGACAGCATATACTACTGCCGCTAAATCCAAATCATGAGTGGGATAATTTTTCTCTTTTGTCTTTAACTGTCTTGAGGCATAAGCAATTACTTGTTCTCCTTGCATAAGCACACATCCTAATCCCAATCCAGACGCATCGATGTACAAGATAAATGGCTGTCCTGGAACTGGAATAGTCAAAATCGGAGCGGATATCAATCTGGTCTTCAAGGTTTGGAAGCTCTTCTCGCATTTATCCATCCACACAAACTTTTCACCTTTCTTAGTCAGACTGGTGAGAGGTACGGCAATTCGGGAATAGTCTTCCATAAATCGCCGATAATAACCAGCTAGACCCAGAAAACTTTTAATTTCTGCAACGCTCTTTGGTGCTTCCCACTTTACAATAGCCTCGACCTTGCTGGGATCCACTTTGATTCCTTCAGTGGATACTACATGGCCTAGGAAGGTGACTTCACTTAGCCAAAACTCACAATTGATAAATTTGGCATACAGCTTCTCTTCCTTAAACACTGTAGAGTGGCGTTTAGATTCTTAATATGGGTTTCCTTGTCCTTGGAATATACCAATATATCATCAATAAATAAAATAACCGACGTATCCAACATATCGTGGAAAACCTCGTTCATAAGTTCCATGAAAGTTGCTGGTGCGTTTGTTAATCCAAAAGACATGACCAAGAATTCATAATGTTCATATCTGGTCCTGAAAGCTGTCTTAGGAATATCACCATCTTTAATCTTCAACTGATGGTAGCCTGACCGAAGATCGATCTTAGAAAATAATTTTGCTCCTTGCAACTGATCGAACAAGTCATCGATCCGAGGTAATGGATATTAATTCTTGATTGTTAGTTTGTTCAACTCCCGATAGTCGATACATAATCGAACGCTACCGTCCTTCTTCTTTACGAACAATACTGGTGCTCCCCATGGTGATATACTGGGTCAAATATAACCCTTGTCCAGTAGTATTTGTAGTTGTACTTTCAATTCCTTTAGTTCAGTAGGAGTCATTCGATAAGGTACTTTTGATATTGGTGCGGCTCCAGGTATAAGATCTATTACAAACTCTGTGGCTAGGTCGGGTGGTAATCCTGGTAGTTCCTCAGGAAATACGTCGGGGTAGTCCCGCACGACCTCAATATCTTCCATCCGTGGTGCTTCTTTGGTGAGGTCGACCACTGATACTATATACCCGACTGCTCCTTTCTCAAGGCACTTCTTAGCCTTTAGTGCTGAGAGTATGAGCTTGCGTTTACGGGGAAGTTTGGTTCCCACAAAACTGAATTCTGCTCCTTCTTTGTCTTTAAATGTTAGATTCTTTTCGGCGCATAAAGGGTTCACAGAATGCTAAGCTAACCAGTCTATTCCCAAGATGATGTCAAAGTCTGACATCCCAAGTTGGATCAAGGTTGCATCTAAGGTTTTCTCACTGATGAGAACTGGACATGGCCCATAACCTTTTTCTAACTCCACTTCTAACCCCATCGGTGACCGTACAAGTAGTTTGTAGTCTAATGTTTTTATGGGTAAATTCAGCTTCTTTCCAAATGACACAGATATAAAAGAATGAGTAGCTCCTGAGTCAAAGAGTACTCTAGCGGGTATGTCATTTATAGGTACGATACTTGTGATTTATTTTAACTTAGTCTACGTGCTCACACAATGTAATACAACTTAAAAGGTTTCAGTCATACTTGTAACCACATCGGGTGATGCGGTAGCATTCTCAGATGTAACAGCATAAACTCGTCCTTGATGTAGCTGCTTTCTGGGCTTAGGACACTCCCTTGCCATTTGCCCCGCTTGATTGCAGTTATAACATTTTGGACCTTCAGTATTTGGCTTTGGCTGCTGTTGAGCTACTGAGGTAGTCTTGGGTGCAGCAGTAAAGCCTTGAGCACGGAAGGGTTTGAATGTCTTGTTATTCCCTCCGTTATAAGCATTTCCAACTGGCCTTGTTATACCTCTGTTTTGCACGAAATAACTCTCCTTCTGGCTCAATTCTATAACTCGAGCAATTTGCACAGCTTCATTATATATTTTCTTCTCCAAACCTAGAACATGCTCTCTGATGCTTCCTCTAAGTCACGTGACAAAGCTACCGGTCTTAGTGTCTTCTTCTTGCATGTTGAGTGGTGCAAAGAAAAACAGCTCCTCAAAACGCTGTTGATATGCATCCACGGACATCTGTCCCTGATATAAACTCAGGAACTCCTTCTCCATAGAATCTTCGAAGCTTCGGGGAAAGTACTTTTCGAAGAAAGCTTCTTTATATATAGCCCAGGTCAATAGGGTGTGCTTGGTTAATAGGTAGGCCCTAGTAGATTTCCACCAATGATGTGCATCACCTTTTAGCATGAAGGTGGCACATAATACCTTCTCTTCTTCTGTAATAGTCATCATCAAAAAATTCCTCTCCATCTAGTCGATCCAATGTGTTGGCCATAAAGGATCAGATGGTTTACCGCTAAACTCCTTGGGCTTCATCTTTAAGAATCGCTCGACTAGTTGGGAGTGGTCCATTTGATTTTGAGGGTATGCCCCAAACATAGGTTGTGGGTACTGGTAATTAACCTGAACTGCTTCAGGACCTGGTACTAGAATCTGTGCAGCTGGTGGTTGAGGTGTTTGAGGTGTTGGGTGGTTACCCACCGGTGCTGCACTTGTTTGTCCAGTCGGCATTGGTGTAGCATGTGCTGTCTGAAACATCATTCCCATTGCTGCTTGCATTTGAGGTTGTGCTTGTTGCATTTGTTGCAGCTATTGCGCTAGGTTCATAACCACGGTTGCCAGCTTCGGTGGTGGAGGTGGCAAGTTTGTAGGATTTGCCTGACCCTGGTTTACTGGTGGTGCAACCTGTGGATTACCCTCTGCATATATATTTTCTTGACTGGCTTCCTCCACGGGTGGTGGTGGTGGAACTGCGTTTCGGCTCTGCCTGATTACTCAACGCCCAGCCATATTTTCCCTCTGATAATGGTGATGCCTGAAAATCATTAAAATATGTGAGGCAATCATTTATACTTCATGTAGATACGCTAACCGATGTTATTTTCAAAATTTTCAGATCATTCTGTGAAAAAATACTGTCTTTTCTATGCAGGGTCGATGGTGGGGGTCGATGGCTATCCGACCCTCAGTATCCAACCCTGGGAAATCACCCATTTTTCCCTAGAGCCGGGGGTCGATGGGGGGGTCGGAGTATGTCCGACCCAGGGTGCGACCCCTGGTTCTCTGTCAGATTCTCGAGAGCCGAGGGTCGATGCGGGGGTCGATATGGGGGTTAATTGTTCTAATCGAATTCTCCGACCCCAGGACCAAAAATCAGATTTTTAAGGTCCGATTCTGAGTTCATTTTCCATTCTTCCTCCTCCGTTTCGACTCGTCTCCTTCCTCTGAGTTGCTACAGTGCCAACTCTGCTACATTGGTCATTTGGGTTCCTTGTATCGACGTCTACACCTTCCCTACAGGTATGTATCTTACCTTTACATGTTTTTAAGTTTTCTTTTCTAGGTTTTCACCCGTATATCTCATTTTCTTCAAATTAAACTTTTTCCAGTCGTAAAAATTTGATTTTTATTTGGGGCTTTTGTTGTTGGTGAGTCAATGGATGAAAGCCCTCAAAAACATTTGAGTTTCATCGGTTGGTTATCGCAAAACTCAAATTTCACTTTTTGCCCTAATTTTGGTGAAATTTTAAATTTCCTGAAATTTCTTGCAATTCAATCTAATTAGTTGCAATTTCTGCTTGTTTAAGTCTCACAAGTTTGTTTAGGATTTATGTAAGTCCTCCTGCCCACGTGTATGGGTGAAAAGTGAGGTTTTTGTCCAATTTACATCGTTATTATGTTGAAATTTCAAATTTTTCTACCTTACTAATACATTATCTATTTTTCCTTGTGGTTTGCAGATATTATGGCCCGTACCAAGGTACCCAGAGTTCGTGACAGTCTTCGTTTCCGTCCCAACGAAGCCGAGGCACAGTATGCCCACTACGCTCGCAAGAAGGTAGAGGGAGGTCGCAAGGTGAACTTGGTTGAGTTAGCCTTGTTCAATGTGGAGAGAGCATTTGGTGATATGGGATGGCTTCCTATCATCACCTATGATGCCTGTACCAGCCCTGACTTGGTATGCCAGTTCTATTGTAACCTCCAGGTGGTGGGGGATTACAATGATGTTGAGAGGGGTAATGAGCTGCGTATCACGAACTACGTCAAGGGAGTTGACATCTCATTTGATTATCGGCAGCTGGCCGACCTACTGGGCATTTCCTATGCTGGCCCCATGGTTTTCTGTTCTCCTGGAGAGCCCCAGTTCTTTTCTCTACAGATGAGGGCTGAGATCGATAGCCAGCTCATCCGACCTGATCGTTGGCAGATGAAAGCGAGTTGTCTGGGTTCTGATCCATGGGTATACTGCAAGATCATACAGCATAACCTGATACTACAGAGTGGTCATTACGAGAGGATCTCCTAGTTGACCCAGTATCTGTTATATTGTATATGCACTAGGAAGCCCATCTGCCTTCCATACATCATCATGCGTACCATGATCAGTGCCACGTTTCCCAGTCACAATGGCAACCTTCCTTACGGACGTATGATCACTACGCTGCTTACCCGCCTGGGGGTTGACTTATTGGATGAAAAGATTCAGGAGAAATCTTTCTCATCGCCTCTGGATTGCAAGGCTATTTGCAAGATGGGCATGCGGGATGCCTAGGTCAGTGATGAGGAGAGGAACACAATGGTGCGCCCTCGCACTCGTGTAGAGATGGCTGACGCTGAGGCAGCAGCAGCAGCCGCTGGAGTTCATAGGGAGCCTGCTGGTGATGATGACAGTCTGTACATGGATGTGGACTCCATACCACCTCCTTTACCTACACATGCTGCTGGAGCTAGTACTTCTTACTCATACGGCTGGTCCTTCACACCCACCTTCTGATATGATGGGGATATTGCATGAGATCAGAGAGGCTCAGCACAGATCTGATCTGAGGATGGGGGAGTTACTAGACGCTCAGTATGTGAGAGTGAATGAGCTACTAGACGCCCAGCGCATATCGGACATGAGGATGGGAGAGCTCATAGATGCTCAGCGCCGGTCAGATATGCGTATGGAGAAGCTTTTGGGTGCTCAGCGCGTGACTGATCAGCAGTTGGCTGGTCTCACAGCTAGTCTTCAGACGACCCAAACTCAGGTAGCCTGGTTCACTAGAGTCTACGTTGAGGATTATGACAGAGACCGTGAGGCACCGCCTCCTCCTTCACCTCCAGCTTCATGATTGTATTTATTTTCTTTCTTTGTACTACAGAGTAACTGTCTGGGTTGTGGACTGTACTCTGCTTTAGCTATTTATATACATTTGTTTCTCTCTCATTGTATTTAAAATTGTTCTCCCTTTAATAGAAGCATTATTCTCTTTTCAAATTTGGTCTCAAACATCACTTGTGCTTATAGTGTGTTAATATTACAGTTTTTACTCTTATCCTATCTCAGTTAACAATTCGTCGTGAAGGTATGCTAGTTTAGCGGACAAGGCCTGAGATGCTCTGATACCAAGTTATCGCACCCCAATTCCGCACTATTCAGAATGGTGTGATGAACAGCTAGCAAACTAACGGTTCAACCAGGATCTCGAGTAGGATATATCCGTTTTATCTAAACCTCATACATCCACATTTATAATCAGAGTAAATCACACAATAGCGGAAGTCTTATAGTAAAACGAACTGAGAAATATAGATGTGATATTCATATTTAAGTAGCAAATTATTCAGTATCAACTAAGACATAAATAAATATTAATTACATGTCTTTACTAAATCCAAATAATTAAAATAAAATCTAATCGAATACGCATGAGTTGCACTCGCAAGAGGAGTCATGCGTATCCACTTCGTCTTCAACTTCCATCGCCGCCATGTGCCCGTGCACTGGAGCGTTGACATAATCTTCGATGGTAGTACCTGCATCATCAACTAAAAATATTCGACGTCGAGAGGGTGAGCACACATCATGGCTCAGTGAGTAAACAAAACAATGCTACAATACATATGCATGAGTTCAATTCATATCTTTGGTCTGGTTTAAAGTTTGCAATATGCAATAGAAAGGCTTGGAGGTCAAAGGTTAACGTTTATTGACCCCTCCTCTATACACAGGGTGTGGAAGCCCGTCCAAAGGTTAACGTTTAATGTCGTCTCCATCCACCCCACCATGAACATTGTACAACAAAGGTTAACGTTTATTACTGTATAGTGTCATACCAACACGTAAGCCCCTGCTGGCGAGGGCTTGCAAACTGGGCTTGCAACTAACCAATCTAATGCCAAACAGTGTATCCAAGGCCTCACCCCAGCATCCCTCAGAACGCCCATAGAGATAGAGCTAAGGCCCCCCGGTAGAGTCAGAGACTATAAGGACCGAGACCACCTCCCCTGATACTCTACGACATAATAGTTTTGCTAAAGTAACGGCGATACGACGATGCTAATGTACAAGACTTGAGTTAGAGATACAACTAGAGTGCTGAGGCCCGGCCTATGACACCCCCCCTGATACTCGCTCACATCAAGCACACCAACCACACACATACATCCACATGCCTATTCCTATCATCATCGTCATCATCATTATCATGTATAAACAAGAATTAAATATGCATGAACAGTAATAATAGAAATATTGGAAGACATGTTGAATGCACATAACAATCATACACGCATAAAATCAATCGTGGCATTGGACTCAAAAGTAAAACAGTTTATTATTAACCAATTAGTTTAGGTTTTGTTCCCTCACCTTTACTTGATCGTAAGTCCTCTTTCAAGCTTTAAGAATCAACTATATATCAATATTATATCACTAGAAAACATAACCAAGTCGATAGAATTTAATTAGAATTAATTCGGACTTTAAAAAGCATGCTACTAACTGGAGGTCAATGCTAGGGTCAGAGGTTTGATTGACCCTGGGTGCGACCACCCCTATTCTGGACTTCCCGAACACTAGGGGTCGATGCTCAGGGTCGGGTAGGATCGATTGGCCATCGACCCCCCATGCGACCCCCTGTGGGTTTTGTCAATTTTTCTTCCTTCAGTCCATTTTTCGTGTTTGGGGTCCTATGGCTTGCTCCTACAGTCCATTCCACACATATTTTATGCCTTAGAACCATGGTTTTTTTCACTTATATGGCTTTCATGATTTCCCCCATGGTTTTCCATGAAAACCTAACCATGGGTGGATGATTTGGGTTCCTCCTAGATCATTCCCTCTTCTCTATCTATTCTAAGGTCTGTATAATTACATGGAGTTGGTATCCTTACCTGAGAATTAGGCTTGTTTCTCTGATGCCTTCTCCTTGATCTTCTTCTCCACTTTCCTTCTCTTCTCTTTCTCCTTCTCTTCCTCTCAATCCAATTAGGGTTCTAAAAGAGTGAAAGAGGCTTAGGGACGTCCTATTTATAGAGTAGAAACTCCTAAAATATGTCCCATTGAGATTAGGAAGGAATCCCATTGAAATTAGGAAAGTTTCCAAATTTTTGGTTCGAGCTATTTTTTACAGACTATCGGGGGTCGATAGGGGGGTCGAAGATCCCATCGACCCCTGGTCTTTAAAATGTCCGACCCCCCATGTAAAACTGGGGGTCTGACTTTTATACTGGGGGGGTTCGGCCCTATTGCTGGGAATGCGACCCTCCCCTTATTTTGAGTATTTTTGGGTCAGTTTAATACCTGGGATCGTGATCTCCTTCACGCACATGATCCATTTGGTTCGACCATGATGGGTAGACCTGGTTCAAGGTGGTAAGACAGGGTTAGTTTGATACGGGTCTTACACTGTTCGTCTATCTGAGGATGGAATGCAGTACTAAACTTCAATGTTGTACCCATAGCCTTCTGTAATCCTTTCCAAAACTTTGAGATAAAGCGTGGGTCTTTGTCGAACACAATGCTTTCAGGTACACCATGTAGTCGGACAATATTATCTACATAAAGCTTAACTAACCTCTCTAGGGTATACTGAAGTCTTATAGATATGAAACGAGCTATCTTGCTTAAACGATCCACAATCATCCAGACCATGTCAACTACTCGAGGAGTCAATAACCCGGTGACGAAGTCCATAGTGATGCAGTCCCATATCCATGCTGGTCTAGCAGTGGCTGCAACAATCATGCAGGTCTTTTCCTTTCAGCCTTTACTTGCTGACAATTCAGGCATTGAGACACAAATTTAGCAACATCCGCTTTCATTCCTCTCTACAAATATAGTTCCTTTAGATCATGATACATCTTCATACTTTTAAGGTGTACCGAATAAGCAGTGGTGTGAGCTTCCTTCATTAGTCTGTGTCTAATATCTAACTCTTCATTTTAGGAACACAAATCCTTCCTTTGTATCTTAGTACCTTTTCAATGTCCAAGGTGAACTCAGGAGTAGTCCTACATTTTTTGAGGTCTTTTTGCACCGTTCTCAGATAAGGGTCTGATTTAATAGCGGCTTTCACTTCGTCTAATAGATCAGGTACAATCTTCAATGTAGCAAACATGTTTGAGAATACATGAATAAACTCTTGGTCAGTTGATTCATTTAGAATATCAATCACAAACTGCTCTTTACCGTAATTAAATACTCTCCTTCTGACACACGCCACATCATTTGCACTAACTTATTCTTGGGATTCTGTCATTGCTTTCCTGCTTAGTGCATCAGTAACTACATTAGCTTTTTCTAGATGATACTGGATATCACAATCATATTCCTTCAATAATTCCAGCCATCTTCTTTGTCTCATGTTCAACTCATTCTAATTAAAAAGATAAGTGAGACTCTTATGATCTGATTTAATCTGAAATTTCTCTCCATACAAATAATGTCCCCATATCTTAATAGCATGTACTACTGCTGCTAATTCCAAGTCATGAGTGGGATAGTTTTTCTCATGTGTCTTCAGTTGTCTTGAGGCATATGCAATTACTTGCTCTCCTTGCATAAGCACACATCCTAAACCTAACCCAGACGCATCAGTGTACAAGCTCAACGGTTGTCCTGGATCTGAATAGTCAAGATGGGAGCTGATATCAATCTAGCCTTTAATGTTTGAAAACACTCTTCACATTTATCAGTCCAAACAAACTTTTCTCCTTTCTTTGTCAGACTGGTGAGAGGTACGACGATTCTAGAGTAATCTTCCATGAATCATCGATAGTAGCCAGCTAAACCTAGGAAATTTCTGATTTTTGCAACATTCATAGGTGCTTCTCATTTTACAATGGCTTCAATCTTGCTAGGATCCACTTTAATTCCTTCAGCAGATACAACATGGCCTAAGAAAGCAACTTCATTTAGCTAGAACTCGCACTTTGTAAATTTTGCGTAAGGCTTCTCTTTTCTTAGTAGCTGCAGAGCGGCTCTTAGATTTGTGACATGAGTTTCTTTGTCCTTGGAGTAGACTAGTATGTTGTCAATAAATACAATGACTGACATATCCAACATATCATTGAATACCCGATTCATGAGTTCCATAAAAGTTACGGGTGCACTAGTTAATCCAAAAGACATGACTAAAAATTCATAATGTCCATATCTGGTTCTGAATGATGTCTTCGAAATATCACCTTGCTTAATCTTTAACTGATGGTATCCTAATCGAAGATCAATTTTGGAGAAAACTTTGCCACCTTGCAACTGATCGAACAAGTCATCGATCCGAGGCAACGGGTACCGATTCTTTTCTGCACATAATAGGTTTGCGGAGTGCCAAGCTAACCAATCCATTCCCAAGATAATGTCAAAGTCTGCCATCTTGAGTTGAATTAAGTTGCATCCAAAATCTTCTTGTCGATAAGAACTGGACATGGTCCATAACCTCTGTCTAGTTCCACTTCTAATCCAATACGTGATCGTACAAGCAGTTTGTAGTCTAAAGGTCTGAGGGGTAGATTTAACTTCTTTCCAAACGACACAGATATAAAAAAATGAGTAGCTCCAGAATCAAAGAGTACTCTGGAGGGTAAGCCATTAATAGATACGATACTTGTGATTTGATTTAATTTAGTCTACATGCTTACACAAGGTAGTACAAAATGTACAATTCAGGTCATACCTGTGACCACATCAGGCAATGCGGTAGCATCCTCAGATGTAACTGCATAAACCTTTCCTTGTTATAGCTGCTTCCTTGGATTTGGACACTCTCTTGAATAATGTCCTACTTGATCACAATTGAAGCATTTGACTCCAGCATTACTTTGCTTTTATTGAGGTTGGGCTATCGGAGTAGTCTTGGCTGCAACATTGATGCCTTCAGTATGGAAGGGTTTAAATGTCTTTGAGTTCCCTCCATTGTATGAGTTTCCATTGGGCCTTTTAATACCTCTGTTCTGATCAAAATAAATTTCCCTCTGGCTCGAATCCAATACTCGAGCAATCCGTACAGCTTCATTATAAATCTTCTTTTCCAGTCCCAATACAGGCTCACAGATGCTTCCCCTAAGTCCCATGACGAACCTTTGGGTTTTGGTATTTTCCTCCTGCCTGCTAGAGGGAGCAAAGAAAAACAGTTCTTCATAACACTGTTGATATGCATCTACAGTCATCTGTCCCTGATACAGAGTTAGAAACTCCTTTTCCATTTGATCTTTCATACATAGGGTCTTTACCAATTTAAAGTTTTTTCTTCTAATTAATATTTTTCTGACCATAAAAATTTGATTTTTATTGGGGGCTTTTGCTATTGGCCACCCAATGGATGATAGTCCTCAAGAAAATTTGAGTTTCATCAATTGGTTTGGTAAAATTTTTGAAATTTCCATTTTTGACTTAAAATTTGGGGGTTTTGCCCAATTGTTAAAATTTTTCAAATTCGACCTACCTAGTTAAAAATTTCTGATTGGATATGCATTGCAGGATGGTTTGGGACCTATGTAAGTCCTTCTGCCCAATGTTTGGGTGAAAAGTGAGGCTTTTTCCATTTTACGTCGTTATGCTGTCAAACTTTCAAATTTAATTAACTTGTTTTCTTATTTTCTTTTCTTACAGCTATCATGGTTCACACCAAAGTTCTTCAAGTTCATGACCCACTTCGCTTCCGGTCTGTGGAAGCAGAAGTGCGATATCCTTGGTTTGACCGAAAGAAAGTTGAATGGGGTCGGTGTGTGAACTTAGCCCACTTAGCCCTGTTTGATGTGGAGAGGGCATTTGGCGATATGGGTTGGCTTCCAGTGATCCTATACGAGGCTTCCACTCTTCCAGACTTGGTTAAGCAGTTCTACTATCACCTTCAGGTGGAGGGTGACCTAGAGGATGTAGAGAGGGGTAGAGAGCTTCGGATCACCAGCTGGGTGAAAGGGGTTCCAATTTTTTTAACTACCAGGAGTTGGCTTATCTCCAAGGTATCTGCAATGATGGACAGTCGGTTTACTGTGCAACAAGAGAGTCATAGTTTTTGTCTACACAGATGCGTGCAAAAATGAATAGCCAGATTCTTTGGGATGACCACTGGGAGATAAAAGCAGTCAACCTACATCAAGAGCCATGTGTCTACTGCAAGATTATCCAACATAATCTGATTCCCTAGGGCGGACATTATGAGATGATCTCATAGCTGACTCAGTACCTGTTGTACTGTATCAACACTAGGCAGTCTGTCTGTAAGACCCGTATCGAACTAACCGGTCTTACCACCTTATACCAGGTCTACCTATCATGGTCGAGCTAAGTGGACCAAGTGCATGAAGAAATCACAAGACCAGGTATGAGTCTAATCCAAAAATAGTAAATGTGAGGATAGGGTCACATGCCTAAACAGGTAGGGTCGACCCCACCTCAACATAAGTCCAACCCATGACTTTTTAGTCGTAGGGTCGGATGATTAAGAAGGTGTAGGGTCGACAGATCTTGCGACCCTACGTCCGACCCTACGATGACAGACAGAAACCAAAAATTAGGAAACTTTCCTAATTCCAAGGGGACCTTTCCGAAACTCATTGGGACTTATTATGAAGGGTTTTCTTCTAAAAATAGGATGTCCCATAGCCTCTTTCACTCCTTTAGAACCCTAATTGAGAGTGAGAGAAAGAGAAAGAGAAGGAAGAAAAGAAGAAAAGTAACTTGAAGAAAAGACTAAGGAAGAGGAGGAAGTTCAGAGAAATCTCTGAATAAAGGTATGAACCAAATTCCTTTCTTGAATAAGAGATCCTAGAATAGTTATGAAGAACATTGGATTAGGAGAAACCCAAATCATCCATCCACGGACAAGTTCCAAGAAATTCCATGGAGGAAATTGTTGAGGACAATGAATAGTGTATAACTTGGAGTTTTGAGCCATTGAACAATCATAGAATAGACCATGAAAGTAAGCCAAAGGATCCAAACATGAAAGAATGGACTTTAGAATGAAAGGTCGACTAAGAATACGTGTGGTCGCACGTAGGGTCGAATGATATCCAACCCTACGAGACCACAGGATTGACCACATGCCCTCGGGAAGCCCCAGGGAGGGTGTGGGCGCACATAGGGTTGAATGGTATCCGACCCCACATCCGACCCTACACCCTAGGGTCGCAGAAACTGCTACCCTAGGTGCTACACTACCTGCGACCCTACGATTTCAGTTAGTCTAAATCTATTGGAATTAATTCTAATTAAAATATATTGACTTGTTAGGTCTTCCTAGTGATTTAAAAGTGATTCATAAAGCTTGAACGAGGATCTACGCTCAATCAAAGGTGAATGAACAAGACCTAAATTAATTGGCTAATAATAAACTGTTTTTGTTTATTGAGTCCAATACCATGAATGATTCTATTCTTGTATGATTGTAATGTGCATATCACATGTCATTCAATATTCCTATTATTATTGTTCATGCATAATTAATTTTGTTTATTATAACTTGATGATGATGATGATGATGCTAGGAATAGGCATGTCAATGTATGTGTGTGGTTAGTGTACTTGATGCGAGTGGAGCATCAGGGGGAGGACGTGACACTGTGGTTCATCTTGGTTACCAGACTCTAGCTCTATCTCTACTCAAGTCTTGTCCACTAACATCATCGTATCACCATTACCTTAGCAGAACTATTACGTCGTAGGGCATCAGTGTCACACCCCAATTCTGATCCAACCAGAATGGTGTGAGTGAACCGCCATTAAACCAACGGTTCACACTAGGATCTCGAATAGGCCGTGTCCACTCATACAAACCATTACACATAACCACCATCAGAATATAAATAATAATACAGCGGAAGTCTTTAAATAAATGAACTTAGAATCTATTGATAAATTTAAATAAAATATCCAATTATTCAATTTCAAACATATAATATAATATTCTTACAATCATTTAGTCCAACAGAAAATAACTAAAAATAAATAAATAAAACCAATCAAAGGTACACGCAGAAAGGGCACTTGCATGAAGCGTCATGCTCGTCCTCTCCTGCCTGTACGTCCAACGCAGCAACACCACCATACGCCGGAGCGTTCATATAGTCGTCCACTGTGTAACCTGCATCAACATCTTAAAACAATGTATATACAAAGGGTGAGCTCACAACTTAGCTCAATAAGACAATCAGACAGTTTCACAATATTATGCATGAGTAACAATCATTTTATGCTGTGGTCTAGTTTAAGTTTGCAATGTGCTATAGAAAGGTTTGGTGGCCCCCGTACCTCTATACATGAGTGTGTGGCACAACATGGATCACACCCCCACCTGCCCACATGCACCCATCATGGAATAGAGATAGAGCTAAGATATCCCCGTACCTCCCCTGATGCTCTACCCATACCAGTACCTAAGCCCCTACTGGCCAGGGCTCGCAAACTGGGCTCGCAACTAACCAACCCTATATGTCATCAATGTATGCTCTATCCCAGCACAGCGGTCTACGACATAGAGATAGAGCTAAGGCATTCCCACACCACCCCTGATGCCCTATCCGCAACTAATCCACCAGGATAGAAACATAACGCAGGTAGACCCTATCACAACATAACTCCCTATGGCATAGAGATAGAGCTAAAGCATCATGGACAAGCCAGCGTCAACCTCGGAGACCACAGTGCCACATAACCATGGCCAGGCCAGCATCAACATCGGAGACCACCGTACCACGACCTTCCCCTGATGTCCCACCCGTACCAAGCATGTTAAGATATAATTCTACAAAAAGTGCTAGTGTGAGGAGCGATCCCAGGCCCATGCCCCACTCCACACACTAACGAAAACAATCACATGCCTAACAATCACATCCTATCATGCATGAACAATAATAATAACTGAAAGTTAAGGATGGCATGTGAATATGAACAAACAACACATCATATATATTCAGGTTATTAACAATGATTTACTTTCCATTGTTTATTAGGTTTGGGTCAGATTCCCTTACTTGACGCTCGTTTGTTAGCTTGCTCCACGTCGCAAGACCCAAACGTGCTTTCACAAAGTCCCACAATATCATTAGGGTTTCATTAGAATAGTTATCTTAGGGTTTCATGTTGGTCGAAAACCAAAAAAGTCCAAAACCAGCCTTTCAGAGCTGACTGGTCGCAACATAACATACCAGTTGCAGCTGTGTGAGCAAACTAGCAACCGGTATGGTCAATCGGTATGTCTCCGGAAGACCATACACTTGGTTTTTCGACTGTCGTCGATCGATCTCTATGGATTTCCAGGGTTTTTCCTTTCCATGCTAAGTCTAAGCTTTAAGTTAGAGTTATCCCCAACTCATTCGAGTCTAGTTTCGATGAATATCATCTCGGAACTCGAATCTAGGGTTTGACGGCAACTTAGGGTTTATTGGCCAATTTAGGGTTTTAGATAAATACCTACTTGCATGGTATTGATCCACCCATACAACTATCCTAGAGTCATAGGGTAAGAAGAATGATTAAAACACTTACCGTCGACTGGCGTAAAGTGAGCGTCGTCGAACGGCAATGGCGGAACCTCCTTCTTCTTCCTAGCTCCTTCTCCTTTCCAACCTCCATCTCTTTTCTAGAGTTTGTAAGAGACAATGGAAAGGATTTGAGGAGGTTGAAGGGTGTATTTATAGGCTAGAATTAGGGTTTTGTAACCCTATTAGGATTAGGAAGGTCTTAGTATTAGGGTTTAGGAAAGTGGGACCTGTAGAAATCAATTTTTGGATCTCCGTAGTCAGCTGCGCAGAGCTAACCGGTCAACCGGTACCAAGACCGGTACCATCGACCGGTTAACATAAAATCATGTTGATTTGATCATCTTGGTCCAATTTCGTACCTGTTTGTTATCTGCTCATCCCGTCTGGCCCGGTGATGATCGAAAGACCTGTTACGACACAAAACCAAGGTTTAGATCGGGTTTACAGAGTGCGGGTCTTACAACTCCCCCACCCTTAAAAGAAATTTCGTCCTGAAATTTGCATGTAGGTCTCACAACTCCCCCACCCTTAAAAGAAATTTTGGCCTCAAAATTCGAACGTACCTTGATCGTCGAAAAGATTAGGATACTCCTTCCTCATTGCGCTCTCCTCTTCCCAAGTAATTTCTTCGACATATTGGCTTTTGCAATGCACCTTCACATAATGGGTATCCTTGGTTTGATGTTGCTGTACCTTTCGGCTTGAGAGCATCATAGGCACCACTTCAAATGTTATGTCTTCAGTCAAGTTTGGGGGGTCTGCTGTCAAGATGTGTGATGGATCTCTGACATACTTTTTCAATAATGATACATGAAACACATCATGGACACTTGACATAGATGGTGGTAGAGCAAATTGATATGCTACGTTACCACGTCTAGCCAATATCTCGTATGGTCCCACATACCTGGGGCATAGCTTCCCCTTCTTACCAAACCTTTTCAGACCTCGCACCGGTGATATCTTCCAGAATACTTTGTCACCCACTGCAAACTCCAGATCTCGACGTCGATTATCCGCATAGTGCTTCTGTCAAACTTGAGCTGTCTTTACTCTCTCTTTGATCTGATCAATCACTCGACAAGTATCTTCAACAAACTCCGGTCCTACAATTCTTCTTTCTCCCACCTCGTTCCATAATAGAGGTGTACGACACTTCTTCCCATAGAGTGCTTCATATGGGGCCATCTGAATCGTAGCCTGATAGCTGTTGTTATAAGCGAACTCGATGAGTGATAGTTTCTCATCCCAAGCTCCCTTGAAGTCTAATGCACAGGCTAGGAGCATATCTTTCAAAATTTGAATAGTTCGTTCTGATTGCCCGTCCGTCTGAGGGTGAAAAGCTGTACTGAACTTCAACTTTGTTCCCATAGCTTTCTGTAATCCTTCCCAGAACTTTGATGTAAAACGGGGATCTCTGTCAGATACTATACTCTCTGGGACGCCATGAAGTCTGACTATATTATCAACATATAACTTGGCCAGTTTCTCCATGGTATACTGAGGTCTGACCGCAATAAAATGAGCTGTCTTGGTGAGTCGATCTACTATTACCCAAACTGCATCCACTGACCTTGGTGTCAAAGGTAGGCCAGTGATGAAATCCATAGTAATGCAATCCCACTTCCATGCAGGTTCCGGTAATGGCTGTAATAAACCTGCGGGTCTCTGCCTTTCTACTTTAACTTGTTGACAATTCAGACATTGGAACACGAAACGAGCTATATCTGCTTTTATACCCCTCCACCAATAAAGTCTTCTTAAATCATGGTACATTTTGGTACTTCCTGGATGTACCGAATATGGAGTGTAATGAGCTTCAGTCATAACTCGATCTCTGATATTGCAGTCTTCACTCTCAGGTATACATAACCGTCCATGATACCGGAGTACCTTGTCTGAATCCAAGGTAATATCAGGATTGCTCGTACCCTTCTCTAGGTCTTCTTGTACTGTCTTGAGATGTGGATCCTGTAGGATTGCTATTTTTGACTTCATCAACTAGATCCGATGAGATCTTCAAAGCGACGAACATCATGGTGAACTTATGAATTAAGCCTTGCTCAACTAGATCCTCTGCAGTCTCTATAATATGTTCTTCATCAATTTCCATTGAACTTGAGGCTGCAGCACACAATGCAGCATTTGTACTTGGCCTGGCCTGAGGTTTCGATGCCAACTTTCTGCTTAAGGCGTCAGCCACAACATTTGCTTTGCCCGGATGGTACTGGATGTCACAATTATAATCTTTCAACAATTTCAGCCATCTCCTCTGTCTCATATTCAGATCCTTTTGAGTGAAAAGATAAGTTAATCTCTTGTGATCTGACTTAATCTGAAAATTCTCACCGTACAAGTAGTGTCTCTAAGTCTAGATTGCATGTATAACCGCTGCTAACTCCAAATCATGCGTAGGATAGTTCTTCTCATGCTCCTTTAACTGTCTTGATGAGTAAGCAATCACCTGTTCTCCTTGCATCAATACACACCCAATTCCTAACCCTGAAGCATCCGTATATAAAGTAAACGGTACGCTTGGTTCTGGGATGGTCAAGATAGGTGCAGAGACTAGTCTTGACTTCAAAGTCTGAAAACACTTCTCGTAATCATCTGTCCATATGAATTTCTCCCCCTTTTTGGTCAATCTGGTGAGTGGAACAGCGATCCTGGAGTAGTCTTCCATGAACCTTCTATAATAACTAGCCAACCCAAGGAAACTACGAATCTCCGCAACATATTTTGGTGCTTCCCATCCTACTATAGCAGCTATCTTACTTGGATCAACCTTGATACCTTCTTCAGATACTACATGGCCCAAGAAAGCCACTTTCTTCAGCCAAAACTCGCACTTCTTGAACTTGGCATAAAGTTTCTCTTGTCTCAACCGTTGTAGGGCTACCCTCAAATATGTTGTATGAGTCTCCATGTCCTTTGAGTAGACTAATATGTCATCGATGAATACGATGACCGAAGTGTCCAACATATCATGAAACACTCGGTTCATCAGTTCCATGAATTACGCTGGGGCGTTGGTCAAACCGAACGACATAACTAGAAACTCATAATGCCCATACTGTGTTCTAAAAGCAGTCTTTGGAATATCTCTAGCCTTGATCATCAGTTGGTGATACCCCGATCGGAGATCGATCTTCAAGAAAACCTTTGCACCCTATAACTGGTCGAACAAATCATCGATCCTAGGCAAAGGATACCAGTTCTTGATAGTCAATTTGTTCAGTTCACGGTAGTCAATGCATAGCCTTACACTTCCATCTTTCTTCTTGAAAAATAATACAGGTGCTCCCCAAGGCGATATGCTAGGTCGTATGAAACCATTATCTAATAATTCTTGTAACTGGGTCTTCAACTCCTTTAACTCGATAGGGGCCATCCTGTATGGTGCTTTAGACACCGGCGCCGAACCTGGCATAAGGTCTATTACAAACTCTGTAGCCCTGTCCGATGGTAGACCTGGAAGCTCCTCTGGAAATACATCTGGGAACTCTCGAACCACATCTATATCTTCCATCTTGTGTGACTCCGTCGTGATGTCGACTACAGATACTAGATACCCCACTCCCCCTTTCTCTAAGCATTGCTTAGCTTTTAGGGCGGAGAGGATCAGCTTCCACTTTTTAGGTAGCTTGATCCCAGTGAAGCTATACTCCTTTCCCTTTTTGTCTGTAAGCACAAGCTTCCTTTCACCACATAATAGGATAGCTGAATGATGGCCTAGCCAATCCATTCCCAAGATGACATCAAAGTCTGCCATCTCGAGTAGTACCAGACTTGCTTCTAAGTCTTAACCCTCAATACATACAGTACATGGTCCATTATATTCAGTCAAAGCCACTTCGACTCCTAGTGGAGAGTGAACTATCAAGCTTCGGTTCAAGTGCTTAATTGGTAACTCCATTCGTTTCCCAAAGGAAATAGAAACAAATGAGTGCGTGGCCCCAGAGTCAAATAGTACTCTGGCAGGTATACCCGCTACATTTACAATTCCTAAAATTTTATTATCCCTTAGTTCTACATGCGCATATACACAATGAAATAGTAAGCTAAATAGTAAGGTATAGAGTCATACCAGTGACCACATCGGGTGATGCGGCTGCCTCTTCGGTAGTGACCGCATATACTTTTCCTTGCTAGGGAGGTTGCTTCCTAGGTAGAGTGCAGGTCTTTGCAATATGACCCACTTGCTGACAGTTAAAACATTTGATATTCGGGTTGTATCCGGCGTTCTGTGGCACAGGTGTTGCCGTGTTGTTCCTAGTAGGTACTGTAGCGGTCTGCGCCCTGTATGGGTGGAAGGGTCTATTGTTACCGCCACCAGAATTCTCAATAGCGGTCTCTTCACTCCCCTATTTTGTGCGAAGAAGCTGTCCCGCTGACTGGACTCTATCACCCTCGCAACCTACACAGCCTCATTATATATTTTCTTGTCGAGCCCCAATATATGCTCTCCGATGCCTCCACGCAGTCCCACGGTGAACCTGCGTGTCTTGGTCTCTTCTTCTTGCATACATGCTGGTGCGAAGAAAATAACTCCTCATACCTCTGCTGGTAAGCATCCACAGTCGACTGAGACTGTTGTAGATTGAGGAACTCCCTCTCCATCTGATCCCTGAAACTCTTCGGGAAGTATTTATCGAAGAAGGCAACTTTGAATGCTTCCCAATCCACCTATGTATGCTTCGTCTCCAGATATGCCCGTGTAGAATTCCACCAAGCATTTGCATCTTCTTTCATCATGTGAGTGGCAAAGAGGACCTTTTCATCCTCGGTACAAGTCATCAGTCAAAAATTATTCTCCATCTCTGCAACCCACTGTGCTGGCCACAATGGTTTTCCCGTCTTACCTGTGAATGATGAAAGCTTCATCTTTAGGAATCTATCCACCGCCCTGCTCAGATCATGCTGTCCATTTGTATTCATTCCGTACCATGGTGGTGGATATGGATATGCTCCCTGATAAGCAGAAGATGATGGAAACTGGTGCGGTGGTGGTACATTTTGGGGTTGGCCCATCGGCCCTGGACTACCATGCGTTGGCTGTGTAGTATTATTCCCTCCAGACTCGGGCGTACCTCCAGTGGGAACAGAACCTGGTGGCCTGAACATCTTCAATATCTCGCTCAGGAATTCTTTCTACTGAGCTTGCATTTGATAGACCAGGTTCGTAACAATGGTCTCAGAATTCCTATGAGGTGGGCCAGGCAAATTTATCAGTACCCTTGGGACCTATTCTTCCTCAACTTCCGGGCTTGGCTCTTTAACATGGCCTGGTTCAACCTGTTCTTCTTCCTCGAGGCGCATCCTAGCCTGGTGACGTTTTCGACCACTACGACCGTTTCCGCCCACCATCTTAGACTATTCTGTTTGGATCTGAGAGGAAGACATAACACATGAAAATGAAGCAATAGTGGTGTTAGTCTTGAACAATATAAGGTGAAACAGTCGCAAAAAGGAATATTTAAATTTACAAAATTTTTAAATTGTTTTTGAGATTTTTCTGGCTATTCTGGTGCTAACCGGTCGCAACATACCGGTCGCTCTGATACCAAGTTGTCACACCCCAATTCTGATCCAACCAGAAGGGTGTGAGTGAACCGCCATTGAACCAACGGTTTACACCAGAATCTCGAATAGGCTGTGTCGACTCATACAAACCATTACACAAAACCACCATCAGAATATAAATAATAATACAGCGGAAGTCTTTAAATAAATGAACTTAGAATCTAGTGATAAATTTAAATAAAATATCCAATTATTCAATTTCAAATATATAATAAAATATTCTTACATCCATTTAGTCCAACTGAAAATAAATAAATAAAACCAATCAAAGGTACACGCAGAAAGGGCACTCGCATGAAGCGTCATGCTCGTCCTCTCCTGTCTGTACGTCCAACGCAGCAACACCACCATATGCCGGAGCATTCATATAGTCGTCCACTGTGTAACCTGCATCAACATCTAAAAACAATGTATATACAAAGGGTGCGCTCACAACTTAGCTCAGTAAGACAATCAGACAGTTTCACAATATTATGCATGAGTAACAATCATTTTATGCTGTGGTCTGGTTTAAGTTTGCAATGTGCTATAGAAAGGTTTGGTGGCCCCCGCACCTTTATACACGAGTGTGTGGCACAGCATGGATCACACCCCCACCTGCCCACATGCACCCATCATGGAATAGAGATAGAGCTAAGATATCCCCGTACTTCCCCTGATGCTCTACTCATACCAGTATCTAAGCCCCTACTGGCCAGGGCTCACAAACTGGGCTCGTAACTAACCAACCCTATATGTCATCAATGTATGCTCTATCCCAGCACAGCTGTCTACGGCATAGAGATAGAGCTAAGGCATTCCCACACCTCCCCTGATGCCCTATCCACAACTAACCCACCAGGATAGAAACATAACGCAGGTAGACACTATCACAATATAACTCCCTATGGCATAGAGATAGAGCTAAAGCGTCGTGGACAAGCCAGCGTCGACCTCGGAGACCACAGTGCCACATAACCATGGCCAGGCCAGCATCAACATCGGAGACCACCATACCACGACCTTCCCCTGATGCCCCACCCGTACCAAGCATGTTAAGATAGAATTCTATAAAAAGTGCTTGTGTGAGGAGCGATCCCAGGCCCATGCCCCACTCCACACACTAACAAAAACAATCACATGCCTAACAATCACATCCTATCATGCATGAACAATAATAATAACTGAAAGTTAAGGATGGCATGTGAATATGCACAAACAACACATCATATATATTTAGGTTATTAACAACGATTTACTGTCCATTATTTATTAGGTTTGGGTCAGATTCCCTTACCTGATGCTCGTTTGTTAGCTTGCTCCACGTCGCAAGACCCAAACGTTCTTTCACAAAGTCCTACAATATCATTAGGGTTTCATTAGAATAGTTTTCTTAGGGTTTCATGTTGGTCAGAAACCAACAAAGTCCAAAACCAGCCTTTCAGAGCTGACCGGTCGTAACATACCGGTTGCAGCTCTGTGAGCAAACTAGCAACCGGTATGGTCGACCGGTATGCCTCCGGAAGACCATACACTTGGTTTTTCGACTGTCGTCGATCGATCTCTATGGATTTCCAGGGTTTCTCCTATCCATTCTAAGTCTAAGCTTTAAGTTAGAGTTATCCCCAACTCATTCGAGTCCAGTTTTGATAAATATCATCTCGGAACTCGAATCTAGGGTTTGACGGCAACTTAGGGTTTATTGGCCAATTTAGGGTTTTAGATAAATACCTACTTGCATGGTATTGATCCACCCATACAACTATCCTAGAGTCATAGGGTAAGAAGAATGATTAAAACACTTACCGTCGACTGGCGTAAAGTGAGCGTCGTCGAACGGCAATGGCGGAACCTCCTTCTTCTTCCTAGCTCCTTCTCCTTTCCAACCTCCATCTCTTTTCTAGAGTTTGTAAGAGACAATGGAAAGGATTTGAGGAGGTTGAAGGGTGTATTTATAGGCTAGAATTAGGGTTTTGTAACCCTATTAGGATTAGGAAGGTCTTAGTATTAGGGTTTAGGAAAGTGGGACCTGTAGAAATCAATTTCTAGATCTCCGTAGTCAGCTGCGTAGAGCTGACCGGTCGACCGGTACCAAGACCGGTACCATTGACCGGTCAACATAAAATCATGTTGATTTGATCGTCTTTGGTCCGATTTCGTACCTGTTTGTCATCCGCTCATCCCGTCTGGCCCGGTGATGATCGAAAGACCTGCTACGACACAAAACCAAGGTTTAGACCGGGTTTACGGAGTATGGGTCTTACAATCAGGGGTGGTGGTCTCGGACCGTGTAGTCTCTGACTCTGCATAGGGGCCTTAGCTCTATCTCTATGAACGTATTGAGGGATGCTGGGGTGAGGCCTTGGATACACTGTTTGACATTAGGATTGGTTAGTTGCGAGCCCAGTTTCCAAGCCCTCGCCAACAAGGGCTTACGTGTTGGTATGGGTAGAGCATCAGGGGAAGTGTGAGGCAGTGTGGTCCTAAGCACTTTAGCTCTATCTCTATTCAATGGTGGATGCATGTGGGGATGACAATGGTGTTTGATCCATTGGACGGTTTCACACATTCGTGTATAGAGGTGCGGCGGTCACCTATCCTTTCTATAGCACACTGCAAACTTATGAACCAGACCAAAGATATGAATTGAATGCATGCATATGTTTGTTGCATTGTTTTGTTAGCTCACTGAGCCGTGATGTGTGCTCACCCTTTTCAAATTCAAATATTTTAGTTGATGATGCAGGTATGACAGTGGAAGATTATATGAATGCTCCAGCATACGTGCATGTGGCGGCAATGGAAGCAGAAGTGATGATGGAGTCGCATGATTCATCATGTGAGTGCAACTCCTATGTTTTTTATTAGATTTTTATCTAGATTATTAAGGAAATGTAATTGATTATTTTATTTACTTATGTCTTAGTCAATGAAAGATAATTTGATATTTTATTTATGTTATCATTCTTAGATTTTCAGTTCATTTAATATATAAGACTTCCGCTATTGTTTATTTACTCTGATTATGATTGTGGATGTGTATGGTTTAAACAAATGGACACAGCCTATTCGAGATCCTGGTTGAACCGTTGGTTTATTAGCGGTTCATCACACCATTCTGAATAGTATGGAATTGGGGTGTGACAACTTGGTATCAGAGCTCTCAGGCCCTGTCTATTAAACCAGTATACTTCCACAAAAGTTCATGAACTGAGTTAGGATAAAATTTAAAAGTTGTAATAATAACAAACCATAAGCACCTGTGTTGTTTGAGACAAAATTAAGAAAGAGAATAATGCATATATAAAAGGAGAAACAAGTTTCATATACATTCGAGTAAAAATCAACGTATATATATATATATACATATATGCTAATCAGAGTATGGTCCACAATCCAGACAGTTACTCTGTAGTACAAGGAAAAATGAAAGAAAAGGTACATCATGGAGCTGGAGGTGCTGGAGGAAGAGGTGCCTCGCGATCTCTGTCGTAGTCCTCAGCATACACTTTAGTCAACCAAGCTACTTGAGTCTGGGACATCTGGAGACTAGCTGTCAACTCGGCCATTTGCTGATCGGACGCACGTTGAGCATCTAGGAGCTCGCCTACTCTCCCATCAGTCACACGCTGAGCATCTAGAAGCTCACCTACTCTCCCATCAGTCGCACGCTGAGCATCTAGAAGCTCTCCTACTCTCAGATCAGTCACGCGCTGAGCCTCTTTAATCTCACGCAATAGCCCCATCATATCATCAGAAGGTGGGCGTGAAGGACCAGCCATGTGTGAATGAGTCCGAGATGGACCAGATCCAATAGAATGTAGAGGTGAGGGAGGAGGTATGGTGTCTACATCCTTGTACATACGATCCTCATCCTCAGCATCACCCCCATGGACCCCTGCTCCTGCTGCTGCTGCTTCCGCCGCGGCATCTGCTACCTCTACTCGAGTACGAGGACGCACCAGAGTGTTCCTCTCATCATCAATAACCTGAGCATCCCGTATACCCATCTTACAGATGGCCTCCCAGTCAAGATCCGATGAGAAGGTCTTCTCCTGAATCCTCTCATCTACTAAATCAACGTGTAGGCTGGTGAGCAGTGTAGTGATCAGACGTCCGTAGGGTAAGTTGCCCAACTGACCAGGCAGCGTAGCATAGATCATCGTCCGGATAAGGATATAAGGAAGGCATAAAGGTTGCCTGGTGCAAATACAGTAGAGGACAAACTGAGTCAACTGGGAGATCTCTCATAATGTCCACTCAGGGGTATCAGGTTGTGCTGGATAATTTTGTAGTACACTAGAGGCTCTGGACGTAGGTTGATCGCCTTCATCTCCCTGCGATCATCTCTGATGAACTGACTATCAATCTCAGCACGCATCTCCAAGGATAGGAATTGGGGCTCCTTGGGAGCACAGTACACCAAGGGCCATCATTTGATATGCCCAAAAGATCAGCCAACTACTGGTAGTTAAATGAAACCTCTACCCCCTTGACGTAGCTAGTGATCCTGAGCTCCCTACCCCTCTCTGTGTCATTGTGATCCCCCACTACCTGGAGATTGCAATAGAACTGTCTCACCAAATCAGGAGGAGAACAAGCCTCATAGGTGATCACAGGAAGCCAGCCCATGTCACCAAATGCCCCCTCCACGTTGAACAAGGCTAGACTAGCCAAGTTCACACAACGACCCCCTCTACTTTCTTATGCTCATAGCGAGCATACTGAGCTTCGGCCTCGTTGGAGCAGAAATGAACTGGGTCATGAGCCCAAGGCACCTTGGTACGAGCTATACTATCTGTCAAGACACAGAAGAACAAACAAGATATTAGTAATGGTAAAAAAACTCAAAATTTCAGCAATATAACGACATGATTTGGCCAAAAGCCTCACTTTTCACCCAAGCAACTGGGCAGGGGGACTTACATAGGTTCCAAACCATCCTGCAAGGCTCATACAATGGGAAATTTAATCTAGAAAGATCGAATTTGATGAAATTTCAATAAATTCAAAAAATCTCAAAAATTAGGTCAAAAAGGGAAAATTTCAAGTTTCTCGATAACCAACTGATGAAACTCAAATATTTTTGAGGGCTTTCATCCATTGGGTGGCCAATAATGAAAGCCCCCAATAAAAATTAAATTTTTACGGTTGGAAAAAGTTTAATTTGAAGAAAACGATCTAATGGGCGAAAAACCTTGTTTGGAAAGTTTAAAAATGTGAGACAGTAGAGAGCATTCCTAAAGAGAAGGAGTGGAAGTCGCGAACGGAAGGAATGATCACCAAACACTAGGGGTCGATACTGTAGCAACTCAGGGAAACGAGTTGAGTTGGAAGAAAAGAGAAGGAATGGGAAACGAATCCAAAATCAGGCTTAAAAACCTAATTTTGGATCGTAGGGTCATAGAATTCGACCAAAATTTGCGACCCTAAGTCAGACCCTACCATCGACCCAAGGCTCTCGGTGATCTAACAGAGAACCATGGGTCAGACCTAGGGTTGGACAATTACCGACCCTACCATCGACCCTAGGCTCTCGGTGATCTGACAAAGAACCATGGATCGGACCTAGGGTCGGACATATGCCGACCCTACCATCGACCCTAGGCTCTCGATAAGTTGATAGGGTTTATTAGGGTCGCATGCCCTAGGGTCGCATAAGGACCGACCCTACCATCGACCTTACTATGGAAAATACAGTATTTTGTCAGAATGATTTGAAAAATTGGAAATTTATATTGATTAGTTGGATTTTTGACTTGAGAACAACTTATATTGATTACTTCACATGTGCTATGATTGTTTTCAGACACTACCACCACCAAAACAGGAAATGGTTGGGTGAAGGGTGACCAGACGAGGCCATAACCCAATTCCACCACCACCACCTGTGGAGGAAGACAGCCATGTAAATCATAAAGCATAAGAGAATCTGAATATGGCACCGCCAGTGGCTAGTGGCCAGGAAAATCCTACAAACTTGCCAGCGCCACCTACAGATTTGGCCACAGCCGTAATGAACCTGGCACAACAGCTACAGCAAATACAGTAGGTGCAAGTCAATATGCAAGCTGCTATAGGAATGGCTTTTCCAGCTACCCATACGACACCTATGCCAGTAGGGCAGGATAGCACAGTACCAGGGGGAAGCAACACGATATCCCACGCACCTCAAACACCAGTCATGCCGACTCAAGTACAGAATCCTGAGGTAGCTCAAGGCAGTTACCAGTACCAACCACCTATGTATGGGGCCTATGCTCCGTATCACTTGGACCACTCCTGACTAATCGAGCATTTTCTGAAGATGAAGCCCAAAGAATATAATGGTAAGCTAGCAGATCCTTTGTGGCCAGCACACTGGATCGATGAAATGGAAATAAATTTTATGATGATGACAGTGAATGAGGAGGAGAAAGTGTTGTGTGCAACCTTCATGCTGAAAGGCGATGCACACCACTGGTGGAAGTCCGCACGGACTTATCTGTTAACAAAGCACGCCTGATTGACCTAGGCTATATATAAAGAGGCATTCTTTGAGAAGTACTTCCCCAGAAGTTTCAGAGATTCTATGGAGAGAGAGTTCATGAGTTTATATCAGGGCCAGATGACTGTGGATGCATACCAATAGCGTTATGAGGAGCTATTTCTCTTTGCACCCGCCAGCATGCAGGAGGAAAACACAAAGACCCAAAGGTTTGTCATGGGACTCAGGGGAAGCATCTGTGAGCTTGTTCTGGGTTTGGAAAAGAAAGTTTACAATGAAGCAGAACAGATTGCTTGAGTAATAGAGTTGAGCCAGAAAGAGAGCTATTTTGCTTAGAATAAAGGTATCAAGAGGCCAAATGGGAATTCATACAACGGAGTTAATACAAGGACATTTAGACCCTTCCGTACTGAAGTTTTCAATGCTGCAGCCAAGACTACTCCAACAGCTCAACCGCAACAAAAGCAAACCAACGAAGGGGTAAAATGCTTTAACTACAACCAAATAGGACATTATTCAAAGGAGTGTCCTAACCCAGAAAGCAGCTACAGCAAGGAAAGGTTTATTCTGTTACCTCTGAGGATGCTGCCGCATCGCCTGATGTGGTCATAGGTATGACCTGAGCCTTTCATTTTGTGTTACATTGTGTGAGCATGTAGACTAAAATAAAACAAATCACAGATATCGTACCTATTAATGGCATACCCGCTAGAGTACTCTTTGATTCTAGAGCTACTCATTCTTTTATATCTGTGTCATTTGGGAAGAAGCTAAATCTACCCCTCAGATCTTTAGACTACAAATTACTTGTACGATCACCTATGGGATTAGAAGTGGAATTAGAAAAAATTTATGGACCATGCCCAGTTCTTATCGACGAGAAGATTTTGGATGCAACCTTGATTCAACTCGAGATGGCAGACTTTGATGTTATCTTGGGAATGGACTGGTTAGCTTGGCATTCTACAAACCTATTATGTATAGAAATGAAGCTGACATTTAAAGACAAGGAAGGAGCAGAGTTTAGTTTTGCGGGAACCAAACTTCCTCGTAAACGAAAACTCATCCTCTCTGCATTAAAGGCTAGGAAATGCCTCGAGAAAGGAGGAGTTTGGTATCTAGTATCAGTGGTCGATCTCACCAAGGAAGCATCACAAATGAAGAATATTGATGTGGTGCATGACTTTTCAGATGTATTTTCTGAAGAACTACCAGGAGTACCACCCGACCGAGCGACAGAGTTCGTTATAGATTTGATACTCGGAGCCGCACCAGTATCTAAAGCACCCTATAGAATGGCTCCTACTGAATTAAGGGATTTAAAAGTACAGTTACAGGAATTACTGGACAAGGGTTACATCAGACCTAGCATATCACCATGGGGAGCGCCAGTATTGTTTGTAAAGAAGAAAAACGGTAGCGTTTGACTGTGTATAAACTACCGAGAATTGAAATAGCTGACGATCAAGAATCGGTACCCATTGTCTCGGATCGATGACTTGTTCGATCAGTTGCAAGGTGTCAAGGTGTTCTCCAAGATTGATCTTCGATCAAGATACCATCAGTTGAAGATTAAGGACGGTGATATTCCAAAGACAGCATTCAAAACAAGATATGGACATTATGAATTTTTAGTCATGACTTTTGGATTAACTAACGCACCCACAAATTTTATGGAACTCATGAATCGGGTATTCCATGATATGTTGGATACGTTGATCATTGTGTTTATTGATGATATATTGGTCTACTCCAAGGACAAGGAAACTCATGTCATGAATCTAAGAGCCGCTCAGCAGCGATTAAGGAAAGAGAAGCTTTATACCAAATTTACAAAGTGTGAGTTTTGGTTAACTGAGGCCGCTTTCTTAGGCCATGTTGTATCCACTGAAGGAGTTTAAGTGGATCCTAGCAAGATTGAAGCCATTGTGAAGTGGGAAGCACCAAAGAGCGTTGCAGAAATTAAAAGTTTCCTAGGTTTAGCTGGGTATTATCGATGATTCGTGGAAGACTATTCCAGAATTGTCGTTCCTCTCACCAGTTTGACTAAGAAAGGAGAAAAGTTTGTTTGGACTGATAAATGTGAAAAAAATTTCCAAACATTGAAGGCTAGATTGATATCTGCTCCAATTTTGACTATTCCTATTCCAGGACAGCCATTTATCTTGTACACTGATGCATCTAGGTTGGGTTTAGGATGTGTACTTATGCAAGGAGAACAAGTAATTGCGTATGCCTCAAGACAACTGAAGACACATGAGAAGAACTATCCCACTCATGACTTGGAATTAGCGACAATAATATATGCTGACAAGATATGGAGACATTATTTGTATGGGGAGAAATTTCAGATTAAATCAGATCATAAGAGTCTCACTTATCTTTTTATTCAGAAGGAGTTGAGCATGAGACAAAGAAGATGGCTGGAATTATTGAAGGACTATGATTGCGATATCTAGTATCATCCAGGAAAGGATAATGTAGTTGCTGATGCGCTAAGCAGAAAAGCAATGATAAAATCTCAAGGAGAGGTTAACAAGACTGCAGCAATGTGTACTACAAGAAAAGTGTTCAATTACGATAATGAGCAGTTCATGATAAATGCATCAGGTGAATCAACCAACCAAGGGTTTATTCATCGGTTTTCAAATATGTTCGCAATGTTGAAGATTGTACCTGATTTAGTTGATGAAGTGAATGCAGCTATTAAATCAGACCCTTATCTGAGAATGGTACAAGAAGACATAAAAAAGGGTAAGACTATTCTTGAGTTCACCTTGGACGATAAAAAGGTACTGAAGTACAAAGGAAGAGTATGTGTTCCTAAAACGGAAAACTTGGACATTAGACACAGACTAATGAAGGAAGCTCACACCACCGCTTATTCGGTACATCCTGAAAGTACAAAGATGAATCATGATTTGAAGAAATTATATTGGTGGAGAGGAATGAAAGAAGATGTAGCTAAATTCGTGTCTCAATGCCTAAATTGTCAGAGGGTGAAGGCTAAACGACAAAGACCTATAGGATTATTGCAGCCGCTACCAGAACCAGCATGGAAATGGGACTGCATCACTATGGACTTCGTCACCGGATTACCATTGACTCCTCGAGTAGTTGACGCAGTGTGGGTGATTGTAGATCGTCTGACTAAGACAGCTCGTTTTATAGCTACACGACCATAGTATACCCGGGAGAGGTTAGCCAAGCTATATGTGGATAACATTGTAAGATTATATGGTGTACCTGAAAGCATTGTGTCCCATAGAAACCCACGCTTTACTTCAAAGTTTTGGGAAGGATTGCAAAAGGCTATGGGTACAACGTTGAAGTTCAGTACTGCATTCCATCCTCAGACAAACGGACAGTCGGAGCGTACCATTTAGATTTTAGAAGACATGCTTCGAGCCTGTGTAATTGATTTTAAAGGATCATGGGATGAGAAACTACCATTGATCAAGTTCGCCTATAACAATAGCTATCAGACTACTATACAGATGTCACCCTATGAAGCACTATATGGTAGAAAGTGTCGAAGTCCTTTGTTTTGGAATGAAGTTGGAGAACATAGCATCGCTGGACCAGAATTTGTTGAAGAAACTTGTCGAATAGTCGACATCATCAAGGAAAGAGTTAGAACGGCTCAGAATCATCAGAAATAGTATGCAGATACTCGATGCCGAGACCTTGAATTTGTTGTAGGTGATAAGGTATTTTTGAAAGTATCACCTATGCGAGGTTTAAAATGATTCGGACATAAAGGGAAGCTAAGTCCGAGATATGTTGGGCCATATGAGATTCTAGCTAAACGTGAAAAAGTGGCTTATCCGTTAGCACTTCCACCATCTATGTCAAGTGTGCATGATGTATTTCATATCTCATTATTAAAGAAGTACGTCAGAGATCCAACGCATGTTTTGACAGCAGATCCACCAGATCTAACTGATGATTTGACATTCGAAGTAGCACCAACTGAAATCACTAGTAGAAAGGTTCAACGACTATTCAACCGTGACCTCTATTATGCTAAGGTTACCTGGATAAGGTGAGATATAGAAGATATCACATGGGAAGAAGAGAATGCTATGCGGAAGCAATATCCACACCTTTTCGACTCTAAAGGTATGTACAAATTTTGAGGATGAAATTTTTAATAAGAGGGGGGAGTTGTAAGACCCGTATCAAACTAACTGGTTTTACCACCTTGTACCAGGTCTACCTATCATGGCCGAGCCAAGTGGACCAAGTGCATGAAGAAATCACAAGACCAGGTATGAGTCTAACCTAAAAACAGTAAATGTGAGGGTAGGGTCGCATGCCTAAACAGGTAGGGTCGACCCCACCTCAACATAAGTCCAACCCATGACTTTTTAGTCGTAGGGTCGGATGACTAAGAAGTTGTAGGGTTGATGGATCCTACGACCCTACGTCCGACCCTACGATGACAAACAGAAACCAAAAAATTAGGAAACTTTCCTAATTCCCAGGGGATATTTCCTAAACTCATTGGGAGTTATTATGGAGGGTTTTCCTCTATAAATAAGACGTCCCTTAGCCTCTTTCACTCCTTTAGAAAGCTAATTGTGAGTGAGAGAAAGAGAATGAGAAGGAAGAGAAGAAGAGAAAGACTTTGAAGAAAAGACTATGAAAGAGGAGAAACCTTTGAATAAAGGTATGAACCTAATTCCTTACCTAAATAAGAGATCCTAGAATAGTTATGAAGAGCATAGGATTAGGAGAAATCCAAATCATCCATCCATGGATAAGTTCCAAGAAATTCCATGGAGGAAATTATTGTAGACAATGAATAGTGTATAACTTGGAATTTTGAGCCATAGAACAATCATAGAATGGACCATGAAAGTAAGCCAAAGGATCCAAACATGAAAGAATAGACTTTAGAATGAAAGGTCGACTCAGAATACGTGTGGTCGCACGTAGGGTCGAATGATATCCGACCCTATGTGACCACCGGATCGACCACATGCCCTCGGGAAGTCCCAGGGAGGGTGTGGTCGCACGTAGGGTCGAATGGTATCCGACCCCATGTCCGACCCTACACCCTAGGGTCACAGAAACTGCTACCCTAGGTGCTACCCTACTTGGGACCCTACGATTTCAGTTAGTCTAAATCTATTAGAATTAATTCTAATTAAAATCTATCGACTTGTTAGGTTTTTCTAGTGATTTAAAAGTGATTCATAAAACTTGAACGAGGATCTATGCTCAATCAAAGGTGAAGGAACAAGACCTAAACTAATTGGCTAATAATAAACTGTTATTGTTTATTGGGTCCAATACCATGAATGATTCTATGCTTGTATGATTGTAATGTGCATATCACATGTCATCCAATATTCATGTTATTATTGTTCATGCATATTTTATTTCGTTTATTATAACATGATGATGATGATGATGCTAGGAATAGCCATGTGAATGTATGTGTGTGAGTAGTGTACTTGATGTGAGTGTAGCATTAGGGGGAGGACATGACACTGTGGTTCATCCTTATCACCAGACTCTAGCTCTATCTCTACTCAAGTCTTGTCCACTAACATCATTGTATCGCCATTACCTTGGCAGAACTATTACGTCGTAGGGCATCAGGGGAGGTGGTCTCGGACTGTGTAGTCTCTGACTCTGCTGGGGGGCCTTAGCTCTATCTCTATGGACGTATTGAGGGATGCTGGGGTGAGGCCTTGGATACACTATTTGACATTAAAATTGGTTATTTGTGAGCCCAGTTTGTAAGCCCTCGTCAATAGGGGCTTACGTGTTGGTATGGGTAGAGCATCAGGGGAAGTGTGATGTGATGCGATCCTAAGCACTTTAGCTCTATCTCTATTCCATGGTCGGTGCATGTGGGGGCGACAATGGTGTTTGATCCATTGGGCGGTTCCACACATTTGTGTATAGAGGTGCGGCGGCCACCTATCCTTTCTATAGCACATTGTGAAATTATGAACCAGACCAAAGATATGAATTGAATGCATGCAAATGTTTGTTGCATTGTTTTGTTTGCCCACTGAGCCGTGATGTGTGCTCACCCTTTTTGAATTCGAATATTTTAGTTGATGATGCAGGTATGATAGTGGAAGATTATATGAATGCTCCAACATACGGGCATGTAGCGGCAATGGAAGCAGAAGTGATGATGGAGTCGCATGATTCATCATACGAGTGTAACTCCTGTGTTTTTTATTAGATTTTTATCTGGATTATTAAGGAAATGTAATTGATTATTTTATTTACTTATGTCTTAGTCAATGAAAGATAATTGGATATTTTATTTATGTTATCATTCTTAGATTCTCAGTTCATTTAATATATAAGACTTCCGCTATTGTTTATTTACTCTGATTATGGTTGTGGATGTGTATGGTTTAAGCAAACAGACGGAACCTATTCAAGATCCTGGTTAAACCGTTGGTTTATTAGCGTTCATCACACCATTCTGAATCGTACGGAATTGGGGTGTGACACTGTCTGTCTCCCATACATTATTCACTGGACTATGCACCGTGCTACATTGCCTGACTCGAGAGGTAACTTGCCCTATGGGCGGCTGATCTCCACCTTGCTCACTTGTCTACAGGTGGACCTAGTGGATGAGTGGATCCTTGAGGACACCTTCTCAGCTGACCTTGATTGGGAGGCCATCAGCAGGATTGGCATGAGAGAGATACAGGTTAGTGATGATGAGAGGAATGCTATGAAACGTCCTCTCACTCGAGTAGCGGCAGCAGATGCAGAGGCGGCAGCAGCAGCAGTAGCAGAGGTAGCAGCAGTAGCACATGAGGGTGGTGATGAGGAGGGTGATGATCGGATGTACATGGATGTGGATGCCATCCCTCCTCCATCGCCAAGCATTCTAGTGGAGCTGGCCCTTCTAGGGCTTCTCATTCAGCTGGCCCTTCACGCCCACTACCAGATGACATGATGGGGCTGTCACGTGAGATTAGAGAGGCTCAGCGCTTGAGTGATTAGAGAGTAGGAGAGCTTCTAGATGCCCAGTGCTTTATAGACCAGCGGATAACAGATCTGACGGCTAGTCTCCGAGCGACTCAGACTCAGGTAGCTTGTATCGCGAGAGTATATGCTGAGGACTACGATAGAGATAGTGAGGCACCTCCTCCAACAGCACCTCCTCCTCCATGATTGCTATTTATATCTTTTCCCTTTTATACTATAGAGTAACTATCCGGATTGTGGACTGTACTCTGAATTAGATGTACATTTGTTTTATTCCCATTTGGATATATTTATAAAATTGGATTCCCCTTTACATATGTGCAGTATTCTCTTTCTTAGTTTATGTCTCATACAACACAGGTGCTTATGGTGTGTTCTTATTGCAGCTTTTAAATTTTATCCTAACTCAGTTCATGATTCATGTGGAAGTAGTTAGATTAATGGGTAGAACCTGAGATGCTGTGATACCAAGTTGTCACACCCTAATTCTGGTCTAACCAGAATGGTGTGATGAACCGCCAATAAACCAACGGTTCACCCAGGATCTCGCATAGGTCGTACCCACCATATCAAACCACACACACATTCTACATTAATAATCAGAGATAATAAACAAATAAGCGAAAGTCTTACAGATAATGAACTGAGAGTCTAACAGTAATAAACAAGTATTTAATCCAATTATCTCCAAACCAAAAGACATAAAAATAAATAATTAGTTACATATCCGAGGTTCAAATTATAACTAAACTTAAGCAAAAACACATTGGTTGCACTCACATGATGAATCATGCGCATCTTCTTCAGCTTCTACATCCATCGCAGCAACGTGTCCATACATCGGTGCATTCATATATTCTTCAACGGTAGGACCTGCATCATCAACTAAAAATATTCGACGTCGAAAGGGTGAGCATACATCACGGCTCAGTGAGCAAACAAAATAATGCAACAAACATATGCATGCATTCAATTCATATCTTTGGTTTGGTTTTTAAGTTTACAATGTGCTATAGGAAGGTTTGGTGGCTGTCGCACCTCTATACACGAGTGAGTGAATCCGCCCAATGGATCAAACACCATTTCTATCCTACATGCACCCACCATGGAATAGAGATAGAGCTAAAGTGTCCCCTTCAAACACCGCCAATACTTCCCCTGATGCCCTACCCATACCAATACGTAAGCCCCTATTGGCGAGGGCTTGTAAACTGGGCTCGCAACTAATCAATCCTAATGCCAAACAGTGTATCCAAGGCCTCACCCTAGCATCCCTCAATATGTCCATAGAGATAGTGCTAAGGCCCCCCGGTAGAGTCAGAGACCACACGGTCTGAGACCCACCCCCCTGATTCCCTACGACATAATACTTCTACTAAGGTAATAGTGATATGATGATGTTAGTGGGCAAGACTTGAGTAGAGATAGAGCTAGAGTCTGCTGACGAGGACGAAGACCACCATGCCACGTCCTCCCCTTGATGCTCCACTCGCATCCAACACACCAACCACACACATACATTCACAAGCCTATTCCTAGCATCATCATCATCATCATCATGTTATAAATAAACAGAATTAATTATGCATGAACAGTATTAGCAGGAATATTGGATGACATGTGAGATGCACATTACAAGCATATACGCATAGAATCAATCATGGCATTGGACTCAATAAAAATAAACAGTTTGTTATTAATCAATTAGTTTAGGTTTTGTTCCCTCACCTATTAGCAATTCTCGATGTCCTTCTAAGCCTTGAAATTATCTTTGAATTGATATAACAACCTAAAAGTTATATGAATTTAAGTTAGGGTACATATGTGACATGTTACAGTGGTCGAAAATCGAAATGGAGCACTGATAGGTGTTTGATTAGTCCAATGCTCTCATGCTGTATCGACCTGACTATCTACATCAATACCCTATGGTCGACTATGGTGCAACCGTAGCTGCGACCATATGATTTTTGAAATCTTCCCGAATGCCTATGGTCGATCCTCTGGTCATACTGGTGTAAGCACCCCATTTTTGCCACCCTCTGCATAAGTGAACCAATATGGCAGGTTTCTGGCCTTTAACCCAAAGATTTGTGATTCTCTACAGAACCCCACAGTAGGGTCATGGGCTATTATCTACTTGGATGAATAGATTGTGAAATTATCTTTGAAATGAGACCGGAATCATCAAATTCTGATTTCAAACAAGGAAGATATCGCAGTTTGAAAGTGCAAGGGCATTTACGTAATAATTGTATGATGCATGCATTATCATTCAAATTTCAAGACATCATATCTTGGTCATCTGATATCGGAATTAGATGTTCAATGGCCAATATTCCTTATTTTCAGTCCTCTTCAAAGTGGACATGAAAAATCCCAGATAGAAGTCACCAATGGGCCCCATGCAAGCTTTCATGCAAAATTATCGTTAGAACTTCAAAGCTTAATATCTCTATCGTTCTACATCAGATTCAGATAATTCCAAGGCCATTATTCTTCATTTGTAATGTTCTACAAAGTAGGCAAAAAAAAATCTCGGGTAGAAGTCTTCGAAGGGTCCCATGCAAAATTACACATGGAAATGGTCATTTAATCTTCGAAAATTCATATTTTGGTCACCCCATATCCAAATCAAGTAATTTCAGCTTCTTTATGTTCCATTTTTAGTATTCTACAAAGTGAAAGTAAAAAATCTCGGGTAGAAGTCTCCGATGGATCCCATGCAGAATGATCTGCCAAATTATCAATAATTGGCCTGCTTAAACTTCAAAAATTCATAAGTTGGCCATTTCATTTCCAAATGAGATGATTCCAGTTCCAATATTCCTCATTTTTAATGTTCTACAAAGTGAACATAGAAATAGACTATGAAATGTCAACCTTAGTCCAAACCAGCTTAATCCAGCCTAGTCTAACTTCGCCCGGCTCAGCTCAAACCAATCTAGACCAAGTTACGTCAGTCCATATGCATGCATTTCTTTTATATATGTATAATGTATAATATATTATTGTATAATATATATATATATATATATATATATATATATATATATATATATATATATATATATATATATATATATATATATATATGTATGTATACATATATTTTAGGAAAGATAGAGGAAAGAGAAGCCCTAGGAAAGAGAATGGGAGAAAGATAAAAGGAAAGAGAGTGAAATAAAAGAAAAAAGAAAAGGAAAAAAAAAGAAAAGATTCCCCTTCACGTTTTCTAGAAAGAAAACGTGAAAGAGAGAGGAGAAAAAAAAAAGAAGGAAAGAGGAAGGAAAGAAAAAAAAAGAAAAAAAAAGAAATGTTTTCTAAGAAATAAAACGTGAAAAGAGAGGGAGAAAAAAAAAGGAAGGAAAAGAAGGAAGAAGAAAAGGAAAGAAGAAAGAAAGGAAAGAGAGAAGAAATTTTCTAGAAGAAGGAAATAGAGAAAGAAAAGAGAGAAGAAATTTTCTAGAAGAAGAAGGAAATAGAGAAAGGAAAGAAAGGAAGAAGAAAAAACGTGGGAAGGAAGAAAAGAAAGGAAAAAAGAAAAAAAATGGAATGAAAGGATTTTCTAGAAGAAAAGGAAGGAAGAGAGAAGAAGGAAAGAGGAAGAGAGGATTTTCTAAAAGAGGGAGAGAGGTAAAACATGCAGAATAGAGAGGGAGAAGAGAAAAGGGAAGGAAGAGAAGAAAGGAAAGAAGAAAAAGGAAGAAAAAAAGATTTTCTAGAAAAAGAAGAAAGGAAAGACTTCTAGAAAAGAAGAGAAAAAATATAAATAGGCAAGAGAAGAGAGAGGAGGGCCTCTTTTTCTAGACTATAGAGGGAGGAGAACGTAAGTGAGGGAGAGCAGAACGTGAGTGAGAGAGAGAAAACATGAGAGAGGGAGAAAGAAAGAGAGAAGAAAAGAGAAAAGAAAGAAAAGGGAAGAAGAAAAGAGAGAAAGAGAAGAGAGAGAGAAGCAGAAGAGAGGAGAAGGAGGATTCTCATTCAAAGGGGATTGATGCAACCTCCAATCACCCTTCATCGATGGTTTTGCTTGATTTGAGCACAAGGTTAGTACTCTAAACAAATTTAGAGGTCGTCAGAATGCTCGAATGTCAATTTTACTTGAAAAAGATTAATTTCCATGAAATCTTAATAATGAATGCTCTATTACATGCTTGTTAATGTTAGGATGCCTATGTCTAACATTTTTTATGAATGATAATTTGTCTAAACTATTCAATGATGAATTTTTGAATGATATACAATGATTTTTGATGTTTTTTGCAAATTTCATAAAGTAGTTTTCTGATCTGAAAATTCTAGATTTAGGATTCAAAATTAGTACATAAATTACATGTATTTTCTCTAAGATTTTAAAGCCAAAATTTTTATGGGAGTCTTTCTGATATGTTAAAAGACTACCCTAAAAATTTCGTTCTATTTGGAATTGGGAAAATATATGAAAAAATTTATCTTTGACATTGCTGTTTTTCTCGGATGTAATGCAATCCTCCATCAGAAAGTCTCTAGACAAAGGTCTTATGGCCACAATTAGAAAATCCACTTAATATGAACTTTTTAGAAATGAATGTCTTGAATAATGGCATTGGTTTAATATTTTTTAATTTTTTGTTGAACTGATATCAATTTTTAAGTGCATAGTACTCTGATTTTGAATCTATCATGATGTACTGATTTGCATGATTGAAAAGAGTCATTTTTCACAAAGAAAATATACTGTTTTAACTTGTTTTTCTTGATGAAATTTTAGATCTGACAGTTATCTACATAGAAATATATCTGTATTTAATTTTCATTAAGAATAAAATTTTATTTGAAATTTATGGTGCAACTGGTCAAAAATCTGGAACAGATTTGACCAGTGCACATGTTCGGTCTTAGGGCATATCATTGACCTGTTTTTGCTTTATGTTTGGATTCAAATCCAATGAAACATAATATATTAAGTCATATTTCTATGACAAAAATTTGAGCTTGATTTGAGTTTTGGAAGACCTACTTATGGTCATTCTTGTGTAATATGACAAATCTGAATACAGTTCATAGTTTTGTCCATTATCTGAAACCTTGTGCCACAATTTTGACAGTTTTGAGTGATTAATCTTCCCAAATTTCTTCATAAAAGTTACAATTTTTTCAAAGAACAATGAACATATATTTTTTTTATAATTTTTCACTTTTCAAAAAAAAAAAAAAAGGGTTTCATTGATATCTCATTCATTATAACATCAATGAATGTTTAAGTGAATTCTTTCATATTTGGATAAATGGCTATATTTGGAGCATTCATATGCTTTGTTTGGATTGTACATACCATGTTTGCCATATTCCATGTATTGCTATTTTTGACAGAATAGATAAATTTTTACCATATTTTAGCAAAATATTAATAATTACTATTTTTAAGTCTTACTATGCTTAGAAAATAGCATATAAGATCTTTCCTTTTTTTTGAAAAATTCATGTCATATATGCATTCTATGATTGATACTTATCATATTGATATATAGATACATATTAGATCTTGCATATTAGATCTTGCCATATTAGATCTTGCATATTAGATCTTGCCATATTAGATCTTGCCATGTTTAGATCTTGCCATATTAGATCTTGCCATGCTTAGATCTTACCATATTAGGTTCTTGCCTTATTTGCAATACATGTCATATTAGGTAGATTTTCATAATCTTACTATATAATATGATAATTACCATAAATATCATACATGCCATGCTTCGAATATTTCTTTTTTGGTAATAATTTAATTTATGCTGCACCCAAGTTGAACTGCCATATCTGTACACCTAGCAAACATATTAGGTGTGGGCACATGCATTTAGGCACCCACACTCTTAGGAAGGGCATAATGGGAATAATAAAAATCTTAATAAAGAAAGAGAATGCTTTGCTAAACCTTCTAAAATTAGAATTCTGGATGAAAAGGGTAACTCAGGACGATTTTCACCTCTCAATAAACCCTAAACCTAGAATAGGTTATAAACCCTAAACCTAGAATATGTTCTCACATTCTAACCTAGAACAGGTTATCATTTTTCGAACTACGCAGATTCTGATTCCTAGGGCAAACCCTAGGATACGTAGGCCATTTGGGAGAAACCCAAATTTGGATCCAAACCATACATTCAAACCCTTCCGTACTCAAGGTTTTAACGCTGCAGCCAAGACTACTCCAACGGCTCAACCGCAACAAAAGCAAAATAACGAAGGAGTAAAATGCTATAACTGCAATCAAATAGGACATTATTTAAGGGAGTGTCCTAAACCCAAGAAGTAGCTATAGCAAGGAAAGGTTTATGCTATTACATCTGAGGATGCTGTCGCATTGCCTGATGTGGTCACAGGTATGACCTGAACCTTTCATTTTGTGTTACATTGTGTGAGTATGTAGACTAAATTAAAACAAATCACAAGTATCGTACCTATTAATGGCATTCCCACCAGAGTACTCTTTGATTCAGGAGCTACTCATTCTTTTATATCTGTGTCATTTGGAAAGAAGCTGAACCTACCCCTCAAATCTTTAGACTACAAACTACTTGTATGATAGCCGATGGGATTAGAAGTGGAATTAGAAAAAGGTTATGGACCATGTCCAGTTCTTATTGACGAGAAAACCTTGGATGCAACCTTGATTCAACTTGAGATGGCAGACTTTGACGTCATCTTGGGAATGGACTGGTTAGCTCGGCATTCTGTAAACCTATTATGTGCCGAAAAGAAGCTAACATTTAAAGACAATAAAGGAGCGGAGTTCAGTTTTGCGGGAACCAAACTTCCCTGTAAACGAAAACTCATCCTCTCTGCATTAAAGGCTAGGAAATGCCTCGAGAGAAGAGGAGTTGGGTATCTAGTATCAATAGTCGACTTCACAAAGGAAGCACCATGAATGGAGGATATTGATGTCGTGCGTAACTTTTCAGATGCATTTCCTGAAGAACTACCAGGACTACTACCCGACCAAGCTACAGAGTTTGTTATAGATCTGATACCTGGAGCCGCACTAGTATCTAAAGAACCTTATCGAATGGCTCCTACTGAACTAAAGGAATTAAAAGTACAGTTACAAGAACTACTGGACAAGGGTTACATCAAACCAAGCATATCACCATGGGAAGCGCCAATATTATTCGTAAAGAAGAAGGACGGTAGTGTTAGACTGTGTATAGACTATCGGGAATTGAATAAGCTGACAAGCAAGAATCGGTACCCATTGCCTCGAATCGATGACTTCTTCGATCAGTTGCAAGGTGCCAAGGTGTTCTCCAAGATCGATCTTCGGTCAGGATACCATCAATTGAAGATCAAGGATGGAGATATTCTCAAGACAGCATTCAGAACGAGATATGGACATTATGAATTTTTGGTCATGTTTTTTGGATTGACTAACGCACCAGCAACTTTTATGGAACTTATGAATCGGGTATTCCATGATATGTTGGATACGTCAATCAATGTATTCATTGATGATATATTGGTCTACTCCAAGGACACAAAAACTCATATTATGAATCTAAGAGCTGCTCTGCAGCGATTACGGAAACAGAAGCTTTACGCCAAATTTACAAAGTGTGAGTTTTGGCTAAATGAAGTCGCTTTTCCTAGGCCATGTTGTATCCGCTAAGGGAATTAAAGTGGATCCTAGATAGATTGAAGCCATTGTGAAGTGGGAAGCCACAAAGAGCGTTGCAGAAATTAGAAGTTTCCTAGGTCTAGCTGGGTATTATCGATGATTCATGGAAGACTATTCCCGAATTGCCGTACCTCTCACCAGTTTGACTAAGAAGGGCGAAAAGTTTGTTTGGACTGATAAATGTGAGAAGAGTTTCCAAACATTGAAGGCTAGATTGATATCTGCTTCGATCTTGACTATTCTGATTCCAGGACAGCCATTTATTTTGTACACTGATGCGTCGATTGGGTTTAAGATGTGTACTTATGCAAGGAGAACAAGTAATTGCATATGCCTCAAGACAACTGAAGACACATGAGAAGAATTATCCCACTCATGACTTGGAATTAGCGGCAGTGGTACATACTTTCAAGATATGGAGACATTACTTCTACGGAGAGAAATTTCAGATTAAATCAGATCATAAGAGTTTCACTTATCTCTTTAATCAGAAGGAGTTGAATATGAGATAAAGAAGATAGCTCGAACTATTGAAAGACTATGATTGTGATATCCAATATCATCCAGGGAAAGCTAATGTGGTAGCTGATGCGCTGAGTAGAAAACAATGATAAAATCACAAGGAGAGGTTAACACAACTGCCGCAATGTGTACTACCGAAAAATTGTTCAATTACGATAATGAGTAGTTCGTGATAGATGCACCGGGTGAATCAACCAACCAAGGCTTTATTAATCAATTTTCAAATATGTTTGCCACATTGAAGATTGTACCTGATATAATTGATGAAGTGAAATTAGCTACTAGATCAGACTCTTATCTAAGAACGGTACAAGAGGACATTGAAAAATGTAGGACTGTCCCTGAGTTCACCTTGGACAATGAAAAGGTACTGAAGTACAAAGGAAGAATATGTGTACCTGAAACAGAAAGTTTAGACATTAGACACCGACTAATAAAAGACCCATACCACTGTCTAATCGATACATCTTGGAAGTACAAAAATGTATCATGATCTAAAGAAATTATATTGGTGGAGAGGAATGAAAGCAGATGTAGCTAAATTCGTGTCTCAATGCCTAAATTGTCAGAGGGTGAAGGCTGAACGACAAAGACCTGTAGGACTGTTACAGCCTTACTGGAACCTACATGGAAATGGGACTGCATCACTATGGACTTCGTCATCGGATTACCATTGACTCCCCGAGTAGTTGATGCGGTTTGGGTGATTGTAGACCGCCTGACTAAAATGGCTCGATTTATAGCTATACAACCTCAGTATACATTGGAGAGGTTAGCTAAGTTGTATGTGGGTAATATTATCAGATTACACGGTGTACCTAAAAGCATTGTGTCCGACAGAGATCTACGATTTACTTTAAAGTTTTGGGAAGGATTGCAAAAGGCTATGGAACAACATTGAAGTTTAGTACTGCATTCCATTCTCAAATAGACGGAGAGTCAGAGCGTACCATTCAGATTTTAGAAGACATGCATCGAGCATGTGTAATTGATTTTAAAGGATCATGGGATGAAAAATTACCGTTGATTGAGTACGCTTATAGCAACAGCTATCAGGCTACTATACAGATGTCACCCTATGAAGCACTGTATGGTAGGAAGTGTCGAACTCCTTTGTTTTGGAATGAAGTTGGAGAACGTAGCATTGTTGGACCAGAATTTGTTGCAGAGACATGTCGAGTAGTCGACATTATAAAAGAAAGAGTAAGAACGGCTCAGAATCATCAGAAACAGTACGTAGATACTCGACGCCGAGACCTTGAATTCAACATAGGTGATAAGGTATTCTTGAAAGTATCACCTATGTGAGGTTTAAAACGGTTCGGAATGAAAGGGAAACTAAGTCCAAGATATGTCGGGCCATATGAGATTCTAGCCAAACGTGGAAAAATGGCTTACCAGTTAGCACTACCATCGTCAATGTCAAGTGTGCATGATGTATTCCATGTTTCATTATTGAAGAAGTACGTCAGAGATCCAACGCACTTTTTGACAGTAGATCTTCTTGATTTGACTGATGATTTGACATTTAAAGTAGCACCAACTGAAATCGCCAGCCGAAAGGTTCAACGACAACGCAATCGTGACATCTATTATGTTAAAGTCACCTGGAGAAGCAGAGATATAGAAGAAATCACATGGGAAGAAAAGAATGCCATGCAAAAGCAATACCCTCATCTTTTCAACTCGGAAGGTATGTACCAATTTCAAGGATGAAATTTTTAATAAGAAGGGGGGTTGTAAGACCCGAATCAAACTAACCGGTCTTACCTCCTTGTACCAAGTCTACCTATCATGGTCGAGCCAAGTGGACCAAGTGCGTGAAGGAAATCACAAGGCCAGGTATGAAATTGACCAAAAATAGTAAAATTGAGGGTAGGGTCGCATGCCTAAACAGGTAGGGTCGACCCCACCTCAACAGAGTCCAACCCATGACTTTTCAATCTTAAGGTCGGATGACTTGAGACCCTAGGGTCGACGGGTCCTGCGACCCTAGCATCGACCCTAGGATGACCGACTAAAACCGTAATTAGGAAACTTTCCTAATTTCAAGGGGATCCTTTCCTAATCTTGATGGGACTTATTTTGGGAGGTTTTCCTCTATAAATAAGACGTCCCTTAGCCTCTTTCACTCCTTTTGAAACCCTAATTGAAAGTGAGAGAAAGAGAAGAGAACAAGAAGAAAAGGAGAATTAGATAAGAAGACTAAGGAGAAGAAATTCAGAGAAACCTCTGAATCTCAGCAAACCAAAGGAATGAATACATTCTCCATGAATTATGTAAGACCCTAGAATAGTTCATGAAGAGGGTAGGGTCTAGGAGAAACCCAAATCATCCATCCATGGGTAAATTCCAATGGAATCCATGGAGGAAATCATTGTAAACAAAGTAAAGTGTGTAACTTGGAGTTTTGCGCCATAGAACAATCATAGAATGGACTATAAAAGTAAGCCAAAGGATCCAAACATGAAAGAATAGACTGTAGGATGAAAGGTCGACTCAAACTATGTGTGGTAGCACGTAGGGTCGATTGGTAACCTACCCTACTAGACCACAGGATCAACCCCATGCTCTGAAGAAGTCCAGGGAGGCTGTGTGGCACCTAGGGTCGATGGGTAACCGACCCTACACCCTGGGGTCATAGAAAATTGCTACCCTACCTACGACCCTAGCAATACAGCAAGCACAAAATTATTGGAATTAATTTTAATTAAAATCTATCGACTTCTTAGGTTCTCCTAGTGATATAAAAGTGATTCTTAAAGCTTGAAAGCGGATCTTCACTGAATCAAAGGCGAGGGAACATGACCTAAACTAATTGGCTAATAATAAACTGTTTCGTTTATTGAGTCCAATACCATGTATGATGATGCTATGATTGTATAATTGTAATGTGCATATCACATGTCATCTACTATTCCTGTTATTACTGTTCATGCATATTTAATTCAGTTTATTTACAACATGATGATGATGATGATGCTAGGAATAGAATGCTTGTGTGTGGTTAGTGTACTTGATGCTAGTGGGGCATCAGGGGAAGTGTGATGCGGTGCGGTCCTAAGCACTTTAGCCCTATCTCTACTAAAGTCTTTTCCACTAGCACCGTTGTATCGTCATTACCTTAGCAGAACTATTACGTCGTAGGGAATCAGGGGAGGTGGTCTCTGACCGTGTAGTCTCTGACTCTGTCGGGGGGCCTTAGCTCTATCTCTATGGACGTATTGAGGGATGCTGGGGTGAGGCCTTGGATACACTTTTTGACATTAGGATTGGTTAGTTGCGAGCCTAGTTTGCAAGCCCTCACCAATAGGGGCTTACGTGTTGGTATGGGTAGAGCATCGGGGGAAGTATGATGCGGTGCGGTCCTAAGCACTTTAGCTTTATCTCTATTCCATGGTGGGGTAGATGTGGACGACAATGGTGTTTGATCCATTGGGTGGGCTTACACACCTTGTGTATAGAGGCGAGGCGGCCACCGAACCTTTCTATAGCACATTGCAAACTTATTTACCAAACCAAAGATATGAGTTCAATGCATGCATATGTTTGTTGCATTGTTTTGTTTGCTCACTGAGCCGTGATGTGTGCTCACCCTTTTCGAATTCGAATATTTTTAGTTGATGATGCAGGCTTGACAGTGGAAGATTATATAAATGCTCCCGCATACGAGCACATTGCGGCGATGGACGCAGAAGATATAATGGAGACGCTTGATTCGTCATGAGAATGCAACTCATGCATTTTTTATTAGATTTTTATTTAAATTATTGAGGAAATGTAATGGATTATTTTATTTACTTATGTCTTAGTCAATGAAAGATAATTGGGTATTTTATTTGTGATTATCACATTAGACTCTAAGTTCATTTGACATTTAAGACTTCCGCTATTGTGTATTTACTCTGATTATGATTGTGGATGTGTATGGTTTAAGTAAATGGACACAACCTATTTGAGATCCTGGTTAAACCGTTGGTTTTTTAGCGGTTCATCACACCATTCTGAACAGTATGGGATTGGAGTGTGACACTAAACCTAAGAAAGAAAGAGAGAGAGGAAGAGAAGGGGAAGGAGATTTAGAGAAGAAGGCTGAGAGGAATGTTTTTGCAATGAAGAGCTTTATGTCTCTACAACAAGCTTAAGGTATGGACTTGACTCTATAGGGTAGATCAGATATATTAGGTTATTTTCAAATTGATATATGGAACCTAATACAATGATTAGGTTATAAGTATTCTATGGGAAATCATAGAGAGTAGGGTAGGGATAATTGATAAGGATAAACTGTGATTAAAAGCCATAGAATGATTTTAGGATGAATCCCATTGATGAGCCAAGAGGAAGAACTTGTATGAAAAGTAATAATTAACCTGACTACGATGGTCGCAGTTATGGTTGACCATTGGATGACCAGAGTTTCGACCATAGCCATTCGGAAAGATTTTAAGAAACGTATGGTTGTAGGTACGGTCGCATATAGTGCGACCATAGGGTATTGACTGTACATCGTATAGTGGCATATATTGCGACTATAGGGTATCGACCATACGATTACAACAAGTATATTTTGAGACTAAACAAGATTTTTGACTACTGTAACTTGATAAACTTGTACCCTAACTTAAATACATTAATTGTTTAGGTTCTCAATAGATTGAAAATGACTTTCAAAGCTTGGGAGAGGAACAAACATCAATTAAAGGTGAGGGAACAAGACCTAAACTAATTGGATATTAACAAATTGTCTTACTTTATTTGTCCAATGAAATGAATGTTTCTATGTTTATATGCTTGTAGTGTGCATCTCAAATGTCATCCAATATTACTGCTATTTCTGTTCATGCATATTTGTTTCTGTTTATTTATAACATGATGATGATGATGCTAGGAATAAACAGGTGATTGTGTGTATGGTTAGTGTGTTGGATGCTAGTGGGGCATCAGGGGAAGGACGTGGCATTGTGGTATTACCTGTTCACCAGACAGTAGCTCTATCTCTACTCAAGTCTTGCCCACTGACATTGTCGTATCACCATTAGCTTAGTAGAATATTACGTTGTAGGGCATCAGGGGCGGTGGTCTTAGACCGTATAGTCTTTGACTTTGTCGGGGGCCCTTAGCTCTATTTCTATGGACGTAATGAGGGATGCTGGGATTAGGCCTTAGGTACATTAGATGACATTTAGGATTGGTTAATTACGAGCCCAGTTTGTAAGCCCTCGCCAATAGGGGCTTACGTGTTGGTATGGGTAGGGCATCAGGGGAAGTATTGGCGGTGTGTGATCCAGACACTTTAGCTCTATCTCTATTCCATGGTGGGGTGGATGTGGACGAAAATGGTGTTTGATCCATTGGGTAGGCTTGCACACCACTGTATAGAGGTGCGGTAGCCGCTAAACCTTTCTATAGCACATTGCAAACTTTAAAATCTGACCAAAGATATGAATTGAACGCATACATATGTTTGTTGCATTGTTTTGTTCACTCACTAAGCTCCAGTTGGAGAGCTGACCCTCGCATGTGCAATTATTTTTAGTTTCTCATATTGCAGGTAATACCGTTAAAGACTACATGAATGCGTCGATGTATGGACAAATGGCGACTATGGATGTGCAAGCTATGGATGATGAATATGACTTGTCAAGCCAGTATTTCAATGATGATTATGCTTAGTGTTTAACTTTCGTATTTGGTATTTGTAATAGTTTGATATATTTATATTTTGGTTACTTAGAGATAACTAGATTATTTAATTGTTTATCATGTTAGACCTCAGTTCATTATTAATAAGACTTTCGCTATTAACTTTAGTATCTCTGATTATTATTGTGGAATGTGTTTTGATTTAACATGGTTGGCACAGCCTATATGAGATCCTGGTTTGAACCGTTGGTTCTCATGATGGTTCAACACACCACTTGTTAGTCTAGAATTAGGGTATGGCAATGCTTGTAAAAAGCCTACTGTCCATAGGAGTCCAGTGCTATCCACATCAATCCTCCATAGGACGGCACACTTACCAGCTGGGATTTCCTTCTAAATGCTTTAATACTAAGAAGGACTTCTTATCACGAAGTCAGGGATTTTTGTCGTCATACAGGGTCTGGTTTCTCATCCCAAAGGTTCTTTATTTGATATCCAAGGGTTACTTGCCAATTGAAATTGTAAACAACAAGTTATATTATGGTGTAAATTATTAAAACATCCTACATAACACTCATGAGCATTTGATTTTGGAAATCTATGCCTATAGGCAAGCTTATAAAAATCCTATAGAGTTCCTGACCAAAGATGGACACCAACAGAGATCAAAATCTCGTGCGACACATAGACAATCGCAAGATCATCAACCACCAGGTGTGTGGCACATGATTGACTACAGGTCGAACCGTGGTTGAGTAACAGTGTCAACACCTTAAAAATTTACCTAACCTTTGTAGGTTTTGTTTCAGGTCTTGACTCGCAATAACAGTCTATGATTAATTTAGTCAAGGTGTAAACTAACAATTATTTTAGGTATACATGATGTGTGATGAATTTTTCCATCAAGACATATTATTTTGGGTTCTAAGGCCTCAATAAATTTTAATTAATTAATAGAGAGTCACCAGTCAAGTTTGATCAAAGTCATGTGTCATAATGGCATACGACACGTGTGGGACATCACTTCAAGAAAGCCAGGCCATGCGGTTCGCTGTCGACCGTACGTTAGATCGTGGCCTTATGGTTTCTGAATTCTTTCGATGTGATTCTCATATTTTTCATAGTCTACATTGTCACACCCCAATTCTGAACCAACCAGAATGGTGTGATGAGCCGTTTATAATCCAACGGTTCAACCAGGATCTCGAATAGTCTGTGTCCTTTTTGCTTAAACCATACACATCCACAATCATAATCAGAGTAAATAAACAATAGCAGAAGTCTTTAATATTAATGAACTGAGAATCTAACAGAGATAACATAAATAAGTATCCAATTATCTCCAAAAGACTAAGACATAAAAAAAAATAAATTAATCAATTACATGTTCTTAATAATCCAACTAATAAATCTAATCAAAGACGCATGAGTTGCACTCGCACGACGAATCATGCGACTCCATCATAGTTTCTGCATCCATCGTCGCAACATATCCCTACATCGGAGCATTCATATAGTCTTCTACAGTAGTACCTGCATCATCAACTAAAAATATTCAACGTTAAAAGGGTGAGCACACATCATGCCTCAGTGAGCAAATAAAACAATGCAACAAACATGTACATGCATTCAATTCATATCTTTGGTCTGGTTCATAAGTTTGCAATGTGCAATAGAAAAGATAGGTGGCCACCGCACCTCTATATATGAGTGTGTGAAGCTACCCAATGGATCAAACACCATTGCCATCCCACATTCACCTGTAAGCACCCCATTTTTGCCACCCACTGCATAAGTGAACCAATATGGCAGATTTCTGGCCTTTAACCCAAAGGTTGGTGATTCTCTAATGAACCCCACAGTAGGGTCATAGGCTATTACCTACTTGGATGAATAGGTCGTGAAATTATCTTCGAAATGAGACCGGAATCATCAAATTCTAACGTCAAACAAGGAAGATATCGTAGTTTGAAAATGCAAGGGCATTTACGTAATTATCATATCATGCATGCATTATCATTCAAACTTCAAGACATCATATCATGGTTATCTGATATCGGAATCAGATGATTCAAAGGCCAATATGCCTTATTTTCAGTCCTCTTCAAAGTGGACGTAAAAAAAATCCCAAGTAGAAGTCACCAGTGGGTCCCATGCATGATTACACATGGAAATGGTTATTTAATCTTCAAAAATTCATAAGTTGGCCATTTTATTTCCAAATGAGATGATTCAAGCTCCAATATTCCTTATTTTTAATGTTCTACAAAGTGAACGTAGAAAATTTGGAACAGATGCTATCAGAAAATTTCATATGGAAGGGTGACAGAAATGGACTATGAAATGTCAACCTTAGTCCAAACCAGCTTAATCCAACTTAGCCTAACTTAGCTCGGCCCAGCTCAGACCAATCCAGACCAAGTTATGTCAATCCATATGCATGCATTTCTTTTATATATGTATAATGTATAATATATTATTATATATAATACATATATATATATATATATATATATCTTATGGATATATTTTATGTATTAATACATTTATATATATATGTATACATATATAGATATACATATCTTATGGATATATTATATGTATTAATACATTTATATATATATATATATATATATATATATATATATATATATATATATATATATATATATATATATATATGTATTAGGAAAGAGAGAGGAAAAGTGAGGCCATGGAAAGAGAGAGAAAAGAGAGGCCATAGGAAAGAGAATGGGAGAAAGAAAAAAGGAAAGAGAGAAATAAAAGAAAAAAAGAAAAAAAAAAAGGGGAAAAAGATTCCCCTTCCCGTTTTCTAGGAAGAAAACGTGAAAGAGAGAGAGGAAAAAGAAAGAAAGAAAAATTGAAGGAAAAGAAGGAAGAAGAAAAAGAAAGAAGAAAGAAAGGAAAGAGATAAGGATTTTTCTAGAAGAAGGAAGGAGAGAAAGGAAAGTGAGAAGGGTTTTTCTAGAAGAAGAAGGAGAAAAAGGAAAGAAAGGAAGAAGAAAAAAACATGGGAAGGAAGAAAACAAAGGAAAAAAGAAAAAATGGAAAAAAAAATTTTCTAGAAAAAAGAAGAAAAGGAAGGAAGAGAGAAGAAGGAAAGAGGAGGAGAGGATTTTCTAAAAGAGGGAGAGATAGAGAACGTGTGGAATGGAGAAGGAGAAGAGAAAAAGGAAGGAAAAGAAGAAAGGAAAGAAAAAAGAAGAAAAAAAGATTTTTTAGAAAAAAGAAGAAAGGAAAGAAGGATCTTCTAGAAAAGGAGAGAAAAATTATAAATAGGCAAGAGAAGAGCGAGGAGGGTCTCTTTTTCCAGACCATAGAGAGAGGAGAACATGGGTGAGGGAGAGAAAAACATGAGTGAGAGAGAGAAAATGCAAGAGAGGGAGAAAGAAAGAGAGAGAAAAGAGAAAAGAAAGAAAAGAGAAGAAGAAAAGAGGGAAAAAGAAGAGAGAAAGAAGCAGAAGAGATGAAAAGGAGGTTTCACATTCAAAGGGGGTTGATACAACCTCCAATCACCCTTCATCAACGGTTTCGCTTGATTTGAGCCCAAGATTTGTACTCTAAACAAATTTAGAGGTCGTTATAATGCTCGAATGCCAATTTTGCTTGAAAAATACTAATTTTCATGAAATCTCAATCATGAATGCTCTATTACATGCTTGTTAATGTTAGGATGCCTATGTCTAACATTTTTCATGAATTATAATTTGTCTAAGCTATTCAATGATGAATTTTTGAATGATATACAATGATGTTTGATGTTTTTTACAAATTTCATAAAGTGGTTTTCTGATCTGAAAATTCCAGATTTAGGGTTCAAATTTAGGACGTACATCATATATATTTTTTATAAGATTTTGAAGCCCTAAATTTTATGGGAGTCTCTCTAATATGTTATAAGACTACCCTAAAAATTTCGTTTCATTTGAAATTGAGAAAATATATCAAAAAATTTGTCTTTGACATTGCTATTTTTCTTGGATGTAATGCAATCCTCCATTAGAAAGTCTCTAGACAAAGGCCTTATGGCCATAATCAGAAAATCCACTTAACATGAACTTTTTAGACATGAAAGTCTTCAAAAAAATGGCACTGGTTTAATATTTTTTTCCATTTTTTGTGGAATTGATAGCAATTTTTAAGTGTATAGTGCTCTGATTTTAAATCTGTCATGATGTACTGATTTGCATGATTGAAAAGAATCATTTTTCACAAAGAAAATATACTGTTTTGGCTTTCTGTTGGGATTCAAATTCTTCATATGAAATATAATATATTAACTCATCTTTCTATGAAAAAATGTTGAACTTGATTTGAGTTTCGAAAGACCTACTTATGGTCATTCTTGTATAATGTGACAAATCTGAATACAGTTCATAGTTTTATCCATTATCTGGAACCTTGTGTCACAATTTTCACAGTTTTGAGTCATTAATCATCCCAAATTTCTTCATAAAAATTACAATTTTTTCAAAGAACATTGAACATATGTTTGTTTTGATAATTTTAAACTTCTCAAAAAAAAGTTTCATTGATGTCTCATTCATCATAACATCAATGATTGTTTAAGTGAATCCTGCCATATTTGGATAAATGGCTATATTTGGAGCATTCATATGCTTTGTTTGGATTGTGCATACCATGTTTGCCACATTCCATGTATTGCTGTTTTTGGTAGAATAGATAAATTTTTACCATATTTTAGCAAAATCTTAATTTTTTAAGTCTTACTATGCTTAGAAAATAACATATATGATCTTTCCTTTTTTTGAAAAATTCATGTCATATATGCATTCTATGATTGGTACTTACCATATTGATATATAGATGCATATTAGATCTTGCATATTAGATCTTGCCATATTTAGACGCTCATTGCCATATTTGGATGCTCATTGCCATGTTTAAATGATCATTGCCATGTTTAAATGCTCATTGTCATATTAGGTCTTGCCATGCTTAGAATTAACATATTAGATCTTACCATATAGGCTCTTGCCTTATTTGCAGTGCATGCCATATTAGGGAGATTTTCACATGCTATATGTGTATTTCTTGCCATAAATGTATTATATGCCATATTTAGATGAATAATTCAATTTTGGCAATAATTTAATTTATGCAACACCCTAGTCAAACTGCCATATCTGCACACTTCTAGAAGACAATCTAGGAGTGGGGACGTGCATTTTGGCACCCACATTCTTGGGAAGGGCATAATGGGGATAATAAAAACCTTAATAAAGAAATAAAATGCTTTGCCAAACTTTCCAAAATTAGCAAGATGAAAAGGGTAATTTAGGACGATTTTGCCCCTCGGTAAACCCTAAACTTAAAATAGGTTCTAAACCTTAAACCTAGAACAGGTTCTCACTTTCTAACTTAGAACAGGTTAGAGTTCGAACTACGCGGATTTTGATTCCTAGGGCAAACCCTATGATACGTAGGCTATTTGGGAGAAACCTAAATTCGGATCCACATATTTAGTCCACTCGGACTATCCATAGATCCACTAGGATATCCATTCCCATTTCAACCCAGAGTTTTGAACTACGCGGATTCTGATCCCTAGGGCAAACCCTAGGATAGGTAGGCTATTTGGGAGAAACCCAAATTTGGATCCACACTTTAGTCCACTTGGACTATCCATAGATCCATTAGGATATCCCCCATATTTTAACCCAAATAGGGTTATCCAACCTCAGTCCACTCGGACTATCCATAGATCCACTAGGATATCCAATCATTTCACCCAAACCCGAACTACGCGGATTCTAATTCCTAGGTCAAACCCTAGGATACGTAGGCCATTTGGGAGAAACCCAAATTCAGATCCACAATTTAGTCCACTCGGACTATCCGTAGATCCACTAGGATATCCCCCATATTTTAACCCAAATAGGGTTATCCAAACCTTAGTCTACTTGAACTATCCATAGATCCACTAGGACTATCTATCAGTCCACATGGACTTTCCAGATCCTAACCCATATGATTTCTCAACCTTTCAAGCATAAATTTCAACTTGAACAAAGAACTTAATCATGCACAAGCATAAATCACATCCATAAACTTTAATCACACATGAACTACGATGGTGAACCTGATTTTTGGAATAAATCCATAATACGTAGGCAATCTGTTGGATACAGATTCGGTTCAATGATATCAAACCACTTGGTTTGGTTTGGCTTAACAAATAGAGTCTAGTATAGGAAAGGTATAGGAGACCGATTTCGATCGGGTGGTTTGGGTGCCTAACCCCTTCCCATAATCGTAACCTGACGCTTACCCAATCTTTGATAGACCAAAAATCCAATCTAGGGGTCATGAGTCAATCGAAGTCTTACCTTGGGGTGAGATTTCACATTTCTAATTTCCTAGACCTAATTCTAGGTGGCGACTTTTAAAGATTTTCATCTTTGTCCTCACAGCACCCACCATGGAATAGAGATAGAGCTAAAGTGCCTGGATCAAACACCGCATGACACTTCCCCTGATGCCCTATCCATACCAATACGTAAGCCCCTATTGGCGAGGGCTTGCAAACTGGGCTCGCAACTAACTAATCCTAATGTCAAACAGTGTATCCAAAGCCTCACCCCAGCATCCCTCAATACATCCATAGAGATAGAGCTAAGGCCCCCCGACAGAGTCAGAGACTACACGGTTCGAGATTACCTCCCCTGATGTCCTACGATGTAATAGTTCTGCTAAGGTAATGGCGATACGACGATGTTAGTGGACAAGACTTGAGTAGCGATAGAGCTAGAGTCTAGTGACCAGGATGAACCACAGTATCACGTCCTCCCCCTGATGCTCCACTTGCATCAAACACACTAACCACACACATACATTCACATGCCTATTCCTAGCATCATCATCATCATCATCATGTTATAGTTAAACATAATTAAATATACATGAACAGTAATAACAAGAATATTGGATGACATGTGAAATGCACATTACAATCGTACACGCATAGAATCATTCATGGTATTGGACTCAATAAATAAAAATAGTTTATTATTAGCCAATTATTTTATGTCTTGTTCCCTCATCTTTGATTGATAGTAGATCCTCGTTCGAGCTTTATAATTCACTTTTAAACCACTTGGATACCTAACAAGTTCATAGATTTTTAATTAAAATTAATTCTCATATATTTAGACTAACAGAAACTGAGGGGTCACAGGTGGGGCAGCACCTGTGGTCTCAGTTTGTGTGACCACAGCATGTGGGGTAACAAGTTAGGGTCGGACATACTCCGACCACACGTGCGACCACACCCTCCCTGGAAACTTCCCTAGGGCATGTGGTCGGACATATGTGTCTTGTGGGGTCAGACATCATGCGACCTCACGTGTGACCACACGTGTTATGGTCGACCTTTCACTCTTAATTTCATTCCTTCATGTTTGAATCCATTGGCTTATCATCATGGTCCTTCCTATTATTGTTCTATGGCTCAAAACTATTATTTTATACACCATCCATTGTCCACATAATTTTCTCCATGGATTCTCTTGGAATTTGTCCATGGATGGATGATTTGGGTTTTTTCCTAAATCCTATCTTCTTCACGTACTATTCTAGGCTCTCAATTTGACTTGGGGAAAATGTTCATACCTGAAGCTTGCTGAAGATTCAAAGTTTTCTCAGAATTTTCCTCGTTCTTAGTCTTCTTCTTCAATTTTTCTTCTCTTCCTTCTCTTCTCTTTCTCTCACTTTCAATTGGAGTTTTAAAAGGATGAAAGAGGCTATGGGATGTCCTATTTATAGAGGAAAATCCTCCTTAATATGCCCTAATGAGTTTAGAAAAGGTGCCCCTTTGGATTAGGAAGGTTTCCTAATTTCAGTTTCTGACTGGATTCCGTGGGGTCGGAGGTGGGGTTGCAGAATCCGTTGACCATACCTTTTGAAATGTCTGACCACACGACCAAAATTCATGTGGTTGGACTATTTTGTGGTGGGGCTGGTCACTCTTGCTTAGGCATGTGACCACACGGTCATAATTGACTGTTTTTGGGTTGATTTCATACCTGGTCTGGTGATTTCTTAACGCACTTGGTCCACTTGGCTCGACCATGATTGGTAGACCTGGTACAAGGTGGTAAGACCGGTTAGTTCGATACGGATTTTACAACTCCCCCCTCTTATTAGAAATTTTTTCCTCGAAATTTGCACATACCTTCCAAGTCGTAAAGGTGAGGATATTTCTTTCACATAGCATTATCTTCTTCCCATGTGATCTCTTCTATATCTTGGCTCCTCCAAGTGACCTTAAAATAATAAATGTCACGGTTGCATAGACGTTGAACATTTCACCTGGTGATTTCAGTTGGTGCTACTTCGAATGTCAAATCATCAGTTAGACCTGGTGGATCGACTGTTAAAACGTGTGTTGGATCTCTGACGTACTTCTTTAGTAATGAGATATGAAATACATCATGTACACTTGACATAGATGGGGGTAGTGCTAACTGATACACCACTTTTCCACGTTTAGCTAGAATCTCATATGGCCTGACATATCTTGGACTTAGCTTTCCTTTTTGTCCGAATCATTTTAAACCTTGCATAAGTGATACTTTCAAGAATACCTTATCACCTACAACAAATTCAAGGTGTCGAAGTCGAGTATCTGCATATTGTTTCTGACGATTCTGAGTTGTTCTAACTCTTTCCTTGATAATGTTGACTACTTGACAAGTCTCTTCAACAAATTCTGGTCCAACGGTACTCCATTCACTAACTTCATTCCGAAACAAAGGAGTTCGACACTTCCTACCATATAGTGCTTCGTAGGGTGACATCTGTATAGTAGCCTGATAGCTATTGTTATAGGCGAACTCGATCAGTGCTAGTTTCTCATCCCATGATCCCTTGAAATCAATAACATGGGCTCAAACCATGTCTTCTAAAATCTGAATGGTACGCTCTGACTGTCCGTCTATCTGAGGATGGAATGCAGTACTAAATTTCAGTGTTGTACCCATAGCCTTCTGTAATCCTTCCCAAAACTTTAAAGTAAAGCGTGGGTTTCTATCGGACACAATGCTTTCAGGTACACCATGTAATCTGACAATATTATCCACATATAGCTTGGCTAACCTCTCTAAGCTATGTTGAGGTCGTATAGCTATGAAGCGAGCTGTCTTTGTTAGACGATCTACAATCACCCAGACCGCGTCAACTACTCGAGGAGTCAATGGTAACCCGGTGACGAAGTCCATAGTGATGCAGTCCCATTTCTATGCTAGTTCTGGCAGTGGCTGCAACAATCCTACAGGTCTTTGCCTTTCAGCCTTTACCCTTTGATAATTTAAACTTTGAGACACAAATTTAGCTACATCTGCTTCATTCCTCTCCACCAATATAATTTCTTCAAATCATGATACATCTTTGTACTTCGAGGATGTACCGAATAAGCGGTGGTATGAGCTTCCTTCATTAGTCTGTGTCTAATATCCAAGTTTTTCATTTCAGGAACACATACTCTTCCTTTGTACTTCAGTACCTTTTCAACGTCCAAGGTGAACTTAGGAATAGTCCTACCCTTTTCGGTGTCTTCTTGCACTGATCTCAGATAAGGGTCTGATTTAATAGCGGCTTTCACTTCATCCATTATATCAGGTACAATCTTCAGTGTGGCAAACATATTTGAAAACCGATGTATAAGCCCTTGGTTGGTTGATCCGCCCGGTGCATCTATCACAAACTACTCATTACCATAATGGAATACTTTCCCTATAGCACATATTGCCACAGTCGTGTTAACCTCTCCTTGGGATTTTATCATTGCTTTTCTACTTAGTGCATCAGCAACTACATTAGCTTTCCCTAGATGATACTGGATATCGCAATCATAATCCTTCAATAATTCCAGCCATCTTCTTTGTCTCATGTTCAACTCCTTTTGATTAAAAAGATAAGTGAGACTCTTGTAATCTGATTTAATCTGAAATTTCTCTCCATACAAATAATGTCACCATATCTTGACAGCATGTACTACTGCTGCTAATTCCAAGTCATAAGTGGGATAGTTCTTTTCATGTGTCTTCAGTTTCCTTGAGGCATACGCAACTACTTGTTCTCCTTGCATAAGCACACATCCTAAACCCAACCCAGGCGCATCAGTGTACAAGGTAAATGGTTATCCTGGAATAGGAATAGTCAAGATGGGAGCTGATATCAATCTAGCTTTCAATGTTTGGAAACTTTTCTCACATTTGTCGGTCCAAACAAACTTTCCTCCTTTCTTGGTCAAACTGGTGAGAGGTACGGCGCTCCTGGAGTAATCTTTTACGAATCATTGATAATACCCAACTAGACCTAGGAAACTTCAGATTTCTGCAACACTCCTAGGCACTTCCCATTTCCCAATGGCATCAATCTTGCTAGGATCCACTTTAATTCCTTCAGCGGATACAACATGGCATAAGAAAGTGACCTCATTTAGCCAAAACTTACTTTATAAATATGGCGTAAAGCTTCTCTTTTCTTAATTGCTGCAGAGAGGCTCTTAGATTCATGACAAGAGTTTCCTTGTCTTTGGAATAGACCAATATATCATCAATAAACACAATCACTGACGTATCCAACATATCATGGAATACCCGATTCATGAGTTCCATAAAAGTTATGGGTGCGTTAGTTAATCCAAAAGACATGACTAAAAATTCATAATATCCATATCTTGTTCTGAATGCTGTCTTTGGAATATCACCTTCCTTAATCTTTAGCTGATGGTATCCTGACCGAAGATCAATTTTGGAGAACACCTTGGCACCTTGCAACTAATCGAACAAGTCATCGATCCGAGGCAACGGATTCTGATTCTTGATAGTAAGCTTATTCAACTCCCGATAGTCTATACACAGTCAAACACTATCGTCCTTCTTCTTTACAAATAATACCGATGCTCCCCATGGTGATATGTTGGGTCTGATATAACCCTTGTCCAGTAATTCCTATAACTGTACCTTTAGTTCCTTCAGTTCAGTAGGAGCCATTCTATAGGGTGCTTTAGATACTGGTGCGGCTCCGGGTATAAGATCTATAACGAACTTTGTCGCTCGGTCGGGTGGTAGTCCTGATAGTTCCTCAGGAAATACATCTAGAAAATCATGCACAACATCAATATTCGTGGTACTTCCTTGGTGAGGTCGACCACGGATACTAGATACCCAACTCATCCCTTCTCGAGGCATTTTCTACCCTTTAATGCAGAGAGGATGAGTTTTCGTTCATGGGGTAGTCTGGTTCTCACAAAACTAAACTCTGCTCCTTCCTTGTCTTTAAATGACAATTTCTTTTCTGCACATAATAGGTTTGCAGAATGCCGAGCTAACCAATCCATTCCCAAGATAACGTCAAAGTCTGCCATCTTGAGTTGAATCAAGGTTGCATCCAAAATCTTCTCGCCAATAAGAACTGGACATGGTCCACAACCTTTTTCTAGTTCCACTTCTAATGCCATAGCTGATCGTACAAGGAATTTATAGTCTAATGATCTGAGGGGTAGATTGAGCTTCTTTCCAAATGACACAGATATAAGAGAATGAGTAGCTCTGGAATCAAAGAGTACTCTGGCGGGTATGCCATTAATAGGTACGATACCTGTGATTTGTTTTAATTTTAGTCTACTTGCTCACACAAGGTAATACAAAATGAATGGTTCAGGTCATACCTGGGACCACATCAAGGGATGCGGCAGCGTCCTCAGATGTAACTACATAGACCTTTCCTTGCTGTAGCGGCTTCCTGGGCTTAGGACACTACCTTGAATAATGTCCCATTTAATTGTTGTTATAGCATTTTACTACTTCATTATTTTGCTTTTGTTGAGGTTGGGCTGTTGGAGTAGCAGCATTAAATCCTTCAGTATGGAAGGGTTTGAATGTCTTTGTGTTCCCTCCGTTCTAAGAATTTCCATTTGGCCTTTTGATACCCCTATTCTGAGCAAAGTAGCTCTCTCTCTGGCTTAATTCTAGCCCTCGAGCAATCTGTACGGTTTCATTATAAACTTTCTTTTCTAGCGCCAAAACATGCTCCCGAATGCTTCCCTTAAGTCCCATGACGAACCTTTGGGTTTTAGTATTTTCCTCCTTCATGCTAGAGGGAGGAAAGGAAAATAGCTCTTCATAACGCTGTTGATATGCATCCACAGTCATTTGTCCTTGATACAAACTCAGGAACTCTCTTTCCATAGCATCTCTAAAACTTCTGGGAAAATATTTCTTGAAGAATGCCTCTTTATAGATAGCCCAGGTCAATTGGGCGTGCTTGGTTAAAAGATAACTCCGAGTAGACTTCCACCAGTGGTGTGCATCGCCTTTTAGCATAAATGTTGCACACAACACTTTTTCCTCCTCATTAACAGTCATCATCATAAAATTCTTTTCCATTTCATCGATCCAGTTAGCTGGCCACAAAGGATCTGCTGGCTTACCATTATATTCCTTAGGCTTCATTTTTAGAAAATGCTCGATTAGTCGAGAGTGGTCCAACTAATACTGAGCATAGGCCCCATACATAGGTGGTTGATACTAGTAATTGCCTTGGGCTACCTCAGGGTTCTGTACTTGAGCTTGTACAACTGGCGTTTGAGGTGCTTGGGGTACCGTGTTACTACCCCTAGTACTGTACTAGCTTGTCTGTCTGGCATAGGTGTAGTATGTATAGTTGGAAAAGTCATTCCCTAGCAGCTTGCATATTGGGTTGTACTTGCTATATTTGCTGCAGCTATTGTGCCAGGTTCATAACTACTGTAGCAAAATCTATAGGTGGGGCTGGCAAGTTTGTAGGATTTGCTTCGCCATTAGCTCCTGGTGGTGCCACATTCTGATTCTCTTGTCCTTCAAGATTTTCATGGCTATCTTCCTCCATAGGTGGTGGTGGTGGAATTGGGTTACGTCCTCACCTAGTTACTCTTTGCTCAGCCTTTTCCTGTTCCGATGGTTGTAGTGTCTAAAAAATCATAGAACATGTGAGGCAATCATAATATACATCATTCCCTTGTCAAAATCCAACTAATCAATGTAAAATTCCAATTTTCCAAGTCATATAGTCAAAATAATGTATTTTCCATCGTAGGGTCGATTGTAGGGTCGCACTATGTCCGACCACAGGGTATGCGACCTCACAAAACCCTGTCAGCTCACCGAGAGCCTGGGGTCGATCGTAGGGTCGGTATATGTCCGACCACGGGGTCCGACCACACAATGTCTATCAGCTCACCGAGAGCCTGGGGTCGATCGTGGGGTTAGTCATGGGGTCGCATGTTTAGTCAAATTTTGCGACCGCCCGACCCCAAATCAGGTTTTTAAACCCGATTTTTGGAGTCATTTCCCACTTTTTCATTTTCCTTCAACTCAACTAGCTTCCCTTGAGTTGCTACAGTGTCAACTACTTGTGTTTGGTGATTATTTCTTCCATTCACGACTTTCGTTCCTTTCCTTTAGGTATGTTTTCTACTGGTCCTCATTTTTAAGCTTTCAAGCTTGGTTTTTCTCTATTTATAGCGTTTTCTTCTAATTAAAATTTTTCTAATTGTAAAAATTTGATTTTTATTGGGGCTTTTGCTATTGGCCACCCAATGGACGAAAGCCCTCAAGAAAATTTGAGTTTTAACATTTAGTTTTTGAGAAACTTGAAATTTTCCACTTTTGACCTAATTTTTGGGGTTATTCCAAATTCTTGAAATTTCTTCAAATTTGACCTTCCTAGTTAAAATTTCCAACTGTATGAGCATTGCAGGGTGGTTTGGAACATATGTAAGTCCTCCTGCCCAACTATTTGGGTGAAAAGTGAGGCTTTGGGCCAAATCATGCCGTTATAATGCCAAAATTTTGAGTTTTTCACCATATCTAATATCTTGTCTATTTGTCTGTGTCTTTGTAGATAGCATGACTTGCACCAAGGTTCCAGAGTTCATGATCCCATCTGCTTCTGGCTTCATGAAGCAAAGGCTCAGTATGCTCGTTATGAGCGTAAAAAGGTGGAAGGGGGTCACTGTGTAAACTTGGCTAGTCTAGCCTTGTTTAATGTAGAGGGGGCTTTTGGGGACATGGGTTGGCTCCCCGTGATATCGTATGAGGCTTGCACCTGTCCTGCTCTGGTTAAGCAGTTCTATTGCAAGCTTCAGGTAGTGGGTGATCCCAATGACATGGATAGGGGTAGGGAGCTCAGGATCACCAGTTATGTGAAAGGGGTGGAAATCTCCTTTAACTGCCAGGAGATGGCTGATCTCCTGGGTATATCAAATGACGGCCCCTTGGTGTACTGTGCACCTAAGGAACCCTAGTTCCTATCCTTGATGATGCGTGCAGTGATTGATGGTTAGCTTCTTAGTGGTGATCGTTGGGAGATGAAGGCAATCAACCTACGACCGGAACCTCGGGTGTACTACAAGACTATTCAGCACAACCTGATTCCTCAGAGTGGGCATTATGAGAGGATTTCCCAGTTGACCCAGTATCTCCTATACTGCATCTGCACTAGGCATCCCGTCAACCTCCATACATTATCATCAGGACAATGATCCGTGCTACGACGCCTGGTCAGATAGGAAACCTACCCAATTTGCATTTGATTACTACCCTACTCACTCACCTGCATGTTGACTTAGTGGACGAGAGGATTCATGAGTACACCTTCTCGTCTGACCTTGACTGGGAGGCCATCTGTAAGATGGGGATGCAATATGTGCAGATCAGTGATGAGGAGAGGAAAGCTATGGTGCGTCCCACACTCAGGTCAAGATAGCAGACGCTGAGGCGACAACAGCAGTAGCAGTAGCTGCAGGAGTCCATAGGGGTGATGCTGAGGATGATGATCATATGTACATGGATGTGGATGCCATACCTCCTCCATCACCATTGCATTCCACTGGAGCTGGCCCTTCTCGGGTTCCTTTCCACTCCACTGGTCCTTCGCACCCACCACCAGATGACATGATGGGGTTGCTGCTTGAGATTAGGGAGGCCCAGCGCACTTTTGATCAGCAGATGGCCGATCTGGCAGCTAATCTCTAGGTGATCCAGACTCAGGTAGCCTGGCTCACGAGGGTGTATGCTGAGGACAATGATCGAGATCATGAGGCACCTCCTCCTCCAGCACCTCCAGCTCCATGATGCATTCTTTTTTACTTTTTCCTTGTATTACAGAGTAACTGTCCGGATTGTGGACCATACTCTGATTTGGATATATGTATATATATTGTTTTTATTCGATGTGTATATGAAACTTATTTCTCATCTTAATAGCACATTATTCGCTTTCTTAATTTTTATCTCATACAATACAGGTGCTTATAGTGTGTTCTTATTAAAACTTTTAAATTTTATCCTAACTCAGTTCATGAACTTTTGAGGAAGTAAACAGGTTTAAAAGACAGGGTCCGAGATCTCTGATACTAAGTTGTCACACCCCCATTCTGAACCAACCAGAATGGTGTGAAACACCCGACTATGATCCAACAGTTCAACCAGGATCTCGAATAGTCTGTGTCCTTTTTGCTTAAACCATACACATCCACAACCATAATCAGAGTAAATAAACAATAGCGGAAGTCTTTAAAATTAATGAACTGAGAATCTAACAGTGATAACATAAGTAAGTATCCAATTATCTCCAAAAGACTAAGACATAAAATAAAATAAATTAATCAATTACATGTTCTTAATAATCCAACTAATAAATCTAATCAAAGACGCATGAGTTGCACTCGCACGACGAATCATGCGACTCCGTCATAGCTTCTGCATCCATCGTCGCAACATATCCGTACATCGGAGCATTCATATAGTCTTCTACAGTAGTACCTACATCATCAACTAAAAATATTCAACGTCGAAAGGGTGAGCACACATCATGGCTCAATGAGCAAACAAAACAATGCAACAAACTTGTACATGCATTCAATTCATATCTTTGGTCTGATTCATAAGTTTGCAATGTGCAATAGAAAGGATAGGTGGCCATCGCACCTCTATACATGAGTGTGTGAAGCTGGCCAATGGATCAAACACCATTGCCATCCCACATGCACCGACCATGGAATAGATATAGAGCTTAAGTGCCCGGATCAAACATCGCATGACACTTCCCCTGATGCCCTATCCATACCAATACGTAAGCCCCTATTGGTGAGGGCTTGGAAACTGGGCTTGCAACTAACCAATCCTAATGTCAAACAGTGTATCCAAAGCCTCACCCCAGAAACCCTCAATACGTCCATAGAGATAGAGCTAAGGCCCCCCGACAGAGTCAGAGACTACACGGTTCGAGACCACCTACCCTGATGCCCTATGACATAATAGTTCTGATAAAGTAATGGTGATACGACAATGTTAGTGGACAAGACTTGAGTAGAGATAGAGCTAGAGTCTGGTGACCAGGATGAACCACAGTGTCACATCCTCCCCCTGAATGCTCCACTCGCATCAAGCACACTAACCACACACATACATTCACATGCCTAATCCTAGCATCATAATCATCATCATGTTATAAATAAACGAAATTAAATATGCATGAACAGTAATAACAGGAATATTGGATGACATGTAAAATGCATGTTACAATCATGCATGCATAGAATCATTCATGGTATTGGATTCAAGAAATAAAAAAAGTTTATTATTAGCCAATTAGTTTAGGCCTTATTCCCTCACCTTTGATTGATAGTAGATCCTCGTTCAAGCTTTGTAATTTACTTTTAAACCACTTGGAAACCTAACAAGTTCATAGATTTTTAATTAGAATTAATTCCCATATATTTAGACTAATACAAACTGAGGGGTCGTAGGTGGGGCAGCCCCTGTGGTCTCAATTTCTGCGACCATAGGGCGTGGGGTTGCAGGGTAGGGTCGGACATACTCCGACCACACATGCGACAAACCATCTCAGGAAACTTCCTGAGGGCATGTGGTTGGACATGTGTGTCTTGTGGGGTTGGACATTATATGACCTCCCGTGCGACCACACGTGTTATGGTCGACTTTTCACTCTTAATTCCATTCCTTCTTGTTTGATCCTTTGGCTTATCATCATGGTCCTTCCTATGATTGTTCTATAGTTCAAAACTACTATTTTATACACCATCCATTGTCTACATAATTTCCTCCATGGATTCTCTTGGAATTCATCCTTGGATGGATGATTTGGGTTTCTCCTAAATCCTATCTTCTTCATGAACTATTCTAGGCTCTCAATTTAACTTGGGGAATATGTTCATACCTTACGCTTGCTGAAGATTTAGAGTTTTCTCTAAATTTTCCTCCTCCTTAGTCTTCTTCTTCAATTTTCCGTCTCTTCCTTCTCTTCTCTTTCTCTCACTTTCAATTGGAGTTCTAAAAGGATGAAAGAGGCTAAGGGACATCCTATTTATATAGGAAAACCCTCCATAATATGCCCTAATGAATTTAGGAAAGGACCCCCTTTAGATTAGGAAGATCTGACTGGGTTTTGTGGGGTCGGAGGTGGAGTCGCAGAATCCGTCGACCGTACCTTTTGAAATGTCCAATGACACGACCAAAATTCATGTGGTTGGACTATTTTGAGGTGGGGTCTGTCACACCTGTTTAGGCATGTGACCACACGCTCATAATTGACTGTTTTTGGTTGATTTCATACCTGGTCTGGTGGTTTCTACACGCACTTGGTCCACTTGGCTCGACCATGATAGGTAGACCTGGTACAAGGTGGTAAGACTGGTTAATTCGATATGGGTTTTACATACATACCGAGTGTGGGTTCAAAACTTGACTTCAATACCAAGTTATGGATGCCATTTCACTTATCCGTTTAACCGAGATATCAGGTCTGGCTTCAATAGCTTCAGATTCGACAACAAAGCATTTGAATCCATCCATTTACACATGATCCGAGTCTCCAATTGTCAACTCAGGATCCCTAATTGTCATTTTCTAGTTTAGAAATCCATGGATCATCTTATCCACCAGTTAATCCCATGCGTACTACCATTTAATATTCAAAACTGAGAATGATGGTGCACACGTCCATGGCTCCGCCATGGATGGTGGTTCCTTTTTACATTCTTGGTCTTTCAATAATTATAAACTTTCTCCTTAATCCATTTGATCCATCTTTTACTTTTACAATCATTATTTAACTCATTACATTCCATGATTTCCTTTAAACGATTTAGATCTGAAAGGGAGAGAGTACTTATAGCAGGTTCGACTCTCCTTCAGGTTTTCCAATGACAATAATGATGCTCTAGAGGTACGTGTTTCCATTCTTCTCTTCCTCTTTTTTTTTTCTGCTCCATCTCTTTTGCATTTTCTCTTGTTGGGTGGTAATAAGAAAAGAGTTTCTCTCTTCTTCCTTTCTTCTTCTCCTTTCTCTTTCTCTCTTCTTCCTCCTTATTTCAGAGATGCGTCAGAGTCTCCTTCCCTCCCTCAATACTTTGGTTTGTCAATCAGATTGAGAGAATAGAGATTAAAATCTTTTTTGATTCCAAATTGGTAAGCATGAGAAACAAAGATGGGAAGGACATGATTTCCCTCTCTTCCTTCCATCCTTGACTCAATCAAGATGGCTTACCATGATTAGATACCACACTCAGTTGGTAATGGAGGGAGAGAATGGGGTTTCAAATCGTTGGGCCCTACACTCAATTTGTTCTCAATCCAATTTCGTCCCTGGAGGTGCGGCTGGACAATTGCAGTCGATAGTCGACTGCACCCCCTCTGCCTAGTGCTGGCCCTCATTTTGTTCAGCCAGTTTAGGTGTGAACTTGCCAGGCTCTTTGGGGGATTGTATGGCCTAGGTCTAAGGCTTATTCTAGTATATTTTCTCACCCTTAAGTGACACAAGAGGTTCATGATTGTGTTTTTTGTCACCTCATAGTTATTCTTTCATCTTCGGAACTGTCGATATGTGTTATGGTTGGAAATCGCCTGCCGGTCTACGATCCGAGCAACCTGCAAACACAAAAGTTAAACAAAGGAGTTGGATGACTAAGCCCTGGGTACACTCCGATGCCTAAGTCAGATTCCCAATGTAAACAGTCAAGAGATAGCAGGAAGCTATCTCCCATTTAAAGAAAGAGGGGAACAATGAGAGAGTTTGAGCGTATGAAAGAACTGATGGTGAATAGTGAAATTGTGAGTTAGTATTACCTTGGAGATTCAACCTTTACTTATAGAGATTGGGAAGAAGCATGGAAGTACCAGACTTAGGGAAGTAGATCGCCAGTAGGACTGTCAAGTGTCGCTCTGAGGGATGCCCAGGTCATAGACTCCGAGTAGGAGTAGGAGACTGTAGTCAAGGAAGTTGAGTCGATCGGTAATGATAGTGACACGTGTCACCATACGAGTGGTTGTATGGCCGTGATGATTGGCAATGTATTGTACTATAAGAAGGACTCCTATGACGTAACCTAGTCACCTTAGGACTCTGACCACCAACCAAGAAATGTAACCCAGTAGGACTATGCCACTGACCAAGTACCATGTCCTGATAGGATTGTGCCTCCGAGCATGCAACGCCGAGCGCTACATTGTTTGTCTGGCAGGCCTAGCCGATTTTGGTTGCCACGCGTAAGACTTTCATTGGGTGATGTTTTTCCCCATAACAATATGATAGGTTCGTAAATGGGAAGACCCGACACATGCCCAGAATAGATGTATCATAATGGAATTCGGACATGGGTCTTACAGTACATGTGACCATGTGTCACCGAACCCTTTGGTACCCACATGTCACACAGACCAAACACACCAACATCCATATATAGCATACATAGTTGTTATTATGCAAATGAATGCTCATATATATAGATACAAGTATGACATATTATCACATTTCAATATTCAAAGACATATATAAATGACCTAGTTCTATGGACCCAACCCCTCACCTATAGACCCCAAAGGTGTTGCTAAACCTAGAAGCCGGCGATAGGCTTCGTTAATACCCGTGGCAGTTTACCTTTTAAATTATATAGATTTCATTAGGTGTGTCCAACATCTTTTAAACCAACTTGGGCGTGTTCTAAATGCCTTTAATGTGGGTCAAAAGGTAAGCTGGGAACCTTATAGTTGGTCCCTGAAGGATCAAACTAAGAAAATAGGTTGTCAGTAGCCAAGGCAATGGATGGCACCTGTTGATACCATATCACGCCCACTAACCAAAGGTCGACACGTGTTTGCCCAAGTAGCATACTGAGATAACGATGGATGTCAAGACAGGTGTAACCTCTAGGGAGCCACTGTAAAGAGAGAGGAAGGACGTGCAAGTTGGTATGTCCTAGGTCTTTAGGTCGACGTCACAGGTCGGGGTTACACTCCTATCACAACATGACTTGGAGAATTCGATTTGTGGAGGTCTTTACCAAGCGGATAAGTGATGGTTCCATGACAAGTCGTGTCACACCCCAATTCTGGTCTAACTGGATTAGTGTGATGAACTGCCAACAAACTAATGGTTCCATGATCTCGTATAGGTCGTACCCACCATATCAATCCACACATACATTCCACAGTAATAATCAGAGGTAATAAACAAATAAGCAGAAGTCTTACAGATAATGAACTGAGTGTCTAACAATGATAACAAATAATTAATTTGATTATCTCCTAAACTTAAGACATAAAAATAATTAATCCACTACATGTTCCAATAATCAAATATAGCTAAACTAATCTAATATGCACTGGTTGCACTAGCATGAAGAATCATGCGCATCTTCAACAGCTTCTACGTCCATGGCGGCAACGTGTCCATATGTCAACGTATTTATATATTCTTCAATAGTAGGACCTGCATCAACTAAAATATTTAACATCATGGCTCAGTGAGCAAACAAAACAATGCAACAAACATATGCATGCATTCGATTCATATCTTTGGTCTGGTTTTTAGGATTGCAATGTGCTATAGAAAGGTTTGGTGGCCCCCGTACTTCTTTACACAAGTGTGTGAATCTACCCAATGGATCAAACACTATGGAATAGAGATAGAGCAAAAGTGTCCAGATCAAACACTGCCAACACTTCCCCTGTTGCCCTACCCATCCTAACATGTAAGCCCCTATTGGTGAGGGCTTGCAAACTGGGCTTGCAACTAACTAATCCTAATGCCAAACAGTGTATCCAAGGCCTCACCCCAGCATCCCTCAATACATCTATAGAGATAGAGCTAAGGCACCCCGACAGAGTCAGAGACCACATGGTCCGAGACCACCTCCCCTGATGCCCTAAGACCTAATAGTTTTTCTAAGGTAATGGCGATACGACGATGTTAGTGGGCAAGACTTGAGTAGAGATAAAATTAGTCTGGTGACGGGGTCAAAGACCACCATGCCACGTCCTCCCCCTGATGCTCCACTCGCATCCAACACACCAACCACACACATACATTCACATGTCAATTCCTAGCATCATCATCATCATCATCATGTTATAAATAAACAAAATTAAATATCATGAACAGTAATTGCAAGAATATTGGATGACATGTGAGATGCACATTACAAGCATACAAGCATAGAATCAATTATGGCATTGGACTCAATAAAAATAAATAGTTTAGGTCTTGTTTCCTCACCTGTTAGCAATACTCGATCTCCTTCCAAGCCTTGCAATTCTCTTTCAATCAATTTAACAATCTAAAATTTATGTGAATTTAAGTTAGGGTCCATATGTAACATATTACAATAGTCGAAAATCAAAACAGAGCACTGATAGGTATCTGATTGGTCCTATGGTTTCATATTGTATCGACCTTACTGCCTACAGTCGATACCCTATAGTCGTATATGGTGCGACAGTAGCTACGACCATATGGTTCTGAATATTCCCAAATGTCTATGGACGATCCTTTGATGAGGCTGATCATGCTTTGGTCGATCGTAGCTACGTTCTCGGGATTTTTGGTCACAGACTAATTGCAATTCAAATTCTTCTTGGGCCAAGTCCTCTGATTTTCAATCAAATTTATTCTAAGGTCATCCTATGGCCATCATTAGTAGTTTCTTATCAACCCTAATCATCAAACTCACTCCTCATCCTTGGGATTTTTTCAATGAGATCACATAGATCATAATAGGTTGATATTGCCTATCTTCCATAGAAGTCTTATTCCTTAGAGTTTACATCTCCAGAGATTCGGTTCATACCTTTTCCTGGGATAGAGAGCCAATCTCTTCTCAGTAAATTCCTCTCCTTAGCTTTTTCTTCTTCTCTATTTTTTCCTTCTCTTTCCTTCTCTTTCTCTAGGGTTTACTAACGTTCTAAAAGAGTGAAAAAGGACTGAGGGACAACCTATATAGAGGAAAACTCTCCATATAGAGTCCTCTTTCAATTAGGAAAGAAATCCCTTAATTTAAGAAAGTTTTCAAAACTCGGAGTCTGACCTGGGGTCTCACGGTCAATAGCTACGGTCACAGAACCCGTCTATCATAGGGTCAAAATCATTAATCGTGGGGTCCTAGATTTGTGATCTTTGTTCTTACCATATGGTCGACCATACCTACCCAGGTATGCGATTATATGTACACAGTTTTGGGTGTTGAGTCGATTTTTATACCTGGTTTGTGATCCATCTTCACACGCTCGGTCCACTTGGTCAAAGAATGATGGAATGACCTGACACGACACGGTTAAACCAAGTTAGTGGAGTGCAGGTCTTACAACTCTCCCCCTCTTATATAAATTTCATCCTCGAAATTTGCACATACCTTTCAAGTCGAATAGATGAGGATATTGCTTCCGCATAGCATTCTCTTCTTTCCATGTAATTTCTTCTACATCTTGGCTTCTCCAAGTAACCTTCACATAGTAGATGTCGTGGTTGCATAGACGTTGCACCTTCCGTCTAGTGATCTCAAAAGGTACCACTTCGAACATCAAATCTTCAGTCAAATCTGGTGGATCCACTGTTATCACGTGTGTTGGATCCCTGGCGTACTTCTTCAATTGTGAGACAAGGAATACATCATGTACACTAGACATTGATGGTGGTAGTGCTAACTGATATGCTAGCCTTCTATGTCTATTTAGAACTTCATAAGGTTTAATACATCTGGGACATAGCTTTCCCTTCTATCCAAACCTTTTCAAACCATGCATAGGAGATATTTTCGGAAATACCTTATCACCTATGGTGAATTCGAGATCTCTACGTCGATTATCTGCACATTGCTTTTGACGGTTCTAAGCCACTCGGAACTTTCCTTGATAATGTCGACCACTCGACAAGTCTCCTCAATAGACCCTGGTCCAATAATACTCCGTTCTCCAACTTCTTTCCAAAATAAAGGAGTTCGGCATTTCCTACCTTACAGTGCTTCATAGGGCAACATCTGTATTGTAGCTTGATAAATGTTATTATAAGCGAACTCGATCAATTGTAACTTCTCATCCTTTGAAATCAATGACACAAGCTTGAAGCATGTCTTTTAAAATCTAAATTGTATGCTCTGACTATCCGTTTGTCTGAGGATGAAATGTAATACTAAACTTCAACGTTGTACCTATAGCCTTCTGTAATCCTTTCCAAAACTTTGAGGTAAAACATGGGTCTCTATTGGACACAATACTTTTAGGTACACCATGTAATCTGACAATATTATCTACAGAAAGCTTAGCTAACCTCTCTAGTATATAATAAGGTCGTATAGTTATGAAATGAGCTGTCTTAGTCAGAGGATCCATAATCACCCAGACTGCATTAACTACTCGGGGAGTCAATGGTAACCCGGTGACGAAGTCTATAGTGAGGCAGTCCCATTTCCATGCTAGTTCAGGTAGTGGCTACAACAATCCTGCAGGTCTTTGTATTTTAACCATTACCTGCTGACAATTCAATCATTGAGATCCAAATATAGCTACATCTGCTTTCATTCCTCTCTACTAATATAGGTTCTTCAGATCATGATACATCTTTGTACTTCCAGGATGTACCGAATAAGCGGTGGAGTTGGCTTCCTTCATTAGTCTGTGTCTAATATCCAAGTCTTCATTTTCAAGAACACATACTCTCCCTTTGTATCTTATTACATTCTCAAAATCCAAAGTAAAGTCAGGGTTAGTCCTACCTTTTTCAAGGCCTTCTTGCACCGTTCTCAGATAAAGGTCTGATTAAATAACTGCTTTCACTTCGTCTAATAGATCAGGTACAATCTTCAATGTAGCAAACATGTTTGAGAATAAACGAGTAAACCCTTGGTCAGTTGATTCATTTGGAATATCAATCACAAACTACTCTTTACTATAACTAAATACTCTTCCCATAACACACATTGTAGCATTTACACTAGCTTCTTCCTGAGACTTTGTCATAGCTTTTCTGCTTAGTGCGTCAGCAACTACATTAGATTTTCCTTGATGATACTGGATATCGCAATCATAATTCTTTAGTAATTCCAGCCATCTTTTCTATCTTATATTCAACTCTTTCTAATTAAAAAGATGAGTGAGACTCTTATGATCTGATTTAATCAAAAATTTCTCTCCATACAAATAATGTCTCCATATCATGACAGCATGTACCACCACTGCTAATTCCAAGTCATGAGTGGGATAGTTCTTCTCATGTGTCTTCAGTTGTCTTGAGGCATACACAATTACTTGTTCTCTTTGCATAAGCACACATCCCAAACCTAACCTAGATGCATCGATGTACAAGGTAAATGGTTGTCCTGGGATCGAAATAGTCAAGATGGGAGCTTATATCAATCTAGCCTTCAATGTTTCGAAACACTCTCCACATTCATCGGTCCAAACATTTCTCTTTTCTTTGTCAGGCTGGTGAGAGGTACGATGATTCTAGAGTAATCTTCCATGAATTGTCGATAGTACCCAGCTAAACCTAAGAAACTTCTAATCTCTGCAACATTCGTGGGTGCTTTTCATTTCACAATGGCTTCAATATTGCTAGGATCCACTTTAATTCTTTCAGTTGATACAACATGGCCTAAGAAAGTGACTTCATTCAGCCAGAACTCACACTTAGTAAATTTTGCGTCAAGCTTCTCTTTTCTTAGTTGCTGAAAAGCAGCTCTTAGATTTGTGATATGAGTTTCTTTGTCCTTGGAGTAGACTAGTATGTCATCAATAAATACAATGATTGATGTATCCAACATATCATGGAATACCCGATTCATGAGTTCCATAAAAGTTGCGGGTGTGTTAGTCCATCCAAAAGACATAACTAAAAATTAATAATGTCCATTTCTGGTTTTGAATGTCGTCTTCGAAATATGACCTTCTATAATCTTCAACTGATGGTATTGACCGAAGATCAACTATGGAGAACACTTTGTCACCTTACAACTGATCGAATAAATCATCGATCTGAGGCAACGGGTATCGATTCTTGATTGTAAGATTATTTAATTTATGATAATCTATACACAGTCGAACGCTACCATCCTTCTTTTTCACGGACAATACTGGCGTTAGTGATATGCTAGGTCTAATATATCCTTTGTCCAGTAATTCATGTAATTGTACCTTCAGTTCCTTCAGTTCAGTAGGAGCCATTCGATAGGGTGCTTTTGATACTGGTGCGGCTCCGGGTATAAGATCTATAATGAACTCTGTCACTCGATCAGGTGCTAGTCCTGGTAGTTCCTCAGAAAATACATCTGAAAATTCACACACAACTTCAATATCCTCTATTCATGGTGCTTCCTTGGTGAGGATGACCACGGATACTATATACCCAATTCCTCCTTTCTCGAGGCATTTTATAGTCTTTAATGTAGAGAGAATGAGTTTTCGTTTACGGGGAAGTTTGGTTCCCGCAAAACTAAACTCTGCTCCTTCTTTGTCTTTAAATGTCAGTTTCTTTTCCATACACAATAGGTTTGCAGAGTACCGAGCTAACCAATTCATTCCCAAGATAATGTCAAAGTCTGCCATCTCGAGTTGAATTAAGGTTGCATCCAAAATCTTCTCACCGATAAGAACTGGACATGGTCCATTACCTTTGTCTAGTTCAACTTCTAATCCCATAGGTGATCGTACAAGTAGTTGGTAGTCTAAAGGTCTGAGGGATAGATTTAACTTCTTTCCAAATGACATATATAAAAGAATGAGTAGCCCCAGAGTCAAAGAGTACTCTGGCGGATAAGCCATTAATAGGTACGATACCTGTGATTTGATATAATTTAGTCTACATGCTCACACAAGGTAGTACAAATGAAAGATTCAAGTCATACCTATGACCACATTAGGCAATGTGGCAGCATCCTCAGAAGTAACTGCATAAACTTTTCCTTATTATAGCTACTTCATTGGCTTAGGACACTCTCTTGAATAATGTCCTACTTGATCGCAATTGAAGCATTTAGCTCCAGTATTACTTTGCTTCTGTTAAGGTTGGGCTGTCAGAGTAGTCTTGGCTGTAGCATTGAACCCTTGAGTATGGAAGGTTTTAAATGTCTTTGAGTTCCCTCCGTTGTTTGAGTTTCCATTGGGCCTCTTTATACATCTATTCTAAGAAAAATAACTTTCCCTCTGGCTCGATTCTAGTACTCGAGCAATCTGTATAGCTTCATTATAAATATTCTTGTCCAGTCCCAATACATGCCCACAGATGCTTCCCCTAAGTCCAATACGAACCTTCGGATTTTGGTATTTTCCTCTTGCATGCTAGAGGGAGGAAAGAAAAATAGTTCTTCATAATGCTGTTGATATGCATCTACAGTCATCTGTCCTTGGTATAGACTCAAGAACACCTTTTTCATTTGATCTCTGAAACTCCAGGAAAAATACTTCTCAAAAAAAGCTTCTTTATAAATAACCCACGTCAGTTGGGTGTGCTTTGTTAACATATAACTTCTAGTTGATTTTCACCAGTGGTGTGCGTCACCTTTCAACATAAATGTAACACATAATACCTTCTCTTCTTCATTTATAGTCATCACCATAAAGTTTCTTTCCATCTCATCGATCCAGTGAGTTGGCCACAACGTATCTGATGGCTTGTCTATAAATTCCTTCGGCTTCAACTTCAGGAAACGCTCTATCAATCGAGAATGATCAAGCTGATACTATGCATATGCCCCATACATAGGCGATTGGTACTGATAATTACCTTGGTTATACCCGTCTTGCGGTGCTTCAGGGTCTTACACTTGGCCTTGTACTGCTGCTATTTGCAGTACTTGAGGTACAGTGTTGCTACCACCTGGTGTCGTACTAACTAGGAAAGCAATTCCCATAGCAGCTTGCATCTTGGCTTGCATTTACTATATATGTTGCATTTGCTGTGTCAAATTCATCACTACAGTAGCCAAATCCGTAGGTGGTGTAGGTAAGTTGGTTGGGTTGGCTTGGGTGTGAACATTCTGAGATGCTGCATTCTGAACTCCAACGTTTTCTTCCTGCCGTTGCTGACCTTTATTGTCGTTGGTCTCCATAGGTGGTGGAGATAGGTTTGCATTCTATCTCCTTCTACTTACTCTACGCCCAGCCATTTAAACTCTTGGTTGATGTGTTATTGGCAATGCTACACATGTGAGACAAAATAGAGTGGTGTATTGGGTTAGTCTCACAATAGAAAGCGAGAGAAGAACAAAATCAATAGGCAAAAGTTCGAACAGATTCAAAATGCAGACAACAGTCAGTTATACGGTAGATGGCCTACGGTTGCATGTTGTGTGACCAAAGGTGAGACCATCAAATCCCTGGCAACTTACCGAGACCCTATGGTCGATCATACGGTCGATGGTTTTGGTCGAATTTTGCAACCGTAAGATTCAAAATCAGTTTTAAAACCTGTTTTTTTGAGATTTTCCCTCCCATTTCCCTTTTTTCTTCCTACGGTCTCAACTCAGCTCACCACCACTAAGTTGCTACAGTATCAATCGTATGAACTTATTTATTTTTCCATCGATTGATAATCTTCCTTCCATTCCTCAAAGTATGTTCTATACTCTTTCTCCTTTTTAAGCTTTCATACCTAGGTTTTGCTCCATTTATAGGGTTTTCTTTAAATTAATTTTTTTTTACTGTAAAAATTTGATTTTTATTGGGGGCTTTTGCTATTGGCTACCCAATGGATGAAAGCCCTCAAGAAAATTCGAGTTTCATCGGTTAGTTCAGTAGAAATTTGAAAATTTCCATTTTTGACCTAAATTTTGGGGGTTTTTCCCAATTGTCAAAATTTCTTCAAATTCGACCTACCTAGTTAAAATTTCAGATTGAATATACCTTGCAGGATGGTTTGGGATCTATGTAAGTCCTCTTACCCAAATGATTGGGTGGAAAGTGAGGCTTTTTCCCATTTTATGTCATTATGCTGTCAAATTTTCAAATTTATCTAACATGTTTTTCTTATTTTCTTCTCTTGCAGTTATCATGGTTCGCACTAAGGTTCCTCGAGTTCATGACCCACGTCATTTCAGGTTCGTGGAAGCAGAAACATAATACCCTTGGGTTAATCAAAAGAAGGTAGAAGGGGGTATATGTGTTAACTTAGCCAATTTAGCCCTGTTTGATGTGGAAAGGGCTTTTGGTGATATGGGCTGGCTTCTAGTGATTTTGTACGAGGCTTACACTCACCCGAACTTGGTGAAGCAGTTCTACTGTCACCTACAGGTAGAGGGTGACTTAGAGGATGTTGACAGGGGTAAAGAGCTTTGGATTACTAGCTGGGTGAAAGGGGTTCCGATCTCTTCCAAGGGTTCTGATCTCTTTCACCTCTCAAGAGTTGGCCGATCTCCTAGGCATCTCAAATGATGGTCAGTTGGTTTACTGTACACCCAGGGAGCCACAGTTTTGTCTACATCGGTGTGTGCATAGATAGATAACCAAATTCTTTGGATAAACGCTGAAAGATGAAAGTAGTCAAACTGCGTCCAGAGCCATGGGTCTACTGTAAGATTATCCAGCATAATCTTATTTCCCAGGGTGAATACTACGAGATGGTCTCACAGTTAACTAAGTATCTGCTCTATTGTATCTATACTAGGCAGCTTGTCTGCCTCCCATATATTATTCTTTAGACTATAAACGGAGCTACTTTTCCTGACTCGAGAGGTAACTTGCTCTATGGGCGTATGATCTCTACCCTACTCGCTCGTCTACAGGTGGAACTAGTGGATGAGAGGACCATTGAGGACACCTTCTCAGCTGACCTTGATTGGGAGGCCATCAATAAGATGGGCATGAGAGAGATACAGGTCAGTGATGATGAGAGGAATGCTATGAGACGTCCTCTCACTCGGGTAGTGACAGCAGATGCAAAGGTGGCAGCAGCAGCAGCAGTGGAGGCACATTAGAGTGATGATGAAGAGGATGATGATCGGATGTACATAGATGTGGATGTCATCCCTCGCCCATCACCACAACATTCTACTGGAGCTGGCCCTTCTCGGGCTTTTCATTCAACTGGCCCTTTACGCCCACCACCAGATGACATGATGGGGGTGTTACGTGAGATTCAGGAGGCTCAGTGTGTGACTGATCGAAGATTAGGAGAACTTTCAAATGTCCAGCGCTCTACAGACCAGCAGGTAGCGGATCTGATAGCTAGTCTTCGAGCGACTCAGACTCAGGTGGCCTAGCTCGAGAGATATGCTGAGGACTATGATAGAGATCGTGAGGCACCTCCTCCTCGAGCACCTCCAGCTCCATGATATCATTTATTTCTTTTTCTCATTTATTTTACAGGGTAACTGTCCAGACTTGTGGACCGTACTCTGATTTGGATGTATCTTATCTTACTCCCATTTGGATATATATATATATATATATATATATATTGGTTTCCCATTTACATAAGTGCATTATTCTCTTTCTTAGTTTATGTCTCATACAACATAGGTGCTTATGGTGTGTTCTTATTATAGCTTTTAATTTTTATCCTAACTCAGTTCATGACTCACGTGGAAGTAATTAGATCAATGGGTAGAACCTGAGATGCACTGTTACCAAGTTGTCACACCCCAATTCTGGTCTAACTAGATTAGTGTGATGAACCACCAATAAACTAATGGTTCAACCAGGATCTCGTATAGGTCATACCCACCATATCAAACCATACATTCTACGATAATAATCAGAGATAATAAACAATTAAGCGGAAGTCTTACAGATAATGAACTGACTGTCTACCAATGATAACAAATAATTAATCTGATTATCTCTAAAACTCAAGACATAAAAATAATTAATCCATTACGTGTTCCAATAATCAAATATAGCTAAACTAATTGAATATGCACTGGTTTCACTTGCATGAAGAATCATTCGCATCTTCAACTTCTTCTACGTCCATGGCAGCAACGTGTCTATACGTCGGCGCATTCATATATTCTTCAACAGTAGGACCTGCATTATCAACTAAAATATTTGACATCGAAAGGGTGAGCACACATCATGGCTCAGTGAGCAAACAAAATAATGCAACAAACATATGCATGCATTCAATTCGTATCTTTGGTCTGGTTTTAAGTTTACAATGTGCTATAGAAAAGGATTGGGGGTCTATATGTAACATGTTACAGTAGTCAAAAATTGAAACAAAGCATTGATAGGTGTCTGATTGCTCCTATGGTCTCATACTATATCGGCCTTACTGCCTACAATCGATACCCTACGGTTGCATATGGTGCGATTGTAGCTGCGACCATATGATTCCTGAATCTTTCGGAATTCCTATGGTCGATGTTCTGATCAGGCTGGTCATGCTATGGTCGACCATAGTTGTGACCTTGGGATTTCTGGTCACAGATTACATGCAATTCAAGTTCTTCCTGGGTCAAGTCCTCTTATCCTCAATTGGGTTTATTCTAAGGTCATCCTATGACCTTCATTAGTAGTTTTTTATCAACCCTAATCATCAAACTCACTCCTCATGGTTCTCCTTCGGATTTTCTCAAGGAAATCACATAGATCATAATAGGTTGATATTGCCTATCTTCCATAGAAGTCTTATTCCTTAGAGTTTACATATCCAGAGATTTGGTTCATACCTTTGCCTGTGATAGAGAGCCAATCTCTTCTCAGCAAATTTTTCTCCTTCGCTTTTTCTTCTTCTCCTTCTCTTCCTTCTCTTTCCTTCTCTTTCTCTAGGGTTTACTAATGTTCTAAAAAAGTGAAAAATGGTTGAGGGACGTCTTTTATATAGAGGAAAACTCTCCATATAGAGTCCTCTTTTAATTAGGTAAGAAATCTCTTAATTTATAAAAGTTTCCAAAACTCAGAGTCTGACCTGGGGTCTCACGGTTGATGGCTTCGGTCGCAGAACCCATCTACTGTAGGGTTGAAATCATCGACCGTGGGGTCCTAGATTTGTGATCTTCGTTCTTACCATATGGTCGACCATACCTATCGAAGTATGCAACTATATGTATACAGTTTTGGGTGTTCAGTCGATTTTTGTACCACTGTTTGTGATCCATCTTCACACACTCGGTCCACTTGGTCCAAGAATGATGGAAAGACCAGGCATGATACGGTTAAACCAAGTTAGTTGAGTGTGGATCTTACAAGTTGAAAGTAGTGACTTGACCTGATCATAAGATCGTTATCCTTTGGTGGAAGGACGTAACTAGTTAGGAATCATCGGGAGAGTTAGACTCCTCATAAAACTCGATCAATGGGTAACGTGTTGGACTTTAACTACCGTGTGTCCTCTATAAAAACATTAGACGATCACAGGTACCTGGATCCAACTTTTTACACTTTCCACCATCCCTTTCTTTGAGAGAGTACTCAGGCAACTACATCCCTTTCGGAGTTTACATCTCAATAGTAAGCTCTTGATTGTACTCTGTTACTGACTTGACTGTCTAAGTGGACGTCGGGCTATCCAGCCCATCCTCCGATAACCTTCTCTTTGTTTTGTAGATGGTAGGACATGTTAACTAGCCCAGTTTCAGTAGCAACAGTTTGATGCCCACCGCGGGGCCTGACTAGTATTTAATGGAATGTCTGAGAACATCTTTAGTTTATTGAGATGGTGAACACACAAAACAGTTCCAATAGGATTGACCAAATCAATGGGAATCAATCCCATGACCAGGAGACTACTAGAAACAATTGTATGAATCCTCTTACAGAGATTCGATCACCTCCAGCACCGACTAATTAAAACACGGCGAACCAGTACGTCACTCAAGAGCAGTTCAAGGCCTTAACTTATCAGCTCATAACACTCACTAGGATCCTCATGCCTCTGCCTGCTCCACCATAGTGTAATTTAGGAAGACAAGCCAGGATACCAAGACAAGGGTCATGGGAATCCGACTGATCTCGACAATCACGGAGGTTGGTGTAGTTCTCCCTTAACCCTCTGAATGATGAGATGCCAGGCCTGATGTGAGAGGATGATGATGATGACTACAAGTTGGAGGAGAAGTATCCTCTAGCCACTCAAGTGGCTCTAGGCGAGTTTCAGTGCATGATCACCTTGGAAAACGGGGATTCTAACATGCATAGGATGAGGATGACTTACAAAAATGAGTGGATGCCTCTAGGGTAGAGCGCTCAGTCGTAGAAGCCTAAGTCACCACCGAAAAACTTACAACAGAACATGAAGCTATTGCCAATGTTGCTCTCTCCGCTAAGCTTGCAGTAGTCAAGCAACAGGTACATATGGGCCCGACTCAGCTACGAGCGGCTGTTATTGTACCTATTGCCCCACAGCTTGGTTCCCTCAAGCATCAACTACTACTTTTACAGACCAAGTTGAATGAGATGGAGAAGAAGTAAGCAATAACCGCAAGTGCCCACAGGAAGAAAGAGTACCATGTTTTCATGGCCTTCTCCAATAAAATCATGGAGGTACCCCAACCTCAACACTTCATGATGCTGATGATCTATCCATATGGTAGAACCACAGATACACAGTTGCATCTCGACACCTATTCCTCCATGATGCTGCTTTACGACTACGGAGATGCCATACTCTGTAGGGTATTCCCATCAACTTTGAAAGGAGTATGTCGACTTTGGTATAACAACCTTCCGATCAACTTGATTCGTAATTTTGAAGAGTTGAGCGACTGTTTCTTCAATCACTTCAAGACTCAGACGGCTCCAAGAAGGACCTTAAACCATCTGATGGCAATCAAACAAAAGTTAGGTGAGTCTTTGAGTAGTTTCCTGACTAAGTTCTATAATGAAGCCCTACAGATAAAAAACCTCTGTTAGAACGTAAAGATAATGGCCCTATAGGATGAAGTAGTAGATGAGCATTTATTGAGATCACTCAATAAAAGGCCACCTCTTGACTACAACAACCTGCGAGCTAGGTGCGAAAAGCATGCAGCAGCCAATGATGTAGAGCTCTAAGTAAAGAAACAAGGTAAAGACGTCACTACTGAGAAAAATAAGCAATCTGATACTTAGGTTGAGAATTAGACTTCCACAAAATCATCCAAGAAGCAGAAGTTGGGGAAAGATGGCTTTCCAGGGAAATAGGTTACTAAGGTTGAGTTCAATTGGAACGCCTCCACACCATTGAACACTTCCATGATAGAGGTACTGTACAACTAGAAAGTTACTCCCCAGGAGTGGCCCAATCCTCCGAAGATGAAGTATGATCCTAAGCGCAAGTCGTCGAAGAAATATTACAAATACCATTGTGACAGTGGCCACGATACAGATCGGTATAGAGCCCTCAGGTATGTAATTGGAGATCTGATCAAACATAGCCATTTCAAGCAATATGTTAATAAGCCTCAGACTGGCGATCAAAAAAAGGGAAAAAAACCTTCGATCTACCATAATGACATGGATACAAGTCAGGGCCACAAAGATCAAGACGACTCAGAAGGGATCCAGATTTGCTACCACTCAATAAAATTAGTGTCCCAGGAGGACAAGTTGGGGTGATAATGCACACACCTCTACAGAACCAGAGCAAAGACAAGTCGGATAACAAAGGTCATAGTTCAACTTGGTGCCAACACAAGGTACATGATTCTATTGATGTTCAGAAAGTTCTGTATGAGTTGACAGGTAGCATGTAGAATTTCTATCTGGACCAACAGTCGGGGGTCGATTCAGGGGCTGACTTATCTCCCAGAGTTCCACAACGACTTGTAGTTTGTCATAGAAGCATCAATTCACTATTAAGGAGATTTGGCACACCAAAGAAGAAGTATCAGTTAACCCTGGTAGAAGGGGAATATGTGAGCTGGGATTTCTACAGCACTCGCACAATCATCCCAGACCACTAGAGTAAGGTGATCATAGGAGGTCCAGCTACAGGTAATACATTAAGGAAGGGCCACAAGGAGTATGCCAAAAGATTATGCAGTGCTTACAAGTTTTTAATTTTGTACAAGACAGGCGACGTGATCACTTTCTCTGAGGAGGATCTCCTTGACATTGAGGTACCACATGAAGATGCAGTAGTAATCACCATCGTAATTGACAAGGTTAATAAAGTCAAAAGGGTTCTGGTTGACACAGGTAGCTCGGGGAATATCCTGTACTACCACGCTTTCAATGCCATGAAAATTGACAAGAAATTCCTGTGTCCAGTCAGGTTCTTACTGATAAGTTTCTTGAGAGATGCAGTAAAGGTAAAAGATGGGGTCCAGCTCGAGACCTGAGTTGGCACAAAGCAGAGAAGGCGGCTATCTCGATGACATACCTTGTGGTGAACATCCTGTCTAGCTACAATGTAATATTAGGTTTGCCAGGACTTAACCTGCTTTGCGCTTGTGTTTTGACCTACTATCTCGTAATGAAGTTTCCGACTGAGAATGGTGAAGGAAGGTAAAAGATTGATCAGAAGCTTTCCAGAAGATGCTATGTGACCGACTTGGACTGACACGACAAATTTCCAACTGAGTCCATAGAAATAGAGGACCTCTGAGATGACTTTACACAAAAAATAGGCACTCTAGTATAGGAGTTAGACCAGAATTCTATCTCAGAGTAAGAACCAGAGAAATACTTCCAGATTAGGTCCACCTTGCAAGGCTCACAAAGGGAGAACCTGATTGCTTTCTTGAAGAATAACCTGGATGTCTTTGCCTGGTACGCATCTAACATGCCAGGAATACCCTGAGATTTGATGGAATACTGACTTACAATCAACCCAAAGTTTAAGCCAATCTAACAAAAGAAGAGAAACTTTGTGCCTGAGTGCAAAGCCGTCGTTAGAGTAGAAATAGATAAGTTGCTAGCTGCTAGTTTTATTAGGGAAGATAAGTATCCTCAGTAGGTGTCTAATGTAGTCATGGTTCCAAAATCTGATGGGAAATGGCGAATTTGTATTGATTATTCTGATTTGAATAAAGCTTGCCCTAAAGACTACTACCCTCTCCCTAGAATTCATAGACTGATAGATGCAACAGTAAGCCATGAGATGCTGTCTTTCATGGATGCCTATTTTGGGTACAACCAAATCAAGATGTACAAGTTGGATGAGATCAACACGGCCTTCATTACAAGTTTTAGCCTTTTATTGCTACAAATGCCATGACCTTAGGTCTGAAAAATGCATGGCAACTTATTAGCAGCCAGTCAACAAAGTCTTCAAGAATCAGATCGGGAAGAACATAGAGGTCTACGTGGACGATTTCCTAGTCAAGAGTAAGAAGACTATAAGTCATCTGGACGACCTACAGGAGGCTTTTGAAGTACTCTGTAGCAACTAAATATAGCTCAACCCCACTAAGTACGCCTTTGTAGTTGGGTTTGGAATGTTTCTCGATTTCATGGTGTCCAACAGGGGCATTGAAGCCAATCCAGCAAAGATAGAAGCAATTCTGAAGATGTTAGATCCCACTAAGCCGAAGCAAGTACAAGAATTGACAGGTTGGATAGTCACCCTGGGGAGATTCATGTCCAGGTTAGCAGACAAGTGCCTCCCATTTTTCAAGATGCTGAAAGGAGCCATGCAATTTGAATGGATAGAGGAACGTCAAAAAACATTTAAGGACCTAAAAGCTTTCTTGACATCTCCACCACTGCTCGTACCTAGAGGTCGGCGATCAGCTCGAGCTCTTCCTCACTACCTCGCTAGCAGCAGTTAGCTTGGTACTTGTCAAAGAAGTAGACAAGGTCCCAAGACCAGTCTACTATATTAGTAAAGTGCTACTGGATGCAGAAACCAGGTACAAGCCGATAGAGAAGCTCCTCTAGTACTTGTTACCTCTGCTAGAAAACTTAGACCATACTTCTAAGCCCACACAATTCTGATACTGAAAAACAAGCCCTTGAAGAAGATACTAGCCCGACCTGACATATCTGGGCGACTTGTGAATTGGGTGATTGAGCTCGGCGAGTTTGACATACAATTCTAGCCAAGGAAAGCAATCAAAGAATAGGTACTCGTTGACTTCTTGTTGGAAACCTCAGAGGAGGATAGTTTTAACATCGAAAAAACCTTGGTAGAGATGTTTGACAGAAAAAAGAAGAAATAGAAGGTAGAGCACTTGCTAGCTTGGACACTATATGTAGACAGATATTCTAAAGACCAGCAGTTGGGGGCCAGGATCATTTTGACCAGTCTAGAAAAGTTTAATGTGTAGGCCGCTCTTCGGTTCGACTTCCACGCGATAAACAATGAGGCAGATTATGAAGCATTACTAAATGGGCTCAAACATGTGAAATTCTTAATGTAAAGGGGTTGGACATTTATAGCGACTCACAAGTCATTGTATGATAGATCAACAACGATTATGAAGCCAAACAGATCCGCATGCTCAAATACCTAGCCAAAGTGAAGTTGAAACTCACCCTGCTAGACAATCATCAGATCAGCAATGTAGACTGTGAATGCAACACTGAAGCTGATGCCATATCTAGGTCATGGAGGAAGATCTCTCCACCCTTGACTCATTAGTATACATCGACATCCTAAAAAACCCAAGCATAGGGGAGGATGCCGAGGTGCAGCAAATCGACACAGAAGTGATAAATAGATTCAATAAAGACACACATCGAGTTAGGTGAACTCCCAGAAGATCGGTTGGAAAGAAACCATGTTTAGGCCAAGTTCCGATAGTATACAGTAATGGATGGTAGGTTGTATTGCAAGTCACTCACCAGACCATACCCACTATGCCTCACCCTAGCCTAAGCAGGGAAAGTCATGTGGGAAGTTTACGAAGGGATTTGAGGAAGTCATATAGGAGGGAGAGCCCTTAGCCAGAGAATCCTAAGGCAAGGCTATTACTAGCCTATATTGTTGGCCGACTACACCGCCTATGCAACTAAATGTAAAAACTGGCAGAAGCAGGCTACAGTCAGCTATATGCCCGAGAATGAGCTACAGTCAATGAGCAACCCGTTACCATTTGTAGTCAAGTCGAGGCTAGCAACAAGACAATTTCCCATGGAATAGCTCAATGACTTGGATCCAATGCTAGGGGAAATGGGTTAACGAGCTGCCCAGTGTGCTCTAGACATACAAGACCACAAGTCGGACTGCGATTAAAGAAACACCTTTCATGCTGGTGTACAGAGCAGAAGCAATACTACTAATTGAAATCACTCATCCGACTTTCCAAATTTTCAACTATGACGAAGTACAAAATAATGAAGACCTTCACCCCATATGAAGCCTTATATGGAAGAATGTCACAGTCCATTCTTGGGAATCGGGCGTGCTATCTGGGTCAACCCTCGTGGCAATCTGAATCTTCTAGCAACTGACAATCAAAGTGATATACCAGCAAACCCCACAGTCTACACAAACAATATCCATAATAATCAATAATAATTATCAATAGTTGCAGCGAAATATCAGAGTGCAGCGGAATTATAATATAGAACAGATGCCACCTAGTGATACTTTAACATAATAAATCTGTTATGTGTTACAAACCGTTTCAAAAATATCTATCATATTACATACATTCCACACTACATAACTAGAGTAAATCCAAATATGATCCTATGGATAAACCAAACCACCATCTTTCCATAGGCAGCAAAATTATAGAGGTAAGGTACTGACTCAGGTCTCGTTGAAGCAATCTCTATAGGTACAGCCCTTGACATGATCTCTCAGAGGAACCCCACCAAGAGAAGTACCCTCAACACCATCAGGATCCATATCTGCAGCGGCAATAGAGGTACCTGCAATCAAAGCTAAAAGAGATTTGATATTAAGGGGTGAGCTCACATCCCAGCTCAATGAAAAGTCAAGTATCCAATTCAATCCTATGCAATAATTTGATGAATGAAGCACACAAGTAAATAAACACGCAGTTGTGAGTGGCATTCAAATGTGTATGTAATCAAAGGTCGGCCTGTACCCAAGTTCAATAGCACCCCATGGGTGAACAACCATTGATCTTGAACACCCCTCGTAATGATCAATGGCACCGTTGACCCGAGCACTTCTCAATGATCAATGGCTCTCACAACCCATGAATGTTCACCGCCATTGATCCCAAGCACCCGTAGTAATGATCAATGGCACCCCTGACCCGAGCACTCCTTGATGATCAGTGGCTTGTCCATTCTTCACTAAAGCACAAGTCATTTGACCAAGTTTGTCACACCTTGTTCCCGACGTATCGGTATTATGGAATGCAATGGGATTTCTCCATCCTATCCAGTCACAAGAAATCCCTTCCAAGATCGCACATTACGGAAGTCAATCTAGACATAATAATTATCAGAGTAAAATTTACTAACTTATTATTAAAACAAACATTCTCCAAAATAAACCAATTAGAATCATTTAATCAATGCTAACGAATTACTAAATAGTTTATTATATTTTAAGTTCAGAGTTTTTCATAAATAAAGTTCATTGTTCAAATATTTCAAAATAAATAATCCAAATTAAAGTGTTCCCAACTAATAAATATTGTTCACAGTTTATTCTCAATGTAAACCCAAAATAAATAGAATGTCCCAACTAAAAAAAGAAACATGGACATAGCCTAAGCCCATGCTCAACATTACGAATCGGTAGAATCAGAGAGCTTCTCCTCAGGCTCAGAGTCCTCGTCTTCCACACTAGACGTACTATAACCAGAAGAGTCACGAGAAGTACCTGCAATATCTAAAAGTGTTTATGTGTACAAGGTAATCTCAACCACCGAGATTAGTAAGAAAACCAAAAGTATACCAAACAATATGCATGCAACTATCAACTATGGTCAGGTATATAGCAATAAGTGCCAGCTCTGGATAACCTATACATGGAGTCTCCAATCTATACGGGTCATCCCCATCAGATGAAACTGCCTCACTCGGCGTACAGTATCTCCCCTAAGTATGGGTACGTTGTTGAGGTACAGGTTCGTATTACATCGGCAGCCTATCCACAACTCATCCCAATTCCACCGTGCGGCAGTTGAGGAGATGGTAATCCCACTAGTCGACTCCCCTACCCATCCACACTACATCGGGTATTGGGAGCATCGCAGCTATGTTCATACCACCTTTTTATTGCACCCATGCCATTACATATCCCCCTAATGGCTAGGGGTACAATTATCTGGATAATCATGTTCGACTAGTCATGTCTACCTAATTAATCACATTACTAGACCTTAACTTAGCCATACTTCTTACCCCATCCGTTTCCCACTTAGGACATCTTGACTTGGCTAGGTTACATATGGTTAATGCAAAGTAACGCTGGTAAGAAGTGGTGTAAGCATCCCATTCCACCCACCTTCCTTCTTACCTATTTAATCAGACATCATGAATCACGAAGACCAGCTCTACCTTCATGGAGAGGCCACGAGGCATCCCATTCCACCCCATTTCCAAACCACTACGAGTTTCACTGATCGCATACAAGGGAATGTATGTGCATGAGCAAACAATAGAGTTTATCGGATGGCATGTTATCACACACAAAAACATGTTATCAATCTCATAACATCACTTAGCATAATTCAAAAGAACTAATCTACCAAATAAAGGTTTCATTTACTATCAACTAGAGTAAATCCCCGGTAAGCCTTTCCCATAGCAGTCTACCAGAGTTCTCCTAGCTAAGGATGCAAATCATAAACAATAATATTTGTTAATGCGTTATTCAATAGAATTAGTTAGACTTCACTTTAAGTTCATTATTCTGGTGCCCATAGCTTAGTAGCTTATCTGATGTTCTATGCCTTCCATTTACTATTTGTGTCATAGCCCATTCTGGGGAATCAGGCATAATATCTGAGTTACCCATGAGACAACCTGAATCTTCCAGTAATTGACAACCAAAATGATCTACTAGCAAACACCACATTCTACACACACAATATCCACCATAATCAACAGTAGATAATAGTAATACTTTACAGTGGATTATCAGAGTTGCAGCGTAAATCATAATAAAGAACAAAATACCAACTAATGATATTTAAATGTCATAAATCTGTTATTTAATACAACTATTTCATAATATCATTACTATTACATACACTCCCTTCTAGTAACATGAATAAATCTGAATATGTTCCTGTGGATAGACCAAACCATTATCTATCCATAGATATAAAAATCAATAAAATCAAGGAGCTAACTAAGGTCCCGTAAATGTAATCCCTATAGGTACAGCCCTAAACATTGTCTCTCAGAGGAACCCCACTAAGAGAAGTGCCCTCATTATAAACAGGAACCATAGCTGCATCAGTAGAGAAGGTAGCTGCAATCATAGCTAAAAGAGATTCGATATCGAGGGGTAAGCTCACATCCCAGCTTAGCGAGAAGTCAGGTATCCAATGCAATCTGATGCAATAATTTATAAATGCAGTACATAAGCAAATAAACAAGAAATTATGAGTATCATACAAGTGTGTATGTAAATCACGGCCTCCTGTACCCTAACGAGGATCTTGTCCAGTACTATATGTTCGATTATACCGTAGTGGGGACTTAATTAGTCTACAAGAGTGGAACTCTAGCTAGAATCCTTGTTTTACTCCCATGGACTGACCGTGTCCTTCACACCCCAATTCTGGATCAACTAGAATGGTGTGATGAATCGTCAATAAACCAACGGTTCAACTAGGATCTCGTATAGGCTATGCCAACCATGTTAAACCAAAACACATTCCACATTAATCAGAGATAATAAAGTAAATAGCAAAAGTCTTATTAATAATGAACTGAGGTCTAATCATGATAAATAATTAATATTCTAGTTATCTCCAAGTAACCAAAATATAATTTAATACATATTACAAATATCCAAATACGAACGTTAAAACTAAGCGCATCCATAGTTGAAATGCTCGCTCAACGAATAATAATAGTCCTCCATAGCTTGCTCATTCATAGCCGCCGCCTGTTCATATGTTGGCGTGTCGACATAATCTTCAATCGTAATACCTGCAACATCAAAAACAAAAAAGAATTACACGCACGAGGATCAGCTCTCCAACTTGAGCTCAATGAGTAAACAAAACAATGCAACAAAAATATACATGCATTAAATTCATATCTTTGGTCTGGTTCATAAGTTTGCAATGAGCAATAGAAAGGATTGGTGGCCACCGCACCTCTATACATGACTGTGTGTAGCCACCCAAAGGATCAAACACCAATGCCATCCCACATGCACCCATCATGGAATAGAGATAGAGCTAAAGTGCCCGAATCAAACAGCGCATGACACTTCCCCTGATGCCCTACCCATACCAACACGTAAGCCCCTATTGGCGAGGGCTTGCAAACTGAGCTCGACTAACCAATCCTATTGTCAAACAGTGTATCCAAGGCCTCACCCCAACATCCCTCAATACGTCCATAGAGATAGAGCTAAGGCCCCCCGATGGAGTCAAAGACTACACGGTCCGAGACCACTTCCCCTGATGCCCTACGACATAATAGTTCTCCTAAGGTAATGCCAATACGATTATGTCAGTGGATAAAACTTGAGTAGAGATAGAGCTAGAGTCTGGTGACCAGGATGAACCATAGTGTCATGTCCTCCCCTTGATGCCCCACTCGCAATAAGTACACTAACCACACACATACATTCACATGCCTATTCCTAGCATCATCATCATCATCATGTTATAAATATATGGAATTAAATATGCATGAGCAGTAATAACAGGAATATTGGATGACATGTGAAATGCACATTACAAGCATACAAGCATAGAATCATTCATGGCATTGGACTCCATAAGTAAAATAGCTTGTTATTAGCCAATTAGTTTAGGTCTTCTTTCCTCACCTTTGATCGATGATTGTTCCTCTCCCAAGTTTAGAAGTTACTTTGAATCTATTTGGAACCTAAACAATTAATGTATTTAAGTTAGGGTTCATGTTTACCAAGTTACTGTAGTTAAAAACCTTGTTTGATTACAAAATATGCTTGCTGTTAACGTGTGGTCATATGTGTGGTCGAACATGTGGTCGCAATATATGCGACCACACACTGTGTGGTCGGACCCTGTGGTCACAATTTCTGCGAGCACACCATTCGACCACACCTTTCCTGAGAACTTCCCGAATAGCTATGGTCGGACCCTGTGGTTGCAATTTCTGTGACCACACCATTCGACCACATGCTGTTTGGTCATTTTTTCATCTTCAACTCGAATTCTTCCTGAGTTGATTCCTCGGCTTATCTCATGGGTTCATCCTATGATTATTCTATGACCATTATTTATAGTTTTCTCATTAACCATTATCCCTAATTTCTTTTCTCATGGTTTTTCTTAGAAATTCCATAACCGAAATCGTTGCATTAGATTCAACATAATAACTTGACAAAAGGAACCTATCCTATCTGATCTAGCCTACAAAGTCAAGTCCATACCTTAAGCTTGCTGTAGGGAGATTGAAATTTTCCCTTCAAAACTTTCTTCTCTAAGCTTTTTCTCCAAATCTCTTTCTTTCCCTTCTCTTCCTTTCTCTTTCTCTCTTAGATTTAAGGTTTCAATTTGTGTTCTAAAAGAGTAAGCGAGGCTAAGAAACATCCCTTATATAGAGGCAAACCCTCCATAATATGCCCTAATGAGTTTAGAAAAGAACCCCCTTCGGATTAGGAAGGTTTCCTAATTTTTGGTTCTGACTGGGTTCGTACGGTCGGAGCTGGGGTCGTAGAATCCATCGACCACATCTTATGAAATGTCTGACCACACGACCAAAATTCATGTGGTTGGACTATTTTGAAGTTTGGTCGGTCACACCTGTTAAGGTATGCGACCACACGCTCATAATTGACTATTTTTTGAGTTGATTTTATATTTGGTCTTGTGGTTTCTTTACGCACTTGGTTCACTTAGTTCGACCATGATTGGTAGACCTGATATAAGGTGGTAAGACCAATTAGTTTGATACGGGTCTTACAACCCCCCTCTTATTAGAAATTTCATCCTCGAAATTTACACATACCTTTCGAGTCGAAAAGGTGAAGATATTGCTTTCGCATAGCATTCTCTTCTTCTCATGTGATCTCTTTTATATCTTGGCTCCTCCAAGTGACCTTAACATAATAAATGTCACGGTTGCATAGACGTTGAACCTTTCGATTGCTGATTTCAATTGGTGCTACTTGGAATGTCAAATCATCAGGCAGACCCGGTGGATCCGCTGTTAAAACGTGTGTTGGATCTTTGACGTACTTCTTCAGTAATGAGATATAAATACATCATGCACACTTGACATAGATGGAGGTAGTGCTAACTGATATGCCACTTTTCCATGTTTAGCGAGAATTTCATATAGCCCAACATATCTTGGACTTAGCTTCCCTTTCTGTCTGAAACGTTTTAAGCCTCGCATAGGTGATACTTTCAAGAAGACCTTATCACCTACAACGAATTCAAGGTCTCGACGTTGAGTATCTGCATATTGTTTCTGACAATTATGAGCCGTTCTAACTCTTTCCTTGATAATACCAATTACTCGACAAGTCTCTTCAACAAATTCTGGTCCAACGATACTCCGTTCACCAACTTCATTCCAAAACAAAGGAGTTCGACACTTCCTATCATACAGTGCTTCATAAGGTGACATCTGTATAGTAGCCTGATAGCTGTTGTTCTAGGCGAACTCGATCAATGGTAGTTTCTCATCCCATGAGCCTTTGAAATCAATAACACCGGCTCGAAGCATATCTTCATTTGAATGGTACGCTTCGACTGTCCGTTTGTCTGAGGATGGAATGCAGTACTGAATTTCAGCATTGTACCCATAGCCTTCTTTAATTCTTTCCAAAACTTTGAAGTAAAGTGTAAGCCTCTGACCGATACTATACACTCAGGCATACCATTCAATCTGGTAATATTATCTACATATAGCTTAGTTAGCCGCTTCAAAGCATACCGAGGTCGTATAGCAATGGAATGAGCTATCTTCATAAGGCGATCAACAATCACCCAAACTGCGTCAATCGATCTGGGAGTCAATGGCAAATCAGTGACATAGTTCATTGTAATGCAGTTTCACATCCAGACTGGTTCCGATAGTTATTGTAGTAAGCCATGTTGGTCTTTGTCTTTCAGCCATTACTTGTTGAAAAATTCAGTTACTAAAACATCCATCTAGCCACAACTACTTCCATTTACTTCCACCAAAAGAATCTCTTCATGTTTTGGTATATTTTGTACTTCCAGGATGTACCCAATATGGAATAGAATGGGCTTTTAGCATTATCTTGTATCTTATGATCAGCGTTTTTCACTTCTGGTATGCATAATCATCCTCTGTATCTCAGGACCTTTTTCGCATCAGAAGTAAGTCAGGGTTAGGTTTTTCTTTCTCTAAATCTTCTTGCACTGTTCTTATATACAGATCTAACAAAATTGCTACTTTTACTTCATCCATCAATTTAGAGATGATCTTTAATGCCACAAGCGCATCCGAGGAACTATTGCTCTATAAGTTCATCCATAAGTTCTCGCTCAATTGGATCATCATGAGTTTTTATTATATGTTACTCTTCTTCCAATCTGAATTTGTTACTGCGAAACATAAGGCAACATTTATACTAGGTCTTTCCTCAGACTTCATAATTCCCTTTTTTGTTTAAAGCTTAGCTACCATATTAGCCTTGCACCGGTGGCACTGAATATCATAGTTTAATCCTTCAAGTGTTCCAACCATCTTCTCTATCTCATGTTCAATTCTTTCTGGTGAAGAGATAAATAAAACTCTTCTGTTCCCATTTAATCTAAAATTCTTCTCTGTCTCCAAGTCTTGATTGCATAATTCATCACCGATAATTCCAAGTCTTGAGTAGGGTAATTCTTTTAATGATCCTTCAGTTTTCTTGAAGCATATGCAATCACTTATTTACCTTGCAGTAAACCCACATCCTAGATCGAATCAAAAAGCTTCGATGTATAGGGTAAAAGGTTTCCCTGGGGTCAGAACGATCAAGATGGGACTTGATATCAACCTTGTTTTTAGAGTCTGAAAACATTCTTCACACTTGTCACTCCAATTAAACTCCTCTCCATTCCTGGCTAGCTTGGTAAAAGGTTTTACGATCTTACAATGGTCCTCCACAATCCTCTATAATAACCAGCTAAACCCAAGAAACTTCTGATCTCTGTAATGTTTTTTAGGTGTTTCTCACCATATGATTACTTCTATCTTACTAGGGTCTAATTTAATCCCTTTTTATGATGCTTCGTGATCTAAGAATATCACTTTGTTTAATTAGGTCTCATATTTCTTGTACTTGGCATAAAGCTTCTCCCTTCTCAACTGTTGTGAAGCTGATCTAAAATTCATTATAGGACTTTCTTCATCTTTGGAATAAACCAATTTATAGTCTATGAAACTGTGACCGACATGTCCAACATATCATGGAACACTCGGTCCATTAGCTCCATAAAATATGTTGGAACACTGGTTAATCCCAATGATATACCTAGGAACTCATAATGCTCATTCCTGGATTTGAAAACTATCTTCAAAATATCACAGTCCAAATTCTTCAGCTGATGATATCTTGACCGAAGATCAATCTTAAAAAATACCTTTGCTCCTTGCAACTGTTTAAACAAGTCATCGATCTGAAGTAGTAGATATCGATTCTTGATCGTGAGCTTGTTTAGTTCCCGGTAGTCTATACATAATCTAATACTATCGTCCTTCTTCTTTACGAATTACATTGGCACTCCCCATGATGTAATATTTAACCGATTAGAACCCTTGTCTAATAACTCCCATAGTTGAGTCTCAATCCCTTCAACTCTATAGGAGCTACTCTATAGGTTCCTTTGACACAGGTATCGGCCTTGGTAACAAGTCGATGACAAACTCGGCCGCACGATCAGATGGTAACCCAGGTAAGTCTCCTGGAAACACATTAGCAAATTTAAGCATCACATCAATATCTTCCATTTATGATGCTTCTTTGGTAACGTATACCATAGATACTATATATCCAACTCTTTTCACTTCAAAGCATCTCTTCGCCTTTAGCATAGAGAGGATCAGCTTTTACTTCTTAGGCAACATGCTTTCAATAAAGCTAAATTATATGCCGTCTTTATTCTTGAATGATAACCTCTTCTATGCACATAACAACTTTGTAGAGTGTTGAGACAACCAATCTATTCCCAAGATGACGTCAAAGTCTGCCATCTTAAGTCAATTTAGGTTGCGTCCAAATTTCGTCCATCCATATGATTCGGACATTGTTTATAACACTTACCCACTACAACATCTAGTCCAAAAGGGCTTGAACTAGTGAAATCTGGTTTAAAGGTCTTAAGAGCTTGTCTAGTTCCATTATCTCTTATAATTTTTCAAAGTCTAACATCAAAAATCTCATATTGCACTTAGTAGCTTACATCTCTTTTATCACTGCTGTTTTATCCTGATCTCTCTATCATATACTTAAAAAAATATCTGTGATAGTTTACTCATTACATATCCAACATGTCCACATATAAACATTAGGGTATATATTTATAAATTCATTAATTCAGCCAAACTCTTTTGGTCTTTTCTTAATCATATAGCTCGACATTGGGCATAACTCAATTATCATTGTATTAAACCGAGTACTGTCAATGCTATAATTTTTAACTTTATCCTTGTATCCACTCTTAGATTTGCCTTTAGAAACCTTCTACCTTGTCAAAATTCATACCGATATAGCCATCTTTAACTCTACTTGAGTGCTATCTATTTCTTTATTGGCTACTCTTCATAGTTCTCACTTTTTGCTCATACACTCTTTTATAGACATGACTCATATCCATCCATTCAGCAATCTCAAAATAGATTCTCCATTACTTCATCTGAGGTTCCTTGGCTATAGAATCTAATCTGAATTTAATCATCTTACTTGCCATAATTCCTTATTCACTAAACATCTTATCAATGGATGTCGAGAAATGTAAGAATCAAAATGTTTATCCAAAAGTAATTTATTTTCTTCTTTCAAATTTAGGGTAATGACGAACACTTTCTTTATCTAATGAACTTAGGTTTAAAGGATCAGGAGTAAATCTATGGTAATCCAACCGGCATAAAAAAGGGCGTTAAGTTGCACGGTGGTACAAATACATGGAAATAGAGGTTTCACAGTTCTTAACCTCATGGTTACAGGTTCTATCAAGTATATAATGCCATTGGTCAAGGCACTACAAGAGTAAATCTGGAGAAAGTTTTGATACATCAATAAATCTGGTATAAATCAAAAGATGTACGCTCAACATGATTAAACATTTAACTGTTGATTTAGTTCATATCTCTATTCATGTTATCGATCATGAGAGTGGCTGAGATTGGTATACTCAGGATGAATACTAAAGAAACAATATCTATAACTCCAATTGACAGGTCGAATCGATAAGGTATCCTGTCAAGACATGAGAATTTAAAATTAGGTATGTACATCCTCTATAATTATAAGAGTAAGTCAACAATGCACCGCATCCTCTATAAACCTATCTAGTTATATGGCCACAATAGATTTAATCCTTTGCTGGAAATGTTTGAAGATTCATCTTCAGAAAATATTCCTCAAACTTGGTCGGATGATGCAGCTATCCCATACATCGGTAGCTGATAAGGGTAACCACCTTGATACACTGCTTGTTGTGCACCAAGCTTCTACACTGGGGTGTGCATTATTGGGACTTGCTGTATGGTAGGCACTATGTTATAGCTAACAGGTGCTGGGGGTACAGTGTTGCTACCAATCGGTACCTTACTTGGTTTGACCCGAAAGTATTGGTGTAGCATTGGCAACTTGGGTAGTGATTTCCATGGCAACTTGCATAATCGATCTCATCTGTTGCTGCTCTTGTATTTTGTCAGGCCAAGTTTATTACAACCGTAGCCAAGGCATTCGGTAGTTCAGGTAGATTGGCTGGAGTGGCCTAGTTGTTTTCCTCCATTGATTTGTTCTAATCTGATTATCATTATTTAGCATCTGCTTAGATGAGTTTTCACTATCCGTTCTCAACCCAGATAGTGGTGGAGTCAAGTTGCAACCTCTTCTTAATACTCAGCAGGCAATGGATTAGCTTGTGGTGGATCTCACTCTGAGTCTCCACGTTACCCTGAAGTATAGCCTTATCTTCTTTTATAGTTACTCTCATTTTTTTGTGTATGGCCATTGTTTTCCTATCTCTGTTGGATTTAGCCCGAGATCTTTTCCTTTACCCCAACACGGATTTTAGGCATTACTAGTCATTTTTCTTCTTCTTTTGCCATACATCGAGTTTCACATCTTGTGAGTACCAACTTGGTATTCTAATTTTCTGCTTTATAGATGCTTCCTTCTTCTTACTGTACAATATCCTTTGTATACTCAGACAACTATCCTACTTGTAGACCGTACCATATGTTATTTATTTACAGGGATACATTTAGATTCACTTTTTCTTTTGTCTAAATATACATATGGTTCCACCTCTTATATGCTTTATAGTGCTTATGGTGTGTTTGTATTAAAGCTTTTAATTTATCCTAACTCAGTTCATGGACACAATCATGAATGTATTCAGGTTTGATGGGAAAGGCCTAAGAGCTCTGATACCAAGTTGTCACACCCCAATTCTGGACCAACCACAATGGTGTGATGAACCGTCAATAAACCAACGGTTCAACCAGGATCTCGTATAGGCTATGCCAACCATGTTAAACCAAAACACAATCCACATTAATCTGAGATAATAAAGTAAATAGCGGAAGTCCTATTAATAATGAACTGAGGTCTAATCATGATAAATTATTAATATTCCAGTTATCTCCAAGTAACCAAAACAGAATTTAATACATATTACAAATATCCAAATACGAATGTTAAAACTAAGCGCATCCATAGTTGAAATGCTCACTTAACGAATCATAATAGTCCTCCACAGCTTGCTCATCCATAGCCGTCACCTATTCATATGTTGACGTGTCAACATAATCTTCAACCGTAATACCTGCAACATCAGAAACTAAAAAGAATTACGTGCGCAACGGTCAGCTCTCTAACTTGAGCTCAATGACTAAACAAAACAATGCAACAAACATATGCATGCATTCAATTCATATCTTTGGTCTGGTTCATAAGTTTGCAATGTGCAATAGAAAGGATTGGTGGCCACCGCACCTCTATACACGACTGTGTGAAGCCACCCAAAGGATCAAACACCAATGCCGTCCCACATGCACCCATCATGGAATAGAAATAGAGCTAAAGTGCCCGAATCAAACAGCGGATGACACTTCCCCTGATGCCCTACCCATACCAACACGTAAGCCCCTATTGGCGAGGGTTTGCAAACTGAGCTCGCAACTAACCAATCCTAATGTCAAACAGTGTATCCAAAGCCTCACCCCAACATCCCTCAATACGTCCATAGAGATAGAGCTAAGGCCCCCCAGCGGAGTCAGAGACTACATGGTCCGAGACCACCTCCCCTGATGCCCTACGACATAATAGTTCTCCTAAGATAATGACGATACGACAATGTCAGTGGATAAGACTTGAGTAGAGATAGAGCTAGAGTCCGGTGACCAGGATGAACCATAATGTCATGTCCTCCCCTTGATGCCCCACTCGCATTAAGTACATTAACCACACACATACATTCACATGCCTATTCCTAGCATCATCATCATCATCATGTTATAAATATATGGAATTAAATATGCATGAGAAGTAATAACAGGAATATTGGATGACATGTGAAATGCACATTACAAGCATACAAGCATAGAATCATTCATGGCATTGGACTCAGTAAGTAAAATAGCTTGTTATTAGCCAATTAGTTTAGGTCTTCTTTCCTCACCTTTGATCGATGTTTGTTCCTCTCCCAAGCTTTAGAAGTCACTTTGAATCTATTTGGAACCTAAACAATTAATGTATTTAAGTTAGGGTTCATGTTTACCAAGTTACTGTAGTCAAAAACCTTGTTTGGTTACAAAATATGCTTGCTGTTAATGTGTGGTCGGACCTGTGGTCGCAATATATGCAACCACACACTATGTGGTCGGACCCTGTGGTCACAATTTCTACGAGCACACCATGCGACCACACCTTTCCTGAGAACTTCCCGAATAGCTGTGGTCGGACCCTGTGGTCGTAATTTCTGCGACCACACCATGCGGCCACATGATGGTTGGTCACTTTTTCATCTTCAACTCGAATTCTTCCTGAGTTGATTCCTTAGCTCATCTCTTGGGTTCATCCTATGATTATTCTATGGCCATTATTTATAGTTTCTCATTAACCATTATCCCTAATCTCTTTTCTCCTGGTTTTTCTTAGAAATTCCATAACTAAAATCGTTGCATTATATTCAACACAACAACTTGATAATAGGAATCTATCCTATCTAATCTAGCCTACAGAGTCAAGTCCATACCTTAAGCTTGTTGTAGGGAGATTGAACTTTTTCCTTCAAAACCTTCTTCTCCAAGCTTTTTCTCCAAATCTCCTTCTTCCCCTTCTCTTCCTTTCTCTTTCTCTCTTAGATTTGGGGTTCCAATTTGTGTTCTAAAAGAGTAAGAGAGGCTAAGAAACGTCCCTTTTATTGATGCAAACCCTCCATAATATGCCCTAAGGAGTTTAGGAAAGAACCCCCTTCGGATTAGGAACGTTTCTTAAATTTTGTATCTGACTGGGTTCGTGTGGTCGGAGGTAGGGTCGCAGATTCCGTCGACCACACCTTCTGACATGTCCGACCATACGACCAAAATTCATGTAGTTGGACTGTTTTGTGGTGTGGTCGGTCACACCTGTTTAGGTATGTGACTACACGCTCATAATTGACTATTTTTGGTTTGATTTCATACCTAGTCTTGTGGTTTCTTCACGCACTTGGTCCACTTGGTTTGACCATGATAGGTAGACCTGATACAAGGTGGTAAGATCGGTTAGTTCGATACAGGTCTTACAGTGTCTCTATTGGAGCATAGAGTGCCAACATGGCACGTGTATCATACTCCCATACTCTACACGCCCATCATACATGGTCTCTACCAGACTGCACCCGAAAGAAAATCCCAACTCTCCACTCCCATGGTTTGTCATGCCTCCATTAAGGTATAGCCACTCCCAACATGATTCTTAAGGTCACTCGTTACATGAACCACCATACATGGGTGGCACCCCAACGTAGAACCTTGGATCCCCACTTCCATGGATCACCGTGTCTCCACTATAATACTGGCACACCAACATGTTATGCATGCCTGTACTCCAATACGTCACAAGCACTATCATACCTGATTGTGCACACAAACAATATCAACAACCACTCCTTGGAAAGAGCCTCGGATCCCCATTCCATGGTTCACCATGTCTCTACCAAGGTATCAACAACCATAAACATATATAGTTATAGTTATATGCAAATGCATGAACAATTATATACATTTCATTGGATGACATGTTATAAAAGAAAACAACAATAAACAAACAACAAGCACATGCTCAAACTCTACGTGACCCGACCCCTCACCTATAGACACCAGTGGTGCTGCTGAACCTTGAAGTTGACAGAAGGCTCTATCCACTACCCGTGATGATTTACCTAATTTAATTGAATAAGCTTCATTAGGTTGGTGAACAACTTTTAATCCAGCATGGTCAAGTCCTAGAGTCCATGCACGGGTCCCATGATAAGTCGAGAACCGAAAGGATAGTCTTCCTAATCATTTCTAAGCTTATCATTCAATACAGACTGAATCGATAGATATAACCAGTTATGCGTTCCATCGGTAAGTGATGCCGGTCAACACTTAGCCGTTTCTTAGGTATACTGAATCGAAAGATAGATTGGATGATTGATCATTCGGTTGGTCATCTGCTTCATATACTATTTACAGTAATGAGGATTCCAGTGGGTTATTCAGAAGCTACGTTGGGTAATCCATCATCTGGCATTGGCTCCACTTGTAATTAAGCCTATGCGGAGGTACAGCCAAATGGTTCCATGCATATAACTAGTGTGATGTACCCGGTGGGTCAATCTTCTGGTCAAGTGATATCGGTTAGGATGGCACTGGACATTACTTATTCAAATGGGTTAAGTATTTGTCTTGGTGGTAGATTGGTCATGAGTCAACCGGTATTAGGGCCACTACCAGTTACTGGTTAGTGCTTTTGGTTTTGGTCCAAAAGCTAAACAAGAACCAGAGAGGGTTTCCTTCTTTAGGAGTGGTTTCCCACCATGGTTTCCTTCAATCTAAATGGTTGGAAACATAAACCCATCCTTATTGAGTACAATGGGAGTCATTTAGATTCCATTAACATCTCCATTCATGGAGAGAGTGAAAACCTAAGCTTCTAGGTCAAGGTTTGGTCCCCATTCATAGAGGCCATTAATGGTGGAGTTCCACCATGGTCTCAAGCCTACATCCCTACAAGAATGGAAGAGGAAGGAAGGATGAAGAACTCAAACCTTCAAGAGGAACCCGATACTTGAGTTTTAAGTCTTCAAGCTCTAAGTAGCCTTACTCTCCCACGGTTCAACGAGAGAGGATAAAGGAGAGTGAGCCCTCCTTTTATAGGACTCGTGGAGAGAGAGAGTATGTCATACTCTTTCTCAACTAGTAGAAGTCAAGCAGAGGAACTTTCCATCGATTGTGCCTTTGGTTGGACTTAAAGCACATTTGGGCCTAGTTTCATGGGCCCAATTTGATGGTGATACTTCCTAGGCCTCAAGTGTCTCATCCCACATGATTTAGTACTCCTACGTGACCTAAGGGGCTGACCCACATCATACGTAGGGTCCCAAAACAGTATGCCAAGGGTTGGCACAGTAAGACAGAAGTCTGAATCGTGAGGATCTCAGAATAGGTCTTACAATACCCCTAATTTATAAGGATTTTGCCCCCAAAATTAGGTCATAGTTGTAAGTTCATATCCCATGCCTATGGGTATCTTATCATACATCGCACTTACGAAGTTACCATATACATGCTACGTTAGCCAATGATTAAGGGAGCTCAGGGCTTACCATTTCTTCTCAAAATTTCCTCCAACTATCACGGGGTCTGTGCTCTCATTGAGGTGTAGCCATCCCAATACTTTCGACAGTCATGAGCCTCATGTCCCACTGCTCTACAGGAGAGGCATGTAACAACTTCCTCAAGTTTTGGTGGTGGTGCCCTTTCAACGGGTCGGGTGCATTGTCGCATGAGGTGCTTTCTACTTCCATACCGATAACATTTCAGGTGACCAGCCCTAGGTGGTATTTGAGTCCCAATAGTGATGGGTGGTGGTCCCACCGGTGTCTCTTCATTTCTAACTCGAGGCACCTTACATACCTCTTGTGGTGATTCATCTTCTAGGGTTCTCTTCACTTATTTACCCTTTTCTTGCACCACAGACATCTCTTCTTGAGGCTCTTGGTAATTCCTTGGGTTGTGGCACTCGGCTATTATTCTCACCACCATGCCCCTCTGTTGTTCCTGGAGACCTTGGGCGAGGAGCCCCAATGTCTGTCACTTCTGCCAAAACTGATATAGAGGCGGTACCGTTGCACATAGCCTTTATTAGAGTTCCAATTATCCTTTGTTGGAACTCACCATATTGCTTGTAGACCATTCTAATGGCCTCGTCTATCATTGTCATGATATCCTGACTGTCCGGACAGTGAGACGAAGTCGACCCTTGGTCCATCAAATTACCTAGATTTTTTATTTTACGGGCCCAATCCTTTGAATATGCTGAATTAAGGAGTTGCGCGCGATCCATTACCTAGCACATTCCCAACCCATTAGTAGGCCCTCATTTATAAACATTCAAGATGGGAACTCAATATTAGTAATCCATGCGATTATCAAATTAATTACATCCTATAATTCCGATCTCAAATCTTGGCACAAAATTCTTCATATCCAACATCATTGGTTATTCCTAATGAAATATGATTAAATTAATTGTGCGCAGGTGTGATAGATACTACTCAGTTGAACTTCTTTGGTTTCCCCCTTTGTTCTTCGCACATCACACCGAAATGTATATAAGGGCACCTTAATCACTGTGCTTGTAAACTCCCCTTCCTTGCTATCCCATGATCCTGGCACGTAGCATGAGTTTTCTATTAACCAAGTATTATTTTCTTTTCTGCATATCTATATCTTGCATATACCTCTCGTGAACGTCAACATAACGGTTAGTACTCACATGATTAAAATCAATTATCACAATTTTAGCTTACAATCACATTCAAAATTCACTTACATCACCACATAGGTCGATAAGTTGCATGATGAGTTTGCATCAAGGAATTGGAATACTTGATGGAGACAACATTCTAATTCCTTATGCATAATGAAATCATGTGGTGCGTATAATGCTCATGAACATCATGTTATTCAATGCTTAACACAATTGGAGCACTTAATCGTTCAAGGTTTACCTAGGCCGCGGGGTCCCAAATTGATACTTTCCCTAGGATAAAGGTCTTGACAATCTGCCCTTATCTCGGCAGTGTGTCTTTGTGCAACCAAGCCCTCTCTGACCCTTCAAATGGTCTTGAGCAATAGGTTCCTTCCGTTTCGGAGCATAATTAGCCAAGATGGCTTCACAGAAAATGTCCCGAATTATGATCCCGTGGCATTGTAGCAGGATGGGCTGAGTCATTCCCCACCATTCATATTGTGTTCCTCCAGTTGGTAGGTAGCATATATTATCTTCTGTGCATCCGAATAATGGAGGTGCCAATAGTTGCCTCTATAGCTTGAATCCAATTTCCTGGGTGGAAAGGACTTGTACAGGTTCCATCAAATTATTCAGGGTTCAGTTGTTGAAAGTCCCCCATTGTGTTCTCCACAGTGTGTGGGTCTACACCATGGAATGGAGAGAAAGGTGGTAGCCCCCTATTAGGTCCTCTGGTTGGTAATGACCGATATGTGGCCAACACATTTGCCATGGTGCACCGATGCTCTTCTAGATCATCATTCAAAGTGGGTTCCTTGAGGTAGGTTTCCCATTAGGATGCTTGGACGGTGACATATTGATTGTCTTGGGCTCAAATCTGGAAAAAGTACCAATAAATCACCCAAGGTTAGTGTCAACTTATCCTAATATCATAAGGGAAATGACATCATATGTTAAACAATTTCTAAGAAATGGTTGAGAGCTAAGGTGGAAATTTCTACGGAACATATGCATAAATTCAAGTGGTGTGGTACCCCCAATTTATATTAATAAGTCCCATATTAGAGGGTAAAGCGATGGGATAAATCCCCAATCCAAATAGGTCCTTCTTCTATCAATTGGAAGACTTACCGATAGTTCGTACTTTCGGTTAATTCCATTTAGCAGGTTCTCAGATTGTCAGAGTTTCAACACTTCCAAAAGGTTTTCTGGAAGCAGTGGCGAATGCTCAGTCATCTGGTTAACCATCCGATTACTAACCCTTATTGAACCTGAAGATAAAGATTGGGTAACGGTCTACCGGTCATGTCTGTGGTTCCGGTTATTTGGGCGGCAAAACCCTAAAATTTTTTATTCTTGGTCTAACCGGTATAATGCAACCAGCAGCGACGGTTAAGTTACTAGTTAATCGGTACTGTAGGAATTTCTTTTTTATAAAAGGGCTCGAGGGCCCTTATTTGGTCCCCACTTCAACTATCAGCAGAGAAACACAAGAGACCAAGACTCTGGAATCCTTCCCAATGCTTCCTTGCTTGATTCTCCCGCAACGTTTGAAGTTCCTCCCCCTTTTTCTACTGTACAAGTATTTTTTTGTCCTCCTTCTCCATTTTTCATTCCCTACACTGTATGCATTTGCATTTTTCTTGGGGTTTTCATACCTTTCCACTGAAATAGAGGTACCCATGTACCAATTTCTACTAACTGAGTGGGGGGTTTCTATGCCCTACATCCAATGGCCTGACTAGAGGTCTCGGCCACTCCTATTGAGCCCAATACTTCAATTAAGGCATCCTTGCCTCTCACTTAGTGTGCTTATCAGCCTTTCGTAGGTAGACACCGAAGCATTCTTACTTTCAGGCCAAGGGATATGGGTATCCCCACATGGCCTTGCTGAAAAAAGGCATCCACACTAACTTGATTGCCTGCAATTGGCAGGACTAGTGCCTGGCCACCATTCTACTCCCGCCCATGCTCTAACAGTGAGTTGAGCTGGCCCACACATTGGTTTGGGTAGGCCCAAGTGTTGACCGATTTCACTTGATTGCATGTCTGAGCTATCATCATAACTACTAGGGGTAGTGGCCTAGCATTAAATTTGACTAGTTCAAGTTTTCTAAGTCAGCCATATTGTCCCATTGCAGCATCATTGACCACTTAGTGCACCCTCTAATATTGGTCGATGCTCAGACACATGAAGTCACTCATTTCCTGGGCATTCACATTAAGCATCTTTTAAACCAAGCCATTTGGTAATTTAATTTCTGTACAGGTTTGGGACACACACTTGGCATTTGGTAGCCTATCCTTTTTGTTATTTGCCTTGCTATGCCACACCTAATGCATTACACATTGTTGCATCACATTGCACCATTTTTGTACCCAGTTAATAAGCCTTAGGTTCACATTCATGTTATGACATTGGACTAATCCATCACTTCACTAGTCGATCCATACATAGACAAAACTGCCCTGCTAGTGCACATTCACACATAGCCAACTAATTCCCCCCCCCCCCCCCCCCCATTATGACACTGGGCCCTTTATACATAGACCCATTATAGCATATCTCATTTATTTTTCCGCCACGCACACAATGTAACTTGCATCTATAACACCTGGCTTAGTGTAGTATAAGCTTACCTTGCATGTTTACTATTCAATTACTTGTAAGGCTAAACTCCCTTGACCTGTTCAGCTTCTGCTCACACATGGGCATGGACAATGGCCATACATAATATATATATATATATATATATATATATATATATATATATATATATATATATATATATATATATATATATATATATATATATATATATCTTACATCATCAAGTCAGGCCAACTCTCTACAACCACGCTACTAGCCATGGTAGTACACGAACTATACCTGGATCAGTACTACATTCACGTAGTATAACACTAGTTAATCACCCCAGACATCGAATTCTGCACTCCACTATGTATTGCACCTTGATAGGATTTCATAAATCATCCCAACGTCCAGTTGATGACGTAGATAATAGGGGTAATAATAAGTAGATATGTTTAACTAGTCATCTACCACTTCCACTAATTTGGGGTTTACAGTTACCACCAATTTATAGGGTAAACTGTAGTCATTAAAATCATGCGTTGCATTTATGCATTCCATGCATCCATTTTAATGCATCTTAGTAATTTCACGCCTATCTATTTATGCATTTAACTCTTCCATTCTTTTTCTCTTCTCAAACATCATGCCTCCTAGAGAGAGGCTAAGACAACAGCCCAGGGCTATGATGCTGATCGGTTCATTTCCTACCATGCTAGCAAATGCTGGGATAGGTTTAGGCAGAGCCTGATGATAGCTTGCCGTAGTGTACACTTCAAGGAGTTGGCCAGATTTGGCCTTCATGATGCCTTCGATCACTTTGATTGGATAGTGGCCATGCGTATCCAAGATGATGCCTATCCAAACCTAGTGTGCCACTTCTTCTACAACATCGGCCAACAGGTAGACAATGCAACTGGCAAGTTGATCATGACTAGCAGGGTCAAGGGGGTAGATATTATCCTGACAGTTGCCACTTTGGCAACCATATCAGATGTCTTATTAGAGGAGGAGTAGATTTATAAGGCTCCTAAGAAGTCTCTAGGCATTACAGAGGAGGACTACAAGCGGATAAGACATGCACTCACTCGCTTTGAGATGATAGGGTCTGTTCATGAGGAGAGGGAATCATCCTTCAAGCCTACTCCTCGACTTCTTAGCAGGATTATACAGCATGATGTCATCCCAGATCTGGTCACAAGGAGGAGCTAAACCAGTTTTGTGTATTCTTGATGGACCGAATGGTGCAGAGGAGACCTGTGTGCCTCCCATACCTGATTCTGCACATAATTCTACACTCTTTTGGACATTTTCCCTACAAGGGGAACCTACCCTATGGACATCTCCTGACTCACATCTTTGTGCACTTTGGAATGAGTGTGGTGGGAGAGGTCATCAAGAACGGAAAGGATTCCTTCGTGCTCAATTGGGACACCATCGCTCAGATACATCTTGGTGACCTAGTTATGGAGGATCCCATCCTTGAGGCACGCTCTAGACCACCTAGAGCAACACAACCTTCCAAGAGTGCATTAGCAGCAGCAATAACTAGAGTAGCAGCACCAGCTATTGGAGCTGGTACTGGGACTGGTGAGGGCACCAGTCGTGGTGTCAGGAGAGTGACCACAACACAGTAGTCATCATCCAGTGATGAGGAGTATGATGATGATGATGACGATAGCAAGGAGGTTAAGGGAGATAGTGTTAGTTGCGATAATGATGACCACATAAAGGTAGACACAGTTGCCCCTACAACCGATGTGCCTTCGACTGCCAGCACCAGAGTGACACGTGCAGCTCTTTGTACCAGAGAGTTACCACCAACTGTTGGTACTTCAAAACCCCTTGTAGCTACACCATCACTTACACCTACAGCCAACTTGGGCCAGGTGCTAGAGGTACTCCGGTTCATGCATTAGCAGCTGGATACGATTTTTAATGGCCAGACTAGACTAGAAGATGCGTAGAGCTCTATTTGGAAGAGGTGGAGACTCGATTGGGCATTACTAAGATGGATTTAAGGGATGCTTGGACCAAGTTAGGTGAGGTAGAGACTTAGACTAGCACTATGGACACGCATGTAGGCTATATCCATGATGCGTGATGCGATGGTCACTGCTAGCCACTTGCATCACTATGTATGGCATAGACCTATTGTCACACTAGCTTCTTCGAGTGTCCCACCACCAGCACCTTAGTAGGACGTCCCTTCAACTCATGTAGTTCCTAGTACTACATAGTCATCCCCACCAAATGATGCACCGGTAACACCTATAGCTCAGTGTGATTCTCCACCATTACTCCTTGATTATGTGCCTTCTTCTTCAGCACCTGCTACTAGACTCGAGCTCCCTGCTTCGCCGAGTGGTCCTCAACCGACAAAGACCTGATCCAGCACTTTATTTTTGCTAGTTTCTTTTGATATCTTGTGTAAATAAGGTAACTGTTTGTGGATTGTACCCTACCTTTTGGTATATGCACATCACACTTACCTTCACATTATACATGTACATCTCTTTATTTTGATAGTACTTGTATCTACCTTTCATATTGATCAGGAGTTATATCTTGAGATTATGGTATGGATTGTGAATCGTATATAAACTTTTTATAGTTAAACCAGATACACATATATATACATGTCTTTATTTGTTCTCAGTTCATACTGTGTGTTATGTTTTTTCTTTAGTTCTTGTAATGGAATGTAACCTATCTTACTGTTCTCCTTACTTACTACTTGATGGTTCATAAAAGCTTTTAATAAGCCTAGGCATTTATTCTGACACATGAAAACGCATGTGCAAGGGAAGTCTATAGGTAGAGTCAGAGTGGTTATGCTCTGATGCCAGTGTTATTATAGCCCATTCTAGGGAATCACGAGTGATGTTTGAGTCATCTAAGAGACAACTTGAATCTTCCAATGATCGATAACCAAAATGATCTATCAGTAAACCCTACAGTCTATACACATAATATCCACCATAATCAACAGTAGATAATAATAATAATTTATAACAAAATATCAGAGTTGCAATGAAAATCATAATAAAGAACAAGATGCCAACTAATGATACTTAAATGTCATAAATCTGTTATTCAATACAACTGTTTTACTATTACATACATTCCCTTCTAGTAACTAAAATAAATCTGAATATGTTCCTGTAGATAGACCAAATCATCATCTATCCAGAGATAGCAAAATGAACAAAATCAAGGAGCTGATTCATGTCCCGTAGATGCAATCCTTATAGGTACAGCCCTTGACATGGTCTCTCAAAGGAACCCCACCAAGAGAAGTGCCCTCATCATCAACAAGATCTAAAGCTACGTCAGCAGAGAAGGTACCTGCAATCAAAGCAAAAAGAGATTCAATATCGAGGGGTGAGCTCACATCCCACTCACCTAGAAGTCAAGTATCTAATTCAATCCTATGCAATAATTTATGAATATAGTACAGAAGCAAAAAAATTATGAGTGTCATACAAGTGTGTATGCAATTCATGGTTGGTCTGTACCCTAGCGAGGATCTCACTCAATACCCCACTTGAGCAGTGTCTTGTACCCCACTGCCTGAGCATATACCCGTACCCTACCCCCTGAGTATATACCCATACCTCACTACCTGAGTACCCCATACCTCACCGCCTAAGTTAAGTTCCCTCACTAAAGCATAAGTCATTTGGCCAAGTTGATGCATGATGCATGAGCATGTTATTAATAGGGTTACACCCTAGCAGAGATCCCTGTTCTACTCCCATGGATTGACTATGTCCCCACTAAGGTACAACTGGACATATGGCCATGTGTAAGACCCACACCCCACTAACCGAGTGTAACAGTGTCATGTTAGGTCTTCCCATTGTTTCTGGCTTGGGTGAACCAACTGGATTGATCATATGAAGGAACCACAAGTTTAGATAAATGAAACAATCCAAAAATAACTAATTTTCATTGTATGGTCGATTGATAGATGTTGTGTGTCTTACTACTCAGTCAAAAAGTGAGGATAGTTAAATTTTATTATGTGGTCGCACATACTACCTTGTGTGGTCGACGGGTTCTGCGACCACAAAGTCGACCACACAAATACAGATCTGAATCTAAGATTTGAAAACATTTTAAATTAAGGGGATCTCTTTCCTAGTTAAGAGAGAACACTATATGGAAGTTTTTCCTCTATATAGAGGATGTCCCTTAGTCCCTTTCACTCTATTAGAATAAGTTATAAAACCCTAAACCTAAAAGAGGAAGAGAAGGAGAAAGAGAAGAAGAAGGAGAAGGAGGCTTGGAGAGGAGGAATTATTGAAGTATTACCAATCAGTTCCCTTCTTCTATAGCAAGGAATCTAGGCAAGAAACTCACCTCTGTAGGTAATGGGAATGGCAGTATTACACTCACCCTCATCATGTTGAGGAATGGAACTCAACTTGGGGTTAAGTCCATGAGTTCTTCCAGTTAATTTGTTGAAAATATGGAATAGGGTTAGGGAATATTTATAAATTGAAACCACCAAGGTATGAAAGCCATATAATGACTCTAGGAGGTGTTCCACTATTGAACCAAGAGGTAGACTGAAAAAGACCTTCGAACACAACCAGTAAGTTATGTGGTCGCATCAGTGGTTGACCACAGAGTGACCAGTGAGTCGACAACAGACTCTCGAAAGTTACCCAGGGATTATATCGTCGTATCAATAAAAGCGTGATGCGCAACCACACAGTCGACCACACAATATATGGTCGATATATACCTGTGACTACTGCATCAACCACTCAGTTATAGAGAGCCTATTGTGAAGCCAAACTAGATTTTAAACTATTATAACCTAATACCATCGAACCCTAATCTAATTTCATGAACTTTTCTAGGATTGTCAATTAGTACAAGTGAATTACCAAAGCTTGGAAGTGAGTTAATACTACGATCCAAGGTGAGGAAACAAGACTAAACTAACTAGACAATAACAAGCTATTCTTTTTTTATTTGTCTAATGCTATGATTGATACCATGCTTGTATGATTGTAATGTGCATCTTACATGTCATTCAATATTATTGTTATTCTTGTTCATGCATATTTATTTTATTGTTTTACTCTATTGTTAATGATGATAGAAAACGGCATGTATTTGTGAGTGTGGTCGGTGTGCTATGTGGGGAGGGGTGTGATCTCTAAACCATGCATCACATTGACATCGGTAGAACTAGTACATAGTAGGGCATTAGGGGGTTGTTTACAAACCGTGTGGACTTTGACTCTGCCAAGGAACCCTAGTTCTATCTCCATGGACGTATTGAGGGATACTAGGGTAAGATCTTGGATATATATGACTAACATTTAGGATTAGTTAGTGATGAGTCCAGTTTATAAGCCCTCATAAGTAAGGGCATACATATTGGTATGGGTAGGACATCAGGGGAAGTGTGATCTGGATACTTTAGCTCTATCTCTATTCCATGATGGGTACATGTGGGATGGTAATGGTGTTTGACCCATTGGACAGATTCACATACTAGTATATAGAGGTGCGATGGCAACCAATCCTTTTTATAGCATAGTTGCAAACTTAAACCAGACCAAAGATATAAATTGAATGCATGCATATGTTTGTGCATTATTTTGTTTACTCATTAAGACGTGATGTCTGCTCAACCATCGATGTCAAATACTTTTAGTTGATGATGCAGGTCGTACAGTGGAAGACTATATGGAGGCGCAATCGTATGGAGACATGGCAATGATGGATACACAGACTGTAGAAGACGAGCATGACTCTATGTACGAGTGTTTCCAATGCCTTTATTCTTAGTTGATTTCGTATTTGATTATGGGAAACTTATAATAGATTATTTAATTATGTTTTGAGTTTATTTAGAGATAATTGGTTTATTTACTTATTTATCATGTTAGACACTAAGTTCAGTATTTATAAAGACTTTTGTTATTTATTTTACTATCTCTGATTATATTGTGGGATGTGTATTTGGTTTGGATTTTTGGCACGGTCATTATGAGATCCTAGCTTGAACCATTGGTTCTTATGATGGTTCATCACACTTCTGGTTCAATCAGAATTAGGGTGTGACACCATGTATCGTGTCCTCACACGTTACATGATCATATACCCCACACACAAACATATCCATGTCCAATCAATTAATCATACACCATGGCATGTGCACACAGTAAATAAAGCTATACTCTAGCAGGAATCCCCATTCTACTCCCATGGACTGATCGTGTCTGCACTAGAGCATAAAGTGTCAACATGGCACCTGTATCATACTCCCATACTCTACACTCCCATCATACATGGTCTCAACCAGACTGCACCCAACAAAGATCCCCCACTCCCTACTCCCATGGTTCGTTGTGCCTCTACTAACATACAACCATTCCCAATGTGATTCCTGAGGTCACTCGTTACACGAACTACCATACATGGGGGACGCCTGAATAGAGAACCCTGGATCCCCACTTCCATGGATCACCATGTCTCCACTAGAATATCGACACACCAACATGGTAAGCATGCCCAAACTCCAACACGTCACATGCACCATCATACATGGTTATACACATAAACAACATCAACAACTACTCCTTGCAGAGAACCCAGGATCCCCACTCCCATGGTTCACTGTCTCTCTTCCAAGGTAACAACAACTGTCAACATACATAGTTATAGTTATATGCAAATGCATGAAAAGTTATATACATTTCATTGGATGGCATTTTATAAAATAAAACAACAATAAATAAACAGCAAGCATGTGCATAAACTCTACCTGACCCGACCCCTCACTTGTAGACACCAGTGGTGCTGCAAAACCTTGAAGCCTGCAGAAAGCTTAGTCCAGTTACCCGCTGGATTTACCTAATATAATTGAATAAGCTTTATTAAGTTGGTGAATATTTTTTAAACTAGCATAGACAAGTCCTAGAGTCCATGTATGGGTCCCAAGATAAGCTAAGAACCGAAAGGATAGTCTTCATAATCATTTCTGGCTTATCAGTCAATACAGATTGAACCGACAGATTAAACTAGTTGTGCATTCCACCAGTACATAATGCTGGTTAACACTTAACCGTTTCTTAGGTATACTGAACCGAAAGACAGATCTGATGATTGATCATTCAGTTGGTCATCTACTTCATATACTATTTACAGTAATGAGGATTCCAGTGGGTTATTCAAAAGCTAGGCCAGGTGACCGATCATCCGACACTGGCTCCACTTGTAACTAAGCCTATGTGGGGGCATGGCCAAATGGTGCCATGGACATAACAATTGTGACGTAACCGGTGGGTCATTCTTCCTGTCAAGTGATACCAGTTAGGGTGGCACCGGACATTACTTAGTCAAATGTGTTAAGTATTTGTCTTGGCGATAGACTGGTCATGAGTCAACTAGTATTAGGGCTACTACCAGTCTACCTGTTCGTGCTTCTGGTTCTGGCCCAGAAGCCAAACATGAACCAAAGAGGGTTTCCTTCTTTGGGAAAGATTTTCCACCATGGTTTCCTTCACTCTAAATGGTGGAAAACATAAACCCACCTTTATTGAGTACAATGGGAGCCATTTAGACTCCATTAACATCTCCATTCGTGGAGAGGGTGAAAACCTAAGCTTTTAGGTCAAGATTCAGTCCCCATTCATGGAGGCCATCAATGGTGGAGTTCTATCATAGTTTCAAGTCTACATCCCTACAAGAATGGAAGAGGAAGGAAGGATGAAGAAATCACACCTTCAAGAAGAACTCGATGCTTGAGTTCTAAGTCTTTAAGCTCCCAGTAGCATCACTCTCCCATGGTTTAGCAAAAGAGGATAAAGGAGAGTGAGCCCTACCCTTTCCCAATGATAGAAGTCAAGCAGAGAAATGTTCCGTCGATTGTGCCTCTGGTTGGACTTAAAGCACATCTGGGCCTAGTTTCATGGGCCCAATTTTGATGGTGATGCTTCATAGGTTTCAAGTATCTCCTCCCACGTGATCTAGTACTCCTATGTGACCTAAGGGACTGACCCACATCATACGTAAGGTCTCAAGACAGTGTGCCAAGGGTTTACATAGTAAGATCCGATACGGAGAGATCTGAATCATGAGGATCTCGGAGTGGGTCTTACAATACTCCCAATTTAAAAGGATTTGACCCCCTAAATCAGGTCATAGTTTTAAGTTCTTATCCCATGACTATGGGTGTCTTATCATACATCGCAGTCACAAAGTTACCATATACATGCTATGATAGCCAATGATTAAGGGAGCTCAGGGGTTACCAATTTCTCTCAAAATTCCCTCTAACTAGAGCGGGGTCTGCCCTCAAATAGAGGCGTAGCACTATCAATATTGTTGACACTCATGAGCCTCATGTCCCATCAATCTGCAGGAGAGGCATGTAACAACTTCCTTAGGTTTTGGTGGTGTTGTCCTTTCAACGGGTCGGGTGCATTGTCGCAAGAGGTGCTTTCAACTTCCATACTGATAACATTTTCGATTACCAGCCCTAGGTGGCATTTGGGTCCTAGGGTAGGTCAACCTCGCATTCAATTCCCTTATTAACGTACTTGATCAATCATTCAAATTTAATTAAGATTCACTCAATTTCCACAATGTCTACTATTCTTGGGGTCACAATGACAATGTTCCCATAGACTCTGCATCCTTATGTTAATCCTTCAATCCTTCATGATATAAATCTTTACCAGCAAATGGGGAAAGTTTTCCTATTTTCTTCGGTTTGTCTTTACTGATTTATTTGTTGTTTATCATCATCCATTATAATCCCATAGTTCTTCAAATTCTAATACTTGTTACATAGATCCTGGGATTCACAAATCAATTTGTCCACTTTATTTTCATATGGTTAATTCGATTCCAATACCTCAATTTGTCTTAATATCTACTTGTTATTTTCCATATGTCATCCAAGAATTTTTACTCTTCATATTAGGAATTCCATTAGTTTTGGTCATGTTTTCACCTTTTAATTCACTCCTTAGAACACATATCATGTGGTTTTCATAAGTCTCAATCAATTCTTAATATCTTTCTAATTGATTCCTCCAGCAATATATCATGTAATTTATGGGTCCTAATAATTTAACATTTCCTATCTCTCATGGAAAGAGTACATTAATTCTCCATGTAGCATACGATTAATTTCCAAATGCATGAATAAAAAACAATATAATATCTGGAGGTTAAAAGAAATACCTATCGGCACGACAAGGGCATTGATCTTAGTCCCTACCATAAACAGTTGGTTTCCTTCTGGTCAAGGTGCTAGACTCACTGGATATGGGCACTGACTCAAGGTATGGCCCACCCAGCTACAAGTAGAGCATCTGAAGAAGTATGGGGGAAAATCCCAGCATATAAGAACTCGGGACCGTCTCAATAGTTGAGCCCTCTTATGAATTCCTTTGGGTTCCCTTCTCTCCAATCCTATAGTAGGAGCTACCACCGGTTTATGCACTCGGGGAGCATAATTGGCCAGGAAAGCTTCACGAAAAATATTCCATGTGATGGCAACATAGAGTTCTCCAAGTACTGGTTCTACGCCCAGCCACCACGCATGAGGTTCACCTTCCAATTGATAGGTGGCACACATGACCTTTAGTGAATCAGGTAGTTGGAGGTTTCCCATGACCTCCTCCATAGCCTGGACCTAGTTCAATGGTTGTTCCCTAGAGTTACTTCCTCTGGTAAACTTTAGGGATTTTTTTTAAAAACTTGCGCATAGCCTTTAGCTTGGGGCTTTTGTTTGAACTAGACATATCATTTTGAGAAGCGTTTGAAGCCATAACTGGAAGTTTTAAGTTTGGACCTGGGAAAAATTTAATCATTAGTCACATTGCGAATAGAATGTTTCAAAGATAACATCATGTAATGAAATAAGTATGCTCAAGGTCAGCAATAATGACTCAATAGGGACATTGCAGATGTACAAGCGAGCAAAACATCTAATTGGAGTGACTGCAATGAAATACCGAACATATGGCTGCACACTAGGTGCAGCCAGGGTGTGCGGTACCTGTTCAACCACACATCAGCGTCCTTGGGTTTAAACAGGGCTCAACAGTCTTTTTCTCATTCCCTCATTTTAGCTTGGTGTGCTACTGGAAAAACACACATACCTATCGTAATACCATCTCTTTGAGGTTTCCTAGGTGATTCAAGGTTAGCACTTCATCATTCATGATCAAATCACTTCACCAAGGTAACTTTCATATTGATTTACTCATTTTCTGCCCTAAACACATTTTTGTTTTGAATCTTGGGGTAATATCCTTCGTAATGGTTCGTAATGATGGGGTTTCATTCCAAAATCACTTGAAATAGTTTCTATCAAACTTACCTTTGCCTTTGCATTCATTTTTATTGACTCAAGTTAATCATCCAAGCTGAAATCATTATCACATTTCCACAAAACTTAAAAGTAATTATGCTCATTGTTTGCTTTTCTTCTTATGTTGATAAGTTTGTCATCAAAACTTTGGCGTAGATCTCTCCAAAAATTAATTCAAAAGACATTAACTCATCGAACCATGGTTTCTTTCTACTTCCATCTTCTAATATATAATTTGCACCATTGACAACCTCTTTTGTCATTACGGTATATAGGTGCACTTATCTATTCTTGTATTTTAACTCAACTTCTTTCCCTTGATAGATTTCTTTTCACTTTAAATTGGACCAATTGCAATGACTTATCTAACATTTCAGTTTACCGTAGAAAGGAGTTGTAAGACCCGCACTCCATTAACTTGGTCTAACCGTGTCGTGTGAGGTCTTCCCATCATAGCTAGACCAAGTGGACCAATCGTGTGAATATGGATCACAAATCAGGTATAAAAAATGACTCAACACCCAAAACTGTATCCATATGGTCAGATACCTGGGTAGGTATGGTCGACCATATGGTAAGAATGAAGTTCACAGATCCAGGACCCCTTGATCGATGATTTTGACCCTATGGTCGACGGGTTCTGTGACCATAACCACCGACCGTGTATCCCCAGATCAGACTCCGAGTTTAAAACTTTCCTAATTTGAGGAGGAGTTCTTTCCTAATTGAAATAGGACTCTATATGGAGAATTTTTCTCTATATAAAGGATGTCCCTCAATCCTTTTTCACTCTTTTAGAACATTAGTAAACCCTAGAGAAAGAGAAGGGAAGAAAAGGAAGAGAAGGAGAAGAAGAAAAGCATAAGGAGAGGATTTTACTGAGAAGAGATTGGCTCTCTATCATAGGCAATGGTATGAACCTAATCTCTGGAGATGTAAACTCTAAGGAATAAGACTTCTATGGGGGATTGGAGATGTCAAACTAGTATGGTCCATATGATTCCTTGAGAAAATCCCAATGATAACCATGAGGGATGAGTTTGATGATTAGGGTTGATAAGTAACTACTAATGTTGGTCATAGGATGACCTTAGGATAAACCCAATTGAAGAGTAGAGGAATTGACCCAGGAAGAACTCGAATTGCATGTATTCTGTGACCAAAAATCTCAAGGTCGCAGCTACAGTCGACCATAGCATGACTAGCATGACCAGAGGATCGACCATAGGCATTCGGAAAGATTTTAGAAATCATATGGTTATAGCTACGGTTGCACCATATGTGAGCATAGGGTATCGACCATAGGCAATAAGGTCGACACAAAATGAGACCATAGGACCAATCAGACACATATCAGTGTTCTATTTTGACTTTTGACTACTGTAACATATTACATATGAACCCTAACTTAAAATCATATAACTTTTAGGTTGTTAAATTATTTGAAAGAGAATTTGCAAGGTTTGGAAAGAGATCAAATTTGCTAAAAGGTGAGGGACCAAGACCAAAACTAATTGAATAATAACAAACTGTTTATTTATTTGAGTCCAATGCCATGATTGATTCAATGCTTGTATGTTTGTAATATGCATCTCACATGTCATCTAATATTCTTGCTATTACTGCTCATGCATATTTATTTCTATCAATTTATAATATAATGATGATGATGATGCTAGGAATAGGCATGTGATTATGTGTGTGTGGTTAGTATGCTTGATGCGAGTGGAGCATCAGGGGGAGGACATGGCATGGTGAAGTTGACCTGGTCACCAAACTCTAGCTCTATCCCTACTCAAGTCTTGTTCACTGACATCGTCGTATCGCCATTACCTTAGCAGAACTATTACGTCGTAGCGCATCATGGGAGGTGGTTTTGGACCTTGTAGTCTTCACCTCTATCGGGAGGCCTTAGCTTTATCTCTATGGACATATTGAGGGATGCTAGTTTGACGCCTTGGATACACTGGATGACATTTAGGATTGGTTAGTTGCGAGCCCAGTTTGCAAGCTCTCGTCAATAGGGGCTTACGTATTGGTATGGATAAGGCATCAGGGGAAGTGTTGGCGGTGTTTGGTCCGAACACTTTAGCTCTATTTCTATTCCATGGTGGGTGCATGTGGGATGACAATGGTATTTGATCCTTTGGGTGGATTCACACACTTGTGTATAGAGTGTGGGGGCCACCAAGCCTTTCTATAGCATATTAAAAATTTAAAAACTAGACTAAAGATATGAATTGAATGCATGCATATGTTTATTGCATTGTTTTGTTTTCTCATTGAGCCATGATGTGTGCTCACCCTTTCGACGTCAAAAATTTTAGTTGATGATGCAAGTCTTACTAATGAGATTATGTGAATGCGTCGATGTATGGACATGTTGCTGCCATGGATGTAGAAGTGGTAGAAGATACGCATGATCCTTCATCGAGTGCAACCAATGCATATTCAATTAGTTTAGCTATATTTGATTAATGGAACTTGTAGTGGATTATTTACTTTAATGTCTGGAGTCATTTAAAGATAATTAGATTATGTACTTATTTATCATTGTTAGATACTCAGTTCATTATCTATAAGATTTTCATTTATTTTTTTATTACCTCTGATTATTACTGTGGAATGTGTGTGTGGTTTGATATAGTGGGTACGACTTATATGAGATCCTGGTTGAACAGTTGGTTTATTGGAGGTTCATCACAGCATTCTGGTTAGTTCAGAATTAGGGTGTAACAACTTGGTATTAGAGCTCTCTCAGGTTCAATCCATTGACCTAACTACTTCTGCATGAGTCATGAACTGAGTTAAGATAAAATTAAAAACTGTAATAAGAACACACCATAAACACCTGTGTTGTTTGAGACATAAACAAAGGGAATAATGCAACTATATAAAGGAGAAAACAATATATATATATATATATATATATATATATATATATATATATATATATATATATATATGTCTAATAAAAATAAGAAAAATATACATCTGAATCAGTACAATCCACAAGCCAGACAGTTACTCTGCAATATAAAGGTATCATGGAGCTGGGGGTGCTGGAGGAAGTGGTGCCTCACGGTCTCTATCATAGTCCTCAGCATACACTCTCGCAAGCCAGGCTACCTGAGTCTGGGTCACTCGGAGACTAGCCGCTAAATCTATTATCAGCTAGTTTGTAACACGCTGAGCCTCGTGAATCTCACGTAGTAGCACCATCATGTCATCTGATGGTGGGCATGAAGGGCCAACTGAGTAAGAAGTCCAAGAAGGACCCGCGAGTAGAATGCTATGGTGATGGAGGTGGTATGGTATCCACATCCACGTACATCCTATCATCATCACTCTCGTGTGCCCCTGCTGCTGCTGTTGCGGCCTCTGCATCTACTGCTGCTACCAGAGTAAGAGGACGTCTCATAGCATTCCTCTCATCATCACTGACCTGTATCTCTCTCATGCCCATCCTACTGATGGCCTCCCAATCATGGTCAGCTGAAAAGGTGTCTTCAAAAATCCTCTCATCCTCTAGGTTCACCTGTAGACGTGCCAGGAAAGTGGAGATCAGCCGTCCATAGGGAAAGTTACCTCTTGAGTCGGGCAACGTAGCTCTGTGCATAGTCTGAAGGATGAGGTACGGGAGACAGATAGGCTGCCTAGTATAGATACAGTACAACAGGTACTGAGTCAGCTGAGAGACCATTTCGTAGTGTCCACCCTGAGGGATTAGATTATGCTAGATAATCTTACAGTAGACCCAGGGCTCTGGACGCAGGTTAACTGCCTTCATTTCCCAGTGGTGGTCCCGAAGAATCTGATTGTCTATCTCTGCACACACTAGTGTAGATAGGAACTGGGGCTCCCTTGGTGTACAGTAAACCAATTGTCCATCATTGGAAATGCCCAAGAGATCAGCCAACTCCTGACAGTTGAAAGAGATAGGAACCCCTTTCACCCAACTGGTGATCCGAAGCTCTCTACCCCTATCCACATCTTCTAGGTCACCTTCCACTTGAAGGTGACAGTAGAATTGCTTCACTAAATCTGGGCGAGTACAAACCTCATACAAGATCACTGGAAGCCAGCCCATATCACCAAATGCCCTCTCCACATCAAACATGGCTAAGTGGGCTAAGTTCACACATAGACCCCCTTCCACTTTCTTCCGATCAAACCACGGACATTGTACCTCAGCTTTGATGGACCTGAAGCGATGTGGGTCATGGACTCAAGGAACCTTGGTGTGAACCATGATAACTGTAAGAGAAGAAAATAAGGAAAACATGTCACACACCAATTTTGAACTAACCAGTGGTGTGATGAACCGTCATGAGAACCAACGGTTCAAACCAAGATCTCCTATAGGTTATGCCAACCATGTTAATCCAAAACACATTCCACAATAATAATCAGAGTAAATAAATAAATAGTGGAAGTCTTATTAATAATGAACTGAGAGTCTACAGTGATAATTAAATATTTAACAAGTTATCTTTAAGTAACCAGAACATAATTAATACTGATTACAAGTATCACAATATGAATGTTAACCACTAAGCGTAAACGTAGTTCAAACACTACCTTGACAAGCCATATTCATCCTCCACAGCTTGCACATCCATAGCTGCTGCATGTCCACACATTGGTGTATTTATATAATCTTCAACGGTAATGTCACACCCCAATTCTGCACCAACCAGAATGGTGTGATGAATCGTCAATAAACTAACGGTTCAACCAGGATCTCCAATAGGCTATTCCCACTTTGTTAAACCAAAACACATTCCACATTAATCAGAGGTAATAAAGTAAATAGCGAAAGTCTTACAGATAATGAACTGAGGTCTAGTCAAGATAAATAATTAATATTCCATTTATCTCCAAGTAACCAAAACATAATTTAATACATATTACAAATATCCAAATATAAAAATTTAAAATCAAGCGTATCCACAATGAAACGTTGGCTTAACGAATCATAATATTCCTCCACAGTTTGCTCATCATAGCCGCCACATGTTCATATGTTGGCGTGTTAACATAATCTTCAACCGTAATACCTACAATATCAGAAACTAAAAGAATTATGCACGTGAGGGTCAGCTCTCCAACTTGAGCTCAGTGAGTAAACAAAACAATGCAACAAAACATATGCATGCATTCAATTCATATCTTTGGTCTGGTTTATAAGTTTTCAATGTGCTATAGAAAGGATAGGTGGCCGCCGCACCTCTATCCACGAATGTGTGGAATCGCCCAACGGATCAAACACCATTGCTGCCCCTACATTCACCCACCATGGAATAGAGATAGAGCTAAAGTACTTAGGACTGCATCGCATCACACTTCCCCTGATGCTCTACCCATACCAACACGTAAGCCCCTATTGGCGAGGGCTTGCAAACTGGGCTACCAACTAACCAATCCAAATGTCAAACAGTGTATCGAAGGCCTCACCCCAGCATCCCTCAATACGTCCATAGAGATAGAGCTAAGGACCCTAAGTAGAGTCAAAGACTACACGGTCCAAGACCACCTCCCCTGATGCCCTACGACATAATAGTTCTGCTAAGGTAATGGTGATACGACGAAGTTAGTGGACAAGACTTGAGTAGAGAAAGTGCTAAAGTGCTTAGGACCGCACCGCATCACACTTCCCCTGATGCCCCACTCGCATCAAGTACACTAACCACACATAAACATTCACATGCATATTCCTAGCATCATCATCATCATCATATTGTAAATAAACAGAATTAAATATGCATGAACAGTAATAACAGGAATAGTAGATGACATGTGATATGCACATTACAATCATACAATCATATAATCATACATGGAATTGGACTCAATAAACGAAAATAGTTTATTATTAGTCAATTAGTTTAGGTCTTGTTCCCTCACCTTTGATTGCTAGTAGATCCTCGTTTAAGCTTCATAATTCACTTTTAAACCACTGAAAAGGCCTAACAAGTCGATAGATTTTAATTAGAATTAATTTCATTAAATTTAAACTAGCTGAAATCATAGGGTCGCAGGTAGGGTCGCACCTAGGGTAGCAGTTTCTCCGACCCTAGGGTGTAGGGTCGCAGGTAGGGTAGGTTATCCATCGACCCTATGTGCGACCCCACCCTCCCTGGAACTTCCCGAGGGCATGGGGTCGATCCTGTGGTCTTGTAGGGTCGGATATCATTCGACCCTACATGCGACCACACGTATTCTTAGTCGACCTTTCATTTTAAATTCTATTCATTCATGTTTGGATCATTTGGCATACTTTCATGGTCCATTCCATGATTGTTCTATGGCTCAAAACAACAAGTTATACATTATTCGTAGTCCATAATGATTTCCTCCATGGAATCTCTTGAAACTTGTCCATGGATGGATGATTTGGGTTTCCCCTAATCCTATGTTCTTCATAACTATTCTAGAATCTTTTATTCAGGTAAGGAATTAGGTTCATACCTTTACTCAGAGTTTTCTCTGAGCTTCCTCCTCTTCCTTAGTCTTCTTCTTTAAGTTTCCTTCTTTTCTTCTCTTCCTTCTCTTTCTCTTGCTCTCACTTTTAATTAGGGTTCTAAAAGGAGTGAAAGAGGCTAAGGAACGTCCAATTTATAGAGAAAACCCTCCAAAACATGTCCCATTGAGTTTACGAAAGAATCCGTTGGAATTAGGAAAGTTTCCTAATTTTTGGTTCGTGCTGTTTTCCTAGGGTCGCATAATCCGAGACCCATGCGACCCCACGACCCAAAAAGTCATGGGTTGGACTTCTGCTGAGGTGGGGTCAACCCTACCTGTTTAGGCATGAGACCCTACCCTCATTTTGACTGTTTTTGAGTTAAATTTCATATTGGGTCTTGGGTTTCTTCACGCACTTGGTCCACTTGGCTCGATCATGATATGTATACTGGTCACGACACGAAATGTAAGGTTAGACCGGGTTCGTGGCGTGCGGGTCTTACAACTCCACCTCCCTTAAAAGAAATTTCATCCTCAAAATTTAAACATACGGATCTTACAACTCCCCCCTCCTTAAAATAAATTTTTTCCTCAAAATTTGAATTTACTTTGGAGTCAATAGGAGGGAATTCTGTTTCCGCATTGCATCTTCTTCTTTCCATGCAATGTTCTCCACGTCTTGTCTTCACCAGCTTACCTTCATATAATAATTATCTCAGATTTGAAGATATTGTACCTTTCAACCAATGAACTAGGCTGGTACCACTTCAATGGTTAAATCTTCTATCAAATCCAGTGGATCCGTGGTCAATACCTTTGATATAGATCTCCAATGTACTTCTTCAATAGAGACACGCAAAATACGTCATGCAAACTAGACACAGATAGTCGTAACGCTAATTGATATGCAACTTTTCTACGTCTCTCCAAAATTTTATAAGGTCCAACACATATATAGGATACCACTTTTCCTTCTCATTGAACTGCTTCAAACCATACATAAGTGATACCTTCAAGAACACTTTGTCACTTATAGCGAACTCAAGGTCTTGGCATCTCTTCTAACAATCCTGAGCTGCCTTGGCCCTTTTTCTTTGATCTTGTCTGCCACTCGACAGGTTTCTACAATAGACTCAGGTCTTAAAATACTTCATTCACTAACTTTATTTCAAAATAGAGGAATTTGACATTTCTACCGTACCATGCTTTTTAGGTAACATTTACATGGTAGCTTGGTAGTAAATTCAATCCACATGTAGCTTAGTTAGCCGCTCCGAAGTATACCGAGGTCGTATAGCAATGGAATGAGTTATCTTCCTAAGGCGATCAACAATCACCCAAACTGCGTCAACCGTTCTAGGGTCAGTGGCAAATCAGTGACATAATTCATTGTAATGCAGTTTCATTTCTAGACTAGCTCTGATGGTTGTTGTAGTAAGCCATGTTGGTCCTTGTCTTTTAGCCTTTACTTGCTAATAATTTAGTTACTGAAACACGCACTAAGCCACATTTGTTATCATTCCTCTTTACTAATACAATCTCTTCAGGTCATGATACATATTGATACTCCAGGATGTCCTGAATATTGAGTATAATGGGTTCTTATCATTATCCTCTTCATGATATCCGAGTCTTTATCTTCAGGTATTTAGAATCTACCTCTGCATCTGAGTACCCTCTCCGCATCCAAAGTAAGTCAGGTTCAGGTTTTTCTTTCTCTAAATCTTCTTGCACCATTCTTATATAAAGATCTATCAAAATTTCTACTTCTACTTCGTCTATCAATTCAGAGATGATCTTTAATGTTGTGAACGCAAGCGAGGAACTATTGCTCCATAAGTTCATCCATAAATTCTCGCTCAATTGGATCATCACGAGTTTCTATTATATGTTACTCTTCTTTCAAATCTGAATATATTTCTATGAAACAAAAGGCAGCATTTATACTGGGTCCTTCCTTGGACTTCATAATTCCTTTTTTTCTTTAAGGCCTTAGCTACTACATTAGCCTTGCTCGTGTGACACTCAATATCACAGTCTAAATCCTTGGGCAATTCCAGCCATTTTCTTATCCTCATATGCAACTCTTTCTGATGAAGAGATAAATAAAACTCTTGTGTTCCCATTTAATCTAAATTCTTCTTCGTATAGATAATGTCTCCAACTCTTGATTGCATGATTCATCACCGGTAATTCCAAGTCATGAGTAGGGTAATTCTTTTAATGCCCCTTCAGTTTTCTTAAAGCATATGCAATTACTTATTTACCTTGCATCAACCCACATCCTAGATCCAATCCGAAAGCTTCGATGTATAGTGTAAAGGTTTCCCTAGTACCGGAACGATCAAGATGGAAGCTGATATCAACCTTGTTTTTAGAGTTTGAAAACATTCTTCACACTTGTCAGTCCAATTACACTCCTCTCCCTTCTTGGTTAGCTTGGCAAGCGATTTTGCGATCTTAGAGTGGTCCTCTACAAATCGTCTGAAATAACTCGCTAAACCCAAGAAAATTCTGATCTTCATAATATTCTTTAGGTGTTTCTCACCATAAGATTACTTCTATCTTAATAGGGTCTACTTTAATCCCTTTTTATGATGCTACGTGATCTAAGAAGATCACTTTGTTTAATTAGGTCTCATATTTCTTGGACTTGGCATAAAGCTTTTCCCTTCTCAGCTGTTGTGAATCTATTCTAAGATCCATTGAATGAGTTGCTTCATTCTTAGAATAAATCAAAATATCATCTATGAAAACTATGACCAACGTGTCCAATATGTCACACCCAGTTCATCAGCTCCATAAAAGATGTAAGGGCATTGGTTAATCCAACCATCATAATCAGGAACTCACAATGTCCAATCTCGATTCTAAAAAACTATCTTCGGAATATCGCTGTCCAAATTCTTCATGTAAGACCTGCACGCCACGAACCTGGCCTAACCTTATATTTTGTGTCGGGACCCGTCTACATATCATGGTCGAACCAAGTGGACCAAATGTGTGAAGAAAAACCAAGACCCAATATGAAAATTTACCCAAAAACAGTCAAAATGAGGGTAGGGTCGCAAATTTTAACAGGCAGGTCCGACCCTCCCATTGACCCTCCCATCGACCCCCGATATTCGGGAAAAACAGCACGAACCGAAAATTAGGAAACCTTCCTAATTTCGATTGGAACCTTTCCTAAACTCAATGGGACTTATTTTGGGAGGTTTTTCCCTATAAATAGGACGTCCCTAAGCCTCTTTCACTCCTTTTACAACCCTAATTGGATTGAGAGAAAGAGAATAGAAGGAAGAGAAGAAGAGAAGGAAAACTTGAAGAAAAGGCTAAGGAAGAAGAGGAAATTCAGAGGAACTCTGAATCTCAGCAAACCTAAGGTATGAATACATTCCCCATGATTTATTTAAGACTTTAGAATGGTTTATGAAAAGGGTATGACTTAGAAGAAGCCCAAATCATCCATCCATGGTTTCATTTCAATGGAAACCATGGAGGAGATCATTAAAACCATGTAGGTGAATAAAGTATAGTTCTAAACTATAGAACATGTATAGAATGGATTATGGAAGTAAGCCATAGGACCCAACCATGAAAGAGAGAACGAAATCTGGTATTTTTGACTCAAACCATGGAGGGTCGCACATAGGGTCGATGGCAGATCCGACCCTAGCATCGACCCTCAGTGTTCGGGAAGTTCAGACTAGGGGGAGGGTCGCACACAGGGTCGATCATGACTCCGACCCTACCTCCGACCCTCAGTTAACAGCATGGTTTTTAAATTTTGAATAAATTCTAATTAAATTTTATCGACTTTGATAGGTTTTCTAGAAATATAATAACAATATAAAGGTGATTCTAAAGCTTGGAAAAGTATCTATTAGCAAGTTAAGGTGAGGAAATAGAACTCTAAACTAATTGATTAATAACAAACTGTTTTCTATTTTCTTGAGTCCAATGCCATGATTGATTCTATGTGAATATGTTTGTAATGTGCATACAACATGCCATCCAATATTTCAATTACTTGTTCATGCATATTTATTTTATTGTTTATAACCTGATGATGATGATGATGATAGGAATAGGCATGTGATTGTATGTGTGTGGTTGGTGTATTTGATGTGAGTGAGTATCAGGGGAGGTGTTATGAGAACGTCAATAAACGTTAACCTTTGGCGGGTCTCAACACTTTAGCTCTATCTCTAACTCAAGTCTTGTGCATTAGCATCGTCGTATCGCCATTACTTTAGCAGAACTATTATGTCGTAGAGTATCAGGGGAGGTGGTCTCGGTCCTTGTAGTCTCTGACTCTACCGGGGGGTCTTATCTCTATCTCTATGGACATTCTGAGGGATGCTGGGGTGAGGCCTTGGATACACTGTTTGGCATTAGGATTGGTTAGTTGCGAGCCCAGTTTGCAAGCCCTCGCCAGCAGGGGCTTACGTGTTGGTATGGCATTATATAGCAATAAACGTTAACCTTTGTTATATAATGTTCATGATTAGGGTGGATAGGGACGACGATAAACGTTAACCTTCGGGCGGACTTCCACACCCTGTGTATAGAGGCGGGGTTAATAAACGTTAACCTTTGACCACCTAACCTTTCTATTGCACATTGCAAACTTTAAACCAGACCAAAGATATGAATTGACTGCATGCATATGTACTGTTGAATTGTTTTGTTTACTCACTGAGGTCAAGTTGGAGAGCTGACCCTCGCGCGTGCAATTTTTTTTAGTTTCTGATGTTGCAGGTACTATGATTGAAGATTATGTTGGCACGCCAACATATGAACATGTGGCGGTTATGATGAGCAAGCTGTGTAGGACGAACATGGTTCGTTAAGCGAGCGTTTCAGCGGTGGACACGCGTAGTGTTTAGTTTGCATATTTGGATATTGTAATATGTATTCAATTTTGTTTTGGTTACTTGGAAATAAATGAAATATTAATTATCTATCATGATTAGACCTCAGTTCATTATCTGTAAGACTTTCGCTATTTACTTTATTACCTTTGATTAATGTGGAATGTGTTTTGGTTTATCATATGTGGGATAGCCTATAGTGAGATCCTGGTTGAACCGTTGGTTTACTGAAGGTTCATCACACCGTTCCGAATGGTGTGGAATTGGGGTGTGACAACTTTGTATCAGAGCTCTCGTAGACCTTACCCATTAAACCTAAGTACTTCCACTAGAGTCCATGAACTGAGTTAGGATAAATTAAAAGCTTTAATACAAACACACAATAAGCACCTGTGTTGGTTGAGACAGAACCTAAACAAGACAATAATGTACATATAAAAGGTGGAACCATATATATACACTCACACAGAAAGAGAAGACCGAAAATTATCCTAATAAATAAACAATATAGGGTATTATCTATAAGTTGGGTAGTTATCCAAGTATACAAGGATATAGTACAGTAGCAAGAAGAAGCATCTGTAAAACAAAAAAATTAAATGCCGAGTTGGTACTCACAAGATGTGAAACTCGACGTATGACAAAGGAAGGAGAAAATGGCTAGTAATGCCTAATTCCCTGCAAAGGTCAAGGAAAAGGTCTCGGGCTAAATCCAAACAGACATTAAGAATAAGAGCAACTATAAAGAAGCTTAAGCTATACTCCTGGGTGACGTGGAGACTCAAAGTGAGATCCACCACAAGCTGATCCATTACCGTTGAGCATTAAGAAGAGGTTGCAACTTGACCCCACCACTATTAGGGTCGAGAATGGATAATGAAAACTCATCAGAGTAGATAATCAGACTATATCGAATTAAAAGAGTGAACAACCAGGCCACTCCAGCCAACCACCTGGACTACCAAATACCTTGGCTATGGTTGTAATAAACTTGGCCCAATAAAATACAAGAGCAACAATAGATGAGACCGACTATGCAAGTTTCTATGTGAATTACTATCCAAGTTGTCGATGCCACATCAACAGCTCCGAGTCAAACCAAGTACGGTACCAATTGGTAGCAACACTGTACCCCAACACCTGTTAGCTATAACACAGTGCCTACCATATAGCAAGTCCCAGTAATGCACACCCCCGTACAGAAGTTTGGTGCACAACAAGTAGTGTATCAAGGTGGTTACCTTGTCAGCCACTGAAGTATGGAATAGCTGCATTATGACAGAATGATCCAACAGGGGTTGAGGAATATTTTCTGAAGATGAAGCCTTAAACATTTTCAGCAAGGATCGAATATATTGTGGCCATATGGCAAGATAGTTTATATAAAATGCGGTGCATTCTTGATTTACTCTTATGATTATAGAGGATGCACATACCAGATTTTAATTCTCGTACCTTGACAGGATACCTTCTTGATTTAACCTGTCAATTGAAGTCATAAATATTGTTTCTTTAGTAGTAGTCCTGATTATACCAATCTTACACTCTCATGATCGACCAAATGAACAGAGATGTGAACTGAACGAATAGTTAAATGTTTAATCATGTTGAGCGTACATCTTTTTGATTTACACCTGATTTATTGATGTACAAAATTTTTCTCCAGATTATACCTGATTTACTGATGTGCGAAATCTTTCGCCAGATTTACTCATGTAGTGCCTCGACCAATGGCATTATATATTCGATAGAACCTATAACCATGAGGTTAAGAACTATAAAACCTCTATGAATTTGGACCACCGTGTAACTTAACGATCTTTTGATGCCGGTTGGATTACCATAGATTTACTCCTGATTCTTTAAACCTAGTATATAAAGCAAGTGTTGTCATTATGCTAAATCGACAGAAGGAAGTGAATCACTTTTGGATGGACATTTTGATTCATACACTCCCTGACCTTTGTTGATAAAGATGATTAGTGGTAATAGAATTATTGGAAGAAAGATGATTGGATTCAGATTAAATGCTATGACCAATGAACCTCAGATGAAGTAATGGAGAATCTATTTTGAGATTTCTAAATGGGTGGATATGAGCCATGTCTATAAAAGAGTACATGAGCAAAAAGTGAAAACTATCAAGAGTAACTAGGAAAGAGTAGATAGCACTCAAGTAAAGTTAAAGATGGTTATATCGGTATGAATTTTAATAAGATAGAAGATTACTAAAGGCAAATTTAAGAGTGGATATAAGGATAACGTCATGGCATAAGTAGTACTCGATTTAATAAAATGATAATTGAGTTATGCCTAATGTTGAGGGATATGATTAAGTAAAGACCAAAATAGTTTGGCTGAATTAATGAATTTATAAGCATATACCCTAATGCTTATAGATAGACTTGGGATATGAAGTAACAATCACAAGGTATGTTTCGAGGTATATGGAAGAGAGAGCAAGGTAGAACAGCAAGGATAAAAGAAATACAAGCTAATGAGTGCAATATGAGATTTTGATGATAGTCTTTGAAAAATCAAAAGAAATGAAGGAACTAGACAAGCTCTTAAGACCTTTACATCAGATTTTGCTAGTTCAACCACTTTTGGACTAAATGTTGTTTTAGATGGGTGTTATGAACAATGATTGAATCATATTAATGGATGGATGAAATTTGGACGTAACCTAATTAAACTTGAGATGGCAGACTTTGACATCATCTTAGGAATAGACTGGTTGTCTCAACACTCTACAACGTGATTATGTGCATAGAAGAGGTTATCATTCAAGAATAAAGATGGCAAATAATTTGGTTTTATTGGAAGCATATTGCCTAGTAAGCAGAAGCTGATCCTCTCTATGCTAAAGGCGAAGAGATGCTTTAAAGAGAAATGAGTTGGATATATGGTATCTGTGGTATACGTTACCAAAGAAGCACTACAGATGGAAGGTATTGATATGATGCATAAGTTCTCGATGCTTTCTAGGAGACTTACCTAGGTTACCATCTGATCGAGTGACCGAGTTCGTCATCGACTTGTTACCAAGGACGATACTTGTGTCAAAGGCACCTATAGAGTAGCTCCTATGGGGTTGCAGGGATTATAACTCAACTACAAGAGTTATTAGACAAGGGTTCTAATCAGCTAAGTATTGCATCACGGAAAGTGCCAACGCAACTCATGAAGAAGAAGGACGGTAGTGTCAGATTATGTATAGACTACCGGGAACTAAACAAGCTCACGATCAAGAATCAATATCTACAACCTCAGATCAATGACTTGTTTAAATAGTTGCAAGGAGCAAAGGTATTTTCTAAGATTGATCTTCGATCAAGATAGCATCAGCTGAAGAATTTGGACAGAAATATCTCGAAGATAGCTGTTAGAATCAGGATTGGACATTATGAGTTATCAATTTTGACGTTTGGATTAACCAATGCCCTTACATCTTTTATGGAACTGATGAACTGGGTGTTTCACATGTTGGACATGTCGGTCATAGTTTTCATAGATGATATTTGGTTGATTCCAAGAATGAAGCAACTCATAAAACGGATTTTAGAACAGCTTCACAACAGCTGAGAAGTGAAAAGCTTATTGCCAATTCCAAGAAATATGAGACCTGATTAAACAAAGTGATCTTATTAGATTGCATAGCGTCATAAAAAGGAATAAAGTGGACCCTATTAAGATAGAAGTAAACATATGGTGAGAAACACCTAAAGAATATTGCGAAGATCAGAAGTTTCTTGGGTTAGCTGATTATTACAGACGATTTTTGGAGGACCACTCTAAGATCGCAATACCTCTTACCAAGCTAACCAGGAAAGGAGAGGAGTTTAATTTGACTAACAAGGGTGAAGAATATTTTTAAATTCTAAAGTAAGATTGATATCAGCTCCCATCTTGATCATTTCGGCACCAGGGAAACCTTTTACCCTATCCATCGAAGCTTTCGGATTGGATCAAGGATGCGGGTTGATGCAAGGTAAATAAGCGATTGCATACGTTTCAAGAAAACTAAAGGAGCATGAGAAGCTTTACCCTACTCATGACTTGGAGTTACCGGTGATGAATTATGCAATCAAGACTTGGAGACATTATCTAAACGGAGAATAATTTTAGGTTAAGAGTCCTATTTATCTCTTCATCAGAATTGAACATGAGGATAGGAAAATGGTTTGAACATTGAAGGATTAAGACCGTGATATTCAAGGTCACTGAGCAAGGCTAATGTAGTAGCTAAGCCTTAAGCAAAAAGGGATTATGAGGTCTGAAGAAGGACCGAGTATAAATGTTGCCTTATGTTTTGCAGCAACAGATTCAGATTTTGAAAAGAGTAACATATAATAGAAGCTAGTGATGAACCAATCGAGCGAGGAGGATGAATTATCAAAACAATAGTTCGGTTGCGTTTATGGCATTAAAAAAAATCATCTCTGAATTGGTGGATGAAATAAAAGTAGCAATTTTGTTAAATCTGTATATAAGAATAATGTGAGGAGATTTAGAGAAAGAAAAACCTAACCCTGACTTACTTTGGATGCGGAGATAGTACTCAGATACAGAGGCAGATTCTGAATACATGAAGATAAAGACTTGGATACTATGAAGAGGATAATGATAAGAGTCCATTGTACTCAATATTCAGTACATACTAGAGTACCAATATGTATCATGACATGAAGAGATTATTTTGGTAGAAAGGGAATGGAAGTGGTTGTGGATAGATGCATGTTTCAGTAATTGAATTATCAGCAAGTAAAGGCTTAAAGACAAAGACCAACATGGCTACAACAATAACTATCAAAGCCAGTCTGGAAGTGAAACTGCATTACAATGAACTATGTCACTGATTTTCCACTGACCACTGATCGGTTGACGCAGTTTGGGTGATTGTTGATAGCCTTATGAAGATAGCTCATTCCATTGCTATACGACCTCGGTATGCTTTGGAGCGGCTAACTAAGCTATATATGGATAATATTGCCAGATTGAATGGTATGCATGAGAGCTTAGTGTCGGGCAAAGACTTATGCCTTATTTTGAAATTTTTGGAGGATCTACAGAAGACAATGGGGACAAAGTTGAAGTTTAGTACCACATTTTACCTCAAACCGACGGACAGTCGGAGTGAACTATACAGATCCTAAGAGATATGCCCCGAGCTTGTGAAATTGATTTTAAGGAGCTTGAGTTGAGAAGTCACCGTGAATTGAAGTTTTTATTAAGCTACCATGTAAATGTTACCTATGAAGCATGGTACGATAGAAATGTCAAATTCCTTTATTTTGGAATAAAGTTGGTGAATGAAGAATTTTGGAAACCCAAGTCTAATGAAGAAAACTATCGAGTGGCAAACAAGATCAAAGAAAAGGGGTAGGGTAGCTCAGGATTGTCAGAATAGACACCAAGACCTTGAGTTCGCCATAAGTGACAAAGTGTTTTTGAAGATATCACTTATGCGTAGTTTGAAATGATTAGACAAGAAGGAAAGTAGTATTCTACATATGCGTCGAATCCTATAAACTTTGGGGAGAAATAGAAAAGTTGCATATCAATTAGCGTTACCGCTATCCATGTCTAGTGTGCATGATGTATTTCGTGTGTCTCTATTGAAAAAGTACATTGGAGATCCATATCAAAGGTATTGACCACGGAATCACTGGATTAGATAGAATGTTTGACTATTGAAGTGGTACCAGCCTAGTTCACTAGTGGAAAGGTACAATATTTCCAAAACTGGGATAATTATTATATGAAGATAATCTAACGAAGATGAGACGTGGAGAAGATGGCATGGAAAGAAGAAGATGCAATGCGGAAATAAAATTCCCACTTATTGACTCCGAAGTGGGACTTACCCTTACCAAGACCGTCGACCTAGTCCAAAAAACGAAAGACTTCGCTTGGACCGGTAAGGACTAGGGGATACGCTTCAGACAATGGGGCATACGAGCAGATATTTATATATATAGTCGGATGCTTTCAATGCTTCGTATACTGAACTGAATGCGTGGTCAATTCGTCAAACAAGCTCAGTGGCCATTTCGCACTAATGAATCAAATAGCACGATCGGAGGGTTGTTTGAATGGTATGGATTTTGCTCCGCTCTAGTTACCTTTGCTTCTGCCTCTAGGGAGGGACAGAAACTTCATTTCTTTGAATCCCTCTGCAAAGTCGAGCTCCCCCCAATCAGAATAAGTCCGGCATAAATTCAAATTTTGAGGACAAAATTTATTTTAAGGGTGGGGGAGTTGTAAGATCCGTACTTTCAAATTTCGAGGATGAAATTTCTTATAAGGGTGGGGGAGTTGTAAGACCAGCACACCACGCACCCGGCCTAACCTTATATTTTGTGTCAAGACCCGTCTACATATCATGGTCGAGCCAAGTCGACCAAATGTGTGAAGAAAAACCAAGACCCAATATGAAAATTTATCCAAAAACAGTCAAAATGAGGGTAGGGTCACAGGTTTTAACAGGCAGGTTCGACCCTCCCATCGACCCTCGGTATTCGGGAAAAACAGCACAAACCAAAAATTAAGAAACCTTCCTAATTTTGAATGGAACCTTTCCTAAACTCAATGGGACTTATTTTGGGAGGTTTTGCCCTATAAATAGGACGTCCCTAAGCCTCTTTCACTCCTTTTACAACCCTAATTGGATTGAGAGAAAGAGAAGAGAAGGAAGAGAAGAAGAGAAGGAAAACTTGAAGAAAAGGCTAAAGAAGAAGAGGAAATTCAGAGGAACTCTGAATCTCAGCAAACCTAAGGTATGAATACATTCCCCATGATTTATTTAAGACTTTAGAATGGTTTATGAAAAGGGTATGACTTAGAAGAAACCCAAATCATCCATCCATGGTTTCGTTTCAATGGAAACCATGGAGGAGATCATTAAAACCATGTAGGTGAATAAAGTATAGTTCTAAACCATAGAACATGTATAGAATGGATTGGGGAAGTAAGCCATAGGACCCAACCATGAAAGAGAGAATGAAATCTGATATTTTTGACTCAAACCATGGAGGGCCGCACCAAGTGTCGATGGCAGATCCGACCCTAGCATCGACCCTCAGTGTTCGGGAAGTTCAAATTAGAGGGAGGGTCGCACCCAGGGTCGATCATGACCTCGACCCTACTTCTGACCCTCAGTTAACAGCTTGGTTTTTAAATTCTGAAGAAATTCTAATTAAATTTTATCGACTTTGTTAGGTTTTCTAGCAATATAATAACAATATAAAGGTGATTCTAAAGCTTGAAAAAGTATCTATTAGCAAGCTAAGGTGAGGAAACAAAACTCTAAACTAATTGATTAATAACAAACTGTTTTCTATTTTCTTGAGTCCAATGCCATGTATGATTCTATGCGAATATGTTTGTAATGTGTATACAACATGCCATCCAATATTTCTATTACTTGTTCATGGATATGTATTTTATTGTTTATAACCTGATGATGATGATGATGATGATGATGATGATAGGAATAGGCATGTGATTGTATGTGTGTGGTTGGTGTATTTGATGCGAGCGAGTATCAGGGGAGGTGTGATGAGAATGTCAATAAACGTTAACCTTTGGCGGGTCTCAGCACTTTAGCTCTATCTCTAACTCAAGTCTTGTGCATTAGCATCATCGTATCGCCATTACTTTAGCAGAACTATTATGTCGTAGAGTATGAGGTGGTCTCGGTCCTTGTAGTCTCTGACCCTACCGGGGGGCCTTATCTCTATCTCTATGGACATTATGAGGGATGTTGGGGTGAAGCCTTGGATACACTGTTTGGCATTAGGATTGGTTAGTTGCGAGCCCAGTTTGCAAGCCCTCGCCAGCAGGGGCATACGTGGTGGTATGGCACTATATAGCAATAAACTTTAACCTTTGTTATATAATGTTCATGATTAGGGTGGATGGTGACGACGATAAATGTTAACCTTCGGGCAGACTTCCACACCCTGTGTATAGAGGCGGGGTCAATAAACATTAACCTTTGACCACCTAACCTTTCTATTACAAATTGCAAACTTTAAACCAGACCAAAGATATGAATTGACTGCATGCATATATACTGTTGCATTGTTTTGTTTACTCACTGAGCTCAAGTTGGAGAGCTGACCCTCGCGCGTGCAATTCTTTTTAGTTTCTGATGTTGCAGGTACTATGATTGAAGATTATGTTGGCACGCCAACATATGAACATGTGGCAATTATGATGAGCAAGCTGTGGAGGACGAACATGGTTCGTTAAGCGAGCGTTTCAGCGGTGGACACGCATAGTGTTTAGTTTGCGTATTTGGATATTGTAATATGTATTCAATTATATTTTGGTTACTTGGAAATAAATGAAATATTAATTATTTATCATGATTAGACCTCAGTTCATTATCTGTTAGACTTCCGCTATTTACTTTACTACCTCTGATTAATGTGGAATGTTTTTTGGTTTATCATATGTGGGATAGCCTATAGTGAGATCCTGGTTGAACCGTTGGTTTATTGACGGTTCATCACACAATTCCGAATGGTGTGGAATTGGGGTGTGACACTTCAGCTGATGATATCCTGACCGAAGATCAATCTTAGAAAATACCATTGCTCCTTACAACTGTTTAAACAAGTCATCGATCTGAGGTAGTAGATATCAATTCTTGAATTGTGAGCTTGTTTAGTCCCCGGTAGTCTATACATAATCTGACACTACCGTCCTTCTTCTTCACGAATTGGCACTCCCCGTGATGAAATTCTTATTCGATTAGAGCCCTTGTCTAATAACTCCCATAGTTGAGTCTCAATCCCTTCAACAACATAGGAACTACTCTATAGTGGCTTTGACATAAGTATCGTCCTTGGTAACAAGTCGATGACGAACTCGGTCGTATGATCAGATGGTAACCCAGGTAAGTCTCCTGAAAACACATCAGGAATATATGCATCACATCAATATCTTCCATCTGTAGTGTTTCCTTGGTAACATATACCATAGATACCATATTTCCAACTTCTTTCTCTTCAAAGCATCTCTTCGCCTTTAGCATAGAGAGGATCATCTTTCACTTCTTAAACAACATGCTTCCAATAAAACTAATTTATATGCCGTCTTTACTCTTGAATGATAACCTCTTCTATGCACATAACACTTGTAGAGTGTTGACAACCTGTCTATTCCCAAGATGACGTCAAAATCTGTCATCTCAAGTCAATTTAGGTTGCATCCAACTTTCATCCATCCATATTCTTCGAACATTGTTAATAACACTCATCCAATACAACATCTAGTCCAAAAGGGCTTGAACTAGCAAAATCTGGTATAAGGTCTTAAGAGCTTGTCTAGTCCCTTCATCTCTTAGTTTTTTTTCAAAGACTATCGTCAAAATCTCATATCTAGAAAAATTCATTAGCTTATATTTCCTTTATCACTGTTGTTCTACCCTGATCTCTCTTTCATATACCTCGAAAAATATCTTGTGATTGTTACTTCATTTTCTTGCTCATGCACTCTTTTATATACGAGACCACATCCATCTATCTAGCAATCTTGAAATAGATTCTCTACTACTTCGTCTGAGGTTCCTTGGCTATAGAATCAAATCTGAATTTAATCATCTTACTTCCCATAATTCCTTATTCACTAAACATCTTTATCAACAAAGGTCAAGGGATGAATGAATCAGAATATTTATCCAAAAATAATTCTGTACCATTTATCAAGTTAGTATAATGACGAACACTTGCTTTATCTAGTGAAGTTAGGTTTAAAAGATCAGGAGTAAATCTATGGTAATCCAACCGGCATCAAAAGGTTGTTAAGTAACACGGTGGTCCAAATACATGGAAAATAGAGGTTCTATAACTGTTAACCTCAAGGTTATATGTTGTATCGAGTATATAATGCCATTGGTCAAGGCACTATAAGAATAAATCTGGAGAAAATTTTCGTACATCAGTAAATCAGGTATAAATCAGAAGATGTACGCTCAACATGATGAAACATTTAACTGTTCATTCAGTTCATAACTATATTCATGTTGTCGATCATGAGAGTGGCTTAGGTTGGTATATTCAGGACTAATACTAAAGAAACAATATCTATAACTCCAATTGACAGGTTGAATCAAGAAGGTATCCTGTCAAGAAATGAAAATTAGAATCAGGTATGTGAATCCTCTATAATCATAAGAGTAAGTCAATAATGCACCACATCCTATATATACCTATCTAGTTATATAACTACAATATATTTGATCCTTCGCTGAAAGGTTTTAAGGCTTCGTCTTCAGAAAATATTCCTCAATCCTTGGTCGGATCATTCTGCCATGATGCAGCTATCCCATACATCGGTGGCTGATAAGGGTAACCACCTTGATACACTACTTGTTGTGCACCAAGCTTTTATACTGGCGTGTGCATTACTGGGACTTGCTGTATGGTAGGCACTGTTTTATAACTAACAGGTGCTGGAGGTACAGTGTTGTTACCAATTGATACCGTACTTGGTTTGACCTGGAGGTGTTGGTGTAGCATTGGCAACTTAGATAGTGATTCACATAGCAACTTGCATAGTTGGTCTCTTGCATTTTGTCTGGCCAAGTTTGTTACAACCGTAGCCAAGGTACTTGGTAGTCCAGGTGATTGGCTAGAGTGAGCTGGTTGTTTACCTCCTTCGATTTGCTTCAATCTGATTATCATTATTTAGCATCTGCTCAGATGAGTTTTCACTACCCGTTCTCGACCCAGATAGTGGTGGGGTCAAGTTGCAACCTCTTTTTAATGCTCAGTGGGCAATGGATCAGCGTGTGATGGATCCCACTCTGAGTCTCCACGTCACCCAGGAGTATAGTTTTATCTTCTTTTATTCTTAGTGTATGGCCATTGTTCTCCTATCTCTGTTGCATTCAGCCTGAGATCTTTCCCTTTACCATTGCAGGGACATAGGCGTTACTAGCCATTTTCTTTCTTTCCCAAAGACATCGAGTTTCACATCTTGTGAGTATCAACTCGGTATTCCAATGTTTCAGCTACTGTATTATATCCTTTGTATACTTAGGCAACTTCCCTACTTATAGATAGTACCCTATATTATTTGTTTATCAGGATAAATTTAGATTTTCTCTTTCTGTCTGTGTATATTTATGGTTCCACCTTTTAGATGTACATTATTGTCTTGTTTAAGTTTTGTCTCAATCAACACAGGTGCTTATGGTATGTTTGTATTAAAGCTTTTAATTTATCCTAACTCAGTTCATGGACTCTAGTGGAAGTATTTAGGTTTCATGGGAAAGGCCTGAGAGCTCTGATACCAAGTTGTCACACCGAAATTCTGTGCCAACCAGAATGGTGTGATGAACCGTCAATAAACCAACGGTTCAACCAGATCTCCAATAGGCTATTCCCACTTTGTTAAACCAAAACACATTCCACATTAATCAGAGGTAATAAAGTAAATAACAAAAGTCTTACAGATAATGAACTAAGGTCTAGTCACGATAAATAATTAATATTCCATTTATCTCCAAGTAACCAAAACATAATTTAATACATATTACAAATATCCAAATACGAAAATTTAAAATCAAGTGTATCCATAGTGAAACGCTCGCTTAACGAATCATAATAGTCCTCCACAGCTTGTTCATCATAAACACATGTTCATATGTTGGCGTATTGACATAATCTTCAACCGTAATACCTGCAATATTAGAAACTAAAAAGAATTGCACACGCGAGGGTCAGCTCTCCAACTTAAGCTCAGTGAGTAAACAGAACAATGCAACAAAACATATGCATGCATTCAATTCATATCTTTGGTCTGGTTCATAAGTTTGCAATGTGCTATAGAAAGGATAGGTGGTCGTCGCACCTCTATACACGAATGTGTGGAACCGCCCAACGGATCAAACACCATTGCTGCCCCCACATGCACCCACCATGGAATAGAGATAGAGCTAAAGTGCTTAGGATCGCACCGCATCACACTTCCCCTGATGCTCTACCCATACCAACACGTAAGCCTTTGTTGGCAAGGTCTTGCAAACTGGGCTCGCAACTAACCAATCCTAATGTCAAATAGTGTATCCAAGGCCTCACCCCAGCATCCCTCAATACGTCCATAGAGATAGAGCTAAGGCCCCCTGGCAGAGTCAGAGATTACACGGTCCGAGACCACCTCCCCTGATGCCCTACGACGTAATAGTTCTGCTAAGGTAATGGCGATACGATGATGTTAGTAGACAAGACTTGAGTAGAGATAAGGCTAAAGCGCTTAGGATCGCACCGCAACACACTTCCCCTGATGTCCCACTCGCATCAAGTACACTAACCACACACAAACATTCACATGCCTATTCCTAGCATCATCATCATCATCATGTTATAAATAAACAGAATTAAATATGCATGAACAGTAATAACAAGAATAGTAGATGACATGTGATATGCACATTACAATCATACAATCATAGAATCATACATGGAATTGGACTCAATAAACGAAAATAGTTTATTATTAACCAATTAGTTTAGGTCTTGTTCCCTCACCTTTGATTGCTAGTAGATCCTCGTTTAAGCTTCATAATTCACTTTTAAACCACTGAAAAGGCCTAACAAGTCTATAGATTTTAATTAGAATTAATTCCGTTAAATTTAGACTAGCTGAAATCATAGGGTCGTAGGTAGGGTCGCACCTAGGGTAGCAGTTTCTGCGACCCTAGGGTGTAGGGTCGCATGTAGGGTCGATTATCCATCAACCCTATGTGCGACCCCACCCTCCCTGGAACTTCCCGAGGGCATGGGGTCGATCCTGTGGTCTTGTAGGGTCGGATATCATTCGACCTTACATGCGACCACACGTATTCTGAGTCGACCTTTCATTCTAAAGTCCATTCTTTCATGTTTGGATCCTTTAGCTTACTTTCATGGTCCATTCCATAATTGCTCTATGGCTCAAAACTACGAGTTATACATTATTCATAGTCTATAATAATTTCCTCCATATAATCTCTTGAAACTTGTTCGTGGATTGATGATTTGGGTTTCTCCTAATCCTTTGTTCTTCATAACTATTCTAGAATCTCTTATTCAGGTAAGGAATTAGGTTCATACCTTTATTCAGAGGTTTTTCTGAGCTTCCTCCTCTTCCTTAGTCTTCTTCTTCAAGTTTTCTTCTCTTCTTCTTATCCTTCTCTTTCTCTTGCTCTCACTTTTAATTAGGGTTCTAAAAGGAGTGAAAGAGGCTAAGGAACGTCCTATTTATAGAGGAAAACCCTCCAAAACAAGTCCCATTGAGTTTAGGAAAGAATCCCTTGGAATTAGAAAAGTTTCCTAATTTCTGATTCGTGTTGTTTTCCTAGGGTTGATCCTAGGGTCGCATAATCCGAGACCCATGCGACCCCATGACCCAAAAATTCATGGGTTGGACTTCTGTTGAGGTGGGGTCGACCCTACCTGTTTAGGCATGAGACCTTACTCTCATTTTGACTGTTTTTGAGTTAAATTTCATATTGGGTCTTGGGCTTCTTCACGCACTTGGTCCACTTGGCTCGACCATGATATGTATACTGGTCATGGCACGAAATGTAAGGTTAGACCGAGTTCGTGGCTTGCGGGTCTTACAGCTAACACCTGCACCATCAGAAACTAAAAAGAACTATGGGTGCGAGGGTCATCACTCCAACTTGAGCTCAATGAGAAAATAAAACAATTCAACAAATATTTGCATGCATTCATTTCATATCTTTGGTCTATTTTTTAAGTTTACAATGTGCTACAAAAAGGTTTGGTGGCCCCCGCACCTCTATACACGTGTGTGTGAATCTGCCCAATGGATCAAACACCATTGCCATCTCACATGCACCCACCATGTAATAGAGATAGAGCTGAAGTGTCCAGATCAAACATGGCCAACACTTCCCCTAATGCCCTATCCATACCAACACATAAGCCCCTATTGGCGAGGGCTTTCAAACTGGGCTCACAACTAACCAATCCTAATGCCAAACAGTGTATCAAGGCCTTACCCCAGCATCCCTCAATACATCCATAGAGATAGAGCTAAGGCCCCTCCAATAGAGTTAGAGACCACATGGTCTGAGACCACCTCCCCTGATACCCTACGATGTAATAGGTCTGCTAAGGTAATGGCGATACGATGATGTTAGTGGGCAAGGCTTGAGTAGAGATAGAGCTAGAGTCTAGTGACGAGGTCAAAGACCACCACGCCACGTCCTCCCCCTGATGCTCCACCCACATCCAATACACCAACCTCACACATACATTCACTTGTCTATGCATCATCATCATCATCAGGTTATAAATGAATAGAATTAAATATGCATGAATAGTAATAGCAAGAATATTAGATGACATTGTGAGATGTACATTACAAGCATACAAGCATAGAATCAATCATGGCATTGGACTCAATAAAAATAAATAGTTTGTTATTAACCAATTAGTTTAGGTCATGTTCCCTTACCTTTGATCGATGTTTGATCCTCTCCTTGTTCCTCTCCCAAGGTTTGGTAGTCACTTTGAATTTATTAAGAACCTAAACAATTAATGTTTGTAAGTTAGGGTTCAAGTTTACGAAGTTACAGTAGTCTAAAAACCTTGTTTGGTCTTAAAATATGCTTGTTGTTTTCCTATGGTCGATCCTATGGTCTCAATATATGCCACACTAGGACATATGGTAAATACCCTATGGTTGTATTAGATGCGACTGTACCTGCGACCGTATGTTTCCTGAATTCTTCCCGAATTACTATGGTCGACTCTTTTCTCATCCTATGGTCGACCATAGCTATGACCATACGTAGTCAAGTTAATTTTTACTTCTCATATGAGTTTCTCCTCATGGATCATCAACGGGATTCATCCTAAAATCATTCTATGGCCTTTGATCACAGTTTATCCTTATAAATTATCCCTAACCTATTCTCTCATGGTTTTCCTTAGAAATTTCATAACTAAAATCGTTACATTAGATTCAACACATCAATTTGATGAAAATGAACCTATCCTATCTGATCTATCCTATAGAGTCCAGTCCATACCTTAAGCTTGTTGTAGTGAGATAGAACTGTTCTTTGCAAAACCTTCCTTCTCAGCCTTCTTCTCCAAAACAAAGGAATTCGATATTTCTACCATATCATCCTTCATAGGTGACATCTACATGGTAGCTTGGTAGCAAATTCAATACTTGATAACTTCTCAACTCAAGCTCCTTGAAATCATTCACAAGCTTGGGGTATATCTCTTAGGATCTGTATAGTCCGCTCGAACTGTCCATCAGTTTAAGGTAGAATACGGTATTAAACTTTAACTTCGTTCCCATTGTTTTCTGTAGATCCTCCCAAAACTTTGAGATAAAGCATGAGCCTCTGACCAATACTATGCTCTCAGGCATACCATTCAATCTGGTAATATTATCCACATATAGCTTAGTTAGCCGCTCCAAAGCACACCGAGGTCGTATAGAAATGGAATGAGCTATCTTCATAAGGCGATCAACAATTACCCAAACTGCATCAAACCATCTGGGAGTCAGTGGCAAATCGGTGACATAGTTCATTGTAATGTAGTTTCACTTCTAGACTGGCTCTGATAGTAGTTGTAGTAAGCCATGTTAGTCTTTGTCTTTCAGCCTTTACTTGCTGATAACTCAGTCACTAAAACATGCATCTAGCCACAACTACTTCTATTCCCTTCCACCAAAAAAATCTCTCCATGTTTTGGTATATTTTGCACTTTTAGGATGTACCCAATATAGAATAAAATGGGCTTTGAGCATTATCTTGTATCTATGATCAATGTTTTTCACTTTCAGGTATGCATAATCATCCTTTGTATCTCAGGACCTTTTTCGCATCCAAAGTAAGGGTTAGGTTTTTCTTTTCTCTAAATCTTCTTACACCACTGTTAGATATAGATCTAACAAAATTACTACCTTTACTTTGTCTATCAAATCAGAGACAATCTTTAACGCTACAAATGTAAGCAAGGAACTATTGCTCCATAAGTTTATCCATAAGTTATCACTCAACTAGATCATCACAAGTTTTTATCATATGCTGCTCTTCCTTTAAACCTAAATCTGTTGATGCGAAACAGAAGGCGACATTCGTAATAGATCCTCCTTCTGGCTTCATTATTCCCCTTTTTACTCAAAGCTTCAGCTACCACATTAGCCTTGCTCGAGCGACACTGCGTATCACGGTCTTAATCCTTCAGGAGTTCCAACCATCTCCTTAGCCTCATGTTCAACTCTTTCTGGGTGAAGAGCTAATTAGAACTCTCGTAATTAGATTTAATCTGAAATCCTTCTCCGTATAGATAATGTCTCCCAGTCTCGATTGCATGACTTACCATTGCTAACTCCAAGTCATGAGTCAGGTAACTCTCCTCATGCTCCTTCAGTTATTTTGAAGCATATGCAGTCACGGGTTCACCTTGCATTACTTGCATCGTAGACCAAATCGAAAAGCATCGATGTACAGGGTTAAAGGTTTCCCTGGTGCCAGAACAATCAAGATGGGAGCTAATATCAACCTTGCTTTTAGAGTCTGAAAACATTCTTCACACTTGTTAGTCCAAATAAACTCCTCTCACTTCCTGGTTAGCTTGGTAAGAAGTATTACGATCCTAGAGTAGTCCTCCATGAATCGTCTGTAATAACCAGCTAAACACAAGAAACTTCTAATCTCTTCAATGTTTTTAGGCGTTTCTCACCAGACGATTGCTTCCATCTTACTAGGGTCCACTTTAATCCATTTTGATGATGCTACGTGATCCAAGAAGATCACTTTGTCTACTCAACTCTCATATTTCTTGGACTTGGCATAAAGCTTTTCCCTTCTCAGCTGTTGTGAAGCTGTTTTAAAATTCGTTATAGGGCTTTCTTCATCTTTGGAATAAACCAATATATAGTCTATGAAACTACGACTGACGTGTCCAACATATCATGAAACACCCGGTTCATAAGCTCCATAAATATGTTGGTGCATTGGTTAATCCCAAGGATATACCCAGGAACTCATAGTGTTCGTACCTGGTAACAAGTTAATAACGAACTCGGTCATACGATCAAGTGACAACCCAAGTAAGTCTCTTGGAAACATATCAAGGAATTTATGCATCACGTCAATATTTTTCATCTGTGGTGCCTCTTTAGTGTCATCTACCACAGATACCATATATTCAACTCCTTTCTTTTCACGGCATCTCTTCACCTCTAGCATAGAGAGGATCAGCTTTCACTTCTTAGGCAATGCTTCCAATAAAACTAAATTATGTCCCATCTTTGCTCTTGAATGACAAGCTCTTCTATGCACATCATTGCTTTGTAGAGTCTTGAGACAACCAATTCATCCTCAAAATGACGTCAAAGTCTACCATCTTAAGTCGAACTGTGTTCCATCCAAATTTCATCCATCCATACGATTCAGACATTGTTTATAACACTTACCCACTACAACATTTAGTCGAAAAGGGCTTGAACTATCGAAATCTGGTATAAAGGTCTTAAAAGCACATCCAGCTCCTTCATCTGTTATGGTTTTTTAAAGACTATCATCAAAATCTCATATTTCAAAAAGCTGATTAGCTTACACCAATAGTTTCATATTGCACTTATTAGCTTACATCTCTTTTATCACTGTTGTTTTATCCTGATCTCTCTATCATGTACCTCGAAAAGTATCTTGTGATCATTACTCATTTCATATCCTAAGTCTACATATAAGCATTAGGGTATATGCTTATATTCTTATTAAATCCAACAAACTCATTTTTGGTCTTTTACTTAATCATCTCACTCGACATTGGGATTAACTCAATAATCATTGTACTAATCTGAATACTATCAATGCCACGATTTTTGACTTCATCCTTGTATCCACTATTAGATCTGCCTTCAGAAATCTTCTTCCTTGTCAAACTTCATACTGATATAGCTATCTTTAACTCTACTTGAGTGCTATCTATTTCTACTGGCTACTCTTGATAGTTCTCACTTTTTTCTCATGCACTCTTTTATAGACATGACTCATATCCATCCATCTAGCAATCTCGAAATAGATTCTCTATTACTTCATCTGAGATTTCTTGGCTATAGAATCTAATCTGAATTCAATCGTTTTACCTTTAATAATTCCCTTATTAACTAAGTATCTTTATCAAAGAAGGTCAGAAATTATAAGAATCAAAATGTTTATCCAAAAGTGATTCACTTCCTTCTTTCGAATTTACTATGATAACGAACACTTGTTCTTATCTAGTGAACTTCGATTTAAAGGATCAGGAGTAAATCTATGGTAATCTAACTAACAACCAAGGACCCTTAGTTGTGGTCCAAATACATGGAAGTAGAGGTTCTACAACTCTTAACCTCATGGTTATAGGTTAAAACGGTTATATAATGCCATTGGTCAAGGCACTACAAGAGTAAATCTGGAGAAATTTTGGTACATCAATAAATTAGGTATAAATCGAAAAGATGTATGTTCAAAATGATTAAACCTTTAACTGTTCATTCACCGAATAAATGATCAACATTACTGCAACTAGAAATGTCACTATCACTCCAACTATGAAATGTATTTGGAGACTCAAATACCATGACAGGGTCTAATAACAAACTGGTTAGTTGATATCTCTATTCATGTTATTGATCATGAGAGTAGCTTAGATTGGTATAATCAGGACTAATATTAAAGAAACAATATCTATAACTCCAATTGACAGGTTGAATCGATAAGGTATCCTATAAAGGCACGAGAATTTAAAATAAGGTATGTGCATCCTCTATAATCATAAAGAAAAGTCAATAATGCACCGCATCTATATAAACCACTCTAGTTATATGGCCACAATAGATTTGATCCCTTGTTGAAAACATCCGAGGTTTTATCTTCAGAAAACATTCTTCAATCCTTGTCGGATCATTCTGCCATGGGGTAGCTTTCTCATACCTTGGTGGCTGATAAGGGTAATCACCCTGATACACTACTTGTTGTGCACCAAGCTTCTTTACTGGGGTATGTGTTACTAGGACTTGTTGTATGGTAGGCACTATGTTATATCTAACAGGTGCTGGAGGTAGAGTGTTGCTACCAATTGGTGCTGTACATGGTCTAACCCAGAGGTGTTGGTCTAGCATTGGCAACATGGGTAACGCTTCCCATGGTAACTTGCATAGTCAGTATCATTTATTGTTGCTTTTGTATTTTGTCGAACCAAGTTCATTACAATGGTGGCCAAGGTACTTAGTAGTCCAGATAGATTGGCTGGAGTGGCCTAGTTGTTCACCCCTTTGACTTGCTCCAATCTGATAATCATCATTTAACATATGCTCAGATGGGTTCTCATTACCCATTCTCGACCCTGATAGTGGTGGGGTCAAATTGCAACCTCATTTAATGCTCAACAATGACGGATCAGAGTATGGCAGATCTCACTATGAGTCCCAACATTACCCAGGAGTATAGCTTTATCTTCTTTTATAATTACTCTTATTTTTGGTGTATGGCCATTGTTCTCTTATCTCTATTGGATTCGGCCCTAGATCTTTTCCTTTACCTCTACAGGGATTTAGGAGTCACTAGCTATTTTTCTTCTTCCTTTGTCATACATCGAGTTACACATCTTGTGAGTACCAACTCGGTATTCTAATTTTCTACTTTATAGATGTTCCCTTATTGCTACTTTACTATATCCGTTGTATACTTAGACAACTGCCCGACTTATAGATCGTACCCTACATTTTGATTTTCTTTTACTGTCTGTGTATACATATGGTTTCACATTTTATATGTACATTATTGTCTTGTTTAAGTTCTGTATCAACCAACACAGGTGCTTATGATGTGTTTGTATTAAAGCTTGTAATTTATGCTAACTCAATTCCTGGACTCTAGTGGAAGTATTCAAGTTTGATGGGCAAAGCCTGAGAGCTCTGATACAAAGTTATCACACCCCAATTCTAGACTAACCACTGGTGTGATGAACCATCATGAGAACAAATGGTTCAAACCAGGATCTCGTATAGGCTATGCCAACCATGTTAAACTAAAACACATTCCACAATAATAATCAAAGTAAATAAATAAATAGCGAAAGTCTTATTAATAATGAACTGTGAGTCTACAGTGATAACTAAATATTTAACAAGTTATCTTTAAGTAACCAAAACATAATTAATATTGATTACAAGTATCACAATACGAAAGTTAACCACTAAGTGTAAACATAGTTGAAACACTAGCTTGATGAGCCATATTCGTCCTCCACAGCTTGCACATCCATAGTCGTTGCATGTCCATGTAAGCACCCCATTTTTGCCATCCCCAGCTAAACAGAACATTATTGGTGTATAGGCAATAAGAGAGCGAAGGGGGATGAAAATTTGGAAAGTACAGGGGAGGCGAGTGAAACTCTCTCAAACCAATAGTCGATCAATTCCTCTGTGCTCTCTATGGTGTTTTGGGCTGAGCCAGAGTGTCCCCAATGTACAAGAGTCTTGGTGGGCATATTCAGAAGGGTTGCAGGTCAATTCAAGTTTGGATGCTAAGCGGTGATTTCAAAGCTGATTTTGGTGGGCCCTACTGTAAGGTCATGAAAATACCTTTGAAATGATACTAGAATCACTCAATTCCAATATCAAATGAAGAAGATGTCACGATTTTAGTCGGATTGAAATTGGCTTAATAAATCCTAGGGCTTTTCTATAAATTATTATAAATTAAGGATATATTGGGCAAATTATCGTGATTTAAATCGATCGGACTTCATTCAACCCTATCTTGATCGTCTGACATCCAAATCCGACGATTCCAGTGCCACTGTGCTCCATTGCCTGTCCTCTTCGAAATGGACGTAAAGAATTTTTGGCAGAAACCATCAGTGGGTCCCACGCAAAGTTGATGGTAGGATTATCGTCAAAACTCTAATTCTTCATATCTTGATCATCCGAAGTCCGAATCAGGCTATTCAAGCGCTAGTGTGCTCCATTGCCAGTCCTCTTCAAAATGAACGTGAAGAATTTTGGGCAGAAGCTGCCAGTGGGTCCCATGCAAAGATGCCAGTAGGATTATCGTTAAAACTCCAATTCTTCATACTTTGATCATCTGACGTCCGAATCAGGTAATTCGAGCACCAGTGTGCTCCTTTGTCCGTCCTCTTCAAAGTGGACATGGAAAATCTGAGACAAAAGTCGTCGAAATTTTTCATGCAGAATTGTAAGCTGAGAGGATGCATAATAGAGAGAGAAATCGATCCAGTCCATTCTTACTCTGCCCAACCCAGCTCAAGCCCAATTTAGTCCAACCCCGTCGAACTCACCAGTCCGACCTTACCCAGCCTAGACCGGTCTGGACCGAGTCAAGTCAATCCATGTGCATTATATACTTATATATATATTTATATGATATATATATATATATATATATATATATATATATATATATATATATATATATTATATATGTTTCTCTTATATATATTATATTATATATGTTCATATATATTATATTATTTTATATATGAATTGGGTGGGATTTGATTCAATAACTAAGAAAGAGAGAGGAAGAGAGAAAGCTGGAGAGAGAGAGAGAGAGAGACAAAGAGAGGAAGAGAGAGAGGGAGGAAGAGGGTGAGAATATGGGAAGAGAGAGGATGGAGAAGAACCGAAAAAAAAGGGAAGATCGGTAGAGGGAAAGATGGAGGTACCGCCACCGCCACCTTTCCCATAACCCACTACAGTACCCACTCCACCAGCCTCCTCTCCTTTGATCAACACCTCACCGCCACCTCCTCCTCTCCTTGAGACCAACCATGCTGCAACCCAACACATTCATCCAGCCAAAAAAAAAAAAAAAAACCATCGAGCCCCCTCCATTCCAACTGCTCATAGTACCCACTCGACCAGCCTCTTTTCCTTTGATTGACACCTCACATAGCCTCCATCCCTCATAAACCCGAACGGCTAACATCCATCTCCTTGGAGCACCACACCAGCCACTGATCCTCCTTGAGCCCAACCATGCTGTAACCCAACACCTACATCCAGCCAAAAAAAAAAAAAAACAATCGAGCCCCCTCCATCCCAACTGTTCACAGTACCCACTCCACCAGCCTCCTCTCCTTTGGTCGACACCTCACGTAGCCTCCATCCCTCATAAACCCGAACTGCTAATATCCATCTCCTTGGAGCACACCACCAGCCACTGATCCTCCTTGAGCCACCAATCTCCATCGAGTCCCACTCCAACCCGCTCCATCTCCCATTAAACCCCAACCGTAGCCACGCCTGTTTTTGCATCTTCTCCTATAAAAACCCCCCAGACCACCAAACCAGAAAGGAGGAGGAAGAGGGAGGAGGTTGGCCGAGAGAAGCTAGGAAAGAAAAAGAAAGGGGAGAAAAGGAGAGAAAGGAGAAGAAAGAAGAGAAGGGAGAAGAAAGAGAGAGAGGCAGAGAGAAGGGGAAGAAAGCAGCGGCAACATAGCCGCCGCCCTCGAAGAGGAAGAAGGAGCAGCTCTACTGCAGCTCCAAAGAAAAAAAAAAAAAGCAGAAGGAGAAGAAGGCAGTGGCACTGCCATCGCTGCCATTGAGGAAAAAGGGAGCAGCAGCTCTGCTGCTGGTCCATGGAGTGAAAAAAAAAGAAAAAAAAAGGAGTAGAATAAAAGAAGAAGATTTGAAGGAGCAGCGATCGTCGACAAACCTTCGATCATCTCGCGACGTCATACGACGGCCATCGTCGACACCTTGAACCAGGTTAGTTACTCTTCTTCTTCTCGGTTTATATGTAACCAGCATGCATTATTTTGTTTCATTTGTTTTATTCTTGATTTCTTGCATGTTTCTTGATTTGTATATGCATATTGTATACGTTTTTGTATTTAATTTTTGATACCATGTATATTATTTTAATCAGATCTGGTCCATTGATGTTAAATTCAATCTTGATCATGATTAATTTGATTTTCGTTAAATCTGTTCCCATTGATTTTTGAATGATTATGATTAAATCTGATCTCATTGATCCCATCATCACATGATTCACATCACAATCACATGATCATTACCACATGATTCATATCACAACTACATGATTCACATCACAACCACTTGATCCCATCATTTCTTACACCATTGATCAGTCATCATAACCATTCCAGCCATGTAGTTTAATGTCATAGATCTGATTTATGTAATGAAAAATTGATCCGACCAAGGGATTGAAATTAATGTGATTGGTTCGACCATATGATCGAAATTTTAGTGTGGTTGATCCAGCCACATGATCTAAATTTTATGAGAATTGATCATGACCATATAATCGGAATTTTCATGAGTTGATCATAGCCATTGATCTGAAATTTTGATGTGATTTTAATTAATTCAAACCATTGGATTATCTTTGGAAGTGATGTTAATCAATCTGAATGGATGGATTATGATCTTGACAATCTGAACCGTTAGATGGTCTTTGGAATTTCTTTTAATCAATCTGAGCGGTCGGATTATCATGATGAGCAATCTAGACCGTTAGATTATATTTGGGAATGATTTAAAGGAATCTGAATGGTTGGATTATGATCTTAAGTGATTTGATCCGTTGGATTGTCATCATAAGTGATTTTGGTGAATCTAAACCGTTAAATCTTGATCATTTGTGTTTTTGATGATTCTGAAAAATTGGATTAGGATCTTCAGCAATTTAAACCGTTGGATTGTCATCATGGGTATTTAGAGTGATGTAAATTATTGAATCTGGATCATAATTGATTTCGATGAATCTGAGCCACTGATTTCTTAGTCTGATCATGATTATAACTTGATGTGAGATCTAAGCCATAGATCTTATCTATTTTGATGAAATATGAGTCATTGGTCATGATTATAGCTATCTTGATGTGAGATTTGAGCTATTGATTTTGGGTGTTTTGATGAATCTAAGTGTTGATATTGATAATCATGTTTTGAAGAGATCTAACCGTTAGATTGCGGATCTAATATTGTCTACATTGTTATATTCATGCATTTGCCATGTTCACATGCTTACACTGTCTTATTGTGTACACTTGTCATGTTTAGAATACTTGCACTTTTAGCTTTGAGTACACTATCATGTTTGATATGCTTGCTAATGCCATGACTGAATGATGTTTAAGTCGGAAAGAACTTACTTTTCGCTACACCCTAGTCAAACTGCCGTGCATGTACACTGATAGAAGACATTACTAGGTGTGGGGACGACCATGTAGGCACCCATATTCATGGGAAGGGTAATAATGGAAAAATGATAACTTAATCAAGAATCATGAAGCCTAGCCCAACAATTCCAAAATCAGGGTTGTAAGTTACATGGGTAGTTTAGGACGATCCCTACCCCTCAGTGCATTACTCCTAGGGTGCAGAACCTGGATAGGTATACTGTGAATCCAGCCTTTGATCATCTAGGATCATCTTTCGGTTCGGTTGGATCGCCCAAATTTCTGACCCAAGTAGGCCACCCAATGAACATCTCTTTCGAACTACGCGGATCCTGATTCTCAGGTCAATAGCCTGAGATACGTAGGTAGTTTGGGAAAGAGACCCAAATACGGACCCATACTCCAATCTTATAAAATCATTCCATATCCTAGTCTCCTTGCTTGGCGAGACTCTATTCCTATGCTTGTGAGTACGCATCTCTTTGCTTAGTGAGGTTCTACTTACGAGTACGCGTCCCCTTGCTTGGCGGGACTACCCCTTTGCTTGGTGAGGTTCATCTATTCCAAAGTTGGGCTTGTGAGTACGAATATCTTTGCTTGGCGAGGTTCTGCTTACAGGTATGCATTCTTAGCTCCTTCAGGATATCCATATTTATCATCATCTACACATTTATCCAAAATCCATCTCTTTCGAACTACGCGGATCTTGATTCTCAGGTCAATACCCTGAGATACGTAGGTAGTTTGGGAAAGAGACTCAAATATGGACGCATACTCCAATCTTGTAAAATCATTCCATATCCTAGTCTCCTTGTTTGGCGAGACTCTATTCCTGTGCTTGTGAGTACGCATCTCTTTGCTTAGCGAGGTTTTACTCACGAGTACGTGTCCCCTTGCTTGGCTGGACTACCTCTTTGCTTGGCGAGGTTCATCTGTTCCAAAGTTGTGCTTGTGAGTACGCATCTCTTTGCTTAGAGAGGTTCTACATACGAGTACGCGTCCCCTTGCTTGGCGGGACTACCTCTTTGCTTGGTGAGGTTCATATGTTCCAAAGTTGTGCTTGTGAGTACGAATCTCTTTGCTTGGCGAGGTTCTGCATGCAGGTATGCATTCTTAGTTCCTTCAGGATATCCATATTTCTCGTCATCTCCACATCTATCCAAAATCCATCTCTTTCGAACTACACGGATCCTGATTCTTAGGTCAATACCATGAGATACGTAGGTAGTTTGGGAAAGAGACCCAAATACGGACCCATACTCCAATCTTGTAAAATTATTCCATATCCTAGTCTCCTTGCTTGGCGAAACTCTATTCCTGTGCTTATGAGTACGCATCTCTTTGCTTAGCGAGGTTCTACTTACGAGTACGCGTTCCCTTGCTTGGCGGGACTACCTCTTTACTTGGCGAGGTTCATCTGTTCCAAAGTTGTGCTTGTGAGTATGAATCTCTTTGCTTAGCGAGGTTCTACTTACGAGTACGCGTCCCTTTGCTTGGCGTGGTTCATCTGTTCCAAATTTGTGCTTGTGAGTACGCATCTCTTTGCTTAGCGAGGTTCTACTTACGAGTACGTGTCCCCTTGCTTGGCGGGACTACCTCTTTGCTTGGCGAGGTTCATCTGTTCCAAAGTTGTGCTTGTGACTACGAATATCTTTGCTTGGCGAGGTTCTGCTTACGGGTACACATTCTTAGCTCCTTCAGGTTATCCATATTTATCATCATCTACACATCTATCCAAAATCCATCTTTCGAACTACGTGGATCCTGATTCTCAGGTCAATACCCTGAGATACGTAGGTAGTTTGGGAAAGAGACCCAAATACGGACCCATACTCCAATCTTGTAAAAATCATTTCATATCCTAGTCTCCTTGCTTGGAGAGACTCTATTCATGTGCTTGTGGGTACGCATCTCTTTGCTTAGCGAGGTTCTACTTATGAGTACGTCCCCTTGCTCGGCGGGACTACCTCTTTGCTTAGCAAGGTTCATCTGTTCCAAAGTCGTGCTTGCAAGCATACACCTCCTTGCTTTGCGAGGCTCTATCTTGAAGTCGTACTTGCGAGTACGCACCATAGTCTTGCGAGACTATCTTACACTCTACTCCCTGAGAGCCACACTCTACTCCTTGAGAGCCACACCCTAGTCCCTGAGATCCACACTCTACTCCCTGAGAGCCACACCCTACTCCCTGAGAGCCACACTCTACTCCCTGAGAGCCACACTCTACTCCCTGATAGCCATACTCTACTCCCTGCGAAACATACCCTAGCCCCTGAGGTTACCTAATCCACCCAAAAATGAACTACGTTATACCTGATTTCCAGGACCTCTGGAATATGTAGGCAACTTGAAGGACTCTCCAAGTATGGTGCCCCGTCTTAGTATCCTTAGGTCCCCCACATCCATATCCATTTCCAAATCTATCTTCACTTCAATCCATATTTAGGCTATCTCTAGATTCAATCTCCATCATCATCAAGCATAAACTTCAACTTGAATAAATTGAATCTAAGAAAGCTTAATCGTAAACCACATCCATAAACTTTAATCACTTTCCGTTTCGAACTACGTTTTTGGACTTGATTTCCAGGATTGGAATACATTGGCAATTTGAGATGTTTTGGACATCTCAGATTCAGTCCATCAGTACCGAACCATCTTTGGTTCGGTTCATTGTATATTATTTTATTTGTTTTCTTACTTCGAGAACATGTTTGGCTGAACTTAAGATAGAAGAACTTAGCAACTTGGCATAAGATCCCCCATAAGCCTTAGTCATCATCCATTGACCATGAACAGTCAGAACCATAGAGTCTTAAGGAAAGTAGAATCATATAGGAGGCCGATTTTTGGATTGGGCAGCTTTGGGTGCCTAACACCTTCCCAAACTGTACTTTGAATGCTTACCCATTCTTTGATAGACAAAAGCCAATATGTTGGGTCATGAGTCAATAGGAATCTTATCTCAGGATGAGGCTACATTTTAGGTCCTAGACCTTAATCTAGGTGGCGACTCCAAATCATTTTATCGTCCATTCAGCGTGGGTGGACATTTGTCTTCACAGTGGCGACTCCACTGGGGATTCCACGATCTGACTCCTAATTCACTTTCCTTACATTGATTGACTGACATTGGATGCTAGATCTAGGGCTACTATATTTATGATTGTACATATTGTTTTGGGGGGTTTGGGTTTAGTCACACATCGTGCTATTAGCCGACCCGGGTCCTCATGCATATGGGATCGCCCGCTAGTGAAAAGCACAACCTTGTCACGTACCTTGTAAAAGTCTCGATTGTGAAGAGCCTCTGACGTTTGTTTCTCGGGTTTGCCCGGGGAAGAGTTATACTTCTCTAGGTCATTTGAAATTTTGCTATATGGTATATCAAAAGGAATCGAGGGACCCATGATTCACCGTGTAGACGGGAATAGGTCCACTCCTCCTCGTCAAGGTAGCTTTTGTCGGTCCTAACCTAGAATGAGCCACATGCGTGTTATTTTTGGTTCATCCCTGAACTGACTATGTAAATTCCAACTCAATTACGAAATTTATGCCTATGACGTCGAAGTTCTGCCCATTTTGATTATCGATCTATCAACATGTTTAGATTCACACTTGAGGATTCATTGTGTCAAACCTTTCATTGTTGATACATCAAGTCTTAAAAATGATTTGAAAATCTCTATCATGGCATGGATATTATAATCGAATGGGAGTTTACTAGTTTGTTCAGTCATAAACTGCCTTTTGCTAACCTATCCCTTATGAAAGTTCAAGGATGAGCATATTCGTTCCAATTTCTTTGTTTTTGATAAACCAAGTGGTAGGATTTTGTCACCCCAATGACCCGTTTTGGGTCAAGAGGTTCAAACCCAATCATGTGGTCATTCAAAGCAAGTAAATTGGTGTAGAAAATGTTTGTTAAAGGGGTTTCATAAGATTGCTAACATTTATATGGTCGAGTCAGCTTTATTTGTGCATGTTAATTCCTTTCTGTCCAGTCTCCATCCCAAGAGTCTTAACACTTGTTAGCTTTGGCCTTTCCCGGTATCTACTCAGGGGTTAATCTAAATCGTAACCATTTCTACCTCGTGGGTGAGAGATCCCATCACTGGGAGGTATCAAGAGAGCCTACACCTGAACCCGTTAACCCCGCTCTTGTTCGGACCAGTTGAAGCGATGGGTGACGAACCAAATCAAGTTCCAAGAGCTACAGATGCCAGAATTGAGAGGATAGTTGATATCGTAGATGTAATGGTTACCATGATTCAGAACCGACAGATGTAATTGCAGGCCCAAGCATTAACCATTGAGAGAATTAATGTGGCACCCCCGCAAGGATTGAGTACCCCTAAGAAAGTTGTGCCACAGTGTTTCTCAGAACCTGTATTAGAAGACACAGAGGAGATTGTGTATCAGAAACCTTTGGTTATTCAAAAAGATCAGACATTCCGAAAGCTGAATGAGGAGGATGTCCCTTCCAGAGATAGACTGAATAGATCAGAGGAATTGCTAAGAGCTATGAAGGCATGGGATGATCAGATAATCTGCCAAAGAGCATTTCCTTCCAGAAGATTAAGGAATTAGTCAGTGGCACAGACTACCAACATTAATGCTAATCCATCAATCTCAAGGAATCTGAACCACACTCCTGCTCCGCAGAGGTTGGAAAATAGAAGGCAATTTATAGAATCAGGCATGACCTAAAATAAGGTTCTAAAAGTATTGGTACAGGCTGGAAAATTGAGGGTACTTACACCTCGTCCTCTGCCATATCCACTTCCACTGAAGTTTCGAACGGATCTATTCTGCAAATATCACAAACAACATGGTCACCACACTGAAAATTGTAACGCTCTGAGGCATGCTATACAAGACCTAATAGATGTAGGAGAAATTGAGATCCGAGACAAAAAAAAATCAATGGCAAATGGTCCTCCCCTTTCCCATCACACAGTCAATTTCATAGAATGGGGGGAGGCTTGGGTTCCAACTGAGACAGTCCATGCTGAAATCGAGGGAAGCGTCACATCTGGTGATGAAATGAACAGGGTCTGAATCCAAGAAGTGCGGCATGAGCTGGGGGTATTTTTTTCCAGAAATCTCTCGGTACAAGGTGATGATGGGATAGAATGATAAGGGATCAGAAGGGAATGCAGCCCAAGATATCAATCTCAGAGGATTCCAAGTCAACAGCAACATCGTGGCAATCACAGAATCAAATCCCTTAGGTTTGGACTGGGATATGCCCCTACCAACCAAGATCTGAAACTGATAGAGGAGAAGCAGAGGAGAGAAAATGATGCATTTTGAAAGCTTGAGAGGAAAGGTCCAACAAAGGCAGCAGACAAGAGTCACAGAAGATGGCAACCATATGAAGACAGATGAACTTGTCTATCAAGCACAGTTGGCAGCATGGATGAGGATGAGCAGATCACTCCATACTTGAATACCCTCAATGGGAACTTTGTCAATGAATGAGAGGACATTGCATTTATGTGGTTTCTCTGAACCATGGCTAGATAGAAACCTCCAAAGACAAGAACCCGATTTTTGAGTTTTTCTTCGACTGCACCATTGGCTAGATAGAGATGGAAGAAATCAAGATTCGAATGCTGAGCAAGGAACAAAGTCAGAAACAAAGGCGATAACATCGACAATCTGTTCGATGAGAACCAAGTTCTAATGCTCACTGGGGAAGACTAAGATGGAGATCCTAATCCACAACAATTCATACTCCCTATCAATGGAATGATCCCCAAACTGAAGTTTTTATGTTTTGTTTACCCGAAGAGTTTGTCATGTAATCAGTATAGTATGGCCATGTCTGGGCCCAAAGTCTATGAGTCCTTAGATTGGTTGAATATTTTGACAGCGTTGAGACCATTCCATTTGGAACTTCCTCTTATGTACCTCTGTTTCCAAGTGTTAATAAAGAAATTTTTTTTCAATTTTGCTGTGTCTACTTCTCCTAATCTCTCGTTTTCTAACTCTAACTTCGATGATGATAAGAACAAAGAACCATATTCTAACGTTGTGCAATCCATCAACGCCTCGAAAGAGAAGAAAGCCCAACCAGCCGGCGAGGATTTCAAGATGATCAATCTCGACACGGAAGAGCAATTACAAATGATCAAGATTGGTATAACCTTGACAGAAGAGGTGATAGCCCATTTGACAGAATTATTGAAGGGATTCTAAGAGGAATTTGCATGGTCTTACGAACATATGACAAGCATAAACCAAGAAGTGGTACAACACAAGATACCCTTGATCCCAAAGGTAAAGCCACATAAACAGAAGTTAAGTTGGTTGAGACCTGAGCAGACTTTAAAGGCTGAGTAAGATGTCATGAAGCAGTTCAATGTCAAATTTTTGGAAGTATCAAAATACCCAGAATGGTTGGCCAATGAAGTTACTGTGCATAAGAAGGATGGCTGATTGAGAGTATGTGTCGATTACAGGAATTTAAACAAGACTAGTCCTAATGATGATTTTTCATTGCCAAAGGTAGATATCCTAGTCAATGGCACATCCACCCATAGAAGGTGTGGAGCTGGGGTATGACTAATAGATCCAAAAGGGGAGTTCGTGCCATTTTTGCTTTGATTAGAATTCAAGTATACAAGCAATACTGCGGAGTACGGAGCTTGCATCACGGGACTTAGAGCAGCCCTCACAATCAACAACAAGAAGTTGAAGGTCTGTGAGAACTTGTCAATCATTGTCTACCAAGTCAGAAGGGATTGGAAAAACCAAAGCCGAAAATTTGTTACCATATCAGCAGTATACAATCAATTTGGCTCAAGAGTTTTACAAAAATCGAGTTCGACTATTCTCCAAGGGACAAAAAAAAATACGCTGATGCATTGGCCACTTTGGGTTCAATGATCGGTGACGATCCTGTCGAATGCACAAGGCCCTTGGTGATCGAAAGAAGAAGATAGCCAACATATGTAGAAGTCAATGCACTGACAGTTGATGGTAGACCTTGACTTGCACTCATAGTAGACTTCATTGGAGAAGGCATATACCTTGCAGAAGCAAAAACAAGAGAAAAGAAGTCATTGAGATGATATGCTATGTAGTTTATCCTTTGTGAAGATATCCTTCGTAAGAGATCCTGTGATGGGGTATAATTGGACTTTGTCGACGAAGAGCAAGCATAAACCCTCATTGAGAAGATACATCAAGGAGTCTGTGATCAAGGAGTCTGTGGGCCTCATACTGAATGCTTGGATGTTCACGAAGAAGTCCAAAGAATTGGGTATTATTAGAACACAAAGGAGACAGAATGTGTAGAGATTGTGAAGAATTGCCTAAATGCCAAATCTTCGCCAATCTGATACATGTACTGCCCACATAATTGCACATTTTCAATTCACCTTGGCAATTTTTAACTTGGGGTATAGATGTGATCGGAAAGATTCACCCAAAGGCATCAACTGGGCATGAGTTCATTTTAGTAGCCATCGACTACTTTACCTAGTGGGTGGAGGCTCAATCATACGCCAAGCTCCCTACGAATAAGGTAGCCAACTTCCTTCAAGAGCATATCATTTGTCGACACGGAATTCCTCGTGCTCTAATCTCAGATCAGGTTCAACACTCCAGAGGAAAGGTACAAGAATTTGTGTGAGAATTTCAGTATCCAAAGCCATCGTTCTTCCCCTTACCGGCCAAAAACTAATGGAGTAGTAGAGGCAGCTAACAAGAACGTCAAGGTCGTCTTCCAGAAAATGGCAGAGTCACACATTGACTAGGCAGATAATTTACCATATGCACTATGGGCCTATAGAACTTCTATAAGGACCTCTACTGGAGCCACACCATATTCTCTGGTATATGGTATGGATGCAGTACTCCCAGTAGAAATGGAAGTACCATCCTTGAGAATATTAATGGATTCCCAAATCCCGGAGGCTGAATGGCTTCGATCACATTATGAAGAGTTGAGTCTCATTGACGAAAAGAGGATGAAAGTAGCTGATATGCAAAGAAATACCAGCAGAGAATGGCCACCACTTTCAACAAGAAGGTCAGATTTCGTCACCTGATGGTAGGAGATCTTGTATTAAAGGAACAAAGAGCGCCTATCCATGACCCTAGGGGTAAGTTTCGTTCGAACTGGAGTGGGCCATTCAGAGTGAAGGAAATTTTACCAGGAAAGGTAGTTCGACTAATAGATCTGGATGGTGAAGAGCTACAATATCTGACCAACCTTGATCAGTTGAAGTGGTATCATGTTTGACCTCTTCACTCTCCAAAAAAAAAAAAAAAAAAAAGGAGGGTGCAGTTGGTCACGAAAGTCGACCGTTTTGGATGAACTTCACGACAGGTTTGGGCTGGATTCTCTAAAGAGGCTATTACACCCTGCTACTCAGGATTGGTTCCATCATCTTGTCATTATTAAAGGAAGAACTTCCTGCTTTCTGGGTGGACACTTTAATCCATTCATCTATCCAATGGATTTCCCAAGAGTCGCATAACGAGCCCATCTTTCATATCTTTTGATATCAACCCTAGTGGGTGTGTCATTCCGAAAAAATTGTGATGATAATCTGACTGAAACTCTTATCTGTCGTTCATTACATTTAACGGCGTCCAAAGGTTCCAAAGAGCCCTTCATTCTAAGGCCCATAAAATGGTATCTCTTCGGATGGATCGACCATTCCACATAAACAACCAAAAGATCCTCCTGATGGGGAATCCATCTGGATAGCTTCATATCAGCCACTTTAGGCCTTTGTCTTCTGTCACTTATCTTTGGATTTAGAGACTTAGGCTCAGACAAGGTCATACATATGTGCATTTCATGCACAACTCACTAAGGTTTTCAATGTGTCTATAAGGTAAGAAAGTTCCAATGATTCCCCTACCAATTCTGTTGTGAATAAGGATTTTCTCTAAGTCGTTCCAGTGAGTATTTAAGAACTTCTACTCGTCAGACAGAATGGCCATGATGGATAAGGCATCGAGGTAGTGGAGTTGGCATAAAGAACTTGCTGAATATAATTTTTTTCCTAAGGGAGGTCCACTGGTATGCCTTCTCCAAATGGTGATAATAAAGCATGTGCCCAAGTTTGTCAAAAGTGGCTATTCAATGCTGAGGTACAAATGGCCCACATATTCAAGAAGGTTTTGTCTCTCTCCGTTATGAGTGGCAAAAATGTGGTTCTCTTTGTCTTTTCCCTCAATTGATACAATCTCGGGTGAAGAGGGGTATCTGTAAGCACCCCATTTTTGACATCCCCAGCCAAACAGAACTTTATTGGTGTATAGGCCATATGAGAGCGGAGGGGGATGAAAATTTGGAAAGTACATGGGAGGTGAAGGAAACTCTCTCAAACCAATAGTCGATCAATTCCTTTGTGCTCTCTATGGTGTTCTAGGCTAAGCTAGAGTGTCCCCAATGTACAAGAGTCTTGGTGGGCATATTCAGAAGGGTTGCGGGTCAATTCAAGGTTTGGATGCTAAGTGGTGATTTCAAAGCTGATTTTGGTAGGCCCTACAGTAAGGTCATGAAAATACCTTCGAAATGATACGAGAACCACTCAATTCCGATATCAAACGAAGAAGATGTCGCGATTTTAGTCGGATTGAAATTGGCATATTAAATCCAAGGGCTTTTATATAAATTATCATAAATTAAGGATTTATTGGGCAAATTATCGTGATTTAAATCGATCGGACTTTATTCGACCATATCTTGATTGTCCGACACCCAAATCCGACGATTCAAGTGCCACTGTGCTCCATTGCCTGTCCTCTTTGAAATGGATGTAAAGAATTTTGGGCAGAACCCGTCAGTGGGTCCCATGCAAAGTTGACGGTAGGATTATCGTCAAAACTCCAATTCTTCATATCTTGATCATCCGAAGTCCGAATCAGGCTATTCAAGCGCCAGTGTGCTTCATTGCCAATCCTCTTCAAAATGAACGTGAAGAATTTTGGACAGAAGTCGCCAGCGGGTCCCATGCAAAGATGTCGGTAAGATTATCGTCAAAATTCCAATTCTTCACACTTTGATTATCTGAAGTCCGAATCAGGTAATTCGAGCACTAGTGTACTCTTTTGTCCGTCCTCTTCAAAGTGGATGTGGAAAATCTGAGACAAAAGCCGTCGAAATTTTTCATGCGGAATTACAAGCTGAGAGGATCCATAATAGAGAGAGAAATCGATCCAGTCAAGCCCAATTTAGTCCAACCCCGTCGAACTCAACCAGTCCGGCCTTACCCAGCCTAGACCGGTCTGGACCAAGTCAAGTCAATCCATGTGCATTATATACTTATATATATATATATATTTATATGATATATATATATTATATATATGTTTCTCATATATTTATTATATTATATATGTTCATATATATTATATTATTTTATAAATGAATTGGGTGGGATTTGATTCAATAACTAAGAAAGAGAGAGGAAGAGAGGAAGCCAGAGAGAGAGAGAGACAAAGAGAGGAAGAGAGAGAGAGAGGAAGAGAGAGAGAGAGAGAGATGGGAAGAGAGAGGATGGAAAAGAACCAAAAAAAAGGGAAGATCGGTGGAGGGAATGATGGAGGTACCGCCACCTCTATCTTTCCCATAACCCACTACAGTACGCACTCCACCAGCCTCCTCTCCATTGATCGACACCTCACCGCTACTTCCTCCTCTCCTTGAGCCCAACCATGCTACAACGCAACACCTGCATCCAGCCAAAAAAAAAAAAAAAACCATCGAGCCCCCTCCATCCCAACTGCTCATAGTACCCACTCCACCAGCGTCCTCTCTTTTGATCGACACCTCACCTAGCCTCCATCCCTCATAAACCCGAACTGCTAAGATCCATCTCCTTGGAGCACCATACCTGCCACGGATCCTCCTTGAGTAAGGGGGAGTGACTCCGTTCCTACTGACCTAGGTTAAGTCGGTTCCTCCTTCATCACGTAGTTCAGTCTAAAATAAAATCCCTCCTGAACTCGCTCACTTCGTGAACTGCTACTTGTCTCCCGCACTCTCGCCTGGAACTCCACTTTCCAATAGTCCTGTTGGGGCCTATATATAAATGTGAATTCATGAACGAGCCTATAAACCTGCATGCAAGCGGCGACTCCCACATAACCATGCTGCAACCCAACACCTGCATCCAGCCAAAAAAAAAAAAAAAAACCATCCAGCCCCCTCCATCCCAACTGATCACAGTACCCACACCACCAGTTTCCTCTCCTTTGATCGACACCTCACCTAGCCTCCATCCCTCATAAAGCCGAACTGCTAATATCCATCTCCTTGGAGTAGCACACCAGCCACTGATCCTCCTTGAGCCACCAATCTCCATCGAGTCCCACTCCAACCCGCTCCATCTCCCATTAAACCCCAACCGTAGACACCCCTGTTTTTGCATCTTCTCCTATAAAAACCCCCTAGACCACCAAACAAACCAGAAAGGAGGAGGAAGAGGGAGGAGGTTGGCCGAGAGAAGCCAGGAAAGAAAAAGAAAGGGGAGAAAAGGAGAGAAGGGATAAGAAAGAAGAGAAGGGCGAAGAAAGAGAGAGAGGCAGAGAGAAGGGGAAGAAAGAAGGGGCAGCAGAGCCGCCGCCGTCGAAGAGGAAGAAGGAGCAGCTCTGCTGCTGCTCCGAAGAAAAAAAAAAGAAGCAGAAGGAGAAGAAGGCAGCGGCATTGCCGCCGCTACCGTGGAGGAAAAAGGGAGCAGCAGCTCTGCTACTGGTCCATGGAGTGAAAAAAAAAATGAAGTAGAAAAAAAGAAGAAGATTTGAAGGAGCAGCCATCGTCGACAAACCTTCGATCTCGCGACGTCATATGACAGCCATCGTCGACGCCTCGAACCAGGTTAGTTACTCTTCTTCTTCTCGGTTTATATGTAACCAGCATTCATTATTTTGTTTCATTTGTTTTATTCTTGATTTCTTGCATGTTTCTTGATTGGTATATGCATATTGTGTATATTTTTGTATTTAATCTTTGATACCATGTATATATTTTAATCAGATCTGGTCCATTGATGTTAAATTCAATCTTGATCAGTATTAATTTGATTTTGGTTAAATCTGATCCCATTGATTTTTGAATGATTATGATTAAATCTGATCCCATTGATCCCATCATCACATGATTCACATCACAATCACATGATCCCTTTACCACATGATTCACATCACAACTACATGTTTCACATCACAACCACTTGATCCCATCATCTCTTACACCATTGATCAGTCATCACAACCATTCCAGCCATGTGTTTTAATGTCATAGATCTGATTTATGTAATGAAAAATTGATCCGACCAAGGGATTGAAATTAATGTGATTGGTTCGACCATATGATCGAAATTTTAGTGTGGCTGATCCAACCACATGATCTGAATTTTATTAGAATTGATCATGACCATATAATCAGAATTTTCATGAGTTGATCATAGCCATTGATCTGAAATTTTGATGTGATTTTAATTAATTCAAACCATTGGATTATCTTTGGAAGTGATGTTAATCAATCTGAATGGTTGGATTATGATCTTGGCAATCTGAACAATTAAATGGTCTTCGGAATTGCTTTTAATCAATCTGAGCAGTCGGATTATCATGATGAGCAATCTGGACCCCTAGATTATCTTTGGGAATGATTTAAAGGAATCTGAATGGTAGAATTATGATCTTAGTCGATTTGAACCGTTGGATTGTCATCGTAAGTGATTTTGGTGAATCTAAACAGTTAAATCTTGATCATGAGTGTTTTTGATGAATCTAAAAAATGGGATTATGATTTTGAGTAAATTAAACCGTTGGATTGTCATCGTGGGTATTTAGAGGGATTTAAATTGTTGAATCTGGATCATAATTGATTTAGATGAATCTGAGCCACTGATTTCTTAGTCTGATCATGATTGTAACTTGATGTGAGATCTAAGCCATAGATCTTAGCTATTTTGATGAAATATGAGTCATTGGTCATGATTATAGCTGTCTTGATGTGAGATCTGAGCCATTGATTTTGGGTGTTTTGATGAATCTAACTGTTGATCATGATCATCATGTTTTGAAGAGATCTAACCGTTAGATCGAGGATCTAATATTGTCTACATTGTTATATTCGTGCATTTGCCATGTTCACATGCTTACACTGTCTTATTGTGTACACTTGTCATGTTTAGAATACTTGCACTTTTAGCTTTGAGTACACTGTCATGTTTGATATGCTTGCTAATGCCATGATTGAATGATGTTTATGTCGGCAAGAACTTACTTTTCGCTACACCCTAGTCGAACTGCCGTGTATGTACACTGATAGAAGACATTCCTAGGTGTGGGGACGTGCATGTAGGAACCCATATTCATGGGAAGGGTAATAATGGAAAAATGATAAAAGTCTTAATCAAGAATCATGAAGCCTAGCCCAACAATTCCAAAATCAGGTTTGTAAGTTACAAGGGTAATTTATAATGATCCCTACTTCTCAGTGCATTACCCCTAGGGTGCATAACCTAGATAGGTATAATGTGAATCCAACCTTTGATCATCTTGGATCATCTTTCGGTCCGGCTGGATCACCCATATTTCTGACCCAAACAGGTCACCCAATGAACATCTCTTTCGAACTACGCGGATCTTGATTCTTATGTCAATACCCTGAGATACGTAGGTAGTTTGGGAAAGAGACCCAAATACGGACCCATACTCCAATCTTGTAAAATCATTCCATATCCTAGTCTCCTTGCTTGGCGAGACTCTATTCTAGTGCTTGTGAGTATGCATCTCTTTGCTTAGCGAAGTTCTACTTTCGAGTATGCGTTCCCTTGCTTGGCGGGACAATCTCTTTGCTTGGCGAGGTTCTTCTGTTCCAAAGTTGTGATTGTGAGTACGAAACTCTTTGCTTGGCGAGGTTCTACATATGGGTATGCATTCTTATCTCCTTCAGGATATCCATATTTATCATCATCTTCACATCTAGCCAAAATCCATCTCTTTCGAACTACGTGGATCCTGATTCTCAGGTCAATACCCTGAGATACGTATGTAGTTTAGGAAAGAGACCCAAATACGGACCCATACTCCAATCTTGGTAAAATCATTCCATATCCTAGTTTCCTTGCTTGGCGAGACTCTATTCCTGTACTTGTGAGTACGCATCTCTTTGCTTAGCGAGGTTCTACTTACGAGTACGCGTCCCCTTGCTTGGCGGGACTACCTCTTTGCTTGGCGAGGTTCATCTGTTACGAAGTTGTGCTTGTGACAACGAATCTCTTTGCTTGGCGAGGTTCTACTTACGGGTACACATTCTTAGCTCCTTCAGGTTATCCATATTTATCGTCATCTACACATCTATCCAAAATCCATCTTAAGAACTACGCGGATCCTGATTCTCAGATCAACACCCTGAGATACGTAGGTAGTTTGGGAAAGAGACCCAAATACGGACCCATACTCTAATCTTGTAAAAATAATTTCATATCCTAGTCTCCTTGCTTGGCGAGACTCTATACCTGTGCTTGTGAGTACGCATCTCTTTGCTTAGCGAGGATCTACTTACCAGTATGCGTCCCTTTGTTTGGCGGGACTACCTCTTTCCTTGGCGAGGTTCATCTGTTCCAAAGTCAAGCTTGCGAGCACACACCTCCTTGCTTTGCGAGGCTCTATCTTGAAGTCGTACTTGCGAGTACGCACCTTAGTCTTGCGAGACTATCTTACACTATACTCCCTGAGAGCCACACTCTACTCCTTGAGAGCCACAACCTACTCCATGAGAGCCACACTCTACTCCTTGAGAGCCACACCCTACTCCCTGAGAGCCACACTCTACTCCCTAAGAGCCACACCCTACTCCCTGAGAGCCACACTCTACTCCCTGAGAGCCAAGCTCTACTCCCTGAGAGCCACACTCTACTCCCTGAGAGACATACCCTACCCCCTGAGGTTACATAATCCATCCAAAAACGAACTACGTTATACCTGATTTCCAGGACCTCTGGAATACGTAGGCAACTTGGAGGACTCTCCAAGTACGGTTCCCCATCTTAGTATCCTTAGGTCCCCCACATCCATATCCATTTTCAAATCCATCTTCACTTCAATCCATATTTAGGCTATCTCTAGATTCAATCTCCATCATCATCAAGCATAAACTTTAACTTGAATAAATTGAATCTAAGAAAGCTTAATCATAATCCACATCCATAAACTTTAATCACTTTCCGTTTAGAACTACGTTTTTGGACTTGATTTTCAGGATTGGAATACGTAGGCAATTTGAGATGTTTTGGACATCTCAGATTTAGTCCATCAGTACCGAACCATCTTTGGTTCGGTTCATTGTATATTATTTTATTTGTTTTCTTACTTCGAGAACATGTTTGGCTGAACTTAAGCTAGAAGAACTTAGCAACTTGGCATAAGATCCCCCATGAGCCTTAGTCATCATCCATTGACCATGAACAATTAGAACCATAGAGTCTTAAGGAAAGTAGAATCATATAGGAGGCCGATTTTTGGATCAGGCAGCTTTGGGTGCCTAACACCTTCCCAAACTGTACATTGAATGCTTACCCGTTCTTTGATAGACCAAAGCCAATATGTTGGGTCATGAGTCAATAGAAGGCTTATCTCAGGATGAGGATACATTTTAGGTCCTAGACCTTAATCTAGGTGGCGACTCCAAATCATTTTATCGTCCATTCAGCGTGGGTGGACATTTGTCCTCACAGTGGCGACTCCACTGGAGATTCCACGTTCAGACTCCTGATTCACTTTCCTTAGATTGATTGACTGACATTAGATGCTAGTTCTAGGGCTACTATATTTATGACTGTATATATTGTTTTGGGGGGTTTGGGTTCAGTCACACATCATGCTATTAGCCAACCCGGGTCCTCATGCATATGGGATCGCCCGCTAGTGAAAAGCACAAACTTGACACGTACCTTGTAAAAGTCTCGATTGTGGAGAGCCTCTGACATTTGTTTATCGGGACCACCCGGGGAGGAGTTATACTTCTCTAGGTCGTTTGACATTTTGCAAAATGGTATATCAAAAGGAATCGAGGGGCCCATGATTCACCGTGTAGACGGGAATAGGTCCACTCCTCCTCATCAAGGTAGCCTTTGCCGATCCTAACCTAGAATGAGCCACATGCGTGTTATTTTTGGTTCATCCCTGAACTGACTATGTAAATTCCAACCCAATTATGACATTTATGCCTATGACGTCGAAGTTCTGCCTATTTTGATTCGCGATCTATCAACATTTTTGGATTCACACTTGAGGATTCAATGTGTCAAACATTTCATTGTTGATATATCAAGTCTTAAAAATGATTGGAAAATCTCTATCATGGCGTGGATATTATAATCGAATGGGAGTTTACTAGTTTGTTCAGTCATAAACCGCCTTTTGCTAACATATCCCTTATGAAAGTTCAAGGATGAGCATATTCGTTTCCATTTCTTTGTTTTTGATAAACCAAGTGGTTGGATTTTGTCACCCCAATGACCCGTTTTGGATCAAGAGGATCAAACCCAATCATGTGGTCATTCAAAGCAACTAAATTGGTGCAGATAATGTTTGTTTAAGGGGTTTCATAAGAGAGCTAACATTTGTATGGTCGAGTCAGCTCTGTTTGTGCATGTTAATTCCTTTCTGTCCTGTCTCCATCCCAAGAGTCTTAACACTTGTTAGCTTTGACCTTTCCCGGTATCTACTCAGGGGTTAACCTAAACCGTAACCATTTCTACCTCGTGGGTGAGAGATCCCATCGCTGGGAGGTATCAAGAGAGCCTACACCTGAACCCGTTAGCCCTGCCTTGTTCGGACCAGTTGAAGCGATAGGTGACGGACCAAATAAAGTTCCAAGAGCTACAGATGCCAGAATTGAGAGGATAGTTGATATCATAGATGGAATGGTTACCATGATTCAGAACCTACAGATGTAATTGCAGGCCCAAGCATTTACCATTGAGAGAATTAATGTGGCACCCCCGCAAGGATTGAGTACTCCTAAGCAAGTTGTGCCACAGTGTTTCTCAGAACCTGTATTAGAAGACACAGAGGAGATTGTGTATCAGAAACCTTTGGATATTCAAAAAGCACCCACATTACGAAAGCTGAATGAGGAGGATGTCCCTTCCAGGGATAGACTGAATAGATCAGAGGAATTGCTAAGAGCTATGAAGGCATGGGATGATCAGATAATCTGCCAAAGAGCATTTCCTCCTAAAAGATTAAGGAATCAGTCAGTGGCATAGACTGCCAACATTAATGCTAATCCATCATTCTCTAGGAATCTGAACCACACTCCTGCTCCGCAGAGGTTGGAAAATAGAAGGCAATTTATAGAATCGGGCATGACCATAAATAGGGTTCTAAAAGTTTTGGTACAGGCTGGAAAATTGAGGGTACTTACACCTCATCCTTTGCCATATCAACTTCCACTGAAGTTTCGAATGGATCTATTCTGCAAATATCACAATCAACATGGTCACCACACTGTAAATTGTAACGCTCTGAGGCATGCTATACAAGACCTAATAGATGTAGGAGAAATTGAGATCCGAGACAAAAAGAAATCAATGGCAAATGGTCCTCCCCTTTCCCGTCACACAGTCAATTTCATAGAATGGGGGGAGGCATGGGTTCCAACTGAGATAGTCCATGCTGAAATCAAGGGAAGCGTCACATCTGGTGATGAAATGAACAGGGTCTCAATCCAAGAAGTGCGACATGAGCATGGGGTATTTTTTTTCCAAAAATCTCTCGGTACAAGGTGATGATGGGACAGAATGATAAGAGATCAGAAGGGAATGCAGCCCAAGATATCAATCTCAGAGGATTCCATGTCAACAGCAACATCATGGCAATCACAGAATCAAATCCCTCAGGTTTGGACTGGGATATGCCCCTACCAACCAAGATCTGAAACTGATAGAGGAGAAGCAGAGGAGAGAAAATGATGCATTTTGAAAGCTTGAAAGGAAAGGTCCAACAAAGACAGCAGACAAGAGTCACAGAAGATGGCAACCGTATGAGGACAGATGAACCGGTCTATCAAGCACAGTTGGCAGCATGGATGAGGATGAGTAGATCACTCCATACTTTAATACAGTCAATGGGAACTTCATCAAAGAATGAGAGGACATTGCATTTATGTGGTTTCTCTGAACCATGGCTAGATAGGAACCTCCAAAGATAAGAACCCGATTTTTGAGTATTTCTTCGACTGCACCATTGGCTAGATAGAGATGGAAGAAATCAAGATTCGAAGGCTGAGCAACGAACAAAAGTCAGAAACAAAGGCGATCGACATCGACAATCTATTCGACGAGGACCAAGTTCTAATGCTCACTGGGGAAGACCAAGATGGAGATCCTGATCCACAACAATTCATACTCCCTATCAATGGAATGATCCCCAAAGTGAAGTTTTTATGTTTTGTTTACCCAAAGAGTTTGTCATGTAATCAGTATAGTATGGCCATGTCTGGGCCCAAAGTCTATGAGTCCTTAGATTGGTTGAATATTTTGCCAGCGTTGAGTCCGTTCCATTTGGAACTTCCTCTTATGTACCTCTGTTTCCAAGTGTTAATAAATTTTTTTTTTTATTTTTCTGTGTCTACTTCTCCCAATCTCTCGTTTTCTAACTCTAACTTTGATGACAATAAGAATAATGAACCCTATCCTAAAATTTTGCAATCCATCAAAGCCTCGGAAGAGAAGAAGGCCCAACCTGTCGGCGAGGATTTCAAGATGATCAATCTCGACACGGAAGAGAAATTACAAGAGATCAAGATTGGTATAACCTTGACAGAAGAGGAGATAGCCCATTTGACAGAATTATTGAAGGGATTCTAAGAGGAATTTGCATGGTCTTATGAAGATATGACAAGCATAAACCCAGAAGTGGTACAGCACCAGATACACTTGATCCCTAAGGTAAAGCCGCATAAACAGAAGTAAGTTGGTTGAGACCTGAGCAGACTTTAAAGGCTGAGTAAGATGTCATGAAGCAGTTCAATGTCGGATTCTTGGAAGTATCAAAATACCCAGAATGGTTGGCCAATGAAGTTACTGTGCATAAGAAGGATGGCTGATTGAGAGTATGTGTCGATTACAGGAATTTGAACAAGGCTAGTCCTAATGATGATTTTTCATTGCCAAAGGTAGATATCCTAGTCAATGACACATCCAACCATAGAAGGTGTGGAGCTGGGGTATGACTAATAGAACCAAAAGGGGAGTTCATGCCATTCTCGCTTTGATTAGAATTCAAGTGTACAAGCAATACTGCGGAGTGCGGAACTTGCATCACGGGACTTAGAGCAGCCCTCACAATCAACAACAAGAAGTTGAAGGTCTGTGAGAACTTGTCCATCATTGTCTACCAAGTCAGAAGGGATTGGAAAAACCAAAGCCGAAAAATTGATACCATATCAGCAGTATACAATCAATTTGGCTTAAGAGTTTTACAAATATCGAGTTCGACTATTCTCCAAGGGACCCAAAAAAAAATATGCCGATGCATTGGCCACTTTGGCTTCAGTGATCGGTGATGATCCTGTCGAATGCACAAGGCCCTTGGTGATCGAAAGAAGAAGATAGCCAACATATGTAGAAGTCAATGCACTGACAGTTGATGGTAGACCTTAGCTTGCACTCATAGTAGACTTCATTGGAAAAGGCACATACCCTGCAGAAGCAAAAACAAGAGAAAAGAAGTCATTGGGATGATATGCTATGTAGTTTATCCTTTGTGAAGATATCCTTTATAAGAGATCCTGTGATGGGGTATAATTGGACTTTGTCGACGAAGAGCAAGCACAAACCCTCATTGAGAAGATACATCAAGGAGTCTGAGGGTCTCATACTGAATGCTAGGATGTTCACGAAGAAGTCTTAAGAATGGGGTATTATTAGAACACAAAGGAGACAGAATGGGTAGTGTTTGTGAAGAAGTGCCTAAATGCCAAATCTTTGCCAATCTGATACATGTACTGCCCACATAATTGCACATTTTCAATTCACCTTGGCCATTTTTAACCTGGGGTATAGATGTGATCGATAAGATTCACCCAAAGGCATCAACTGGGCATGAGTTCATTTTAGTAGCCATCGACTACTTTACCTAGTGGGTGGAGGCTCAATCATACGCCAAGCTCACTACGAAAAAGGTAGCCAAGTTCCTTCAAGAGCATATCATCTGTCGACACTGAATGCCTCGTGCTCTAATATCAGATCAGGTTCAACACTCCAGAGGAAAGGTACAAGAATTTGTGTGAGAATTTCAGTATCCAAAGCCATCGTTCTTTCCCTTACCGGCCAAAAACTAATGGAGCAGTAGAGGCCGCTAACAAGAACGTCATGGTCGTCTTCCAGAAAATGGCAGAGTCACACACTAACTAGGCAGATAAGTTACCATATGCATTATGGGCCTATAGAACTTCTATAAGGACCTCTATTGGAGGCACACCATATTCTCTGGTATATGGTATGGAGGCAGTATTCCCGGTAAAAAGGGAAGTACCATCCTTGAGGATCCTAATGGATTCCCAAATCCCTGAGGCTGAATGGCTTCGTTCCCATTATGAAGAGTTGAGTCTCATTGACGAAAGGAGGATGAAAGCAGCTGATAATGCAAAGAAATACCAACAGAGAATGGCCGCCACTTACAACAAGAAGGTCAGATTTCGTCACCTGATGGTAGGAGATCTTGTATTAAAGGAACAAAGAGCGCCTATCCATGACCCTAGGGGTAAGTTTCGTCCGAACTGGAGCGGGCCATTCATAGTGAAGGAAATTTTACCAGGAAAGGCAGTTCGACTGATAGATCTAGACGGTGAAGAGCTACAATATCTGACCAACCTTGATCAGTTGAAGCGGTATCATGTTTGACCTCTTCACCCTCCAAAAAAAAAAACAAAAAAAAAAGAGGAGGGTGCAGTTGGTCACGAAAGTCGACCGTTTTGGATGAACGTCACGACAGGTTTGGGCTGGATTCTCTAAAGAGGCTATTACACCCTGCTACTCAGGATTGGTTCCTTCATCTTGTCATTATTAAAGGAAGGACTTTCTGCTTTCTGGCTGGACTCTTTCATCCATTTATCTATCCAATGGATTTCCCAATAGTCGCATAACTAGTCCATCTTTCATATCTTTTGATATCGACCCTAGAGGGTGTGTCATTCCGAAAAAATTGTGATGATAATCTGATTGGAACTCTTATCAGTCGTTCATTACATTCAACGACATCCAAAGGTTCCAAAGAGCCCTTCATTCTTAGGCCCATAAAATGGTATCTCTTCGGAGGGATCGACCATTCCACATAAACAACCAAAAGATCCTCCTGATGGGAAATCCATCTAGATAGCTTCATATCAGCCACTTTAGGCCTTTGTCTTCTGTCACTTATCTTTGGATTTAGAGACTTAGGCTCAGACAAGGTCATACATATGTGCATTTCATGCACAACTCACTAAGGTTTTCAATGTGTCTATAAGGTAAGAAAGTTTCAATGATTCCCCTACCAATTCTGTTGTGAATCAAGATTTTCTCTAAGTCGTTCCAGTGAGTGTTTAAGAACTTCTACTCGTCAGACAGAATGGCCATGATGGATAAGGCATCGAGGGAGTGGAGTTGGCATAAAGAACTTGCTGAAGATAATTTTTTTCCTAAGGGAGGTCCACTAGTATGCCTTCTCCAAATGGTGATAATAAAGCATGTGCCCAAGTTTGTCAAAAGTGGCTATTCAATGCTGAGGTACAGATGGCCCACATGTTCAAGAAGGTTTCGTCTCTATCCGTTATGAGTGGCAAAAATGTGGTTCTCTTTGTCTTTACCCTCAATTGTTACAATCTCGGGTAAAGAGGGGTATCTGTAAGCACCCCATTTTTGCCATCCCCAGCCAAACAGAACTTTATTGGTGTATAGGCAGTAAGAGAGCGGAGGAGGATGAAAATTTGGAAAGTACAGGGGAGGCGAGTGAAACTCTCTCAAACCAATAGTCGATCAATTCCTCTGTGCTCTCTATGGTGTCCTAGGCTGAGCCAGAGTGTCCCCAATGTACAAGAGTCTTGGTGGGCATATTCAGAAGGGTTGCGGGTCAATTCAAGGTTTGGATGCTAAGCGGTGATTTCAAAGCTTATTTTGGTGGGCCCTACAGTAAGGTCATGAAAATACCTTCGAAATGATACCAGAATCACTCAATTCTGGATATTATCGAAGATTCGTAGAAGACTATTCTTGGATTGCCGTACCTCTCACCAGTTTGACCAAGAAAGGAGAAAAGTTTGTATGGACGGATAAGTGTGAAAAGTGATTTCAAACACTGAAGACCAAATTGATATCCGCTCCAATTTTAACCATTCCCGTTCCAGGACAGACATTTACCTTATACACTGATGCATCGGGATTGGGACTAGGATGTGTGCTTATGCAAGGAGAACAAGTAGTTGCGTATGCATCGAGACAGTTGAAGGTACATGAGAAAAATTACCCAACCCATGATTTGGAATTAGCGGCAGTAGTTGTAAGCACCCCATTTTTGCCATCCCAGCTAAACAAAGTCCTGTTGGTGTGTGGACAACAAAAGGAAGAAAGGTGATCGAAAGTTTGGATTCTTGACTGTGAATTTGAGAAAGTTTTCAATGGGTCTGTGAATTTGAGGAAGTTTTCAATGGGTCCACAGCAAGGTCATGGGTTATAATTTTGCATGGATGCGTAGGTCATAGAATTAGCTTCGAAACGAGACCAGAATTGCTCAATTTCGATATCAAATGAGGAAGATATGACCATTTTAGTCAGATGATACATATGAGGGAGGTTTATGAAATTATTATAAATAATCCTAGGGGCCTTCATGCAAATTATCCTAAGTTGGATTGTTTGAATTTCAAATCATCATATCTGGATCATCCGACATCGGATTCAGATGATTCCAAGACCATTATTCTTCATTCATGATGTTCTACAAAGTGGACGTAAAAAATCCCAGGTAGAAGTCACCAGTGGGTCCCATGCAAGCTTGCATGCAAAATTATCGTCAGAACTTCAAAGCTGCATATCTTTTCCGTTCTACATCGGATTCAGGTGATTCCAGTTCCTATATTCCTCATTTTTAATGTTCTACAAAATGAACGCAAAAAATTTGAAATAGAGGCCATCGAAAAATTCCATGCGGGATGACAGCGGAAATGTCCCATGAAATGACAAGGAGAGAAAACCCAATTAATTCTAATTAATCCAGTCAACTCAGTTCAAGCCAGTTTTGGTCCAACCTAGCTCAACCCATATCAGTTTAACTCAGTCAACCTAAGTCAGTCTCAACCCGTTTCGAACCAGTTCATTCATGCGCATAGTATTTATATATATTATATATATTATATAACTATATATATATATATATATATATGTATGTATGTTATTAAATATATGTGTATATATGTATATATATATATATTTTATTTATTAATATGTGTATATATGTAATAATATATAAGTAAATGATAACCCAAAAGATTTTGAGAAGAAAAAGGAAAGAGGGGAGAGAGAAACGTGAAAGTGAAGGGGGGATTTTGGTTTTGGAGATAATCCAAAAGATTTTTGAGAAAAAATGGAAAGAGGGGAGAGAAAAAACGTGGAAGAGAAGGGGATTTAGGGTTTTGAGATAATCCAAAAGATTTTGAGAAGAAAAAGGAAAGAGGGGAGAGAGAAAACGTGAAAGAGAAGGGGATTTAGGGTTTTGAGATAATCCAAAAGATCTTGAGAAGAAAAAGGAAAGAGAGAGGAATAAAAGAAAAAAAAAAAGAAAAAAGGGGGAAAAAGATTCCCCTTCACGTTTTCTAGAAAGAAAACGTGAAAGAGAGAGAGGAGAAAGAAAGAAAGAAAAAAAGGAAGGAAAGAAAAAGGAAAAAAAAATATTTTTTAGAAAAAAGGATCTTCTAGAAAATGAGTGAAAATTATAAATAGGCAAGAGGAGGATCCTTTTTTCCAGAGCAGAGAGAGAGGGAAACGTGGGTGAGAGAGAGAAACGTGAGTGAGAGAGAGAAAACGTGAGAGAGGAAGAAAGAAAGAGAGAGAAAAGAGAAAAGAAAGAAAAGAGAAGAAGAAAAGAGAGAAAGAGAAGAGAGAAAGAAGCAGAAGAGAGGAGAAGGAGGATTCACATTCAAAGGGGATTGATACAACCCCCAATCACCCTTCATCAACGGTTTCACTCGATTTGAGCCCAAGGTTAGTACTCTAAACAAATTTAGAGGTCGTTATAATGCCCGAATGCCAATTTTGCTTGAAAAAGGCTAATTTTCATGAAATCTCAATCGTGAATGCTCTATTACATGCTTGTTAATGTTAGGATGCCTATGTTTAACATTTTTCATGAGTGATAATTTGTCTAAGCTATTCAATGATGAATTTTTGATTGATATACAATGATGTTTGATGTTTTTTGTAAATTTCATAAAGTTATTTTCTGATCTGAAAATCCCAGATTTAGGGTTCAAACTTAGGACGTACATCATATGTATTTTTTCTAAGATTTTGAAGCCCAAAATTTTATGGGAGTCTCTCTGATATGATAGAAGACTACCCTAAAAATTTCGTTCCATTTGGAATTGGGGAAATATATCAAAAAATTTGTCTTTGACATTGCTATTTTTCTCGGATGTAATGCAATCCTCCATCGAAAAGTCTCTAGACAAAGGCCTTATGGCCATAATCAGAAAATCCACTTAACATGAACTTTTTAGACATGAAAGTCTTCTAAAAAATGGCACTAGTTTCATATTTTTTCCATTTTTCGTTGAATTGATATCAATTTTTTAAGTGCATAGAGCTTTGATTTCAGATCTGTCATGATGTGCTGATTTGCATGATTGAAAAGAGTCATTTTTCACAAAGAAAATATACTGTTTTAACTTGTTTTTCTTAATGAAATTTTAGATCAGATAGTTATCTATATAGAAATATGTCTATATTTAATTTTCATTAAGAATAGAATTTTATTTGGAATTTATGGTGCAACTGGTCAAAAATCTGGAATAGACCTGACCAGTGTATTTTCCTGTACTTGGGGAATGTTTTCGACCTGCCTATGGTCTCTTTTAGGAATAGCTTCCTTGAGACAAAATGTTGGCCTCTGAGTCTTCTTTCCAGGGATATCTTTTAATAATTTTTTGAGTAAGTACAGTGCCCTATGTGCCCATTTTGGTCCAGCCTGACAAAGCTGTCATCTTGCTGCGTGTTCCATCATGTTTTGATTGATTCTCATATGCTTTGGTTGTTTCACACATGCCATATTTGATGCTATATTTGTTCACTTGCTATGTTCGGATGCTCGTATGCATGCACTACTATAATTGGAATGGTCACATTGCCATAATTGGAATTGTCACACTGCCATGATTGGAATGCTACACATGCTTATTGCCATATTTGTCTGCTACATTTGCTCACATGCTATATTGGATGATTACTGTCATGTTTGGATGCACAATGCTATATTTGGAATACTACCACTGATATAGTTGGAATATTTTCATTTGCCATATTTGTCTTGGAAAGAGAAAAAATAAAAAAATAGCAATTAGGGCAAGATACACCCTGAAATAGAAAGAATTGAACAATTAGGGTAGAAAACCCTAAGATGGAAAGAAAACAATAATTAGGGAAAGTGAAACCCTAAAAATGGAAAGAATAATTAGGGCAAAATAAACCCTAGAATAAATAGAATAATTAGGGTATGAAACCCTAAAAAATGAAAATCACAATGAAAAGGGATAGGAAACCCTAAAAACCTAAGAATGGAAACAATTAAAAATGGTAGGAATTTAGGTCTCATCCCTAGATCCTATTGACAAAAATAGAAAGAATTCGGTACACATAAAAATGGTAGGAATTTAGGTCTCATCCCTAGATCCTATTAACAAAAATAAAAAGAATTTGGTACACATCCCAAATAAAAATGGTAGGATTTTAGGTCTCATCCCTAGATCCTATTAACAAAAATAGAAAGAATTTGGTACACATCCCAAATAAAAATGGAAGGAATTTAGGTCTCATTCCTAGATCCTATTGACAAAATTGGAAGGATTTGGTACACATGCCAAATTCGACTCTCACAAATTTTCGAACTACGTCGTACCTGATTTCTAGGGCACACCCTAGAATACGTAGGCAATTTGGGAATCCCAAATACGGTACAAAGCCACCCATCAACCATACATCCAGCATAAACTTCAACTTGAACAAGAAAGAATCTAATTGAAGCACATGCATAAATCACTTCCATAATCTTTAATCACATAACCCACTTTCGAACTACGTTTTTGGACTTGATTTCCAGGATTGGAATACGTAGGCAGTTTGAGATGTCTTACACATCTCAGATTCAGTCCAGGACCGAATCATCTTTGGTCCGGTTCACTGTATAATATTGTACATTACATTTACTTGTTTATTTGCTTTAAAACATGATTGGCTGAACCCTAGGTTAGAATAACTTAGCAACTTGGTTTAGGACATCCCCCATTGAACCCTAGTCATCCAGTTGACCAAGCACAATCAAAATTAGAATTTAAGGAAAGTTTAGGAGGCCGATATTGATCGGGCGGTTTGGGTGCCTAACACCTTCCCATAACCGTACCCTGAATACTTACCCGATCTCTGGCAGACCAAAGAACTGATACATTGGGTCACGAGTCAATAGAAGTCTTACCTTAGGGTGAGGCTACATTTTTAGAGGTCCTAGACCTTAATCTAGGTGGCGACTCCAACTGAACAAATCGATCTTCATCGATACAGGATACACATTTTCCATCCCGAGGAGGATCACGTCGATTTTCCATTGTCCTCACAGTAGTACATGCTGTCAAGATATGGAGACACTACCTATACGGAGAGAAATTTCAGATTAAGTCGGAGCATAAAAGTCTTACTTATCTATTTAATCAGAAGGAGTTAAATATGAGACAGAGAAGATGGATGGAACTATTGAAAGACTATGATTGTGATATCCAGTATCATCCGGGAAAAGCGAATGTGGTAGCGGATGCATTGAGCAGGAAAGCAATGATAAAATCTCAAGGAGAAACCAGCACGACTGTAGCAATGTATACCAATGGAATGGTGTTTAATCACGGCAACGAGCAGTATGTGATAGATACACCGGATGGATCAACCAACCAAGGGTTCATTCATCGGTTTTCAAATATGTTTGCGGCATTGAAGATTATACCGGATATAGTGGACGAAGTGAAGACAGCTATCAAAGCAGATCCTTATCTGAGAACAGTACAAGAAGATATTGAGAAATGTAGGACTAACCCTGAGTTCACCTTGGATGACGAGAAGGTACTGAAATACAAAGGAAGAATATGTGTACCCGAAACAGAAAGTGTAGACATTAGACACCGACTCATGAAAGAAGCCCATACCACCATCTACTCGGTACATCCTGGAAGTACAAAAATGTATCATGATCTAAAGAAACTGTATTGGTGGAATGGAATGAAGGCGGATGTAGCCAAGTTCGTGTCTCAATGCCTAAATTGTCGGGAAGGTCAAGGCGAACGACAAAGACCCGCAGGATCATTACAACCATTACCGGAACCAGCATGGAAATGGGACTGCATCACTATGGACTTCGTCACAGGACTACCATTGACTCCTCGAGTAGTTGACGCAGTTTGGGTGATTGTAGACCGTCTGACTAAGACAACTCGCTTCATACCGATACGACCCCAATATACACTCGAAAGGTTAGCAAAGCTGTATGTGGATAACATTGTTCGGTTACACGGTGTTCCAGAAAGCATTGTGTCCGATAGAGATCCACGATTTACTTCCAAATTTTGGGAAGGACTGCAAAAGGCTATGGGTACAACATTGAAGTTCAGTACTGCATTCCACCCACGTGACCGACGGACGGTCGGAGCGTACAATCCAGATTTTAGAAGATATGCTACGAGCATGTGTGATTGATTTCAAGGGATCATGGGACAAAAAGTTACCACCGATCGAGTTCTCTTACAATAACAGCTTATCGTGTAAGACCCGTGTCAAACTAACCCGGTCTTACCACCTTGAACCAGGTTTACCCATCATGGTCGAAGTCAAATGGACCAAGGGCATGAAGGAGATCGAGATCCCCACGTATGATCAATCGACCCAAAAAACACTTAATTCTAGGGGAGGGTCGCACACCCGGAAGGCAGGGGTCGGACCTCCCAAAAACAGAAAGTCGACCCTCGCTTTTGAGGGAGGGTCGGACAGCTTAAGACCCTAGGGTCGACGGGATCATCGACCCTCCCATCGACCCTGATTTCGACGAAACCGAAATTAGGAAATTTCCTAATTTTCGGTTGGGATTCTTTCCAAATCTCAATGGGACTATTATAGGACATTCCTAGTCTATTTAAAGGACGTTCCTAAGCCACATTCACTCCTTTCACAACCCTAATTGAATTGAGAGAAAGAGAGAAGAAGGAAAAGAGGAAGAAAGGAGGCTAGGAAGAAGGCTTAGCAAAAAGGAGAAGAAATTGCAGAGAAAAGTAATCTTCTCGTGATGGATACTAATTCCATGAGTTTCTACGGACCTTAGGTTAGATATGGTTGAGTGTAGGATTTCGAGAAACTCAAACCATCCATCCATGGTTAGGTTTTCATGGAAAACCATAGGAGGATGCACGAAAAACTATTTAGATGGTTTATACATGGTTCTAGACCATGGAATGAGTGTTGGGTGAATGTAGGAAGCAAGTCATAGGACCCCAAACACGAAGAATGGATTAAAAAGTGGAAATTGGACCAGAGTGCACCGAGGGTCGCACCGAGGGTCGATAGACCATCCGACCCTAGGTGTTTCTGACCATCGACCCTCGAGCATTCGGGAAGTTCGGAATGGAGGGAGGGTCGATAGACCCATCGACCCTAGCATCGACCCTAGCATCGACCCTCGCTGACGTAATGGTTTTTAAATTCTGAATTAATTCTAATTAAATTCTATCGACTTTGTTAGGTTTGCTAGCAATATAATAACATTATAAAGGTGATTCTAAAGCTTGGAAAAGTATCTATTAGCAAGCTAAGGTGAGGAACCTTAACCCCAAACTAAATTGGTTAATAATAAACTGTTTTCTTTTCTTGAGTCCTATGCCATGTTTGATTCTATGCGAATATGTTTGTAATGTGCATACAAAGATGCCATCCAATATTTCTATTACTTGTTCATGCATATTTATTTTATTGTTTATAACATGATGATGATGATGATGATAGGAATAGGCATGTGATTGTATGTGTGTGGTTGGTGTGCTTGATGCGAGCGAGTATCAGGGGAGGTGTGATGAGAACGTCAATAAACGTTAACCTTTGGCGGGTCTCAAAGACTTTAGCTCTATCTCTAACTCAAGTCTTGTGCATTGACATCGCCGGATCGCCATTACCTTAGCGGAACTATTATGTCGTAGGGTATCGGGGAGGTGGTCTCGGTCCTTGTAGTCTCCGACTCTACCGGGGGCCTTAGCTCTATCTCTATGGGCATTCCGAGGGATGCCGGGGTGAGGCCTTGGATACACCGTTTGGCATTAGGATTGGTTAGCAAGCGAGCCCGGCTTTGCAAGCCCTCGCTAACGGGGGCTTACGTGTTGGTATAGCATTATATAGCAATAAACGCTAACCTTTGTTGTATAATGTTATGGTAGGGTGGATGGGGACGACGATAAACGTTAACCTTCGGGCGGGCTTCCACACCCTGTGTATACAGGCGGTGTCAATAAACGCTAACCTTTGACCACCCAACCTTTCTATTGCACATTGCAAACTATAAACCAAGACCAAAGATATAAATTGATTTTTTTTGCATGCATATGTAATGTTGCATTGTTTTGGCTACTCACCGAGCCGTGTTGTGTGCTCACCCCCTCGACGCCGAATATTTTAGTTGATGATGCAGGTTATACGGTTGAAGATTATATGAATGCGCGCCGCGTACGGAAACGTTGCAGCTATGGACGTTGGAGCCGAAGATGATACACACGATCTCTTGCGAGTGCAACTCGTGTGTATTTGATTAGATATTTTTCGTAGGTTTCTTTATTGGATTTATAAGACATGTATTTGGTATTTAAATATTTATGTCTCGCTTAAACACGGAATAATTTGCTATTATTTATGGATATCATTTTAGTTCTCGGCTCATATTATTTATAAATTTTCCGCTATTGTGTATTACTCGATTATGATTGTGGATGCGTGTTAAGTTTGGATAACGCGGGGATAGCCTATTTGAGATCCCGGTTGAGCCGTTGTTTATTTAGCGGTTCATCACACCATTCCGAACAAGGTGGAATTGGGGTGTGACAACTTGGTATCGAGCATCTCGGCCTTGCCCGCCGAACTAGCATACATTCAACACAATTGTGAACTGATATAGGATAAATTAAAAGCTTTAATACAAACACACTGTAAGCACAAGTGATGATTGAAACCGAATTAAAAAAAGAATAATGCATCTATTAAAGGGAAAACCAGTTACATACAAGGAGTAAGAGAACTACAACGTATATACATCGCTAAAGCGGAGTACAGCCCACAACCCGGACAGCTACTCAGAGTACAAGAAAGGTAAAGTACAATCGGGAAACTGGAGGCGAAGGAGGAGGCGGTGCCTCACGATCTCTCGTCGTAGTCCCCAAAGATAGACCCTAGTCAACCAGGCCACCCGGGTCCGGGTCGCCCGGAGACTAGCGGTGAGACCGGCTATCCTCCGATCGGTCGCCGCACGCCGCACCTCTAGGAGCTCTCCCATCCGCGCCGCCCGATGCGTGCCGAGCAGCCAACAGCTCATCCATCCTCGACGATCGATCTGCGCTGAGCATCCCCCGATCTCCCGCAAAGATCTCCATCATGGCTGAAGGTGGAAGTGAAGGATCAGCCGAGTGAGAAGGACCAGCCTCGGGAAGTAAGCCGCCGCAGCCAGAAGTACCAACTCCATCCGCCCGTGTGGGTGATGGCGGGGGGTATCGCGCCGACATCCATATACATACGATCATCATCGCCGACCGGATCTCCCCGAGCCCTAGCAGCAGCCGCAAGATCGGCCACCTCGACCCGAGCGTGAGGGCGCACCATCGCGCTCCTCTCCTCATCGCTAACCTCCGCATCTCGCAGCCCCATCTTGCGCATAGCCTCCCAATCTAGAGGCGACGAGAAGGTCTTCTCCCCGGATCTTCTCATCAACCGGATCCACCCCCAAACGGGTCGAGAGCACCGTAATCATGCGCCCATAGGGTAGATTACCCCCTGTGACCGGACAATGTGGCACCGATCATCGCCCGCATGATGATGTAAGGAAGGCGGACCGGGCTGCCGAAGTGCATATGTTGTAGATCAAGAACCGGGTCAGCCGAGACACCCTCTCATAGTGCCCACTCGCGGAATCAGATTATGCCGGATAATCTTGCGTAAGACTCGTGGAGATGGACGCAAGTAGCAAGCTCTCATCCGCCATCTATCGGGACGGAGCAACCGATTGTCGATCTCCGCTCTCATCTCCATCTCAACAAACCGTGGCTCTCCCGCGCACACGACACCATAGGACCATCGAAGGGAATGCCCAACAGATCGGCCAGCTGCCGATAGTAAAAAAGAAATGTGCACCCCCTTGACGTAGCTAGTGATGCGCAACTCCTGACCACGCTCGACATCATTGTAATCCCCCACCACCTGGAGATTGCAATAGAACTGGCGCACCAAGTCTGGACATGTGCACGCGTCGTATGTGATGACAGGGAGCCACCCCATGTCGCCAAATGCTCTCTCTACGTTGAACAAGGCTAGATCAGCCAGGTTCACCATACGACCCCCTTCCACTTTCTTGCCTGTATAGTAGGCATACTGTGCCTCGGCTTCATTTGAACGGAAACGGAGAGGATCACGCACTCTTGGCACTTTGGTACGGGCCATAGTACCTGCATAAATAAGAAAGAGGAAATAAACCAGGAGTTAGTAGGATAAAATCCGAAATTGGGTTTAATAACGACGTAAGTTAACAATAAAGTCCCATTTCTCACCATCCAAGTGGACGTAAGGACTTACGTAGGTTAAAACATATCCTACAATCTACATGCAGTAGAAAATTTTAACGGATAAGGTCCAATTTGGAGAAATGCAAGAAAAACCAAAAATGTCGACAAATTAGGGCAAAAAGAGAAAAATTTAAGTTTCTCGATGACCAACCGATGAAACTCAAAAATTTTTGAGGGCTTTCGTTCCTCAAGACCCCAATAACGAAAGCCCCCAATAAAAATAGAATTTTTACATTTGGACAAAGTTTAATTCGGAAAATACGAGTTAAATAAGCAAAAACCTCGAAATAAAAAACCTAAAAACAGGGAAAGTTGGGAAATTTTACCTGTAGAGGTGATGTGGATGTCGAAACTCGGACTAAGAACGATCCACAATAGTGAAGTAGCACTGTAGTAACTCGGAGAGTAGAGACGAGTCGAAACGGAGGGGGAATAGTGAGAAATGACCCAGAATCGGATCTTAAAAATCTGATTTTTAGTCCGAGGGTCGGACAATTCGACTGACACCATCGACCCTCAGATCGACCCTCCAATCGACCCTCCAATCGACCTTCGACTCTCGGGAATCGACGAAATTCAAGGGTCGGACCGAGGGTCGGACACCCATCGACCGCGCATCGACCCTCGGCTCTGGGGAAGAACAGGTCATTCCTGTGGTCGGATACCAAGGGCCCGGACATACCATCGACCCCTCACCATCGACCCTACATAGAAAAGACAAGAAAATTTTTCGGAATGAATTGAGGATTTTGAATTTTATATCGGTTAGCGTGCCTACATGAAGTATAAATGATTTCTCACCGATTTTGATGATTTTCGGGCACCACCCATCTCAAAAAGTAAATATGTTTGGACGTAGAGTGACCCGACGGACCCGAAACACGGTCCCCACCACCACCACCGCGCGGATGAGACTAGTCAAGAGAACAATTACGCACGTGGTAAAATCCCGAGCCGGCAAACCCTACAAATTTGCCACCACCACCACCTGAGCTAACAACAGTGGTGATGAATCTGGCTCAACAGCTACAACAAATGCAACATGCACAAGCTCAAATGCAGGTTGCGATGGGAGTTATGTTTCAAGCCACTCGGTGCCGCAGCCATGCACACCGGGCAAGCTAGTGCAACACCGGCGGGTAACCACCCAGCCCCTCGTGACACCTCAACAACCGGCTGCACCGGCTCCCGTGCAAGCCCCGTAAGCAGCCCAAGGGAACTATCGCTATCCACCCCCTATGTTTGGGGCATATCAAAATCAACTGGATCACTCCCGGCTAGTGGAGAGATTTTTGAAAATGAAACCAAGAGAATTCAACGGAAAGCCGCCTGATCTACTGTGGCCAGCACACTGGATAGACGAGATGGAAAGGAACTTCCTTATGATGACTATTACTGAGGAAGAGAAAGTACTATGCGCCACCTTCATGCTCAAAGGCGACGCACACCATTGGTGGAAATCTACAAAGACGTACTTATTGACCAAGCACGCCCTACTGACATGGGCTATATATAAAGAAGCATTCTTCGAGAAGTATTTCCCAAGAAGCTTCAGAGATTCAATGGAGAAGGAATTTCCGAGTCCGTACCGTGGGGCAATGTCCGTAGACTCGTATCAACAGCGCTACGAAGAGCTATTTTTCTTCGCACCAGCTAGCATGCAGGAAGAAGATACCAAAACCCGTAGGTTTGTCACGGGACTGAGAGGAAGTATCAGGGAACATGTTCTGGGATTAGAAAAGACCATATATAATGAAGCTGTTCAAATCGCTCGAGTGATTGAATCGAGCCAGAAAGAGAGTTATTTCACTCAAAACAAAGGCATAAAAAGGCCAGCTGGGAATTCGTATAACGGAGGCAACAATAGGACGTATAAACCTTTCCGTCCTCAAAATTTTGCAACTGCACCAAAGTCTACTGCAGCAGCTCAACCACAGTCAAAGCCAAATTCTGAGCCCCGGGCGCTATAACTGCAACCAACCAGGGCATATGGCAAGAGAATGCCCAAAACCCAAGAAGCAACTACATCAAGGACGGGTATATGCTGTTACATCAGAGGATGCTGCCGCGTTGCCCGATGTGGTCACAGGTATGATCGAAACTTGTAAGGCTATAATTAGAACTGATTGAGTATGTAGACTAAGTAAAAACGGATCACAGGTATCGTACCTATCAATGGCGTACCCGCCAGAGTACTCTTTGATTCGGGAGCTACCCATTCATTTATATCCGTGTCGCTTGGAAAGAAGACCAATCTGCCCATCAAAACATTAGACTACAAATTACTTGTACGGTCACCGATGGGATTAGAAGTGGAATTAGAGAAAGGTTATGGACCATGTCCAGTTCTCATTGGAGAGCGGACCTTGGATGCAACCTTAATACAACTTGAGATGGCGAGACTTTGACGTCATCTTGGGAATGGACTGGTTAGCTCGGCACTCGCAAATCTGTTATGCGCCGAGAAGAAGCTAACGCTTAAAGACAAAGAAGGAGCAGAATTCAGTTTCGGGAACCAAACTTCCCGGAGACGCAAGCTCATACTCCAAAATTAAAGGCTAAGAAGTGCCTTGAGAAAGGAGCGGTCGGATATCTAGTATCGTGGTCGACCTAACCAAGGACGTGCCACAAATGGAAGATATTGATGTAGTGCGAGATTTTCCCCGATGTATTTCCGAGGAACTACCCGGATTACCACCCGACCGAGCCACGGAGTTTGTAATAGACCCGATACCGGAGCCGCACCGGTATCAAAAGCACCTTATAGAATGGCTCCTACCGAACCGAAGGAATTAAAAGTGCAACTACAAGAACTGCTGGATAAGGGTTATATTAGACCCAAGATATCTCCAGGGGGAGCACCGGTGTTGTTCGTAAAGAAGAAAGATGGTAGCGTTCGGTTATGTATCGACTATAGAGAGTTGAATAAGCTGACAATCAAGAATCGATATCCACTACCCAGGATCGATGACTTGTTCGATCAGTTACAAGGAGCGAAGGTATTTTCAAAGATCGATCTTCGATCAGGCTATCATCAATTGAAGATTAAAGAAGGTGACATTCCGAAGATAGCTTTCCGGACAAGATACGGACATTATGAATTCTTAGTGATGTCCTTCGGACTAACTAATGCACCGGCAACGTTCATGGAACTTATGAACCGAGTTTTCCACGATATGTTGGACACGTCGGTGATAGTATTTATTGATGACATATTGGTATACTCCAAGGACAAGGAAACCCATGTCAAGAACCTAAACGCAGCCCTACAACGTTTAAGGAAAGAGAAGTTATACGCCAAATTTTCAAAGTGTGAGTTTTGGCTAAGTGAAGTCGCCTTTCTAGGCCATGTAGTATCCGCGGAAGGAATCAAAGTGGACCCCAGTAAGATCGAAGCTATTGTGAAGTGGGAAGCACCAAAGAGCGTCTCAGAAATTAGAAGTTTCCTGGGTCTAGCTGGATATTATCGAAGATTCGTAGAAGACTATTCTCGGATTGCCGTACCTCTCACCAGTTTGACCAAGAAAGGAGAAAAGTTCGTATGGACGGATAAGTGTGAAAAGAGCTTTCAAACACTGAAGACCAGATTGATATCCGCTCCAATTTTAACCATTCCCGCTCCGGACGGACATTTACCTTATACACTGATGCATCGGGATTGGGACTAGGATGTGTGCTTATGCAAGGAGAACAAGTAGTTGCGTATGCATCGAGACAGTTGAAGGTACATGAGAAAAATTACCCAACCCATGATTTGGAATTAGCGGCAGTAGTACATGCTGTCAAGATATGGAGACACTACCTATACGGAGAGAAATTTCAGATTAAGTCGGACCATAAAAGTCTTACATATCTATTTAATCAGAAGGAGTTAAATATGAGACAGAGAAGATGGCTGGAACTATTGAAAGACTACGATTGTGATATCCAGTATCATCCGGGAAAAGCGAATGTGGTAGCGGATGCATTGAGCAAGAAAGCAATGATAAAATCTCAAGGAGAAACCAGCACGACTGCAACAATGTATACCAATGGAATGGTGTTTAATCACGGCAACGAGCAGTATGTGATAGATACACCGGATGGATCAACCAACCAAGGGTTCATTCATCGGTTTTCAAATATGTTCGTGGCATTGAAGATTATACCGGATATAGTGGACGAAGTGAAGACAGCTATCAAAGCAGATCCTTATCTGAGAACAGTACAAGAAGATATTGAGAAAGGTAGGACTAACCCTGAGTTCACCTTGGATGACGAGAAGGTACTGAAATACAAAGGAAGAATATGTGTACCCAAAACAGAAAGTGTAGACATTAGACACCGACTCATGAAAGAAGCCCATACCACCATCTACTCGGTACATCCTGGAAGTACAAAAATGTATCATGATCTAAAGAAACTGTATTGGTGGAGGGGAATGAAGGCAGATGTAGCCAAGTTCGTGTCTCAATGGCTAAATTGTCAGAAGGTAAAAGCGGAACGACAAAGACCCGCAGGACTGTTACAACCATTACCGGAACCAGCATGGAAATGGGACTGCATCACTATGGACTTCGTCACAGGACTACCATTGACTCCTCGAGTAGTTGACGTAGTTTGGGTGATTGTAGACCGTCTGACTAAGACAACTCGCTTCATACCGATATGACCCCAATATACATTCGAAAGGTTAGCTAAGATGTATGTGGATAACATTGTTCGGTTACACGGTGTTCCAGAAAGCATTGTGTCCGATAGAGATCCACGATTTACTTCCAAATTTTGGGAAGGACTGCAAAAGGCTATGGGTACAACATTGAAGTTCAGTACTGCATTCCACCCACAGACTGACGGACAGTCGGAGTGTACAATCTAGATTTTAGAAGATATGCTACGAGCATGTGTGATTGATTTCAAGGGATCATGGGACGAAAAGTTACCACTGATCGAGTTCTCTTAGAATAACAGCTATCAGGCTACTATACAGATGTCACCTTATGAAGCACTGTATGGTAGGAAGTGTCGAACTCCCTTGTTTTGGAATGAAGTTGGAGAACGTAGTATTGTTGGACCGGAATTTGTTGAAGAGACTTGTCGAGTGGTCGACATAATCAAGGAAAGAGTAAGAGTAGCTCAGAACTGTTAGAAGCAATACGCAGATACTCGACGAAGAGATCTAGAGTTCGCCGTAGGTGATAAAGTATTTCTGAAAGTATCGCCTATGCGAGGATTGAAGAGGTTCGGACAGAAAGGAAAACTAAGTCCAAGATATGTCGGACCATATGAGATTCTGGCTAAGCGTGGAAAAGTAGCTTATCAGTTAGCACTACCACCATCTATGTCAAGTGTGCATGACGTATTTCACATATCCTTATTGAAGAAGTATGTCAAAGACCCAACACATATGTTGATAGTAGATTTGCCGAAACTGACTGATGATTTGACATTTGAAATAATACCAATGGAAATCACTAGTCGAAAGGTTCAACGTTTATGCAACAGAGATATCTATTATGTTAAGGTCACATGGAAAAGTAGAGACATGGAAGAGAATACATGGGAAGAAGAAAATGCTATGAGAAAGCAATACCCTCACTTGTTTGATTCAGAAGGTACGTACAATTTCGAGGATGAAATTTTTATAAGTTGGGGGTAGTTGTAAGACCCGTGTCAAACTAACCCGGTCTTACCACCTTGAACCAGGTTTACCCATCATGGTCGAGTCAAATGGACCAAGGGCATGAAGGAGATCGAGATCCCAGGTATGAAATAGACCCAAAAACACTTAATTCTAGGGGAGGGTCGCACACCCAGTGAAGCAGGGTCGGACCTCCCAAAATAGAAAGTCAGACCCTCAGTTTTTGAGGGAGGGTCGGACAGCTTAAGACCCTAGGGTCGACGGGATCATCGACCCTCCCTTCGACCCTCGGTTTCTGACGAAACTGAAATTAGGAAATTTCCTAATTTTTGGTTGGGATTCTTTCTAAATCTCAATGGAACTATTATAGGACATTCCTAGTCTATTTGAAGGACGTTCCTAAGCCACATTCACTCCTTTCACAACCCTAATTGAATTGAGAGAAAGAGAGAAGAAGGAAAAGAGGAAGAAAGGAGGCTAGGAAGAAGGCTTAGCAAAAAGGAGAAGAAATTGCAGAGAAAAGTAATCTTCTCAGGTATGGATACTAATTCCATGAGTTTCTACAGACCTTAGGTTAGATATGGTTGAGTGTAGGATTTCGGAGAAACTCAACCATCCATCCATGGTTAGGTTTTCATGGAAAACCATAGGAGGATGCACGAAAATTATTTAGATGGTTTATACATGGTTCTAGACCATGGAATGAGTGTTGGGTGAATGTAGGAAGCAAGTCATAGGACCCCAAACACGAAGAATGGATTAAAAAGTGGAAATTGGACCAGAGTGCACCGAGGGTTGCACCGAGGGTCGATAGACCATCCGACCCTAGGTGTTTCTGACCATCAACCCTCAGCATTCGGGAAGTTCAGAATGGAGGGAGGGTCGATAGACCCATCGACCCTAGCATCGACCCTCAGTTGACAGAATGGTTTTTAAATACATATGTAATGTTGCATTGTTTTGGCTACTCACTGAGTCGTGTTGTGTGCTCACCCCTCGACGTCGAATATTTTAGTTGATGATGCAGGTTATACAGTTGAAGATTATATTAATGCGTCGGCGTACGGAAACGTTGCAGCTATGGACGTTGGAGCAGAAGATGATACACACGATCTCTCTTGCGAGTGCAACTCGTGTGTATTTGATTAGATATTTTTCGTAGGTTTCTTTATTGGATTTATAAGACATGTATTTGGTATTTAAATATTTATGTCTCAGTTAAACACAGAATAATTTGCTATTATTTATGGATATCATTTTAGTTCTCAGTTCATATTATTTATAAATTTTCCGCTATTGTGTATTACTCTGATTATGATTGTGGATGCGTGTTGAGTTTGGATAATGCGGGGATAGCCTATTTGAGATCCTGGTTGAGCCGTTGTTTATTTAGCGGTTCATCACACCATTCTGAATAGTGTGGAATTGGGGTGTGACAAGGTTGGCCGAGAGAAGCCACCAAAAAGAAAAAGAAAGGGGAGAAAAGGAGAGAAGGGAGAAGAAAGAAGAGAAGGGAGAAGAAAGAGAGAGAGGCAGAGAGAAGGGGAAGAAAGAAGCGGCAGCAGAGCCACCACCGTCGAAGAGGAAGAAGGAGCAGCTCTGCTGCTGCTCCACAAAAAAAAAAAAAAGAAGCAGAAGGAGAAGAAGGCAGCGCCACTGCGGCCGCTGCCGTGGAGGAAAAAGGGAGCAGCAGCTCTGCTGCTGGTTCATGTAGTGAAAAAAAAAAGAAAAAAAAAAGAAGTAGAAAAAAAGAAGAAGATTTGAAGGAGCAGCCATCGTCGACAAACCTTCGATCATCTCGCGACATCATACGACAGCTTTCGTCGACGCTTCGAACTAGGTTAGTTACTCTTCTTCTTCTCGATTTATATGTAACCAGCGTGCATTATTTTGTTTCATTTGTTTTATTCTTGATTTCTTGCATGTTTCTTGATTGGTATATGCATATTGTGTATATTTTTGTATTTAATCTTTGATACCATGTATATATTTTAGTCAGATCTGGTCCATTGATGTTAAATTCAATCTTGATCATGATTAATTTGATTTTGGCTAAATCTGATCCCATTGATTTTTGAATGATTATGATTAAATCTGATCCCATTGATCCCATCATCACATGATTCACATCACAATCACATGATCCCATTACCACATGATTTACATCACAACTACATGATTCACATCACAACCACTTGATCCTATCATCTCTTACACCATTGATCAGTCATCACAACCATTCCAGCCATGTGTTTTAATGTCATAGATCTAATTTATGTAATAAAAAATTGATCCGACCAAGGGATTGAAATTAATGTGATTGGTTAGACCAAGGGATTGAAATTAATGTGATTGGTTCGACCATACGATCGAAATTTTAGTGTGGCTGATCCAACCACATGATCTGAATTTTATGAGAATTGATCATGACCATATAATCAGAATTTTCATGAGTTGATCATAGCCATTGATCTGAAATTTTGATGTGATTTTAATTAATTCAAACCATTGGATTATCTTTGGAAGTGATGTTAATCAATCTGAATGGATGGATTATGATCTTGACAATCTGAACCGTTAGATGGTCTTTGGAATTTCTTTTAATCAATCTGAGCGGTCGGATTATCATGATGAGCAATCTAGACCGTTAGATTATATTTGGGAATGATTTAAAGGAATCTGAATGGTTGGATTATGATCTTAAGCGATTTGATCCGTTGGATTGTCATCATAAGTGATTTTGGTGAATCTAAACCGTTAAATCTTGATCATTTGTGTTTTTGATGATTCTGAAAAATTGGATTAGGATCTTCAGTAATTTAAACCGTTGGATTGTCATCATGGGTATTTAGAGTGATGTAAATTATTGAATCTGGATCATAATTGATTTCGATGAATCTGAGCCACTGATTTCTTAGTCTGATCATGATTATAACTTGATGTGAGATCTAAGCCATAGATCTTAGCTATTTTGATGAAATATGATTCATTGGTCATGATTATAGCTATCTTGATGTGAGATCTGAGCCATTGATTTTGGGTGTTTTGATGAATCTAACAGTTGATCATGATCATCATGTTTTGAAGAGATCTAACCGTTAGATTGAGGATCTAATATTGTCTACATTGTTATATTCGTGCATTTGCCATGTTCACATGCTTACACTGTCATATTGAGTACACTTGTCATGTTTAGAATACTTGCACTTTTAGCTTTGAGTACACTGTCATGCTTGATATGCTTGCTAATGCCATGATTCAATGATGTTTATGTCGACAAGAACTTACTTTTCGCTACATCCTAGTCTAACTGCCGTGCATGTACACTGATAGAAGACTTTCCTAGGTGTGGGGACGTGCATGTAGGCACCCATATTCATGGGAAGGGTAATAATGGAAAAATGATAAATGTATTAATCAAGAATCATGAAGCTTAGCCCAACAATTCCAAAATCAGGGTTGTAAGTTACAAGGGTAGTTTAGGATGATCCCTACCCCTCAGTGCATTTCCCCTAGGGAGCAGAACCTAGATAGGTATAATGTGAATCCAACCTTTGATCATCTAGGATCTTCTTTCGGTCCGACTGGATCACCCATAATTTTGACCCAAGTAGGTTACCCAATGAACATCTCTTTCGAACTACGCAGATCCTGATTCTTAGGTCAATACCCTGAGATACGTAGGTAGTTTGGGAAAGAGACCCGAATACGGACCCATACTCCAATCTTGTAAAATCATTCCATATCCTAGTTTCCTTGCTTGGCGAGACTCTATTCCAGTGCTTGTGAGTATGCATCTCTTTGCTTAACGAGGTTCTACTTACGAGTACGCGTCCCCTTGCTTGGCGGGACTACTTCTTTGCTTGGCGAGGTTCATCTTTTCCAAAGTTGTGCTTGTGAGTACAAATCTCTTTGCTTGGCGAGGTTTTGCATACGGGTATGCATTCTTATCTCCTTCAGGATATCCATATTTATCATCATCTACACATCTAACCAAAATCCATCTCTTTCGAACTACGAGGATCCTGATTCTCAGGTCAATACCCTGAGATACGTAGGTAGTTTGGGAATGAGACCCAAATACGGACCCATACTCCAATCTTGTAAAATCATTCCATATCCTAGTCTCCTTGCTTGGTGAGACTCTATTCCTGTGCTTGTGAGTACGCATCTCTTTGCTTTGCGAGGTTCTAGTTACGAGTACGCGTCCCCTTGCTTGGCGGGACTATCTCTTTGCTTGGTGAGGTTCATCTGTTACAAAGTTGTGCTTGTGACTATGAATCTCATTGCTTGGCGAGGTTCTGCTTATGGGTACACATTCTTAGCTCCTTTAAGTTATCCATATTTATCATCATCTACACATCTATCCAAAATCCATCTTTCGAACTACGCGGATCCTGATTCTCAGATCAATACCCTGAGATACGTAGGTAGTTTGGGAAAGAGACCCAAATACGGACCCATACTCTAATCTTGTAAAAATCATTTCATATCCTAGTCTCTTTGCTTGGCGAGACTCTATTCCTGTGCTTGTGAGTATGCATCTCTTTGCTTAGCGAGGTTCTACTTACAAGTACGTGTCACACCCCAATTCCGCACTATTCAGAATGGTGTGATGAACCGCTAACAAACTAATGGTTCAACTAGGATCTCGAGTAGGCTATATCCGTGTAATCTAAACCCCATACATCCACATTCATAATCAGAGTAAATACACAATAGCGGAAGTCTTATAGTAAAATGAACTAAAGAATCTAAATGTGATATTAATATTTAAATACCAAATTATTCTGCATCAACTAAGACATAAATAAATATCATTACATCCCTTTAATAAATCCAAATAATTAAATAAAAGAAAAACCCTTAACGAACACGCATGAGTTGCACTCGCAAAAGGAGTCATGCGTATCCTCTACATCTTCAGCTTCAATCGCCGCTACATGTCCATACGCTGGAGCATCAATATAATCTGCAATAGTGGTACCTGCATCATCAACTAAAAATATTCGACGTCGAGAGGGTGAGCACACATCACGGCTCAGTGAGCAAACAAAACAATGCAACAATACATATGCATGCGATTCAGTTTATATCATTGGTCTGGTTTTACGTTTGCACTGTGCTACAAAAAGGATAGGTGGCCGCCGCACCTCTATGCACGAGAGTGTGGATACGCCCGATGAACTCTCACGGTCGCCCACAGCATCCATAATGGACATTGTACACGAAGGTCACGTTTATCGCTGCACAACTCCATACCAACAAATAAACCCCTGATGGCTAGGGCTGCAAACGGGGCTCGCTACTAACCAATCCTAATGTCAATCAATGTATCCAAGGCCTCACCCCAGCATCCCTCAGAGCACCTGTAGAGATAGAGCTAAGGCCCCTCGGTAGAGTATAGGACTCAAGGACCGAGACCCTCCTTGATGCCCTACGTCGCAATAGTTCTGCTAAGGTAACGGCGATACGACGATGCTAATGCACAAGACTTGAGTCAGAGATAGAGCTAAAGTGCCCGGATCAAACACCGCCTAACACTTCCCCTGATGCCCTACTCACATCAAGCACACTAACCACACACAAACATTCACATGCCTATTCCTAGCATCAATCATCATCATCATGTTATAAGTAAACAAAATTAAATATGCATGAACAATAATAGCAGGAATATTGGATGACATGCTGAATGCACATTACAAGCATATTCGCATAGAATCAAGCATGGCATTGGACTCAAGAAAATAAAAGTAGTTTATTATTAACCAATTAGTTTAGGTCTTGTTCCCTTACCTTAGCTTGCTAATAGATACTCTTCCAAGCTTTAGAATCACCTCTATATTGCTATTATATTGCTAGAAGACCTAACAAAGTCGATAAAATTTAATTAGAATTTATTCTAATTTTTATAACCATTATGTTACAAATTATGACCGACCCCTGGTGTAACCCTCCCCTAATCTGGACTTCCAGAACCCTGAGGGTCAATACTCAGGATCACATAGGGTCGGATGGTCATCGACCCTCTGTGCGATCCCCTGTGGGTTTTGGTCAATTTTCCTCCTTTTAGTCCATTCTTCGTGTTTGGGGTCCTATGGCTTGCTCCTACAGTCCATTCAACATACATTCCATGGTCTAGAACCATAAATCATCCACCTATATAGCTTTTATGTATTCTCCCATGGTTTTCCATGGAAACCATACCATGGGTTGATGGTTTGGATTTCTCCGAGATCACACTCTCATCCTTATCTAACCTAAGGTCTGTAGAAATTCATGGAATTAGTATCCATACTTGGGAAGAATACTCCTTCTCTGCAATTCTTCTCCTTTTTACTTTTTCTTCTCTCCCTTGCTTATCTTCTTCTTCTCTTCCTTCTCTTCTCTTTCTCTAAATTCAATTAGGGTTGTAAAAGGAGTGAAATAGGCTTAGGGACATCCTATTTATAGGGTGGAAACTCCTAAACTTAGCCCCATTGATATTTGGAAGGAATCCAATCGAAATTTGGAAACTTTCCTAATTTTAGTTTCTGGCGGCAACTGAGGGTCGATGAGATGGTCGATGATCCCGTCGACCCTTGGTTTCTTAAAGTGTCTGACCCTTCCAGTAAAACAGAGGGTCTGACTTTCTGCCTTGGGGGGTCCGACCCTCCCTTGCTGGGTATGCGACCCTCCCTTTAAATTAAGTGTTTTTGGGTCAATTTGATACCTGGGATCACGATCTCCTTCACGCCCTTGGTTCATTCATTTCGTCCACGATGGGTAAACCTGGTTTAAGGTGGTAAGACCGGGTTACTTTGATACTGGTCTTATAGTACGCGTCCCCTTGCTTGGCTGGACTACCTCTTTCCTTGGCGAGGTTCATCTGTTCCAAAGTCGTGCTTGCGAGCACACACCTCCTTACTTTGCGAGGCTCTATCTTGAAGTCGTACTTGCGAGTACGCACCTTAGTCTTGCGAGACTATCTTACACTCTACTCCCTGAGAGCCACACTCTACTCCTTGAACACCACACCTTACTCCCTGAGAGCCACACTCTACTCCCTGAGAGCCACACCCTACTCCTTGAGAGCCACACTCTACCCCCTGAGAGCCACACCCTACTCCCTAAGAGCCACACTCTACTCCCTGAGAGCCACACTCTACTCCTTGAGAGCCACACTCTACTCCCTGAGAGACATATCCTAGCCCCTGAGGTTACCTAATCCACCCAAAAATAGACTACGTTATACCTGATTTCCAGAACCTCTGGAATACGTATGCAACTTGGAGGACTCTCCAAGTACAGTACCCCATCTTAGTATCCTTAGGTCCCCTATATCCATATCCATTTCCAAATCCATCTTCACTTCAATCCATATTTAGGCTATCTCTAGATTCAATCTCCATCATCATCAAGCATAAACTTCAACTTGAATAAATTGAATCTAAGAAAGCTTAATCATAATCCACATCCATAAACTTTAATCACTTTCCGTTTCGAACTATGTTTATGGACTTGATTTCCAGGATTGGAATATGTAGACAATTTAAGACGTTTTGGACATCTCAGATTTAGTCCATCAGTACCGAACCATCTTTGGTTCGGTTCATTGTATATTATTTTATTTATTTTCTTACTTCGAGAACATGTTTGGCTGAACTTAAGCTAGAAGAACTTAGCAACTTAGCATAAGATCCCCATGAGCCTTAGTCATCATCCATTGACCATGAACAGTCAGAACCATAGAGTCTTAAGGAAAGTAGAATCATATAGGAGGCCGATTTTTGGATCGGGCAGCTTTGGGTGCCTAACACCTTCCCAAACTGTACTTTGAACGCTTACCCGTTCTCGGATAGACCAAAGCCAATATGTTGGGTCATGAGTCAATAGATATCTTATCTCAGGATGAGGCTACATTTTAGGTCCTAGACCTTAATCTAGGTGGCGACTCCAAATCATTTTATCGTCCATTCAGTGTGGGTGGACATTCGTCCTCACAGTCCACACGTTGGTGTATTCATATAATCTTCAATGGTAACACCTGCAACATCAGAAACTAAAAAGAATTACGTGTGCGAGGGTCAGCTCTCCAACTTGAGCTCAGTGAGAAAACAAAACAATGCAACAAACATATGCATGCATTCAATTCATATCTTTGGTCTGACTTTTAAGTTTGCAATGTGCTATAGAATGGTTTGGTGGCCCCCGCACCTCCATACATGAGTGTGTAAATCTGTCCAATGGATTAAACACCATTGTCGTCCCACATGCACCAACCATGGAATAGAGATAGAGCTAAGGTGTCTGGATCAAACACCACCAACACTTTCCCCTGATGCCCTATCACACCAATATGTAAGCTCTTATTGGCGAGGGCTTGCAAACTGGGCTCGCAACTAACCAATCCTAATGCCAAACAGTGTATCCAAGGCCTCACCCCAGCATCCCTTACTACGCCCATAGAGATTGAGCTAAGGCCCCCCGGCAGAGTCAAAGACCACACGGTCTGAGACCACCTCCCCTGATGCCCTACGACGTAATAGTTCTGCTAAGGTAATGGTGATACGACGATGTTAGTGGGTAAGACTTGATTAGAGATAGAGCTAGAGTCTGGTGAAGAGGTCAAAGACCACCATGCCACGTCCTCCCCCTGATGCTCCACTGGCATCCAACACACCAACCACACGCATACATTCACATGTCTATTCCTAGCATCATCATCATCATGTTATAAATAAATAGAATAAAATATGCATGAATAGTAATAGTAGGAATATTGGATGACATGTGAGATGTACATTACAAGCATATAAGCATACAATCAATCATGGCATTGGACTCAATAAAAATAAAAAGTTTGTTATTAACCAATTAGTTTAGGACTTGTTCCCTTACCTTTGATCGAAATTTGTTCCTCTCCTTGTTCCTCTCCCAAGCTTTGGAAGTCACTTTGAATCTATTAGGAACCTAAACAATTAATTTTTGTAAGTTAGGGTTCAAATTTACCAAGTTACAGTAGTCGAAAACCATGTTTGGTCTTAAAATATGCTTGTTATTTTCCTACAGTTGATGCTATGGTTGATCCTTTGGTCACAATAAATGCCATCGTAGGACATACGGTCGATACCCTGTGGTCACATTACATGCAACCGTACCTGCGACCGTATGTTTCTAGAATTCTTCTCAAATGGTTGTGGTCGACTCTTTTCTCATCCTATGATCGACCATAGCTGCAACCATACGTAGACAAGTTAATTTTTACTTTTCATATGAGTTTCTCCTCATGGATCATCAATGGGATTCATCTGAAAATCATTCTATGGCCTTTTATCACAGTTTATCCCTATAAATTATCCCTAACATATTCTCTTATGGTTTTGCTTAGAAATTTCTTAACTGAAATCGTTACATTAGATTCAACACATCAATTTGATGGAAAGGAACCTATCCTATCTGATCTATCCTACAGAGTCAAGTCCATACCTTAAGCTTGTTATAGAGAGAAAGAACTCTTCTCTGCAAAACCTTTATCTCAGCCTTATTCTTCAAATCTCCTTCTCCTTCTCTTCCTCTCTCTCTTTCTCTCTTAGGTTTAGAGTTTCAATATGGGTTCTAAAAGAGTAAAAGAGGTTAAGGAATGTCCCTTATATAGAGAAAAAAACCTCCATATAGAGTCCCACTTTAATTAGGAAAGAGTCCTCCTTAAATTAGGAAAGTTTCCTAAATACGGAGTCGGTTCTGGATTCGTACGGTCGATCATACTATCGCAGAACCCGTCGACCATAGGGTCGAAAACATCGATCGTAGGGTCCTAGATCCAAGATCTTCATTCTTAACATATGGTCGACCATACCTACCCAGGTATTCGACCATATGCATACAGTTTTGGGTGTTGAGTCGATTTTTATACCTGGTTTGTGATCCATATTCACACTATCGGTCCACTTGGTCCAGCTATGGTGGAAAGACCTGGCACGACATAGTTAGACCAAGTTAGTGGAGTGCAGGTCTTACAACTCCACCACCCTTAACAAAAATTTCATCATTGAAATTTACACGTACGGATCTCACAAAACAAGTTAGAAAATTTAAAATTTGGGTAGCACAATGACGTAAAATGGGAAAAAGCCTCACTTTTCACCCAAACATTTGGGCAGGAGGACTTACATAGGTTCCAAATCATCCTACAAGGCTCATTCAATGGAAAATTTTAACTAGGTAGATTTGATTTGAAGAAATTTTGACATTTGGGAAAAACCCCAAATTTTAGGTCAAAACTAGGAATTTTTAAATTTCTACCAAACCAACCGATGAAACTCAAATTCTCTTGAGGGATTTTATCCGTTGGGCAGCCGATAGCAATAGCCCCCAATGAAAATTGAATTTTTATGGTCAAAAGGATATTAATTTGATGAAAACCCTATAAAGAGTGAAAAACCTAGGTATAAAAGCTTAAAAAGGGAAAACAGTAGAGAACATACCTTGAGGAATGGAAGGAAGATTGTCGATTGCTGGAAAAATCACCAAGTTTGTACAGTTGATACTGTAGCAACCCAGTGGTGGTGAGCTAAGTTGAAACCGTAGGAAGAAGAAAGGGAAATGAGAGGGAAAATCTCAAAAAACAGGTTTTAAAACTGATTTTGAATCTTACAATCGCACAATTCGACCAAAACATGCGACTGTATCATCTACCATAGGGTCCCAGGAAGTTGCCAGGGTTTTGATGGTCGAACCTTTGGTCACACAACATGCGACCATAGGCCATCGACCATATGGCTAACTGCTGTCTGCCTTTTGATTCTGTTCAAACTTTTGCCTGTTGCTTTTGTTTCTTCTCTTGCTTTCCATTGTGAGACTAACTTAATACTACCATTATATTTGTCTCACATGTACAATGTTTCCATGTACCATCTATCTAGGAATTTAAATGGCTGGGCGAAGAGTTAGCCAAAGAAGACAAAATGCAAACCCACCTTCACCACCTATGGAGACCAATGACAATGAAGGTCAGCAAGGATAAGAAGAAAATATTGGAAATCAAGGTACTGTGCCTCAAGATGTTCACCCACAAGCCAACCCAACCAACTTACCGGCATCACCTATGGATTTGGCTACTGTGGTGATGGATTTGGCACAATAAGTGCAATAGATACAACAAATGCAAGCCAACATGCAAGCTGCTATGGGAATTACTTTCCCAGTTGTAAACGCAACACCTCTACCTATAGGGCAAGCTAGTACCATATCTGGTGGTAACAACATGGTACCCTAAGCACCTCACACGCCAGTGTTACAAGCTCAAGTACAGAATACTGAGGCACCGCAAGGCACACATAACTGGGTAACTATCAGTACCAACAGCCTACTTATGGAGCATACGCTTAGTATCAACTTGATCACTCTAGATTGATAGAACGTTTTCTGAAGATGAAGCCTAAGGAATTCAATGGCAAGCCATCGGATCCTCTGTAGCTAGCTCACTGGATCGATAAGATGGAAATAAATTTTATGATGATGACTACAAATGAAGAGGAAAAGGTGTTATGTACCACTTTTATGCTGAAAGGTGATGCACACCATTGGTGGAAATCTACTCGAAGTTATCTATTGACAAAGCACACCCAATTGACCTGGGTTATTTACAAAGAAGCTTTCTTCGAGAATTATTTTCCCTGGAGTTTCAGAGACTAGATGGAAAAAGAATTTTTGAGTCTATATCAAGGACAAATGTTTGTAGACGCTTATCATCAGCGTTATGAAGAGCTGTTTTTCTTTACTCCCTCTAGCATGCAGGAGGAAAATACCAAAACCTGAAGGTTCGTCATGGGACTTAGGGGAAGCATTCGTGAGTATGTACTGGAACTAGAAAAGAAGATTTATAATGAAGCAGTACAAATTGCTTGAGTTTTGGAGTCAAGCCAAAGGGATAGTTATTTTTCTCAAAACAAGGGGTATAAAGAGGCCGAATGGGAATACGTTCAATGGAGGGAACTCAAGTTCAAACCCTTCCATACTCAAGGCTTCAATGCTGCATCTAAAACTACTCCAACAACTCAACCTCAGTAGAAGCAAAGTAATGCTAGAGTCAAATGTTTTAACTGCGATTAAATAGGGCATTAATCAAGAGATTGTCCTAAGTTGAGGAAGCAGCTACAACATGGAAAAATTTATGTAATTACTTCTGAGGATGTTGTCACTTCACCTGATGTTGTCACATGTATGATTCAAATTTTTGTTTTGAAATACCTTGGGTGAGCATGTAGACTAAATTAAATCAAATCACAAGTGTCGTACCTATTAATGGCATACCCGCCAGAGTACTCTTTGACTCTGGGGCTACTCATTCTTTTATATCTCTGATGTTTGAAAAGAAGTTGGGTCAACCCTTAGGTCTTTAGAATTCAAACTACTTGTACGATCATCTATGGGATTAGATGTAGAACTAGACCAAGGTTATGGACCATGTCCAGTTATTATCAGTGAGAAGACTATGGATGCAACCTTAAGCCGACTGGAGATGGCAGACTTAGAAGTCATCCTAGGGATGGACTGGTTATCCCAGCATTCTATGAGTTTGATTTGTGCTGAGAAGAAGATATCATTTAAAGACACAGAAGGCACAGAGTTCAGTTATACAGGAACCAAACTTTCCCATAAACGAAAACTCATTCTTTTGGCATTAAAAACTTGAAGATGCCTCGAGAAATGAGGAGTTGGGTACCTAGTGTCCGTAGTCGACCTAACCAAGGAAGCACCACAAATGGAGGATATTGAAATTGTGCATGAATTTCTGGATGTATTTTCTGAGGAATTACCAAGATTGCCACCTAATCGAGCGACAGAGTTCGTTATAGACCTTATACCCGAAGCCGCACCAGTATCTAAGGCACCCTATCAAATGGCTCCTACTGAACTGAAGGAACTGAAGGTACAGTTACAAGAACTGATAGACAAGGGTTATATTCAACCCAGTATATCACAATGGGGAGTGTCAGTATTGTTCGTGAAAAAAAAGGATGGTAGCGTTCGACTTTGTATAGATTATCAGGAATTGAACAAGCTTACGATCAAGAATAGGTATCCGTTGCCTCGAATTGATGACTTATTCGACCAGTTGCAAGGTGCCAAAATGTTCTCCAAAATTGATCTTCAGTAGGGATACCATCAATTAAAGATTAAGGAAGGCGATATCCTAAAAATAGCCTTCAGAACTAGATATGGATATTATGAATTTTTAGTCGTCTTTTGGATTGACTAATGCACCCGCAACTTTTATGGAACTTATGAATTGGGGTATTCCACGATCTGTTGGATACGTCAATCATTGTATTCGTTGACGACATACTAGTCTACTCTAAGGAAAAAGAAACTCATATCACAAATCTAAGAGCCGCTCTGCAGCGACTAAGAAAAGAAAAGCTTTACGCTAAATTTATAAAATGTGAATTCTGGCTAAATGAAGTTGCTTTCATATGCCATGTTGTATCCGCTAAAGGAATCAAAGTGAATCCCAGCAAGATTGAAGCCATTGTAAAATGGGAAGCACCTAAGAATGTTGTTGAAATCAGAAGTTTCTTAGGTTTAGCTAGTTATTATCGATGATTCGTGGAAGATTACTCTAGAATCGCAGTACCACTCACCAGTTTGACTATGAAAGGAAAAAAGTTTGTTTGGACCGATAAATGTGAAGAGTATTTCCAAACATTGAAGACAAGATTAATATCAGCTCCCATCTTGACTATTCCAATTCTAGAGAACCATTTATCTTGTACACCGATGCGTCTGGATTAGGTTTGGGTTGTGTGCTCATGCAAGGAGAGTAAGTAATTGCGTATGCTTCTAGACAATTAAAGACACATGAGACAAATTACCCAACTCATGACTTGGAACTAGCAGCAGTAGTACATGCTGTTAGTATGGAGAGAAATTTTAGATTAAATCAGATCATATGAATCTTACTCAACTTTTCAATCAGAAGGAATTGAACATGTAATAGAGATGATGGCTGGAGTTGCTAAAGGATTACGATTATGATATCCAGTATCATCTAGGAAAGGCTAATGTAGTGGCCGATGCACTAAGCAGAAAAGCAATGATAAAGTCACAGGTAGAAGCTAGCATAAATGCTGCAATGTGTGACACAAGAAGAGTATTCAATTGCAACAATGAGCAGTTTGTAAATGATAAACCAGGTAATTCAACTGACCTAGGGTTTATTCATCGATTCTCAAACATGTTTGCTACATTGAAGATTGTACCTAATCTGATACACGAAGCAAAGACAGCTATTCATTCAGACCCCAATCTGAGAATAGTGAAAGAAGACCTTGAAAAAAGTAGGACTACTCCTGACTTCACTTTGGACCTTGAAAGGGTACTACGATACAAAGGGAGAGTATGTGTCCCTGAAAGTGAAGACTCAGATATTAGACACAGACTAATGAAGCAAGCCCATACCACCGCTTATTCAGTACATCCTAGAAGTACAAAGATGTATCATGATCTGAAAAAACTATACTGGTGGAGGGGAATGAAAGCAGATGTAGCTAAGTTTGTATCACAATGCCTAAATTGTCAACGGGTAAAGGCTAAAAGGCAAAGACCTGTAGGCTTGTTGTAACCACTATCGGAACCAGCATAGAAATGGGACTGTATCACTATGGACTTCGTCACTGGGTTATCTTTGACTTGCAGAGTAGTTGACTCAGTTTGGGTGATCATAGATCATTTGACTAAGACATCTTGTTTCATAACTATACGACCTCAGTATACACTAGAGAGGTTAGCTAAGCTATATGTGGATAATATTGTCATATTACATGGTGTATCTGAAAGCATTGTTTCCGACAGAGACCACGCTTTAGTACAATATTGAAGTTTAGTACCACATTCTATCTTCAGACAGACGGACAGTCGGAGTGCACCATTTAAATTTTAGAAGACATGCTCTGAGCTTGTGTAATTGATTTTAAGGGATTATGGGATGAGAAGTTACCATTGGTCAAGTCTGCTTATAACAACAGCTATCAAGCTACAATACAGATGTCACCCTATGAAGCACTGTATGGTAGAAAGTGTCAAACTCCTTTGTTTTGGAATGAAGTTGAAAAGCATAGTGTTGTTGGACCAGAATTTGTTGAAGAGACATGTCGAGTGGTCGACATCATCAAGGAAAGAGTCTGAATAGCTCATAACTGTCAGAAGCAATATGCAGACAGTCGACGAAGAGATCTTGAATTTACCATAGGTAATAAAGTATTTCTGAAAATATCTTCTATGGACGGTTTAAAAAGGTTTGGACGGAAGGAAAAGCTATGTCCTAGATATATTGGACCTTATGAGATTCTGGAAAGGTGTGGAAAGGTAGAATATCAGTTAGCACTATCACCATCAATGTCTTATGTACATGATGTATTCCATGTCTCACAATTGAATAAGTATGTTAGAGATCCAACACACGTATTAACAACAGATCCCTCAGATTTAACTGAAGACTTGATGTTTGAAGTAGTACCTTTTTAAATCACTAGTTGGAAGGTTCAACGTCTTCGCAACCGCGACATTTACTATGTTAAAGATACTTGGAGAAACCAAAATGTGGAAGAAATTATATGGGAAGAAGAAAACGTTATGCGAAAGCAATATCCTCACCTGTTTGACTCATGAGGTATGTACAAATTTGGAGGACAAAATTTATATAAGGGGGGAGTGGTAAGACCCGCACTCCACTAACTTGGTCTAACCGTATCGTGCCAGGTCTTCCCATCATAGCTAGACCAAGTGGACCGATTGTGTGAAGTTGGATCATAAACTAGGTATAAAAATCTACTCAATTCCCAAAACTGTATGCATATGGTTGGATACCTAGGTAGGTATGGTCTACCATATGGTAAGAATGAAGATCAGAGATCCAGGACTCCACGGTCAATGATTTCAACCCTATGGTCAACGGGTTCTGCAACCATAGCCATCGATCGTGAGACCCTAGATCTGACTCCGAGTTGGGAACTTTCCTAATTTGAGGAGGAGTTCTTTCTTAATTGAAAGAGGACTCTATATAGAGAGTTTATCTCTACATAAAGGACGTTCCTCAACCCTTTTTTACTCTTTTAGAACATTAGTAAACCTAGAGAAAGTGAAGGGAAGAGAAGGAAAAGAAGAAAAGGCTAAGGAGAGGATTTTGCTGAGAAGAGATTGGCTCTCTATCACAGGCAAAGGTATGAACCTCTCTAGAGATGTAAACTCTAAGGAATAAGACTTCTACGGGGGATTGGAGATGTCAAACAAGTATGATCCATGTGATTCCTTGAGAAAATCCCAAGGATAACAATGAGGGATGAGTTTGATGATTAGGGTTGATAAGAAACTATTAATGATGGTCATAGGAAGACCTTAGGATAGACCCAATTGAAGAGTAGAGGAATTGACTCAGGAAGAACTCGAATTGCATGTAGTCTATGACCAAAAATCTCAATGTCACAGCTACGATCAACCATAGCATGATTAGCATGACTAGAGGATCGACCATAGTCATTCGGGAAGATTTTAGAAACCATATGGTCGCAGCTACGGTCGCACCATATGCGACCATAAGGTATCGACCGTAGGCAGTAAGGTCGACACATTACGAGACCATAGGACCAATCAGACACTATCAGTGAACTATTTTGATTTTTAACTACTGTAACATGTTACATACGAATCCTATCTTAAATTCATATAACTTTTAGGTTGTTAAATTGGTTGAAAGAGAATTACAAGGTTTGGAAGGAGATCGAATTTGCTACCAGGTGAGGAAACAATACCTAAACTAATTGGATAATAACAAATGGTTTATTTATTTGAGTCCAATGCCATGATTGATTCTATGCTTGTATGTTTGTAATGTCTATCTCACATGTCGTCCAATGTTCCTGTTATTACTACTCATGCATATTTATTTCTGCCTATTTATAATATGATAATGATGATGATGCTAGGAATAGGCATGTGATTATGTGTGTGTGGTTAGTGTGCTTGATGCAAATGGAACATCAGGGGAAGGACATGGCATGGTGGTCTTAACCTAGTCACCAGACCATAGCTCTATCTCTACTCAAGTCTTGTTCCCTGACATCATCGTATCGCCATTACCTTAGCAGAACTATTACTTCATAGGGCATCAGGGGAGGTGGTCTCGAACCGTGTAGTCTTCGACTTTCCAGGGGGCCTTAGCTCTATCTCTATGGATGTATTGAGGGATGCTGGGGTGAGGCCATGGATACACTGGATGACATTTAGGATTGGTTAGTTGCGAGCCCAGTTTGCAAGCCCTCGTCAATAGGGGCTTATGTATTGGTATGGGTAGGGCATCAGGGGAAGTGTTGGTGGTGTTTGATCCTGACACTTTAGCTCTATCTCTATTCCATGGTGGGTGCATGTGGGACGGCAATGGTGCTTGATCCATTGGGCGAATTCACACACTTATGTGTAGAGGTGTGGGGGCCACTAAATAGTTCTATAGCATATTGTAAACTTAAAAACCAGACCAAAGATATGAATTGAATGCATGCATATGCTTGTTGCATTGTTTTGTTTGCTCACTAAGCCATGATGTGTGTTCACCCTTTCGACGTCGAATATTTTAGGTGATGATGCAGGTCCTACTATTGAAGATTATGTGAATGTGCCGATGTATGGATACGTTGCGGCCGTGGATGTAGAAGCCGTAGAAGATACGCATGATCCTTAATGCGAGTGCAACTAGTGCATATTCGATTAGTTTAGCTATATTTGATTATTGAAACATGTAATGGATTATTAACTTTTATGTCTTGAGTCTTTTAAAGATAACTGGATTAAGTACTTATTTATCATTATTAGATACTCAGTTCATTATCTATAAGACTTTTGCTTATTTGTTTATTACCTTTGATTATTACTATGGAATGTGTGTGTGGTTTGATCTGGTGGGTACGACATATACTAGATCCTGGTTGACCCACTAGTTTATTAGCATTTTATCACACCATTCTGGTTAGTTCATAATTGGGGTGTGACAGGAGTCATCCGTTGCAGGGCTAACACGACTTGCATCATCTTGGTCACAAGGGTATGGCAACGATAATTTCGGTTAGAAAGTAGCTAGAAATTGGCATTGTTTTAAAAGTAGACCGGTTGAATCAAGTCAGTATGTGAGATGCAATGAATTAGAAAGCTTTAAGGTTCACCAGGCATTCATTGATATGGGTTGGTTACCGGTACAAATACCTAAACGTTCTAACCTTGTGAGGCAGTTCGATTGTAATATTTAGGTAGAACAAGCTATGGAAAACATTGTAGATGATTCATCCTTATGCATTTCTAGTTGGGTACTGGGGCGAGAGATTATTTTGAACATTCATAGTCTTGCCCATCTCTTAGGTATCTCGACACAAGGTGAATTAGTTTATGTGGAGCCAAAGATTCCAATTATAGCTTAGTTGGAGCTTGCACTGATACGGGAGCAGATCATGTTGGGTCCCAAATTAAGAGAAAGTAACTGTCGACCAGTTCCCAGAGTATACAGTCACATTTTCCAGCACAACATTGTTCCCATAAGTGGTCATCGGGATGCTATTATACATTTCTATGAGTTTGTTACTTATTATGTCACGGTGCAATGACAGCTCTGTCTACAATATTTGAGTTTGAGAACACTGATTACTTCAGCACTTTATTCTCGGTCTGGCGGTCTACCTTATGGGAGGATGCTCACTCACTTATTCATTCAGCTGGGGATAGACCTTCCTCTAGATGATTGTGTGGAACAGTCTGTCCATTCTGACTTTGGTTGGAATTCACTATACAGGCTTGGCCTCTATGATATTGTGCTCAGTGATGACGAGTTAGAGGAGATTCCACATCTAAATCAATGATCTTGGCAATGATCGATAAAGCAAGTTCAGTGTAGGTCGTTCCCATATTCATCTAGGTTTGACTCAGCTTCAACAGAGGATAGCAGTGATCCGACATACATCCCTACAGATTTTTCTCTTGCTCAAAGCTCAGAAGATATGGCATCCTTTGTAATTGAACAAAAAGATACACCACAATGGCAAGGGGTTTGCAATGATGTGTCACAGGTGATGGTTCCTCAGACTTCGGTTCTTGATGCTGCGGAGTTACAAGTTGTGTTGGTAGATGCTCGCGCTCTTGTGCCTGAGTTACGTGAGTACCATCAGAAAACACAGATAACATTTTAGTCTATCAAGTAGTGCATACTACAAGGAGTCTCAGGTGTGGATTGATGTGTCATCGCGACTGAGAATGCAACAATGCTATTACTCGACATCGAGAATTTCTAAAAAGAAGTATCCTCTTATAGCACGCATTTATTTTGGCAGGTCTCCTCTCTACTTCTGCCACTGGTAGTACAAGATGGTGAGACGATGGTTAAGCATAGGAGTATTCGCAAGTATATAATTAGATCTATAGCTGGAGTCAAGTAGGTGGAAGGAGTTAGTGGTAGCATCCTTCATCTATTTTTTTATTTTAGTTCATTTGGCTTGTTCGATAGAATAAGTCTCATTTTCAGGATGGTTATCAAACTCATATATAAGCCTGTGGTTGCTTCCATCGTAATGTGTAAGAGTAGAGATTACAACCTAAAACTATCTACCCTTCCCGCTTAATTTTTGTTTCACTTGTTATAGATTATCTTACTTGGTTTATACATTATGCTCTTGAGTTTTGTAGTTATTCGTTGGTCTCTTCCTATAGTTTATTCTTAAATTGTATATTATTTTGTTTCACTTAATATCAGCATTCATGTTCTTCAAAATCTGTATTTGTTGTTATTATTATACGGGTTGATCTTGGCATAGCATGATATTCTCTGATACCTATCATTGTTACACCTCGTTCCCGACGTATTGATATTATGGAATGCAACGGGATCTTTTCATTCTATCTGGGCATAAGAAATCCCCTTTCAGGATCGCACATCACGGTACTCCACAAGTCAATCTAGGCATAATAATTATCAGAGTAAAATTTACTAACTTATTTATTAAAACAAATATTCTCCAAATTGAAAGAAAGTAAATTAACAAACGACTTACCAATTAAAATCATTTAATCAATGCTGATGAATTACTAAATAACTTATTATATTTAAAGTCCAGAGTTTTTCATAAATAAAGTTCATTGTTTAAATATTCTAAAATAAATAATATAAATTAAATTATTCCCAACCAATAAATATTGTTCACAGTTTATTCTCAGTGTTAACCCAAAATAAATAGAATGTCCCAACTGAAAAAAAAAACATGGGCACAGCCTAAGCCCATGCTCAGCACTACGAATCGGTCAAGAATCAAAGACCTCCTCTTCAGGCTCAGAGTCTTCATCTTCTACACCAGATAAACTACAACCAGAAGAGTCACAAGAAGTACCTGTAATATCTAAAAGTGTTTATGCACACAAGGCAAGCTCATCCACCAAGCTTAGTAAGAAAACCAAACATGCAACAAACAATATGCATGCAGTTATGAACTATGGTCAGGTAGAAAGCTGTAAGTGCCCCTCAGGACAACCCACACATGGAGTCTCTAGTCTGCACGGGTCATCCCCCATCAGATGATACCACCTCACTCGGCATATAGTATCACCCCTAAATATGGGTACGTCGTTGAGGTACGGGTCTGTATTACATCGGCCACCTGTCCATAACTTATCCCAAGTCCACCTCATGGCACTTGAGGAGATGGTAATCCCAATAGTAGACTTGCCCGCCCATCTACACTACGTTGGGTATGGGGAGCATTGCATCTATGTTCATACCACCTTTTTATTGCACCCATGTTATTACATATCCCCCTAATGGCTAAGGGTATAACTATCAAGATAATCATGTTCAACTAGCCATGTCCACCTAATTAATCACATTATTAGACCATAACTTCACCAAGCTTCCAACCCCGTCTGGTCCTCACGTAGGACATCGTGACTTAGCTAGGTTACATATGGGCAATATAAAGCAGCATTGGTAAAAAGTATTGCAAGTGTCCCATTCCACCCACCTTCCTCCTTACCGACTTAATCAGACATCATGAATCACCAAGACCTGCTCTACCTTTCATGGAGAGGTCACGAGGCATCCCATTCCACCCCTCTTCTAAACCACTATGTGTAAGACCCGTATCAAACTAACCCAGTCTTACCACCTTGAACCAGGTCTACCCATCATGGATGAGCCAAATGGACCAAGTGCGTGAAGGAGATCACGATCCCAGGTATTAAACTGACCCAAAAACACTTAAACTAAGGGGAGGGTCGCATACACAGCAAGGGAGGGTCGGACCCCCCAAGACAGAAGTCAGACCCCCAGTTTTACATGGGGGGTCAGACACTTTAGGAACCAGGGGTTGACGGGATCTCCGACCCCCCTATCGACCCCCGGTACTCGGTAAATCTGAAAACTAGGAATGTTTCCTAATTTCGATGGGATTCCTTCCAAATCTCAATGGGACTTATTTTAGGAGTTTCTACTCTATAAATAGGACGTCCCTAAGCCTCTTTTACTCCTTTTACAATCCTAATTGAATTGAGAGAAAGAGAAGAGAAGGAAGAGAAGGAAAAGAGAAGGAAAGAAGAGAAGAAAGCAAAAGGAGAAGAGTTACAGAGAAAGAGTATTCTTCTTAGGTATGGATACTAATTCCATGAATTGCTAAAGACCTTAGGATAGATAATGCAGAGAGTATGATCTCGGAGGAACCCAAACCATCAACCTATGGTTAGGTTTTCATGGAAAACCATGGGGAAAAATCATGAAAGCCATATAGGTGGTAGAATCATGGTTCTAGACCATAGAATATGTGTAGAATGGATTATAGGAACAAGCCATAAGACCCCAAACACGAAGAATGAATTTAAGGAAGAAAATCGACCAAAACCCACAGGGGGTCGCATGGGGGGTCGATGGCCAATCGACCCTACCAGACCCTGAGCATCGACCACCAGTGTTCGGAAAGTTTAGAATAGGGGTGGTCGCACCCAGGGTCAATCATTACTCCGACCCTACCTCCGACCCCCAATTAACAGAATGGTTTTTAAATTCAGAATTAATTCTAATTAAATTCTATCTACTTTGTTTGGTCTTCTAGCAATATAATAACAATATAAAGGTGATCTTAAAGCTTGTAAGAGGATCTATTAGCAAGCTAAGGTGAGGAAACAGAACTCTAAACTAATTGGTTAATAATAAACTGTTTTCTCTTTTCTTGAGTCCAATGCCATGCTTGATCCTATGCGAATATGTTTGTAATGTACATACAACATATCATCCAATATTTCTATTATTTGTTCATGTATTTTTACTTTATTATTTATAACATGATGATGATGATGATGATAGGAATAGGTATGTGAATGTATGTGTGTGGTTGGTGTATTTGATGCGAGCGAGTTTCAGTGGAGGTGTGATGGGAACGTCAATAAATGTTAACCTTTGACGGGTCTCAGCATTTTAGCTCTATCTCTAACTCAAGCCTTTTGCATTTGCATCATCGTATCGCCATTACTTTAGCAGAACTATTACGTCATAGAGTATCAGGAGAGGTGGTCTCGGTCCTTGTAGTCTCTGACTCTATCGGGGAGCCTTAGCTCTATCTCTATGGATGTTTTGAGGGATGCTGGGGTGAGGCCTTGGATACACTGTTTGGCATTAGGATTGGTTAGTTGCGAGCCCAGTTTACAAGCCCTCGCTAGCAGGGGCTTATGTGTTGGTATGACACTGTACAACAATAAACGTTAACCTTTGTTGTACAATGTTATGGTAGGGTGGATGGGGACGACAATAAACATTAACCTTTGGGCGGACTTCCACACCTTGTGTATAGAGGCGGGGTCAATAAACGTTAAGCTTTGACCACCCAACCTTTCTATTGCGCATTGCAAACATTAAACCAGACCAAAGATATAAATTGACTGCATGCATATGTATTGTTGCATTGTTCTGTTTGCTCACTGAGCCATGATGTGTGCTCACCCCCTCGACGTCGAATATTTTTAGTTGATGATGCAGGTACTACCGTCGAAGATTATGTCAATGCTCCAGTGTACGGGTACGTGGCGGCGATGGAAGTTGAAGATGAAGTGGATACACATGGCTCCTCTTGCGAGTGCAACTCATGTGTATTCGATTAGATTTTTAGTTTTTATTTATTTGGATTTTTTAAAGACATGTATTTGATACTTATTTATGTCTTAGTTGATACAGAATAATTTTCTATTTAAATATTAATATCATAGTAGATTCTCAGCTCATTTTACTATAAGACTTCTGCTATTGTGTGTTTACTCTGATTATGAATGTGGATATATGAAGTTTAGATCAGCCGGATACCACCTGTACGAGATCCTGGTTGAACCGTTGGTTTGCTAGCGATTCATCACACCATTTTGAAGTGCGCGGAATTGGGGTGTGACACTATGAGTTTCACTGATCGCACACATGATAATGCAAATGGATGAGAAAAAATACAGTTTGTTGCATGGCTTGTTATCACCCACAAAAGCATGTTATCAATCTCATAACATCACTCAGCATAATTCAAAACAACTAATCTACCAAACAAAGGTTTAGTTCCTTTAATGTCAACTTGAGAGTAAATCCTCGGCAAGCCATTTGAGAAGCTGTCTACCAGAGTTCTCGTAGCTAAGGATTCAAAATCATTAATGTGTTATTCAATAGAAATAGTTAAGACTTCTCTTTAAGTTCATTATTCTGGTGCTCATAGCTTAGTAGCTTATCTGATGTTCTATATCTTCCATTTACTATTTGCTTAACATGCCATAGCATCTAGGGGTTCATTACTAAATTCATTCGTTACTGTTCATAATTCTTGGGTATGTCTACGCTGTAGGAAGCCTACTGTCCATAGGAGTCAAGTGCTATAAACATTAATCCTCCATAAGATGACACACTTGCTAGCAAGAACTTCCTTCTAAAAGCTTTAATACTAAGAAGGACTTCTTATCACGAAGTCAGGGGTTCTAGTGTCATATACGGTATGGATTCTAATCCCTAATGTTTCCATACTTACTGTAAGACTCGTATCGAACTAACCGGTCTTACCACCTTGTACCCGGTCTACCAATCATGGTCGAGCCAAGTGGACCAAGTGCATGAAGGAAATAGCAAGACCAGGTATTAAACTGACCCAAAAATAGTAAAATAGGGGGTATGGTTGCATACCCAAATAGGCAGGGTCGACTCCACCTCATTAGGAAGTCAGACCCTTGAATTTTAGACCTAGGGTCGGATAATTTAGACCCTAGGGTCGACAGGATCTCCAACCCCCTCATTAACCCGAGGATCACTGACAGAAATCGTAAATAGGAAACTTTCTAAATTTCAAGGGGATTCTTTTCTAATCTCAATGTGACTTATTTTGGGAGATTTTCCTCTATAAATAGGACGTCCCTTAACCTCTTTCCCTCCTTTTGAAGCCCTAATTGAAAGAGAAGAGAAGGAGAAGAGAAGGAAAGTTGGAGAAGAAGACTAAAGAGAAGAATTCAGAGAAACCTCTGAATCATAGCAAACCTAAGGTATGGATATGTTTTCCATGAATTGTTTAAGACTTTAGAATAGTTCATGAAGAGGGTATGATCTAGGAGAAATCCAAATCATCCATCAATGGGAAGATTTCAATGAAATCTATGGAGGGAATCATGGTAGACAAAGTAAGGAAGTAACCTGGAGTTTAAGCCATTGAACAAGCATAGAATGGACTGTGGAAGTATGCCAAAAGACCCAAACTTGAAAGATTAGACTGTAGAATGAAAAGGTTGACTCAAACCACGTGCGGTCGCACGTAGGGTCGATTGGAATCGATCCTACCAGACCACAGGATCGTCCCCTAGCTTTCGGGAAGTCCAGGGAAGCTGCGGTCGGACCTAGGGTCGATGGAACATTTGACCCTAGCATCTACCCTATACCCTGGGGTCACAGAAAACTGCTACCCAACCTGCGACCCGTCCTGCGACCCTAGCTTAACAGCAAGCCTAAAATTGTCGGAAGAATTCTAACTAAAATCTATCGACTTGCTAGGTTTTCCTATTGATATAAAGGTGATTCTTAGAGCTTGAAAGAGGATTTACACTCAAGCAACGGTGAGGGAACAAGACCTAAACTAATTAGCTAATAATAAACTATATTTATTTCTTGAGTCCAATGCCATGACTGATTCTATGCGTGTATGCTTCTAATGTGCATTCAACATGTCATCCAATAGTCCTGCTATTAATGTTCATGCATATTTAATTCTATTTTATTTATAACATGATGATGATGATGATGCTAGGAATAGGGATGTGAATGTATGTGTGTGGTTAGTATGCTTGATGCGAGTGGAGCATCAGGGGGAGGACGTGACATTGTGGTTCAGCCTGGTCACCAGACTCTAGCTCTATTGCCACTCAATTCCTGTCCACTAACATCGTCGTATCGCCATTACCTTAGCAGAACTATTACGTCGTAGGGCATCAGAGGAGGTGGTCTCGGACCGTGTAGTCTTCGACTCTGCCGGGGGGCCTTAGCTCTATCTCTATGGACCTATTGAGGGATGCTGGGGTGAGGCCTTGGGTACACTGTTTGACATTAGGATTGGTTAGTTGCAAGCCCAGTTTGCAAGCCCTCGCCAGCAGGGGCTTACGTGTTGGTATGGGTAGAGTATCAGGGGAAGTGTGATGCGGTGTGGTCCTAAGCACTTTAGCTCTATCTCTATTCCATGGTGGGTGCATGTGGGACGATAATAAACGTTACCTTTAGGCGGCTTCACACACTCGTGTATAGAGGTGAGGCGGCCACCGAACCTTTTTATAGCACATTGCAAACTTATATACCAGACCACAGATATGAATTGAATGCATGAATATGTTTGTTGCATTATTTTCTTTGCTCACTGAGTCGTGATGTGTGCTCACCCCTTTCGACATCGAAAATTTTTAGTTGATGATGCAGGTACCACTATGGAAGATTATATGAATGCTTCTGTGCACGGGCACGTGGCCACAATGGAGGCTGAAGATATAGTGGAGATGCATGATTCCTCATGCGAGTGAAACTCATGCGTTTTCGATTAGATTTTTATTTGAACCATTAAGGAAATGTATTGATATTTTATTTATTTATGTCTCAGTTGATACAACATAATTTGATATTTTATTTATGATTGTCATAGTTAGATCCTCAGTTCATTTAATATTAAGACTTCCACTATTGTGTATTTATTCTGATTATGGTTGTAGATGTGTATGGTTTAAATAAAAGGACACAGCCTATTAGAGATCTGGGTTGAACCGTTGGTTTATTAGCGGTTCATCACACCGTTCTGAAAGGTATGGAATTGGGGTGTGCCAACTTCGTATCAGAGCTCTCAGGCCCTGTCTTTTAATCCAGTATACTACCACAAAAGTTGTGAACTGAGATAGGATAAAATTTAAAAGCTATAATAATAACACATTATAAGCATCTGTGTTGCTTGAGACAAAAATTGAAAGAGAATAATGCATCTATTAAATGAGAAACAAATTCATATACTCGAAGGAAGAACAAACGTATATACACATATCTAAAGCAAAGTACAGTCCATAATCCAGACAGTTACTTTGTAGTACAAAAGAAAAATAAAAGAAAATACATCAGGAAGCTGGAGGTGATGGGGGAGGCGGTGCCTCGCGGTCTCTGTCATAATCCTCAGAATAGAATCTAGTCAACCAAGCTATCTGAGCCTGGGTCGTCTGAAAACTAGCTGTGAGATCAGCCACCCACCGATCAGTCACGTACTGAGCATCTAGAAGCTCTCCCACCCTCAGATCAGACATGCGCTGAGCCTCTCTAATCTTACGCAGTATCCCCATCATGTCATCAGAAGGACCAGCTGCATATAAAGGACCAGCTACATGTGAAGGACCAGCTCCCGTAGTATGTGTAGGTGATGGAGGAGGTATGGAGTCCACATCCATGTACAAACGATCATCATCCCCAGCAACACCCCCATGAACCCCTGCTCCAGCGGCTGCTGTTGCTGCCTCAGCGTCTGCCATCTCCACCCGAGTACGAGGATGCACTAGAGCATTCCTCTCATCGTCGCTGGCCTGAGCATCCCGCATGCCCATCTTACAGATGGCCTCCCAATCCAGAGGTGATGAAAAGGATTTCTCCTGAATCCTCTCATCCCCCAAATCAACACCCAGGCGGGTAAGCAATGTAGTGATCATGCGTCCATAAGGCAGGTTGCCAACATGACCGGGCAGTGTGGCACTGATCATCGTCTTCATAATAATATAAGGGAGGCAGACAGGCTGCCTAGTGCAGATACAGTACAATAAGAACTAGGTCAACTGGGAGATCCTCTCGTAGTGCCCACTCTGAGGTATCAGGTTGTGCTGAATGATCTTACAGTACACCCGAGGCTTTGGACGTAGGTAGATCGTTTTCATCTCCCAGCGATCTTCTCTGATAAGCTGACGGTCTATCTCAGCCCTCATCACCAAGGAAAACAACTGGGGCTTTCCGAGAGCACAGTACACCAAGGGGCCATCGTATGGAATGCCCAAGAGGTCCGTTAACTATCGATAATCAAAGGAAACCTCTACTCCCTTGACGTAGCTAGTGATCCTGAGCTCTCTACCCCTCTCAGTATCATTGTGATCTACCACCACCTGGAGATTACAATAAAACTGTCTTACCAAATCTGGGCGAGTACAGACATTGTAGGTGATCACAGGAAGCCAGCCCATGTCAACAAAAGCTCTCTCTACATCAAATAAGGCCAGGCTAGCCAAGTCCACCAGACGACCTCCCTCTACCTTCTTACGAGCTAGCTGGCATACTGTGCCTCAGCCTCATAAGAACGGAAACGGACTAGGTCATGAATCCTTGGTACTTTGGTATGAGCCATACTATCTGCAAAAACAAAGAAAAACAGGTACTGGCTTAGTAAAGATGAAAAACCCAAAAATTTTGACAATATAACGACACAAATTGGTCAAAAGCCTCACTTTTCACCCATACACGTGGGCAGGAGGACTTATATAGATTCTAAACGATCCTGTAAGACTCATACAGTCGGAAATTTTATTTAAGGAGATTGAATTTGAAAAAATTTCAAGAAAATAAAAAATCTCGACAAATTAGGGCAAAAATGGGAAATTTCAAGTTTCTCAATAACCAACCGATGAAACTTAAATATTTTTGAGAGCTTTCATCCATTGAGTTACCAACAACAAAAGCCCCCAATAAAAATCAAATTTTTACGATTGGAAAAAGTTTAATTTGAAGAAAACGATATAAACGAGCAAAAACCTAGTTAAGAAACCCTAAAAACATGAAACCGTAAAGAACATACCTGTAGAAGAGGAGTAAACGTCGAAAAGAGAAGCAAAAATCACCAATGGGTCGGAGTTGTTACTGTAGCAACTCAGAGGAACGAGTCGAGTCGAAAAAGAGGACAAAGAATGAGAAATGGATTCAAAATCAGGATTAAAAACTTGGTTTTCAGTCCTAGGGTCGGATAATTCGACCAAAACATCCGACCCTACCTCCGACCCCCTCATTGACCCTAGCCTCTCGGTGATCTGACAGAGAACTAGGGGTCGAACCTAGGGTCGGACACCCATCGACCCTCCATCGACCCTAGGCTCTCAGTAAGTAACAATGATTCTCAGGGTCGCATACCCTAGGGTCGGACATCCATCGACCCCACCATCGACCCTACGATGGAAAATATAGTATTTTTGACAGAATGATCTGAAAAATTTTGAAAATATCATTGACTAGTGGATTTAAATATGAGAATGAAGTACATAATGATTGCCTCACATATCTATGATTTTCAGGCATCAACACTACCATAACAGATAATGACTGGACGTCGAGTGACCAGACAAAGCTGTAACTCTATTCCACCACCACCACCTGTGGAAGAAGACAGCCATATACATTCTGAAACATAGGAGAATCTGAACACGGCACCATCCGTAGTTAATGGGCAGACAAATCCTACAAATCTGCTAGCTCCAACTACAGACCTGGCTACAGCCGTAATGAATCTAGCGCAACAGCTTCAAAAAATACAACAGGTACAAGCTACTATGCAAGCTGCCATAGGCATGGCTTTTCCAACTGCACAGACGACATCGTTGCCAGTAGAACAGGCAAGCACAGTACCAGGGGGAAGTAACATAGTACCCCATGCACCTCAGACTCCCATCATGCAGGCTCAAGTATAAAACCCTGAAGTAGGTCCAGGTGGATATCAATACCAACCACCTATATATGGGGCTTATGTTCCTCATCAACTAGACCACTCCAGACTGGTCGAGCGTTTTCTGAAGATGAAGCCCTAAGAATTTAATGGCAAGCCAGCAGATCCTTTATGGCCGGCACACTGGGTTGACGAAATGGAAAGAAATTTTATCATGATGACAGTAAATGAGTAGGAGAAAGTATTGTGCGCCACATTTATGCTAAAGGGCGATGCACACCATTGGTGAAAGTCTACCAGGACATATCTATTGACAAAGCATGCCTAACTGACCTGGGATATATATAAAGAGGCATTCTTTGAGAAGTATTTTCCTAGGAGTTTTAGAGATTCTATGGAGAAGGAGTTCCTGAGTTTATATCAGGGACAGGTGACTGTCGATGCATATCAACAGTGTTATGAGGAGCTGTTCTTCTTTGCACCAATCAGTATGCAAGCGGAAGATACAAAGATCCGAAGGTTCATCGTGGGACTTAGGGGAAGCATACGTGAACATGTTCTGGGACTTGAGAAGAAAATGTACAATGAAGCTGTACAAATTGCTCGAGTAATAGAATCGAGCCAGAAAGAGAGCTACTTTGCTCAAAATAGGGGAATCAAAAGGCCGAATGGAAATTATTACAACGGAGGGAACACCAAGGTATTTAAACCCTTCCATACTCAAGGCTTCAATGCTGTTGCCAAGACTACTTCAGCAGCCCCACCGTAACCAAAGCAAAATGGTGAAGGAATAAAATGATTTAACTGTAATCAATTGGGATATATTGCAAGGGAGTGTCCTAATCCCAAGAAGCAACTACAACAAGGAAGAGTTTACGCTGTTACATCTGAGGATGTTGCCGCATCGCCTGATGTGGTCATAGGTATGACCTGAATCTTGTCATTTTGTGTTACATTATGTGAGCATGTAGACTAAATAAAAACAAATCATAGGTATCATACCTATTAATGGCATTCCTGCCAGAGTACTCTTTGATTCAGGAGCTACTCATTCTTTTATATCTATGTCGTTTGGAAAGAAGCTAAATCTACCCCTCAAATCCTGAGACTACAAAGTGCTTGTACGATCGCCTATGGGATTAGAAGTGGAATTAGAAAAATGTTATGGAACATGTCCAGTTCTTATTGACGAAAGACTTTGGATGCAACCTTGATTCAACTTGAGATGACAGACTTTGACGTCATCTTGGGAATGGACTGGTTAGCTCAGCATTCTGCAAACCTATTATGTGCTGAAAAGAAACTGACATTTAAAGACAAGGAATGAGCAGAGTTCAGTTTTGTGGGAACCAAACTTCCCCGTAAACGAAAGCTCATACTCTCTGCATTAAAGGCTAAGAAGTGCCTTGAGAAAGGAGCAGTTGGGTATCTAGTATCTGTGGTCGATCTTACTAAGGAAGCACCATGAATGGAGGATATTGATGTCGTGCGTGAATTTCCAGATGTATTTCCTGAAGAACTACCAGGACTACCACCCGATCGAGCTACAGAGTTTGTTATAGATTTGATACCCAGAGCCGCACCAGTATCTTAAGCACCTTATCGAATGACTCCTACTGAACTGAAGGAATTAAAAGTACAACTACAAGAACTGCTGGACAAGGGTTACATCCGACCTAGCTTATCACCATGGGGAGCTCCAGTATTATTCATAATGAAGAAGGCGGTAGTGTTCGATTGTGTATAGATTAACGGGAACTGAATAAGCTGACAGTCAAGAATCGGTACCCATTGCCTCAGATCGATGACCTGTTCGATCAGTTAGAAGGTGTCAAAGTGTTCTCCAAAATTGATCTTCGGTCAGGCTACCATCAGTTGAAGATCAAAGATGGTGATATTCCCAATACAGCATTCAAGACCAGATACGGACATTATGAATTTATGGTCATGTCTTTTGGATTGACAAACGCACCAACTACTTTTATGGAACTTATGAATCGGGTATTCCACGATATGTTGGATATGTCGGTTATTGTATTCATTGATGATATATTGGTCTACTCCGAGGACAAGGAAACTCATATTAAGAATCTAAATGCCGCTCTACAGCGATTACGGAAGGAGAAGCTCTATGCCAAATTTACAAAGTGTGAGTTTTGGCTAAAGGAAGTTGCTTTTCTAGGCCATGTTGTATCAGCTGATGAAATTAAAGTGGATCCTAGCAAGATCGAAGCTATTGTGAAGTGGGAAGCACCGAAGAGCGTTGCAAAAATTAGAAGTTTCTTAGGTCTAGCTGGGTATTATCGACGATTTGTGGAAGACTATTCCCGAATTGCCGTACCTCTCACCAGTTTGACTAAGAAGGGCAAAAAGTTTGTTTGGACTGAGAAATGCGAGAAGAGTTTCCAAACATTGAAGGCTAGATTGATATCTGCTCCAATCTTGACCATTTTGATTCTAGGACAGCCATTTATTTTGTACACTGATGCGTCAGGATTGGGATTAGGATCTGTACTTATGCAAGGAGAACAAGTAATTGCTTATGCCTCAAGACAATTGAATACACATGAGAAGAACTATCCCACTCACGATTTAGAATTAGCGGTAGTAGTACATACTGTCAGATATGGAGACATTACTTGTACGGAGAGAAATTTCAGATTAAATCAGATCATAAGAGTCTTACTTATCTCATTAATCAGAAGGAGTTGAATATGAGACAAAGAAGATGGCTGGAACTATTGAAAGACTATGATTTTGATATCCAGTATCATCCGGGAAAAGCTAATGTGGTTGCTGACGCATTGAGTAGAAAGGCAATGATAAAATCTCAAGGGGAGGTTAGCAACACTGCTGCACTGTGTACTACCGAAAAAGTATTCAATTACAGTAATGAGCAGTTTGTAATAGATGCACCGGGGGAATCAACCAACCAAAGGTTTATCCATCGGTTTTCAAATATGTTCACCACATTGAAGATTGTACCCAATACACTTGATGAAGTGAAAACAGCGATTAAATCAGACCCTTATCTAAAAATGGTATAAGAGGACATCGAAAAAGGTAGGACTATTCCTGAGTTCACCGTAGATGATGAAAAGGTACTGAAGTACAAAAGAAGAATATGTGTACCCGAAACAGAAAGTTTGGACATTAGACATCGACTAATGAAGGAAGCCCATACCACCGCCTATTTGATACATCCTGGAAGTACAAAAATGTATCATGATCTAAAGAAATTATATTGGTAGAGAGGAATGAAAGCAGATATAGCCAAGTTCGTGTCTCAATGCCTAAATTTTCAGAAAGTGAAGGCTGAACGACAAAGACCTACAGGACTGTTACAGCCGTTATCGGAACCAGCATGGAAATGGGACTGCATCACTATGGACTTTGTCACAGGGTTACCATTGACTCCTCGAGTAGTTGACGCAGTTTGGGTGATTGTAGACCGACTGACTAAAATGGCTCGATTTATAGCTATACGACCTCAGTATACACTGGAGAGGTTAGCTAAGTTGTATGTGGATAATATTTTCAGATTACACGGTGTACATGCAAGCATTGTGTTAGACAGAGATCCACGATTTACTTCAAAGTTTTGGAAAAGATTGCAAAAGGCTATGGGTGCAACATTGAAGTTCAGTACTGCATTCCATCCTCAGACAGACGGACAGTTGGAGAGCACCATTCAGATTCTATAAGATATGCTCCGAGCCTGTATAATTGATTTTAAAGGATCATGTGATGAAAAATTACCACTGATCGAGTTCGCTTATAACAATAGCTATCAGGCTACTATACAGATGTCACCCTATGAAGCACTGTATGGCAGGAAGTGTCGAACTCCTTTGTTTTGGAATGAAGTTGGAGAACGTAGTATTGTTGGACCAGAATTTGTTGAAGAGACATGTCGAGTAGTCGATTAAGGAAAGAGTAAGAACGGCTCAGAATCGTCAGAAGCAATATGCAGATACTAGACGCCGAGACCTTGAATTTACCGTAGGTGATAAGGTATTCCTCAAAGTGTCACCTATGCGCGGTTTGAAATGGTTCGTACAAAAAGGAAAACTAAGTTTGAGATATGTTGGACCATATGAGATTCTAGCTAAACGTGGAAAAGTGGCTTACCAGTTAACACTACCACCATCTATGTCAAGTGTGCATGATGTATTTCATATCTCTTTAGTGAAGAAGTATGTCAGAGATCCAACGCACGTTTTGATAGTAGATCTACCTGATTTGACTGATGATTTGACATTTGAAGTAGCACCAACTGAAATCACCAGCTGAAAGGTTCAACGACTACGCAACCATGACATCTATTATGTTAAGGCCACCTGGAGAAGCAGAGATATAGAAGAAATCACATGAGAAGAAGATAATGCTATGCGAAAGCAATACCCTCATCTATTCGACTCTGAAGGTATGTACAAATTTCAATGATGAAATTTTTATAAGCAAGGGGGAGTCGTAAGACCCGTACCAAACTAACCAGTCTTACCACCTTGTACCAGGTCTACTAATCATGGTCGAGCCAAGTGGACCAAGTGCGTGAAGGAAATAGCAAGACCAGGTATTAAACTGACCCAAAAATAGTAAAATAGGGGGCAGGGTCGCATACCCAAACAGGCAGGGTCGACCCCACCTCATTAGGAAGTCAGACCCCTGAATTTTAGACCTAGGGTTGGACAATTTAGACCCTAGGGTCGACGGGATCTCCGCCCCCCTCATCGACCCTAGGATCACTGACAGAAACTGTAAATAGGAAACTTTTCAAATTTTAAGGGGATTCTTTCCTAATCTCAATAGGACTTATTTTGGGAGGTTCTCCTCTATAAATAGGATCTCCCTTAACCTCTTTCACTCCTTTTGAAACCCTAATTGAAAGAGAAGAGAAGGAGAAGAGAAGGAAAGTTGGAGAAAAAGACTAAAGAGAAGAATTCAGAGAAACCTCTAAATCTCAGCAAACCTAAGGTATGGATATGTTTTCTATGAATTGTTTAAGACCTTAGAATAGTTCATGAAGAGGGTATGATCTAGGAGAAACCCAAATCATCCATCCATGGGAAAATTTCAATGAAATCTGTGGAGAGAATCTTGGTAGACAAAGTAAGGAAGTAACCTGGAGTTTAAGCCATAGAACAAGCATAGAATGGACTGTGGAAGTAAGCCATAGGACCCAAACTTGAAAGATTAGACTGTAGAATGAAAATGTCGACTCAAACCACGTGCGGTTGCACGTAGGGTTGATTGGGAATCGACCCTACCAGACAACAGGATCGACCCCTAGCTTTCGGGAAGTCCAGGGAAGCTGCGGTCGCACCTAGGGTCGATGGAACATCCGACCCTAGCATCAACCCTATACCCTGGGGTCATAGAAAACTGCTACCCAACCTGCGACCCGTCCTACGACCCTAGCTTAACAGCAAGCCTAAAATTATCGAAATGAATTCTAATTAAAATCTATCAACTTGTTAGGTTTTTCTATTGATATAAAGGTGATTCTTAGAGCTTGAAAGAGGATTTACACTCAAGCAAAGATGAGGGAACAAGACCTAAACTAATTGGCTAATAATAAACTATTTTTATTTCTTGAGTCCAATGCCATGACTGATTCTATGCGTGTATGCTTGTAATGTGCATTTAACATGTCATACAATAGTCCTGCTATTAATGTTCATGCATATTTAATTATATTTTATTTATAACATGATGATGATGATGATGCTAGGAATAGGCATGTGAATGTATGTGTGTGGTTAGTGTGCTTGATGCTAGTGGAGCATCAGGAGGAGGACGTGACATTGTGGTTCAGCCTGGTCACCAGACTCTAGCTCTATCTCTACTCAAGTCTTGTCCACTGACATCGTCGTATCGCCATTACCTTAGCAGAACTATTACGTCGTAGGGCATCAGGGGAGGTGGTCTCGGACTGTGTAGTCTTCGACTCTGCCGGGGGGCCTTAGCTCTATCTCTATGGACGTATTGAGGGATGCTAGGGTGAGGGCTTGGGTATACTGTTTGACATTAGGATTGGTTAGTTGCGAGCCCAGTTTGCAAGCCCTCGCCAGCAGGGGCTTACATGTTGGTATGGGTAGAGTATCAGGGGAAGTGTGATGCGGTGTGGTCCTAAGCACTTTAGCTCTATCTCTATTCCATGGTGGGTGCATGTGGGACGATAATAAACGTTATCTTTAGGCGGCTTCACACACTCGTGTATAGAGATGAGGCGGCCACCGAACCTTTCTATAGCACATTGTAAACTTATATACCAAACCACAGCTATGAATTGAATGCTTGCATATGTTTGTTGCTTTGTTTTGTTTGCTCACTGAGCCGTGATGTGTGCTCACCCATTTCGATGTCGAATATTTTTAGTTGATGATGTAGGTACCACTGTAGAAGATTATATAAATGCTTCTGTGTGCGGGCACGTGGCTGCAATGGAGGCTGAATATATAGTCGAGACGCATGACTCCTCATGCGAGTGCAACTCATGCATTTTCGATTAGATTTTTATTTAAATCATTAAGGAAATGTAATTTGATATTTTATTTATTTATGTCTCGGTTGATATAACATAATTTGATATTTTATTTATGATTATCACAGTTAGATCCTCAGTTCATTTAATATTAAGACTTTCGCTATTGTGTATTTATTCTGATTATGGTTGTGGATGTGTAAGGTTTAAATAAAAGGACATAGCCTATTAGAGATCTTGGTTGAACCGTTGGTTTATTAGCGGTTCATCACACCGTTCTGAAAGGTGCAGAATTGGGGTGTGACACTTACTGTCCAAGGGTTTTTTTCCAATTGAAATAGTAAATAACAAGTTATCCAAGTATATTATAGTGCAACTAGTTGAAACATCCTACATAATGCTCATGAGCATTTGATTTCGAAAATCTAAGCCTATAGGCAAGCTCATAAAAATCCTGTAAAGTCACTGATCGAAGATGGTCACTAATAGAGGTAAAAACCTCATGCCGCACATGGTCTACCACATGGTCATCGACCACCAGGTATGAGTCATTTGATCGACTGCACGTCGAAACGTAGTCGCTTGACAATGTTGACACCTTCAAAAATTTCAAAACCTCTGTAGGGTTGGTCTCAGGTCATAACATGCAATAACAGTTCATGATTAATTTATTCAAGGTGTAAACTAACACTTATTCTAGGTACACATGATGCGTGATGGATTTTTGCATCAAGACATACTATTTCGGCCTTAATAAATTATAATTAACTAATAGAGAGTCACCGGCCAAGTTTGATCGAAGTTCGATGTTAGAATGGCGTATGGTACGTGTGCTACCACACATCACGACAGCTAGGCATATGGCCTGTCATTGATTGAACAATAGAACGTGGCCTTACGGTCTCCAAATTCACTCGATGTGATTCTCAAATTTTCCATGGCCTACATACCAAGTTTGGGTTCTAAACTTGATTTCCATTCTACGTTATGGATACAGTTTTACTTGTCCGTTTAACCGAGATTTCAGATATGGATTCAAGGCCTTCAGATCCGATCTCAAGGCATTTGGATCCATCCATTTACACATGATCCGAGTCTCCAATGGTCAACTTAGGATCCTGAAAGTCATTCTATGGTTTTCCAACATCCATAGATTCATTCTAACCACCAATTAAACCATGTGTACTATCGTTTGTCATTTGAACTTGAGAACAATGGTGCACACACCCATGGCTCCGCCAGGGTGATGGATCACTATCTCTTCTTTTGATTTAACCATGGTTTACTAGCATATCATAACCTTTAACTATTTGATTATAGAAAATTCTATTCATCGGGCTTTACAAATCATGGCTGTGATCCAATACTCCCTCAGTCATGCTTTGCATCATTCCATTATTTTCCATTAACGAAGAAGGTTTTAGAGTAAGGGAGTACTTACAGAAGATTCAACTCTCTTTTGAGTTTTCTAGTGACAAGATTGACTATCCAGAGGTACGTTCTCCTTTCTTCTCTTCTTCTTTTTTTCTTTTCTTTCTCCTCTATGTTTTCTTTTGCTGGGCGGTAATGAGAGAAGAGTTTTTATCTTCTTCTTTTCTTCTTCTCCTTTCTTCTTCTCACTTCCTCTTTCTCTCAGAGACGTGTCAGATTATCTCTCTTAGTCACTTTCGTCAATTGGATTGAGAGAATAGAGAATAGACTTGATTCCAAATTGGTAAGCATGAGAAACAAAGATGGAAAGGGGATGATTTCCCTTTCTTCCTTCAATTCTTGTCTCAATCAAGATAGCTTACCATGATTAGAAACCATACTTAGTCGGTCATAGAGGGAGAAGACCAAATTTGAACTATGGGTCCCCTTTCAGTCGGTTTCCAATTCAGTTCTCGCATAGCAGTGCAGCTGGACCGTGTAGCAAGTGTGCACATCCCTGATCACGTGCTGAACCTCTTTTGATCGGCCAGTTTTTAGGTTCGTGCGTGCCAAGCTTTAGAGTTTTGTACGGGTTGGGTCCAATAATTCTTCTAATGCATCCTTGTGCATTCTAGTGACACAAGAGGGTCAAGGTAATGGCCCAATGTCACCACCCAATTATGCCTTCTTTCTCAGACGTGTTGATATGAATAGTTCGTACATGTGAAGACCCGACACATGCCCAAAATAGATGTATCTGTAAGCACCCCATTTTTGCCACCCTCGGCATAAGTGAACCAATATGGCAGGTTTCTGACCTTTAACCCAAATATTTGTGATTCTCCACTGATCCCCACAGCAGGGTCATGGGCTATTATCTGCATAGATGCATAGGTCATAGAATTATCTTCGAAACGAGACCAGAATTGCTCAATTCTGATATCAAATGAGGAAGATACGACCATTTTAGTCGGATGATACATATAAGGGAGGTTTCTGAAATTATTATAAATAATAATCTCAGGGGCCTTCATGCAAATTATCCTAAGTCGGATTGTTTGGATTTCAAATCATCATATCTTGATCATCCGACATCGCATTCAGATGATTCCAAGACCATTATTCTTCATTCATGATGTTCTACAAAGTGGACGTAAGAAATCCCGGGTAGAAGTCACCAGTGGGTCCCATGCAAGCTTGCATGCAAAATTATCGTTAGAACTTCAAAGCTTCATATCTTTTCCGTTCTACATCGGATTCAGATGATTCCGAGACCATTATTCTTCATTCATGATGTTCTACAAAGTGGATGTAAAAAATCCCGGGTAGAAGTCACTGGGTCCCATGCAAGCTTGCATGCAAAATTATCGTTAGAACTTCAAAGCTTCATATCTTTTCCGTTCTACACCGGTTCGAGCGATTCCAAGGCCATTGTTCTTCATTTGTGATGTCCTACAAAGTGGGCGTGAAAAATCTCGGGTAAAAATCTCCGAGGGTCCCATGCAAAATTACATATGGAAATGGTCATTTAATATTCAAAAATTCATATTTTGATCATTCCATATCCGAATCGGGTGATTCCTCTCATTATGTTCCATTTTTAGTGCTCTACAAAGTGGACATAAAATATTTCTGGTAGAAGCCTCCGAAGGATCTCATGCAGAATGGTCAGTCAAATTATCGATAATTGGTCTGCTTAAACTTCAAAAATTCATAAGTTGACAATTTTACTTCCAAATGAGGTGATTCAAGTTCCTATATTCCTCATTTTTAATGTTCTACAAAATGAACGCAAAAAATTGGAATAGAGGCCATCGGAAAATTTCATGCGGGATAACAGCGGAAATGACCCGTGAAATGACAAGGAGAGAAAATCTAGTTAATTCCAATCAATCCGGTCAACTCGGTTCGCCGGTTTTGGTCCAACCTAGCTCAACCCATATCGGTTGTCAACCTAAGTCGGTCTCAACCCATTTCGAATCGGTTCATCTATGTGCATAATATTTATATATTATATATATTATATATAATATATATATATATATATATATATATATATATATATATATATATATATATATATATATATATATATATATGCTATTAAATATATGTGTATATATGTATATGATATATATTATTATATGTAAATGATAATCCAAAAGATTTTGAGAAGAAAAAGAAAGGGGGAGAGAGGACGTGAAAGTGAAGGGGATTTCGGTTTTGGAGATAATCGAAAAGATTTGAGAAGAAAAAGGAAAGAGGGGAGAGAAAAATGTGAAAGAGAACGGGGATTTCGGTTTTGGAGATAATCCAAAAGATTTTGAGAAGAAAAAGGAAAGAGGGGAGAAAGGAAACGTGAAAGGGAGTTTTTTTTAGGTTTTCTAGATGATTTCCAAAAGATTTTGTTGAAAAAAAAAGGGGAAGCAGAAAGAGGAAAAAACGTGAGCTTTTCTAAGGGAATCCAAAAGATTTTGTTAGACAAAAAAAAGGAAAGAGGGAGAGAGGAAAAACGTGAGCCTTTCTAAGAGAATCCAAAAAATTTTGTGGGAGAAAAAAAAGGAAAGAAGAAAGAGAAAATGTGGGGGTTTTTAGGAGGCTCACGGTTTTTGGGATTGGAAAAAAAAAGAAAAAAAAAGGGGGAGAGAGAGGACGTGAAAAGGGAGAAGATTTAGGGTTTCTAGATTTTTTTTTGAAAGGGAAAGAAGGGGAAGATAAAAGAGACGTGAGAGAGAGAAGAAGGGAGGACATTTTCCAAAGAGAAAAAAAAGGGGAAAGAGAAAAAAAAACGTGAAAGGATTTTGGGGCTAAGTTTTGGGAGAAAAGTAAGGGAAGAAGAGAGAAAACAAAAGGGGGAAAGAAAAAAAAAAGTGAAAGGCTTTTGAGGCTCACGTTTATTTGGGAGGTAAAGAAGGGAAGAAGAGAGAAAAAAAGGAAGAAAAAAAAACCAGAAAAAAGAGAAAAGAAAAAAAACGTGAAAAGGGAGATTGATAGAGATTGGGCTCTCGATTTTGGAGAAAAAAAGGGAGAAAGAAGAAGGGAGGAGCAAGTAGAACCTACGAGCATCTAGGTAAGCTTCCTTTACTTCTATTTTTCTTCTATTGTTTTGCTTAACTACAAATCTCCATCTCATAAACCACTCGACCTCACCATTAACCAATTTCCATCACCAATCTAGCCTACACTTGGTTTCAATCCCTATACAACCAGCACTCTAACCGATTTCATCTCATACTTCAATCATCAGCCTTGTGCTACCACCTATCCGTAACCCCACTCACTTTCATCTCCTACTGAACAAACCAACACCTCCCACCACTTACCTGAACCTAGCCATGTTACAATACCCGAACCTGTCCATCAAGTCCTAGACCAATTCCCCTCATCCAACCATTGGATCAACATTCCTCATCTTACCCTTGATATTTTCATTAAATATGGGCCATTGATTGAATTTATGATCATGATATGCTTAAACAAAAATCTGAAATTTGATTCTTTATCGTGTTAATATGATGCCCTTTCAAAATCTGATCCATTGAATGTGAAATTTGTTTTGATCATGCGATGAAAATTTTTCCATTGATATTTGAATGAATGAATTTTACTAATTGATGTGAATTTAATCTGAATCGTTGATCTTTAAAATCCAATCATGTGAATGGATGATTAATTAATCTGAACCATTGATTTTAATCTGATGATGATTTAATGATGATTTAATTTGAGCCATTAAAGTCTGATTAACTGATGTTATATGATCTGAACTGTTGATTTAAGATCTTGAATTACTTTGAATCATTAATCAAATGTGATTTCGGTCATATTGTCGATAATCGATGCATTGAATCTAGACCGTAGATCTGAAAATACATTTTGATTAATTGACTCACATGCCTTGGTTGTTTATCACATGCCATATTTTGATGCTATATTGTTCAAATGTTATATTTGGATGCTTATATGCACACACTGCCACAATTGGAATAATCACACTACCATGATTGGAATGATCATACTCACATGCTATATTAAATACTTATTGTCATAATTAGGGTAGAAAACCCTAAAATGGAATGAAAATAACAATTAGGGTAGAAAACCCTAAAAAATGGAAATAAAATAACAATTAGGGTAGAAAACCCTAAAAAATGGAAAGAAAATAACAATTAGGGTAGAAAACCCTAAATAGAAAGAAAATAACAATTAGGGTAGAAAACCCTAAAAAATGGAAAGAAAATAACAATTAGGGTAGAAAACCCTAAAATGGAAAGAAAGTAACAATTAGGGTAGAAAACCCTAAAATGGGAAGAAAATAACAATTAGGGTAGAAAACCCTAAAAAATGAAAAAAAAATAACAATTAGGGTAGAAAACCCTAAAATGGAAAGAAAGTAACAATTAGGGTAGAAAACCCTAAAATGGAAAGAAAATAACAATTAGGGTAGAAAACCCTAAAAAATGGAAAAAAATAGCGATTAGGGTAGAAAACCCTAAATATGGAATGAAAATAACAATTAGGCTCTTGCCATGCTTAGAAGATAGCATACTTGATCATGCCATATAAGCTCTTGCCTTATTTGCAATACATGCCATATTTGAAAGATTTTTAAACAATCTTACTGTATGTGAATTTCTTGCCATAAATGTTTTATGTGTCATATTTAGATATAATATTCTATTTTTTGGCAATAACATATTTTATGCAACACCCTAGTCCAACAGCCATATCTGCACACTTCTAGAAGACAATCTAGGCGTGGGGACGTGCATTTAGGCACCCACATTCTTGGGAAGGGCATAATGGGAATAATAAAACCTTAATAAAGAAAGAGAATTCTTTGCCAAACCTTCCAAAATTAGAATTCAGAATGAAAAGGGTAATTTAGGACGATTTACCCCTCAGCAAACCCTAAACCTAGAATAGGTTCTAAACCCTAAACCTAGAATAGGTTCTCAATCATTAACCTAGAACGGGTTATCCAATTTGAACTACGCAGATTCTGATTCCTAGGTCAAACCCTAGGATACGTAGGCTATTTGGGAGAATCCCAAATTTGGATCCACACCTTAGTCCACTTGGACTATCCATAGATCCACTAGGATATCCATTCCCATTTCAACCAGAGCCCAAACTACGCGGATTCTGATTCCTAGGTCAAACCCTAGGAAACGTAGGCTATTTGGGAGAAACCCAAATTTGGATCCACAATTTAGTCCACTCGGATTATCCATAGATCCACTAGGATATCCCCCATATTTTAACCCAAATAGGGTTATCCACACCTTAGTCCACTCGGACTATCCATAGATCCACTAGGATATTTATTCACACCTTAGTCCACCCGGACTATCCATAGATCCACTAGGATACTTACCCACATTTTGACCCAAATAGGGTTATCCAGCCCGAACTACGTGGATTCTGATTCCTAGGGCAAACCCTAGGATACGTAGGCCATTTGGGAGAAACCTAAATTCGGATCCAAACCTTAGTCCACTTGGACTATCCATAGATCCACTAGGATATTTATCCTCATTTTGACCCACATAGGGTTATCCATATTCTAACCCAGAATGGGTTATCCATATTTTAACCCAAATAAGGTTATCCTTAGATCCCCTAGGACTATCTATCAGTCCACTTGGACTATCCAGATCCTAACCCATAGGATTTCACAGCCTTTCAAGCATAAATTTCAACTTGATCAAAGAACTTAATCATGCACAAGCATAAATCACATCCATAAACTATAATCACACCTGAACTACGATGGTGAACCTGATTTTCGGAATAATTCCGTGATACGTAGGCAATCTGATGGATACAGATTCGGTTCAATGATATCAAACCACTTGGTTTGGTTTGGTTTAACAAATAGATTCTAGCATAGGAAAGGTATAGGAGACCGATTTCGATCGGGCGGTTTGGGTGCCTAACCCCTTCCCATAACCGTAACCTGACGCTTACCCAATCTCTGATGGATCAGAATTCCAATCTAAGGGTCATGAGTCAATCGAAGTCTTACCTTGGGGTGAGATTTCACATTTCTAAGGTCCTAGACCTAAATCTAGGTGGCGACATCTAAAGATTTCCATCTTTGTCCTCATAGTGGCGACTTCACTGGGGATATAAATGTCAAACTCCTAAATGAAAACTTCCTTGTGTGAATTGGATGCTAGATTTTAGGATACTATATTTATGCTTGTATATTATTGCTTTGGGGGGAATGGGTTCAGTCACACATTCGTGCGAATAGCCGAACCGGGTCCCATGCATATGGGGCAGCCCGCTAGGCGAAACACCAGCCTTGGCCTGTACTTGGTGAGACCACGACCGTTGAGCAGCCTCTAACGAGCGTTTCTTGGGTTCACCTGGGAATGCGTTATGCTACTCCACGTCGCTTGGATCCTTGCAACATAGTATATAAAGGGATTGGGGGCCCATTATTCATCGAGCATTCGGTGATAGGTTACCCCATCCTCGTCAAGGTGGCTTTTCTGTCCTAACCCAGATTGTAGCCCAATGTTTGTTATTTTTTTGGTTCATCCCTGAACCGACCTGGTAAAATCGGCTTAACCATGACATCCATGTTCGAGACGTCGAAGTTCTGCCCGTTTTTGTCCTTGATTGGTCAACATGTTAGAATCTACACGATGAGCATCTTGAACTCTCACCCATTGGGAGTATGAGGTATGTATACACCTGTTCTACATCATAGTAGACGGTCACTATACACCCTCCATTAAGTAAGCTCGATGTGTCGAATCTCTCATTGTTTACACGTCGATTTTAAAAAACGAGTAGAAAATCCCTGTCAAGACTTAGATACCATGGTCAAGAAGAAATTTACTAGTTTGTTCATCTATGAACCGCTTTTGCTAATCATCCCTAATAAGGACGACGAATTAATATATCCATTTTAATTTCATCGAATTCGGTAATCCAATTGGCCAGACCTTGGTACCACTGATAATCCATTTTGGAATCATGAGGTCCCAAGAATGAACACATGGCTTAATCAAATTCAATTAAATTGACTTGGATAATGTTTACCCAATCGCCCTTATGAGGGAGCTAACTCTTGTTTGGTTGAGTCATCCTTGATTGTGCATGTGACTTCTTCTACTCTTGTAGATGTTTAGAATCTTGATATTTCCCCATTGGATTTCAATGCCTTTGGAAAAGAAAATCAAACTGCAACCATATCCACCCTTTTAGGGTGAGAGGCCCCTAGAATTAGGGAATTGTCTTGATCTCCCATCTCGAGATCCATCCATATTATCTTTCCAAGTGAATCAATGGAAGTCATGAATCTAGATCTTGATTGAACATCAAATTTTGTAAGAAAGAAGGAAAGATTTAGTCCCTAGGCAAATCCAATCATAGTTCTCAATGTACCTTTGAATTAAGGAAAGATTCAGCCCCTAGGGAAATCCAATCATAGTTCTCAATGTACCTTTGAATTAAGGAAAGATTTAGCCCCTAGGAAAATCCAATCACTGTTCTCGATTCATCTCTGAATTAAGGAAAGATTCAGCCCCTAGGCAAGTCCAATCAATATTCCCTATTCACCTTTGAATTATGGAAAGATTCAGCCCCTAGGCAAATCCAATCAATATTCCCTATTCACCTTTGAATTAAGGAAAGATTTAATCCCTAGGCAAATCAAATCATCATTCTCCATTTACCCCAGAATTAAGGAAAGATTCAGCCCCTAGGCAAATCCAATCATTAAGGAAAGATTCAGCCCCAAGGCAAATCCAATCATTAAGGAAAGATTCAGCCCCTAGGCAAATCCAATCACCGTTCTCAATGTACCTCAAAATTAAGGAAAGATTCAGCCCCTAGGCAAATCCAATCATATTTCACGATTCATCTCTGCATTAAGGAAAGATTCAGCCCCTAGGCAAATCCAATCAATATTCCCTATTCACCTTTGAATTAAGGAAAGATTTCAGCCCCTAGGCAGGTCCAATCATCATTTCGATTCATCCAGAATTAAGGAAAGATTCAGCCCCTAGGCAGATTCAATTACATCTAGTTCATCTCAGAATCAAAAAAATATTCAGCCCTTAGGTAGGTCCAATCATCATTTCGCTTCATCCAGAATTAAGGAAAGATTCAGCCCCTAGGCAGATTCAATCACATCCAGTTCATCTCAGAATCAAAAAAATATTCAGCCCCTAGGCAGGTCCAACCACCATTTCTGGTTCATCTCAGAACTGAAGAAAGGTTCAGCCCCTAGGCAGGTCCAATCATCATTTTGGTTCATCCAGAATTAAAGAAAGATTCAGCCCCTAGGCAGATTCAATCACATCCAGTTCATCTCAGAATCAAAGAAATATTCAGCCCTAGATTCAACCACCATTCTAGTTCATCTCAGAATTAAAGAATGTTTTAACCTTTAGGCAGGTTCAATCATCACTCCCAGATAATGCTAAAATGAAGAAGGCATTCGGCCCCTAGGCTTTTTCACCCTTCACCTCTTGTTTAGGTTCTGATTCATGTTGGAACTAGGAAAAATTCCATTCATTTGAATTCAATTAGCTACTAGGCTTATCCAACCCTCAACTTTGGTTAGGGTTCCAGTTCATGTTGAAACTAGGAAAAGTTCCATTCATCTGAATTTATTTAGCCCCTAGGCTTGTCCAACCATCAACTTTGGTTCAGGTTCAGATTCATGTTGGAATTAAGAAGAGTCTCATTCATCTGAATTCATTTAGCCACTAGGCTTATCCAACCATCAACTATGGTTTAAGTTCTGATTCATGTTGGAACTAAGAAGAGTTTCATTCATTTGAATTTAATCAGCCCCTAGGCTTGTCCAACCGTCAACTCCAGTTTAGGTTCTGATTCATGTCGGAACTAATAAAGGTTCCATTCATATGAACTCAATGTGAGCATGAGTTAGCCTCTAGGCCTGTTCAATCATTACCTTTGGTCCATGTTCCACTTCATAAAGGAATCAAAGAGAATTTCAGTCATTCCATCATCTCTAGCAATTAGAGTCCAATCCATGATTGTCATCCTTGGCCTCTATCAATCGGTGCCCAACTCAAGCAATCCTTGCCTCTAGCAACTAGAGCCCAGTCCATGACTGTCAATCTTGATCTCTATCAATTAGAGATCAATTCAAAGTCAATCTTGATCTCTATCAATCAGAGTTCAATTCAATGTCAATCTTGATCTCTATCAATCAGAGATCAATTCAAAGTCAATCTTGATCTCTATCAATCAGAGACCAATTCAAAGTCAATCTTGATCTCTATCAATCAGAGACCAATTCAAAGTCAATCTTGATCATATCAATCAGAGACCAATTCAAAGTCAATCTTGATCACTATCAATCAGAGACCAATTCAAAGTCAATCTTGATCTCTATCAATCAGAGACCAACTCAAAGTCAATCTTGATCACTATCAATCAGAGACCAATTCAAAGTCAATCTTGATCTCTATCAATCAGAGACCAACTCAAAGTCAATCTTGATCTCTATCAATCAGAGACCAGTTCAAAGCTAACCTTGTCTCTATCAATCGGAGACCGATTCAAAATCAATTCCTGGCTCTATCAGTTAGAGTCCGATCGATGTCCATCATAGCCCAGTGCTACAAGTTAGGATCGCTCGTCAAGAATGACGAATGAGAAGCATTCCTCATTGCCTGTCAATAAAGATCAGTTCCAGATCCTGGAGTCATCAGAAAACATGAACCTTCAGCTATAGTAGTGCTATTCCATCATGGGCATTTTTGCCCCATTAGCCAAGGAAATGCCAGAATCCAAAGAGTTGCCCTCATATTTCTCATTGTTCAAAGAGAAGGAATAGAATTTTCCCAAGCAGTAGGATAGACCAAAGATGAGATCCGATATGCCCCAGGCTAGGATAAAAAACCAGAATCACAGCTTGAGTGTGGTCCAATGATGGAACCCTTAACCCTTGAACTAGGGCATGAACCGAATTGACCTTGGACCCGAATTGAGTGTGGTCTAATGATGAAAGCCATTAAGCCTTAAACTAGGGCATGAACCAAATTAACCTTGGACCCGAATTGAGTGTGGTCCAATGAGGAAAGCCATTAAGCCTTAAGTTTGGCATAAACCAATTGACCTTGGACCCAAATTGAGTTCGGTCCAACGAAGAAAGCCCTTGAGCCCTAAGTTGGGCATGAACCAAATTGAACTTGGACCCGAATTGAGTGCAGTCCAATGAAGAAAGCCATTAAGCTTTAAGCTGGTCATGAACCAAATTGACCATAGACCCAAATTGAGAGTGGTCTAATGAAGAAATCCATTGAACCCCAGACTGGGGCATATAACCTTGAGCTTAAAAAAATAAAAAGCAATAGTCCGGTTATGAATGGATAGAAAGAAAAAAGAGAAAAGATAAAACAAGGAGAGAATTGTATGGAACCCTGAAAGCTAGGCATCTTGCACCTATTGATAAGGGGCATGATGAGTCCTTCTGTTAGAGGTCTAAAGGAAGATTTATTCCCACAACGACTGAAGGTGGTCGTCGAAGGCGTTATGCCTAACTGGAGCCGCTTGGACGAACTAGTTGTTTCAACTTTCTATTATCGGTATTCGAAAGGTCATCCATGTTTGGGTCCAAGATTGATATGTTTGTTGACAAGTCCAGTCCAATCTACCCTGTAAGTAAAAGAAAATCACCCCGTTTAGGATTTCAAACTCTGTGCCTTGTCTCTTCCATACATTTCCTCCCAGTTTCATACATCCTCCTATTCTATGTGCGCAGTCAATTCTGACTCTGAAGATGATTGAAATGATGAGCCATCTCCTAAACTTCTATGCCACCCGGCCTCTTGAGAAAGAAAGGTCCAACCCGTCTGGGAAAGCTTTAAATGATCAATCAGGAGACACAAGAGTAGTCTCAAGAAACATGTATTGGAGAAGCTGCCATTTGTTCTATCTATGAAAAGATTCCAAGGAAAGCATTACATAATAACAGATCATATCAACAGGTCAGCCAATCAGTACAAATGAGTGGAGGACAGATGTGCCACCAAGAAGATGGAAATACCGAAGTTCTTACAAATTACATCATCTGCAAGCAAGAGATACATGATGAATGATTAATCTCAAAATCAAAGAATGAGGTCATTGGGATACCCAAAAAAAAATTATAATTCAAGCCTATGTTTTATCTACATCAATAATGGGATGGCAGTCACATCAGATAGAAGGTGATGATTAACTTCCAGAGGATAGCATACGGATTCCCCATTCAGATAAAATCAGATACTATATGAGCAGTCACAAATGCTCATAAAGTTTACAGAAGATCAGAGTGCTAGTTGGGGCAATGACGTTCTATCTGATTGGAAATGTTTGGAAGAAGAAGATTCAAATCCAATATTGAAAGTCAGGATTCAATTTCGCGATCAAGCGAAGCACTGCATTATGTGGCCTTCACATCCAAAAAGAAAAAGAAAAAGAAAAAAGAAAAAAGAAAAAAAGAGAAGAAAAGAAAATAGTAAGATGTTGAATGGCATTGGAGCTTGACAGTAAGCCAATTGTCCCTCTCACTTCAAGAAGATGGCAGTTTCAATCAAAGCCTGATAGCAAGTGCGATCGTTCTTCGAGATTCACAACATGTTGGACCGGACTTTTGATTTTGGTCAAATACATCCCGCCTTTATAGGAGATGATCTCATCACTTCTTCATCATCAGAGAAAGATTTCTCATTGGCATTAGACTCTCTCTCCCGTCTATCACTCTGACGGCCTTCCAAGGAGTCTCTATTACAAGCCCTTCTTTTGATTATCAATTTTTATGGAATTGTATCTCATGATCATGTCATCATCTTATGTACAAATTCATGAATCTGGATGGAACTCTCATCTGTCGTTCATTACATTCGACGGCTTCCCAAGGTTCCTATAAGCCCTTCATTTTTAAAGCCAATAAAATGGGATCTTCTCGGTAAGATAAACCCATTCTACATAAATAACCAAACACTCTCCCAATGGTAGACCCATGTGGACAGTTTCACATCAGTCCTCTTGGACCTTCAACATCAATACTTGTCCACAAACCTAAAGGTTTCAGGCCTAGATATGATCGTGACTGATTCGAAATCTCGATATAGCTTGTTGGGACACGTGTTCCATCTGAACATCTCCAAGAAAGGAAAACATAATTTGGCACCATTTTTAATTTTGGTGTGGGACTACATTTCCCTAAGATCGTTTTTAGTGATGATTCAAATAGCTGCCCGCCTATCAATACGTGTAGGTGTCAACTTAAACAATGGGGCAAGGCTACCCATTTGTCATGAAAGCCATGCCGTTAAGATTTCCCCTAAGGGTTTCAGACCATTGGATATGACCATAATTTTGGCAATATCCTCACCATATCAGGACTCTTTATTCAACCCAAGATGGGTTTTGCAAAAAGAAAAAATAAAAAAAATATAAAGGGAAGAAAAGAAATCTCACCAGGGAAAGGCAACCCGAGAAACCTCAATGGGCAACCCATAATACCTCAATGGGGATAGGTGACCTGATGCAACCTAAATCATTGCCCTCATTGGCCCTTTATAGAAAAAATTTAGTGGTTCATGTAGACAAGTGTCATACCAGTCTACCCTCCATAAGGAAAGGAAGCCCTCTTGCTCTCTAGTGAATCATACTCGGAGGAGTTGAACAAACCATCATCTGTTGGGCTCCATAGCATTGCCTTTCAACAGAATTCTATCTTCAAATCTTGTTGGTCATGTTAGGGAGAGAGCAAATTCTCATGGCCTGGTTACGAATGTAGCCAAATTCATTCAAATCATCAGTTCCTTCATTTTTCAAAATTCAAGAAGGGTTTATCAAAGAAGTCACTTTCTGCAATCAATCTATCAATCTTCCCTTGACCTTGGAAGCATGGTCAAATTCTAAATGCAATCCAGATTCATCCTTGTTCTAACTCTGTTAGATTTTCCATTTCCTTCTATAGTAGCAGTCTGTCACAACATGCAGACACTGGGGCATAGATATACCCTATGTAGAGGAATCGAATTTGATCATGAGCATTACATCAAGGATCCATTGTCTAATCTGAAGTCACTACTTTCATAGTCAACAGAAGTAGGTCCATCCAAGTTGGTTTTTGCCAATTTCTCAATTCTCCCAATCATGTTGATGAAGAAAATCCAATGTGGTCGCTCACCTGTTAGGATCTGGTCACCAAATTCTCTGAAGGAACACTTCGAATCCTTTGTGCCTCATGCCTACTTTGGGGCTATGGTTCATTCATCTTTCAAAATTGGCACAACAATGTTGCAAGGCCCTGAGCTTTTCATGAGCCTAGATCAAGGGCCAAACCCATGTCACATTTCATCGCCGCTTGGCTATTCTACCAATTTGGTCTACCATAATGCACAGTCAAAGAACTTAGTTGACCAGATGCCCCTCGACAGTCTAACACCTAGGTCAATCAATAAAATCACTTTAGTTAGAGACTGTCAAGCTCCCCTCATTCTTGTCCAAAATCCTCGCTAGAGTTTCTTTCAATCCAAAATCCAACAACACCAATGTTGGCTGAAGGAAATCATCATCTTCAAATTACATGGAACCCTTCAAAGGGAGTAACCAAGTCATCCCTATCGGGCTGAAATTGAGTCAAACTTTCAGTACCAGGTCATAAATGGAAAATTTCAAATCTAGGTATCATGCCAGCGAAGTCCATGACACCATTTCCATCGATGTCATGTTTTGTGCCTTCACTGATAAAGCAAGAGCAAAAAACTTGGAAAACTGCCAAGGAATTCACCATCATTTCAAATATGTCCAGCACTCTATAGGTTCAAAGTCAATAGACTTCCAAGATGGGTCAGATTCCAACCCTAATGGTTCAAAGTCAACAAAAACTTCCTGTGTGGGTTACTTTCGACCATCCTAAAGGTTCAAAGCAACAAAGCTACTTAATAGGATAATCAAGTTTCCATTCTCGAAGGTTCATAGCCATAGAGCTTCCAAGAAGGATATTCCTATTTTCAATCCCAAAGGTCCAAAGCTGGTAGGAACTTTCAAGACGAGTCATTCAGTATCACCATATAAGTGACCTTCTGAGTTCTTGCTCATTTCATAATCAAATGTAGAGCCCTAGCTTATTTAAAGATCAAGTCGATCTCAGCCCACAAGGGAATCAAATGCAGAGCCCTAGCTCATTCAAAGATCAAGTCAATCTCAGCCTATTAGTGAAGCAAATGTGGAGCCCTAGCTCATTCAAAGATCAAGTCAATCTCAGCCTATAAGTGAATCAAGTGCAGAGCCCTAGCTTATTCAGAAAATCAATCTCAAAACCTCAATCAAAAGAGCCTCAGTTCAATCAAAGAAAAGACAACAAGTCCTCCATCCAAACAAATCAATGCCGAGCCCAAGCTCATACAAATGAACCTTGTATTCACAGCCTAGCTTCATACAAGAAGAGGTTTATCAGCCTACAAATGGATCAAGTCGGGTCCAAGCCCGAACATACCTTGCATCATGAGTTCCACCTCAGCAAGAAGAGGTTCCCAACCTACAAATGAGCCTTGTATTCACAGCCTAGCTTCATACAAGAAGAGGTTTATCAGTCTACAAATGGATCAATCCGGGTCCAAGCCCGCACATACCTTGCATCATGAGTTCTACCTCAGCAAGAAGAGGTTCCCAGCCTACAAATGAGCCTTGTATTCACAGCCTAGCTTCATACAAGAAGAGGTTTATCAGCCTACAAATGGATCAAGCCGGGTTCAAGCCCGCACGTACCTTGCATCATGAGTTCCATCTCAGCAAGAAGAGGTTCCCAGCCTATAAATGAGCCTTGTATTCACAGCCTAGCTTCATACAAGAAGAGCACTCACCAATCTTCCAAGAAGAGCAAACCTTCTTGCCAGTCGAACTACATTCTGGGCTTGATTTCTAGGACACCATTAGAATACGTAGGCAGTTTAGGAAGAATTACCCTAAGTGCAGCCCAATAAACAATATCACTCATACCCCAAAAATGTGGTTCTTTTATCTTTAGCCTTCAACTGATAACAATCTCGGCTAAAGAGGGGCATCTATAAGCACCCCATTTTTGCCACCCTCGGCATAAGTGAACCAATATGGCAGGTTTCTGACCTTTAACCCAAACATTTGTGATTCTCCACTGATCCCCACAGCAGGGTCATGGGCTATTATCTGCATAGATGCATAGGTCATAGAATTATCTTCGAAACGAGACTAGAATCGCTCAATTCTGATATCAAATGAGGAAGATACGACCATTTTAGTCGGATGATACATATAAGGGAGGTTTCTGAAATTATTATAAATAATAATCTCAGGGGCCTTCATGTAAATTATCCTAAGTCGGATTGTTTGGATTTCAAATCATCATATCTTGATCATCCGACATCGCATTCAGATGATTCCAAGATCATTATTCTTCATTCATGATGTTCTACAAAGTGGACGTAAGAAATCCCGGGTAGAAGTCACCAATGGGTCCCATGCAAGCTTGCATGCAAAATTATCGTTAGAACTTCAAAGCTTCATATCTTTTCCGTTCTACATCGGATTCAGATGATTCCGAGACCATTATTCTTCATTCATGATGTTCTACAAAGTGGATGTAAAAAATCCCGGGTAGAAGTCACCAGTGGGTCCCATGCAAGCTTGCATGCAAAATTATCGTTAGAACTTCAAAGCTTCATATCTTTTCCGTTCTACATCGGATTCGGACGATTCCAAGGCCATTGTTCTTCATTTGTGATGTCCTACAAAGTGGACGTGAAAAATCTTGGGTAAAAATCTCCGGAGGGTCCCATGCAAAATTACATATGGAAATGGTCATTTAATATTCAAAAATTCATATTTTGATCATTCCATATCCGAATCAGGTGATTCCAGTCTCATTATGTTCCATTTTTAGTGCTCTACAAAGTGGACATAAAATATTTCCGGTAGAAGCCTCCGAAGGATCTCATGCAGAATGGTCAGTCAAATTATCGATAATTGGTCTGCTTAAACTTCAAAAATTCATAAGTTGACAATTTTACTTCCAAATGAGGTGATTCAAGTTCCTATATTCCTCATTTTTAATGTTCTACAAAATGAACGCAAAAAATTGGAATAGAGGCCATCGGAAAATTTCATGCGGGATAACAGCGGAAATGACCCGTGAAATGACAAGGAGAGAAAATCTAGTTAATTCCAATCAATCCAGTCAACTCAGTTCAAGCCAGTTTTGGTCCAACCTAGCTCAACCCATATCAGTTGTCAACCTAAGTCAGTCTCAACCCATTTCGAATCAGTTCATCTATGTGCATAATATTTATATATTATATATATTATATAATATATATATATATATATATATATATATATATATATATATATGCTATTAAATATATGTGTATATATGTATATAATATATATTATTATATGTAAATGATAATCCAAAAGATTTTGAGAAGAAAAAAGAAAGAGGGGAGAGAGGAAATGTGAAAGTGAAGGGGGATTTCTGTTTTGGAGATAATCCAAAAGATTTTTGAGAAGAAAAAGGAAAGAGGGGAGAGAAAAAACGTGAAAGATAATGGGGATTTCGGTTTTGGAGATAATCCAAAAGATTTTGAGAAGAAAAAGGAAAGAGGGGAGAAAGGAAACGTGAAAGGGAGTTTTTTTAGGTTTTCTGGATGATTTCCAAAAGATTTTGTTGAAAAAAAAAGGGGAAGAAGAAAGAGGAAAAAACATGAGCTTTTCTAAGGGAATCCAAAAGATTTTGTTGGAGAAAAAAAAAAAGGAGGGAGGAGAGGAAAAACGTGAGCCTTTCTAAGAGAATCCAAAAGATTTTGTTGGAGAAAAAAAAGAAAAGAAGAAAGAGAAAACGTGGGGGCTTTTAGGTGGCTCACGGTTTTAGGGATTGGAAAAAAAAAGAAAAAAAAAGGGGAGAGAGAGGATGTGAAAAGGGAGAAGATTTAGGGTTTCTAGATTTTTTTTCAAAAGGGAAAGAAGGGGAAGATAAAAGGGACGTGAGAGAGAGAAGAAGGGAGGACTTTTTCCAAAGAGAAAAAAAAAGGGGAAAGAGAAAAAAAACGTGAAAGGCTTTGGGGGCTAAGTTTTGGGAGAAAAGTAAGGGAAGAAGAGAGAAAAAAAAAGGGGGAAAGAAAAAAAAAACGTGAAAGGCTTTTGAGGCTCACGTTTTTTTGGGAGGAAAAGAAGGGAAGAAGAGAGAAAAAAGAGGAAGAAAAAAAAACCAAAAAAAAGAGAAAAGAAAAAAATGTGAAAAGGGAGTTTGATAGAGTTTGGGCTCTCAGTTTTGGAGAAAAAAAGGGAGAAAGAAGAAGAAGAAATGAGGAGCAAGTAGAACCTACGAGCATCTAGGTAAGCTGCCTTTACTTCTATTTTTCTTCTATTATTTTGCTTAACTATAAATCTCCATCTCATAAACCACACTACCTCACCATTAACCAATTTCCATCACCAATCGAGCCTACACTTGGTTTCAATCTTATACAACCAGCAATCTAACCGATTTCATCTCATACTTCAATCATCAGCCTTGTGCTACCACCTACCCGAAACCCCACTCACTTCCATCTCCTACTGAACCAACCAATACCTCTCACCACTTACCTGAACCTAGCCATGTTACAATACTCGAACCTGTCCATCAAGTCCTAGACCAATTCCCCTCATCCAACCATTGGATCAACATTCCTCATCTTACCCTTGATCTTATCATTAAATATGGGCCATTGATTGAATCTATGATCACGATATGCTTGAATAAAAATCTAAATTTTGATTCTTTATCATGTTAATATGATGCTCTTTCAAAATCTGATCCATTGAATGTGAAATTTGTTTTGATCATGCGATGAAAATTTATCCATTGATATTTGAATGAATGAATTTGACTAATTGATGTGAATTTAATCTGAATCGTTGATCTTTAAGATCCAATCATGTGAATGGATGATTAATTAATCTTAACCATTGATTTTAATCTGATGATGATTTAATGATGAATTAATTTGAGCCATTAAAGTCTGATTAACTGATGTTATATGAACTGAACTGTTGATTTAAGATCTTGAATTACTTTCAATCATCAATCAAATGTGATTTTGGTCATATTGTTGATAATCGATGCATTGAATCTAGATCATAGATCTGAAAATACGTTTTGATTAATTGACTCACATGCCTTGGTTGTTTAACACATGCCATATTTTGATGCTATATTGTTTACATGCTATATTTGGATGCTTATATGCACACACTGCCACAATTGGAATAATCCCACAGCCATGATTGGAATGATCATACTCACATGCTATATTAAATACTTATTGTCATAATTATGGTAGAAAACACTAAAATGGAAAGAAAATAACAATTATGGTAGAAAACCCTAAAAAATGGAAATAAAATAACAATTAGGGTAGAAAATCCTAAAAAATGGAAAGAAAATAATAATTAGGGTAGAAAACCCTAAATAGAAAGAAAATAACAATTAGGGTAGAAAACCCTAAAAAATGGAAAATAATAACAATTAGGGTAGAAAACCCTAAAATGGAAAAAAAGTAACAATTATGGTAGAAAACCCTAAATTGGAAAGAAAATAACAATTAGGGTAGAAAACCCTAAAAAATGGAAAGAAAATAACAATAAGGGTAGAAAATCCTAAAATGGAAAGAAAGTAACAATTAGGGTAGACAACCCTAAAATGGAAAGAAAATAACAATTAGGGTAGAAAACCCTAAAAAATGGAAAGAAAATAATTAGGGTAGAAAACCCTAAAATGCAAAGAAAATAACAATTAGGGTAGAAAATCCTAAAAAATGGAAAGAAAATAATTAGGGTAGAAAACCCTAAAATGGAAAGAAAATTACAATTAGGGTAGAAAACCTTAAAAAATGGAAAAAAATAGCGATTAGGGTAGAAAACACTAAATATGGAATGAAAATAGCAATTAGGGTCTTGCAATGCTTAGAAGATAGCATACTAGATCATGCCATATAAGCTCTTGCCTTATTTGCAATACATGCCATATTTGAAATATTTTTAAACAATCTTACTGTATGTGAATTTCTTGCCATAAATGTTTTATGTGTCATATTTAGATAGAATATTCTATTTTTTGGCAATAACTTATTTTATGCAATACCCTAGTCAAACTGCTATATCTGCACACTTCTAGAAGACAATCTAGGCGTGGGGACGTGCATTTAGGCACCCACATTCTTGGGAAGGGCATAATGGGAATAATAAAACCTTAATAAAGAAAGAAAATTCTTTGCCAAACCTTCCAAAATTAGAATTCAGAATGAAAAGGGTAATTTAGGACAATTTATCCCTCAGCAAACCCTAAACCTAGAATAGGTTCTAAACCCTAAACCTAGAATAGGTTCTCAATCATTAACCTAGAACGGGTTATCCAATTCGAACTACACGGATTCTGATTCCTAGGTCAAACCCTAGGATACGTAGGCTATTTGGGAGAATCCCAAATTCGGATCCACACCTTAGTCCACTCGGATTATCCATAGATCCACTAGGATATCCATTCCCATTTCAACCAGAGCCCAAACTACGCGGATTCTGATTCCTAGGTCAAAACCTAGGATACGTAGGCTATTTGGGAGAAACCCAAATTTGGATCCACAATTTAGTCCACTCGGACTATCCATAGATCCACTAGGATATCCCCCATATTTTAACCTAAATAGGGTTATCCACACCTTAGTCCACTCGGACTATCCATAGATCCACTAGGATATTTATCCACACCTTAGTCCACCTGGACTATCCATAGATCCACTAGGATACTTACCCACATTTTGACCCAAATAGGGTTATCCAGCCCAAACTACGCGGATTCTGATTCTTAGGGCAAACCTTAGGATACGTAGGCCATTTGGGAGAATGCTAAATTCGGATCCAAACCTTAGTCCACTTGGACTATCCATAGATCCACTAGGTTATTTATCCACATTTTAACCCACATAGGGTTATCCATATTCCAACCCAGAATGGGTTATCCATATTTTGACCCAAATAGGGTTATCCTTAGATCCACTAGGACTATCTATCAGTCCACTTGGACTATCCAGATCCTAACCCATAGGATTTCTCAGCCTTTCAAGCATAAATTTTAACTTGAACAAAGAACTTAATCATGCACAAGCATAAATCACATCCATAAACTTTAATCACACCTGAACTACGATGGTGAACCTGATTTTTGGAATAATTCCGCGATACGTAGGCAATCTGATGGATACAGATTCGGTTCAATGATATCAAACCACTTGGTTTGGTTTGGTTTAACAAATAGATTCTAGCATAGGAAAGGTATAGGAAACCGATTTCGATCGGGCGGTTTGGGTGCCTAACCCCTTCCCATAACCGTAACCTGACGCTTACCCAATCTCTGATGGATCAGAATTCCAATCTAAGGGTCATGAGTCAATCGAAGTCTTACCTTGGGGGTGAGATTTCACATTTCTAAGGTCCTAGACCTAAATCTAGGTGGAGACTTCTAAAGATTTCCATCATTGTCCTCATAGTATCGTAATGGGATTTGGGCATGGGTTTTTCAAAGTTGATGCAGGATGCATAAAAATATAGTAAATAGGGCTACAACCCAGTAGAGATCCCCGTTCCACTCCAATGGACTGACTGTGTCCCCACTAAGGTGTAACCAGGCATATGGCCATGTATCATGCTCCCACACATTACCTGATCATGTACCACACACACAATCATATCCAATTCAACAATCACTTAACATGGCATGTGCACGTAGTAAGTAAAACTATACTCCAGTAGGAATCCCTGACTCCCCACTCCCATGGTTCATCGTGCCCCCACTATGGTACAGTCAATCCCAACGTGAATTAATGAAGTCACCAGTCACATGAACCACCATACATGGGTGGCACCCAATAGAGAACCCTGGATCCCCAATCCTATGGATCATCGCATCTCTACTAGGACACCGGTACACCAACATGGTATGTATGCCACTACTCCAATATGTCACAAGCACCATCATACATGGTTATGCATGCAAATGATATGAACAACTACTCCTTGCAGAGAATCCTAGATCCCCACTCCCATGGTTAGTTGTGTCTCTACTAAGCTAAAAATGACTATCAACATGGCTCGTGTATTGTGCTCTCACACACCACATGTCCATTATACAACATCCAACATATAGTTATAGTTATATGCAAATGCATGAATAGTTATACAATTTATTGGATGACATGTTATAGCAATTCAAATGCACATACAATAATCACATGCTTAAACTCTACGTGACCCAACCCTTTACTATAGACACTAGTGGTGTTGAAGAACTTTAATGTAGGCAGAAGGGTCTGTCCACTACCTGCGATGTTTTACTTAACTAATTAAACAAGCTTCATTGGGTTGATAAACATCTTTTAAACTAGCATGGACAAGTACTAGTGTCCATGTACGAGTCCCACGATAAGCGGGGAACCGAACGGTTGGTCTTCCTACCCATTACTAGGGTTATAAATCAAAATAGACTGAACCGGAGGATAAAACTGGTTGATCGTTCCTCTAATAGTAGGCCGGTTAACACTTAGTCAAGTAAATAGAAGCGAAAGATGAATCGGATGATTGGTCACCCGGTTGGTCATCTGATTCATATACTATCACAGGAGTGAGATTCCAAAAGGTTTTCAGAAGCCTTACTGGGTGATACATCATCCGACACTGCCTCTAGTTCATGCCGCCGGTTCATGTACCGGTTTGATATTAAGTCTACACGGAGGAGTGGTTAAAAGGAGCCATGCACTTTACTGGTGGGTCTTAGTCCCGATTAGGTGGCTCTAATTATTACTTGGTCTGATGAGTTAAGGCATTGGCCCTAGCGGAGGATTGGTTTTTGCCAACTAGAAGGACTGTCAATACCATGCCTTCGGTTCGTGCTTGTGGTTTAGACGTAGAAGTCAAGCACGAATCAGAGAAGGCTTCCTTCTTTGAGGAAAGTTTTCCACCGTGGTTTCCTTCATTCTAAACAGTGGGAAACACACTTCTACCTTTATTACACATAATGGGAGTCATTTAGACCCCAATATCATGTCCATTCATGGAGGAAGAGACAACCTAGATTTTCTAGGTCAAGCTTGGTCTCCATTGATGGAGGTTTGATTCCCACTTCATGATATTCATTTTAATTGGTGGGAATCATCTTCCCACCATCATTGTGACTTAAGAAAGTCACTTAAGGTCCCATTTAACTCTATTTATAGAGTAGATGAATCAAAACCTAACATTCTAGGTTTTCATTGGTCTCCATTGATGGAGACCATAAATGGTGACAATCACCAATGGTTTCTACACACCAACACCAGAGGAAAAGGAAACAGGAGGCCATCAGACTTACCTCAAAGAAGTTAGGGCTTGAGCTTGGTCTTTTGAGCTCTTCTTCCACTTCTCTTACTTTTCCACGGTTCCATGAAGGAGAAAATGAGGAATGAGGCCTCTTTTTATAGAAATTGGGGAGAGGGAGTGTGGCTAACTCATGTTGAACCTGTTGCAGTCAAGTAGAGGATTGTTCATCCTGTTATGTCTCTGGTTGCACTTAAAAATAGATTTAGGCCAAGTTTTGTGTGCCCAATTAGGTGGGGATTGTCACACCCCAATTCCGTACTATTCAGAATGGTGTGATGAACCGCTAATAAACCAATGGTTTAACCAGGATCTTTAATAGGCTGTGTCCATTAAAAATAAAACTACACATATCCACAACCATAATCAGAATAAATACACAATAGCGAAAGTCTTAGTAATAAATGAACTGAGAAATCTAACTGTGATAACCATAATAAAATATCAAGTTATTGTTGTATAAACTAAGACATAAATAAATAAGGTATCAATTAAATTCCCCTAATAATTCAAACAAAAATCTAATCGAATACGCATGAGTTTCACTCGCATGAGGGATCATGCGTATCCACTAAGTCATCGGCTTCCATTGCAGTAACACGCCCGTACATCAGAGCACTCATATAATCTTCGATAGTGGTACCTGCATCATCAATTAAAAATATTCGACGTCGAGAGGGTGAGCACACATCATGGCTCAGTGAGTAAACAAAACAATGCAACAAACATATGCATGCATTTAATTCATATCTTTGGTCTAGTAAATAAGTTTGCAATGTGCTATAGAAAGGTTCGGTGGCCGCCTCGCTTCTATGCACAGGGTGTGGAGGCTCGCCCAAAGGTTAACGTTTATTGTCGTCCCCATCCACCCTACCATGGAATAGAGATAGAGCTAATGTGCTAAGGCCCGGCTTATGACATTTCCCCTAATACTCTACCCATACCAACACGTAAGCCCCTGCTGGCGAGGGCTCCCAAACTGGGCTCGAAACTAACCAATCCTAAATCCAATCAGTGTATCCAAGGCCTCACCCCAGCATCCCTCAATACGTCCATAGAGATAGGGGTAAGGCCCCCCGGTAGAGTCAGAAACTACACGGTCTGAGACCAGCTCCCCTCATACACTACGATGTAATAGTTCTGCTAAGGCAATGACGATACGACAATGTCAGTAGACAAGACTTTAGTTAAAGATAGAGCTAGAGTGCTGAGGCCCGACCTATGACACCCCCTTGATACTCGCTCGCATCAAGCACACCACCCACACACATACATTCACATACCTTGTCACACCCCAATTCTGGTCTAACCAGAATAGTGTGATGAACCGCTAAATAACCAACGGTTCAACCAGGATCTCAAATAGGCTATCCCCGCGTTATCCAAACTTACACACATTCATAATCATAATCAGAGTAAATACACAATAGCGGAAATCTTGAAAATAAATGAACTGAGAATCTAAGATGATATTAATAATTTAATAGCAAATTATTCTTCTTTCAACTGAGTCATAAATATTTAAATACCAAATACATGTCTTAATAAATCCAAATAAAGAAACCTATAAAATATCTAATCAAATACACACGAGTTGCACTCGCAAGAGGAGTCGTGTGTATCCTGTTCAGCTCCAGCTTCCATTGCTGCCACGTTTTCGAATGCAGACGCATTCATATATTCTTCAATGGTATAACCTCCATCATCAACTAAAAATATTCGACGTCGAGGGGTGAGCACACATCACGGCTCAGTGAGTAGCCAAAACAATGCAACAATACATATGCATGCAGATCAATTTATACCTTTGGTCCGGTTTAAAGTTTACAGTATGCAATAGAAAGGTTGAGGTAGCCAAAGGTCGCGTTTATTGACTCAGCCTCTATACACGAGTGTGTGACGTTATCCGAAGATCACGTTTATCGTCAACTCACATGCACCCAACCATGAACATTATATAACAAAGGTTACGTTTATTGCTATATAGTGCCATACCAACACGTAAGCCCCTGTTGACGAGGGCTGCAAACTGGGCTCGCAACTAACCAATCCTAATGCCAAAAATGTATCCAAGGCCTCACCCCAGCATCCCTCAGAATGTCCATAGAGATAGAGCTAAGGCCCCCCGGTAGAGTCAAAGACTACAAGGACCGAGACCACCTCCCCTGATACCCTACGACATAATAGTTCTGCTAAAGTAATGGCGATACGACGATGCCAATGCACAAGACATGAGTTAGAGATAGAGCTAAAGTGTTGAGACCCGCCAAAGATTAACGTTTATTGACGTTCTCACCACACCTCCCCTGATACTCGCTCGCATCAAGTACATCAACCACACATACAAGCACATGCCTATTCCTATCATCATCATCATCTTCATGTTATAAACGATAAAGTAAATATGCATGAACAAGTAATAGAAATATTGGATGGCATGCTGTATGCACATTACAAACATATTCGCATAGAATCAAGCATGGCATAGGACTCAAGAAATAGAAAATAGTTTATTACTAACCAATTTAGTTTGGAGTTAAGGTTCCTCACCTTAGCTTGCTATAATATACTTTTTCAAGCTTTAAAATCACCTTTACAATGTTATTATATTGCTAGAAGACCTAATAAAGTCGATAGAATTTAATTAGAATTAATTCTGAATTTAAAAACCATTCTGTCAACTGAGGGTCGATGCTAGGTTCGATGCTAGGGTCGATGGGTCTATCGACCCTCCCCTCTTTCTGGACTTCCCGAATGCTGAGGGTCGATGGTCATAAACACCTAGGGTCGGATGGCCTATCGACCCTGGGTGCGACCCTCGGTGCACTCTGGTTTAATTTCCACTTTTTAATCCATTCTTCGTATTTGGGGTCCTATGGCTTGCTTCTACATTCCAGTCAACACTCATTCCATGGTCTGAAACCATGAATCATCCTCCTAGATGGCTTTCATGCATTCTCCTAGGGTTTTCCATGAAAACCTAACCATGGATGGATGGTTTGGGTTTCTCCGAGATCACTCTCTCTCCAATAACTATCCTAAAGTCTGTAGAAACTCATGGAATTAGTATCCATACCTGAAAAAATTACTCTTTCTCTGAAATTCTTCTCCTTTTTGCTAAGCTCTCTTGCTTGCCTCTCTTCTTCCTCTTTTCCTTCTCCTCTCTTTCTCTCAATTCTATTAGGGTTATGAAAGGAGTGAAAGTGGCTTAGGGACGTCCTATAAATAGGCAATAAACATCCTAAAATAAGCCCCTTTGAGATTAGGAAGGAATCCAATCGAAAATCTCAAAATTTCCTAGTTTCTATTTTCGGCAGGATCCGAAGGTCGATGGGAGGGTCGATGATCCCGTCGACCCTAGGGTTCAAAAGCTGTCCGACCCTCCCTTCAAAACTTAGGGTCTGACTTTCTGTTTTGGGAGGTCGGACCCTGCTTAGCTGGGTGTGCGACCCTTCCCTCTTTTTAAGTGTTTTTGGGTCGATTTGATACCTAGGATCTCGATCTCCTTCACGCCCTTGGTCCACTTGACTCGACCATGATGGGTAAACCTGGTTCAAGGTGGTAAGACCGGGTTAGATTGACATGGGTCTTACAACTCCCCCAACTTATAAAAATTTCATCCTCGAAATTGTATGTACCTTCTGAATCAAATAAGTATGGGTATTGCTTTCTCATAGCATTTTCTTCTTCCCATGTAATTTCTTCCATGTCTCTACTTTTCCATATGACCTTAACATAGTAGATATCTCTGTTGTGTAGACGTTGAACCTTTCGACTAGTGATTTCTATTGGTGTTACTTCAAATGTCAAATCATCAGTCAATTCTGGCAAATCCACTGTCAAAACATGCATTGGGTCCTTGACATACTTCTTCAATAGAGAAATGTGAAATACGTCATGTACACATAACATAGATGGTGGTAGTGCTAACTGATAAGCTACTTTTCCACGCTTAGCTAGAATTTCATACGGCCCGACATATCTTGGACTTAGTTTCCCTTTCTGTCCGAACCTCTTCAATCCTCGCATAGGCGATACTTTCAAAAATACTTTATCACCAACGACGAACTCTAGATCTCTTCATCGAGTGTCTGCATATTGCTTCTGACGGTTCTGAGCTGTTCTCACTCTTTCCTTGATGATGTCGACCACTCGACAAGTCTCTTCAACAAATTCTGGTCCAACAATACTACGTTCTCCAACTTCATTCCAAAACAAAGGATTTTGACACTTCTGCCATACAGTGCTTCATAAGGTGACATCTGTATAGTAGCCTGATAGCTGTTGTTATAGGCGAACTCGATCAATGGTAACTTTTCATCCCATGATCCTTTGAAATCAATCACACATGCTCGTAGCATATCTTCTAGAATCTGGATTGTACGTTCTGACTGTCCATCTGTCTATGGGTGGAATGCAGTACTGAACTTCAATGTTGTACCCATAGCCTTTTGCAGTCCTTCCCAAAATTTGGAAGTAAATCATGGATCTCTATCGGACACAATGCTTTCTGGAACACCATGTAATCGAACAATATTATCCACATACAGCTTTGCTAACCTTTCGAGTGTATATTGGGGTCGTATCGGTATGAAGTGAGCTATCTTAGTCAGATGGTCCACAATCACCCAAACTGCGTCAACTACTCGAGGAGTCAATGGTATCCCTGTGACGAAGTTCATAGTGATGCAGTCCCATTTCCATGCTGGTTCTGGTAATGGCTGTAACAGTCCTGCGGGTCTTTGTCGTTCAGCCTTGACTTTCTAACAATTTAGGCATTGAGACACGAACTTGGCTACATCTGCTTTCATTCCTCTCCACCAATATAACTTCTTTATATCATGATACATTTTTCTACTTCTAGGATGTATTGAATAAATGGTGGTATGAGCTTCTTTCATTAGTCGGTGTCTAATGTCCATATTTTCTGTTTCGGGTACTGTAAGGACAATGGGAAATCAACGATCCTCCTCTGGATAAATGTGTATCCTGTATCGATGAAGATCGATTTCTTCTGTTGGAGTCGCCACCGAGATTAAGGTCTAGGACCTCTAAAAATGTAGCCTCACCCTAAGGTAAGACTTCTATTGACTCGTGACCCAATGTATCGGTTCTTTGGTCTGCAAGAGATCGGGTAAGTATTCAGGGTACAGTTATGGGAAGGTGTCAGGCACCCAAACCGTCCGATCAATATCGGCCTCCTAAACTTTCCTTAAATTCTAATTTTGACTGTGCTTGGTCAACTGGATGACTAGGGTTCAATGGGGGATGTCCTAAACCAAGTTGCTAAGTTGTTCAAACCTAGGGTTCAGCCAATCATGTTTTAAAGCAAATAAACAAGCAAATGTAATGTACAATATTATACAGTGAACCGAACCAAAGATGGTTCGGTCTTGGACTGAATCTAAGACGTGTAAAACATCTCAAACTGCCTACGTATTCCAATCCTAGAAATCAAGTCCAAAAACGTAGTTCAAAATGGTTTGTGTGATTAATGATTATGGAAGTGATTTATGTATGTGCTTCAATTAGATTTTTTTTTGTTCAAGTTGAGGTTTATGCTGGATGTATGGTTGATGGGTGGCTTGGTACCGTATTTGGGATTCCCAAATTGCCTACGTATTCTAGGGTTTGCCCTAGAAATCAGGTACGACGTAGTTTGAAATTTGTGAGAGTCGGATTTGGAATGTGTACCAAATCCTTCCAATTTTGTCAATAGGATCTAGGGATGAGACCTAAATTCCTACCATTTTTATTTGGGATGTGTACCAAATTATTTCTAATTTTGTTAATAGGATCTAGGGATGAGACCTAAATTCCTACCATTTTTAATTGTGATGTGTACCAAATTATTTCTAATTTTGTCAATAGGATCTAGGGATGAGACCTAAATTCCTACCATTTTTATTTGGGATGTGTACCAAATTCTTTCTATTTTTGTCAATAGGATCTAGGGATGAGACTTAAATTCCTACCATTTTTATTTGGGATGTGTACCAAATTCTTTCTATTTTTTTTCTTTCCAAGACAAATATGGTAGGTGAAAGCATTCCAATTATAGCAGTGATAGTATTCCAAATATAACAGTATGCATCCAAGTATGGCAATAAGCATGTGGCAGACAGATGCGGCAATAAGCATGTGACAGACAGATGTGGCAATAAGCATGTGTAGCAGACAGATGTCGTAATGAGCATGTGTAGTAGACAAATGTAGCAATGAGCATGTATAGCAGACAAATGTAGTAATAAGCATTCCAAACATAACAAATGAACATCTAAAAACATAGCAATATGTGAGTATGTGAGTTATCAATCACATGGTGACGATGATGATGATGGTGATGACGATCAGATGGTGTAGATGATGATTAGATGGGGTGATGGGCAGATCAGATGGTGTAGATGATGATCAGATAGTGTGAGATAGAGTTTTGATGATGATTTAATTTGACGGTGATGATAATCTGATCTGGTGGTGAGGATGATCTGACAGGATGATGGCTTGATCAGATGGTGGAGATGATGGTTTGATGTGATGGTGAGATGGTGGCTTGATCTGATCAAATGGTTCTATAGATGCTGAGCAGATGGTAGGGATCATGATCAAAAGGGTAAGGATCAAATCAGTTGGTAAGGATCATGATCAGATGGTTAAAAATCAAATCATATGGATCAATGGTTCAGATTGAGCATTAAAATTATCATGATCACATGGTCAAGATCAACATATTAAAATTATCATGATTGACGTTCAACATCAACACATTAAAATGATCAATGGTCAAGATCAACACTTTAAAATTATCATGATTGACGTTCAACATCAACACATTAAAATGATCAATGGTCAAGATCAACACTTTAAAATTATCATGATTGACGATCAGGATCAATACATTAAAATTATCATGATCAAAATCAATGCCCAACCTATGGTTTATATTGATTAAATCGATGATCAACATACAAAACAAATATGATCAAATTATTGGAATAAGAAGCAAGGGTTCATGATGGGTACAACAGATCATAGAGTAGGGTGCAGGTAATTCAGGGGAGTTGTGACAGGTAAGAGTGAGGATGAGGTATTGAGTTTGCTTGGGTGTTGGGTTTATGCATGGGACAGCAAGGTGTATTGGGTTTGGTTTCAGCATGCACAGTTGCATGGAGGGTCGGGGTTGAGGACAGGTGTAGTGTAAGTAGCATGGCCAGGTATATGGGATTGGGAAGGGAGTTTAACAAGTGGTGCTGTATGGGATTAAGTGGTGTTGCAGCAAATCAGGATGGAGTGTAGTGGTGAGGCTAGGCGTTTGATGTGGCAGGAGGAAAAATGGAAGATATGCCATGCAGGTGTGGGTATTGAGTAGAGGTGGTTTCAGATTGTAGGGGATGGATGAGGCAGCTTGGTTGGTGGTGCTACAATTCCAAAAGAAAAAAAAAAAAAAACTAAACTTACCTCAATGTACGTCTCTCTCCTCCTCCCCTTCTCTCTTCTTCTCTCCTTTCAATCTTCAATTTCTTTTCTCCACTCCTTCTCTCTCTCGCTCCCCAAAATAGAAAATTCCTCCCCTCTTCACGTCCCCTCACCTCTCTTTTATCATATTCTTCTTTCCTTCTTCTTCACTCAATCTTTTCCTCACTCTCAATCTTTCCTTTTTCCTTTCTTTCCCAATTTTTCCAAAATAGAAAAAAAAAGCTCTCTCTCTCTCTCACGTCAATCTCTCTCTCAATTTCTCTTCCTCTTCTTTCCTTCTTCTTCACTCAATCTTTCACTCTCAATCTTCCCTTTATTCTTTTTTTTTCTTTCCTTTTTCTTCACTCAATCTCTCTCTCACTCTCAATCTTTCTCTTAATAGAAAAATTCCTCTCTCTATCTCCCACGTCTCTCTCACTCTCAATCCCTCCCTTTTTCTTTTTTCTTCCTTTTCTTCTCTTCTCTTCTTTCTTTCCTTTTCTTCTCTTTTTCTTTCTTTCCTTTTCTTCTCTTTTCTTTCTTTCCCTTTCTTCTCTTTTTCTCTTTCTTTCCTTTTCTTCTCTTCTCTTTTTTCTTTCCTTTTCTTCTCTTTTTCTCTTTCTTTCCTTTTCTTCTCTTCTCTTTCTTTCCTCTTCTTCTCTTTTTCTCTTTCTTTCCTTTTCTTCTCTTTTCTTTCTTTCCTTTTCTTCTCTTTTTCTCTTTCTTTCCTTTTCTTTTCTTCTCTTTTTTCTTTCCTTTTCTTCTCTTTTTCTCTTTCTTTCCTTTTCTTCTCTTCTTCTATTTCTTTCCTTTTCTTCTCTTCTTCTCTCTCTCTTTCACGTTTTCTAGAAAGAAAACGTGAAAGTTCTTTTTTTTTTCTTTTGTTTCTTTCTCTTTCTTTTATTCTCTCTCTTTCTCTTATTCTCTCATATTCTCTCTTTTCTTTTTTTCCTCAATCTCTTTTGGATTTTATTATTTATATATATTATATACATATATACACATATATTTAATAACATATATACATATATATATATATATATATATAGTATATAATATATATAATATATATAAATACTATGCACATGAATGAACTGGTTCGAAACGGGTTGAGACTGACTTAGGTTGACTGAGTTAAACTGATATTGGTTGAGCTAGGTTGGACCAAAACTGGCTTGAACTGAGTTGACTGGATTGATTGGAATTAACTGGGTTTTCTCTCCTTGTCATTTCATGGGTCATTTCCGTTGTCATCCCGCATGGAAATTTCTGATGGCCTCTATTCCAAATTTTTTGCGTTCATTTTGTAGAACATTAAAAAAATATAGGAACTGGAATCACCTCATTTGGAAGTAAAATGGTTAACTTATGAATTTTTGAAATTTAAACGGACCAATTATCGATAATTTGGCTGACCAATCTACATGAGATCCTTCAGAGGCTTCTACCGAGATATTTTTCGTCCACTTTGTAGAGCACTAAAAATGGAATATAATGAGACTGGAATCATCTGATTTGGATATGGGATGATCAAAATATGAATTTTTGAATATTAAATGACCATTTCCATATCTAATTTTGCATGTGACCCTCCAGAGACTTTTACCCGAGATTTTCCATGTCCACTTTGTAGGACATCACAAATGAAGAACAATGGCCTTGGAATTGTCTGAATCCGACGTAGAACGGAAAAGATATGAAGCTTTGAAGTTCTAACGATAATTTTGTATGAAAGCTTGCATGGGACCCACTGGTGACTTCTACCTGGGGTTTTTTATATTCATGATGTAGAACATCATGAATGAAGAATAATGGCATTGGAATCATCTGAATCCGATGATGAAGATATGATGATTTGAAATTCAAACAATCCGACTTACGATAATTTGCATGAAGGCCCCTGGGATTATTTATAATAACTTCATAAACCTCCCTTATATGTATCATCCGACTAAAATGGTCATATCTTCTTCATTTGATATCAGAATTGAGCAATTCTGGTCTCATTTCGAAGATAATTCTATGACCTATGCATCCATGCAAAATTATAACCCATGACCTTGTTGTGGACCCATTGAAAACTTCCTCAAATTCGCAGTCAAAAATCCGAACTTTCGATCATCTTTCTCCTTTTGTTGTCCACACGCCCGCAGGGCTTTGTTTAGCTGGGATGGCAAAAATGGGGTGCTTACAGGTACACATATTCTTCCTTTGTATTTCAGTACCTTCTCGTCATCCAAGGTGAACTCAAGGTTGGTCCTACCTTTCTCGATATCTTCTTGTACTGTTCTCAGATAAGGATCTAATTTGATAGCTGTCTTCACTTCGTCCACTATATCTGGTAAAATTTTCAATGCCGCGAACATATTTGAAAACCGATGAATAAACCCTTGATTGGCTGATCCATCCGTTGTATCTATCACATACTGCTCGTTGCCGTGATTGAATACCATTCCGGTAGTACACATTGCTGTAATTGTGCTGACTTCTCCTTGGGATTTTATCATTGCTTTTCTGCTAAATGCATCTGCTACCACGTTCGCTTTTCCCGGATGATACTGGATATCACAATCATAGTCTTTCAATAATTCCAGCCATCTTCTTTGTCTCATATTCAACTCCTTTTGATTAAATAAATAAGTAAGACTTTTATGGTCCGAATTAATCTGGAATTTCTCCCCATATAAATAATGTCTCCATATCTTGACAGCATGTACTACTGCCGCTAGCTCCAAATCATGAGTGGGATAAGTTTTCTCATGTACCTTCAACTGTCTTGACGCATAAGCAATTACTTGTTCTCCTTGTATAAGCACACATCCTAATCCCAATCCCGATGCATCAGTGTATAAAGTAAATGTCTGTCCTGGAACGGAAATGGTCAAAATCGGGGCGGATATCAATCTGGCCTTCAATGTCTGGAAGCTCTTCTCACATTTGTTAGTCCACACAAACTTTTCACCTTTCTTAGTCAAACTGGTGAGAGGTACGGCAATCCGAGAATAGTCTTCTACGAATCTCCGATAATAACCAGCTAGACCCAGAAAACTTTTAATTTCTAAAACGCTCTTTGGTGCTTCCCACTTCACAATAGCCTCGATTTTGCTGGGATCCACTTTGATTCCTTCAGCGGATACTACGTGGCCTAGGAATGCGACTTCACTTAGCCAAAACTCACACTTAGAAAATTTGGCATATAGTTTCTCTTTCCTTAAACGCTGTAGGGCTGCGTTTAGGTTCTTGACATGGGTTTCTTTGTCCTTGGAGTATATCAATATATCATCAATAAATACTATAACCGACGTATCCAACATATTGTGGAAAACTCGGTTCATAAGTTCCATGAACATTGCCGGGGCATTAGTTAATCCGAATGACATAACCAAAAATTCATAATTTCCATATCTGGTCCTGAATGCTGTCTTCGGAATATCACCTTCTTTAATCTTCAGCTGATGGTAACCCGATCGAAGATCGATCTTAGAAAATACTTTTGCTCCTTGTAACTGATCGAACAAGTCATCGATCCTGGGTAGTGGATATCGATTCTTGATTGTCAGTTTGTTCAACTCCTGATAGTCGATACATAATCGAACGCTACCATCCTTCTTTTTCATGAACAGTACCGGTGCCCCCCATGGAGATATACTGGGTCGAATATAACCCTTGTCCAGCAGTTCTTGTAATTGCACTTTTAATTCCTTCAGTTCAGTAGGAGCCATTCTATAAGGTGCTTTTGATACTGGTGTGGCTCCAGGTATTAGGTCTATTACAAACTCTGTGGCACGGTCGGGTGGTAATCCGGGTAGTTCCTCAGAAAATACGTCAGGGTAATCCCACACGATGTCAATGTCTTCCATTCGTGGTGCTTCCTTGGTTAGTTCGACCACTGATACTAGATACCCGACTGCTCCCTTCTCAAGGCACTTCTTAGCCTTTAATGCTGAAAGTATGAGCTTGCGTCTCCGGGGAAGTTTAGTTCCCGAGAAACTGAACTCTGCCCCTTCCTTGTCTTTGAACGTTAGCTTCTTCTCGGCGCATAACAGATTTGCAGAATGCCGAGCTAACCAATCCATTCCTAAGATGACATCGAAGTCTGCCATCTCAAGTCGTATCAATGTTGCATCTAAAATCTGTTCCCCAATGAGAACTGGACATGGTCCATAACCTTTCTCTAGTTCCACTTCTAACCCCATCGGTGACCGTACAAGTAATTTGTAGTCTAATGTCTTGATGGGTAAGTTTATCTTCTTTCCAAATGACACAGATATAAATGAATGAGTAGCTCCGGAATCGAAGAGTACTCTGGCGGGTACGCAATTTATAGGTTCAATATCTGTGATTTTTCTTTATTTAGTCTACATGCTCATTCAATGTAATCATAACTTTGAAAGGTTTCAGTCATACCTGTGACCACATCGGGTGATGTGGCCGCATCCTCGGACGTAACAGCATATACACGTCCCTGATGGAATTGTTTCTTGGGCTTTGGGCACTCTCTTGCTATATGTCCCAGTTGGTTGCAGTTAAAACACTTCGGGCCTTCAGAATTTGGCTTTTGCTAAGTTTGAGCTGCTGAATTAGTCTTGGTTACAGCATTAAAATTCTGTGGACGGAAAGGCTTATACGTCCTGTTATTGCCTCCGTTGTAAGAATTCCCGGCTGGCCTTTTGATGCCTTTGTTATGAGTAAAATAACTCTCCTTCTGGCTCGATTCAATCACTCGAGCAATCTGGACAACTTCATTATAAATCTTCTTTTCTAAGCCCAGAACATGTTCTCTGATGCTTCCTCTCAGTCCCATGACAAACCTATGGGTTTTGGCTTCTTCTTCTTGCATACTCAGTGGTGCGAAGAAAAATAGCTCTTCATAATGCTGTTGGTACGCATCCATTGACATCTGTCCCTGATAAAGACTCAGGAACTCCTTCTTCATCGAATCTCTGAAGCTCCATGGAAAATATTTCTCAAAAAAGGATTCTTTATATATAGCCCATGTCAGTAGGGCGTGCTTGGTCAGTAGATATGTCTTCGTGGATTTCCACCAATGGTGTGCGTCGCCCTTGAGCATGAAGGTGGCGCATAGTACTTTCTCTTCCTTTGTAATAGTCATCATGAGGAAGTTTCTCTCCATCTCATCTATCCAGTGTGCTGGCCACAATGGATCAGACGGCTTGCCGTTGAATTCTCTGGGTTTCATCTTCAAAAATCTCTCCACTAGTCGGGAGTGGTCCAGCTGATTCTGGGGTTTTGCCCCAAACATATAGGGTGGATACTGGTAATTCCCCTGAGCTGCTTCCGGTACCTGCACTGGAATCGGTGCCGCCGGTTGTTGAGGTGTCTGAGGGGCTGGTTGGTTACCTACTGGTGCCGCACTAGCTTGTCCGGTGTGCATGGGTGCAGCCTGAGTGGTTTGGAACATAATCCCCATGGCAACCTGCATCTGAGCCTGTGCGTGTTGCATCTACTGCAGCTGCTGTGCCAGATTAATCACCATTGTTGCTAGCTCGGGTGGTGGAGGTGGAAAATTTGTAGGGTTTACCGGTTCTGGATTTCCCGGTGCATGGTTATTCTCTTGACTAGTCTCCTCCACTGGTGGTGGTGGTGGGACTGTGTTTCGGGTCTGTCGGGTCACTCTACGTCCAGACATAATTCTCTTTCGGTGATGGGTGGTGCCTGAAAATCATCAAAATAGGTTAGAAGTCATTTATATTTCATGTAGGCACAGTAACCGATAATCAATTCCAATTCTAGCTCATTTTATAAAAAAAAATACTGTCTTTTCCATGCAGGGTCGATGGTGAGGGTCGATGGTATGTCTGACCCTTGGTATCCGACCCTGGGAATAACCTGTTCTTCTCGAGAGCTGAGGGTCGATGCGAGGGTCGATTCGTATCCGACCCTCAGTTCCGACCCTCGATTTTCTGTCATATTCCCACGAGCCGAGGGTCGATTGGAGGGTCGATCCGAGGGTCGATGGTTTCAGTCGAATTGTCCAACCCTCGGACCAAAAATCAGATTTTTAAGATCCGATTCTGGGTCATTTCTCACTATTCCTCCTCCGTTCGACTCGTCTCTACTCTCTGAGTTATTACAGTGCTACTCCACTGTTTTTGGTCGGTTTAACTCCGGGTTTCGACGTCCACGTCATCCCTACAGGTATATCCTCTCATCTTTACCTGTTTTTAGGTTTTCTTTTCTAGGTTTTTACCCATTTAACTCATATTTTCCAAATTAAACTTTTTCCTACCGTAAAAATTTGATTTTTATTGGGGGCTTTTGTTATTGGTGTCTCGAGGAACGAAATCCCTCAAAAATTTTTGAGTTTCATCGGTTGGTTATCAAGAAACTTAAAATTCTCTCTTTTTGCCCTAATTTATCGAAATTTTTTATTTTTCTTGAATTTCTTCAAATTGAGCTTCGTTAGTTAAAATTTCCTACTGTATGTGGGTTGTAGGGCATGTTTTAACCTACATAAGTTCTCATACCCACTTGTATGGTGAGAAATGGGGTTTTATGGTCGACCTACGTCGTTATTAAATCAAATTTTAGATTTTTATCCTGCTAACTCCTTGATTCCTTTTTCTTTCTTATTTTGCAGATACTATGGCCCGTACTAAAGTACCCAGAGTGCGTGATCCACTTCGCTTCCGTTCGAATGAAGCTGAGGCACAGTATGCTGGCTATGCCCGTAAGAAGGTTGAAGGGGGTCGCATGGTGAACTTGGCTGAGCTAGCCTTTTTCAATGTAGAGGGAGCATTTGGTGATATGGGGTGGCTCCCTGTCATCACATATGACGCGTGCACATGTCCAGATTTGGTGCGCCAGTTCTATTGTAATCTCCAGGTGGTGGGGAATTACAATGATATTGAGCATGGTCAGGAGTTGCGCATCACCAGTTATGTCAAGAGGGTGCACATTTCCTTTGATTATCGGTAGCTGGCCGATCTGTTGGGCATTCCCTATGATGGCCCCATGGTGTACTATGCACCGGGAGAGCCACAATTTGTTGAGATGGAGATGAGGGCAGAGATCGACAACCAGTTGCTCCGTTCTGATCGTTGGCAGATGAGAGCTTGTTATCTGCGTCCAGCTCCACGGGTCTTCTCTAAGATTATCTAGCATAATCTGATCCCGTAGAGTGGGCACTATGAGAGGGTGTCTCAGCTGACCCAGTTCCTGATATACAGTATATGCACTCGACAACCCGTCTGCCTTCCATACATCATCATGCGGACGATGATTAGTGCTACATTTTCTGATCATAGGGGTAATCTACCCTATGGACGCATGATTACAGTGCTACTGACCCGTCTGGGGGTGGATCTGGTAGATGAGAAGATCCAGGAGAAGACCTTCTCGTCGCCTCTAGATTGGGAGGCTATCTGCAAGATGGGGCTGCGAGATGCTGAGGTTAGTGATGAGAAGAGGAACACGATGGTGCGCCCTCACACTCGTATCGAGATAGCTGATGCTGAGGCTGCTGCTGCTGCTGCTGCTAGAGCTCATGTGGATCCAGTCGACAATGACGATCGTATGTATATGGACGTCGACTCGATACCACCGCCTTCACCTACTCATGCGGCTGGAGTTGGTACTTCTTCTGCGGCGGATCCAGTGCCTGAGGCTGGTCCTTCTCATGCGGCTGGTCCTTCACTCCCACCTTCTGACATGATGGAGATGCTGCAGGAGATCAGGGATGCTCAGCGTAGATCTGATCTGAGGATGGATGAGCTGTTGGCTGCTCAGCACGCATCAGACGCGCGGATGGGAGAGCTCCTAGAGGTGCAGTGTGCGACTGATCAGAGGATAGCCGGTCTCACAGCTAGTCTACAGACGACCCAGACTCAGATAGCCTGGTTGACTAGAGTCTATGCTGAGGACTACGACAGAGACCGTGAGGCACCGCCTCCTCCTTCGCCTCCAGCTTCTTGAGTGTACTTCTATTTTTCCTTGCACTACAGAGTAACTGTCCGGGTTGTGGACTGTACTCTGCTTTAGTTATGTATATACGTTTTGTTTCTCTCACTCATTGTATGTAACTTGTTTTCCCTTTAATAGATGCCTTATTCTCTTTTTAAATTTGGTCTCAATCATCACTGGTGCTTACAATGTGTTTGTATTAAAGCTTTTAATTTATCATATCTCAGTTCACAATGGTCTTGAATGTGTGTCAGTTTGGCGGGCAAGGCCTGAGAAGCTCTGATACCAAGTTGTCACACCCCAATTCTGGTCTAACCAGAATAGTGTGATGAACCGCTAAATAACCAACAGTTCAACCAGGATCTCAAATAGGCTATCCCCACGTTATCCAAACTTACACACATCCATAATCATAATCAGAGTAAATACACTATAGCGAAAATCTTGTAAATAAATGAACTAAGAATCTAAGATGATATTAATAATTTAATAGCAAATTATTCTATTTTCAACTGAGACATAAATATTTAAATACCAAATACATGTCTTAATAAATCCAATAAAGAAACCTATAAAATATCTAATCAAATACACACGAGTTGCACTGGCAAGAGGAGTCGTGTGTATCCTCTTCAGCTCCAGCTTCCATTGCTGCCACGTTTCCGTACGCAGATGCATTCATATATTCTTCAACGGTATAACCTGCATCATCAACTAAAAATATTCGACGTCGAGGGGTGAGCACACATCATGGCTCAGTGAGTAGCCAAAACAATGCAACAATACATATGCACGCAGATCAATTTATATCTTTGGTCCGATTTAAAGTTTGCAGTATGCAATAGAAAGGTTGAGGTACCCAAAGGTCGCGTTTATTGACTCCACCCCTATACAAGAGTGTGTGACGTTACCCGAAGATTACGTTTATCGTCAACTCACATGCACCCAACCAAGAACATTATATAACAAAGGTTACGTTTATTGCTATATAGTGTCATACCAACACATAAGCCCCTGTTGGCGAGGGCTGCAAACTGGGCTCGCAACTAACCCATCCTAATGCCAAAAATGTATCCAATGCCTCACCCCAGCATCCCTCAGAATGTCCATAGAGATAGAGATAAGGCCCCCCGGTAGAGTCAAAGACTACAAGGACCGAGACCACCTCCCCGGATACCCTACGACAAAATAGTTCTGCTAAAGTAATGGCGATACGACGATGCCAATGCACAAGACTTGAGTTAGAGATAGAGCTAAAGTGCTGAGACCCGCCAAAGATTAACGTTTATTGACGTTCTCATCACACCTCCCCTGATACTCGCTCGCATCAACCACACACATACAAGCACATGCCTATTCCTATCATCATCATCATCATCATGTTATAAATGATAAAGTAAATATGCATGAACAAGTAATAGAAATATTGGATGGCATGCTGTATGCACATTACAAACATACTTGCATAGAATCAAGCATGGCATAGGACTCAAGAAATAGAAAACAGTTTATTATTAACCAATTTAGTTTGGAGTTAAGGTTCCTCACCTTAGCTTGCTATAAGATACTTTTCCAAGCTTTAAAATCACCTTTACAATGTTATTATATTGCTAGAAGACCTAACAAAGTCGATAGAATTTAATTAGAATTAATTTTGAATTTAAAAACCATTTTGTCAACTGAGGGTCGATGCTAGGGTCGATGCTAGGGTCGATGGGTCTATCGACCCTCCCCTCTTTCTGGACTTCCCGAATGCTGAGGGTCGATGGTCAGAAACACCTAGGGTCGGATGGCCTATCGACCCTGGATGCGACCCTCGGTGCATTCTGGTCCAATTTCCACTTTTTAATCCATTCTTCGTGTTTGGGGTCTTATGGCTTGCTTCTACATTCCATTCAACACTCATTCCATGGTCTGAAACCATGAATCATCCTCCTAGATGGCTTTCATGTATTCTCTAGGGTTTTCCATGAAAACCTAACCATGGATGGATGGTTTGGGTTTCTCCGAGATCACTCTCTCTCCAATAAATATCCTAAGGTCTGTAGAAACTCATGGAATTAGTATCCATACCTGAGAAGATTACTCTTTCTCTGAAATTCTTCTCCTTTTTGCTAAGCTCTCTTGCTTGCCTATCTTCTTCCTCTTTTCCTTCTCCTCTCTTTCTCTCAATTCTATTAGGGTTATGGAAGGAGTGAAAGTGGCTTAGGGACGTCCTTTAAATATGCTATAAACATCCTAAAATAAGCCCCTTTGAGATTAGGAAGGAATCCAATCGAAAATCTCGAAATTTCCTAGTTTCTATTTTTGGCAAGATCCGAGGGTCGATGGGAGGGTCGATGATCCCGTCGACCCTAGGGTTCAAAAGCTGTCCGACCCTCCCTTCAAAATTAAGGGTCTGACTTTCTGTTTTGGGAGGTCCGACCCTGCTTAGCTGGGTGTGCGACCCTTCCCTCTTTTTAAGTGTTTTTGGGTCGATTTGATACCTGGGATCTCGATCTCCTTCACGCCCTTGGTCCACTTGACTCGACCATGATGGGTAAACCTGGTTCAAGGTGGTAAGACTGGGTTTGATTGACACGGGTCTTACATACCTATTCCTATCATCATCATCATCATCATGTTATAAATAATAATTTAAACATGCATGAACAATAATAATAGAAATATTGGATGACATGTTGAATGCACATAACAAGCATACATGCATAGAATCAATCATGGCATTGGACTCAATAAATAAAATAGTTTATCATTAACCAATTAGTTTAGGTCTTGTTCCCTTACCTTTGCTTGACTGTAGATCCTCTTTTAAGCTTTAAGAATTAACTAAATATCACTATTATATCACTAGAAAACCTAATCAAGTCGATAAAATTTAATTAGAATTAATTCTGATTTTAAAAAGCTTACTGTTAACTGGGGGTCGATGCCAGGGTCGGAGGATCCATCGACCCTGGGTGCTACAACCCACATTCTGGACTTCCCGAACACAGGGGGTTGATGTTAGGGTCTGGTAGGGTCAGTTCTCCATCGTCCCCCCGTGTGACCCCTCGTGGGTTTAGTCAAAATTTTCATCCTACAGTCCATTCTTTCGTGTTTGGGTCCTATGGCTTGCTTCTATAATCCATTCCATACATGTTCTATGGTTTAGAACTGTAGTTTATTCACCTACATGGTTTTAATGATTTCCTCCATGGTTTTCCATTGATACCTAACCATGGATGGATGATTTGGGTTTCTCCTAGATCATACCCTCTTCACTATCTATTCTAAGGTCTTTAGAATTTCATGGAGATAGTATCCATACCTGAGAAGAATTAGGCTTGTTTCTCTGAAGCCTTCTCTTTGATATTCTTCTCCACTTTCCTTTTCTTCTCCTTCTCTTCTCTTTCTCTTCTCTTTCTTTCAATCCAATTAGGCTTCTAAAAGGAGTGAAAGAGGCTTAGGGACGTCCTATTTATAGAGTAGAATCTCCAAAAATAAGTCCCATTGAGATTAGGAAAGAATCCCATTGAAATTTGGAAAGTTCCCAATTCACGGTTTCTATCGACAGACTGGAGGCTGATGAGGGGGTCGGAGATCCCGTTGACCCCTGGTTTTAAATTGTTCGACCCCCGGTTAGAAACTCAGGGTCTGACTTTTATATTGGGGGGGGTCCGACCCTGCCTAGCTAGGTGTGCGACCCTTCCCCCTATTTTAGTATTTTTGGGTCAGTTTAATACTTGGGATCGTTATCTCCTTCACGCACATGGTCCATTTGGCTCGACCATGATGGGTAGACCTGGTTCAAAGTGGTAAAACTGGGTTAGTTCGATATGGATCTTACAACTCCCCCCTACTTATAAAAATTTTGTCCTCGAAATTGTACATACCTTCCGAGTCGAATAAATGAGGATATTGCTTTCGCATAGCATTATCTTCTTCCCATGTGATTTCTTCCATATCTCTACTTCTCCAGGTGACCTTATCATAATAGATATCGCGGTTGCATAGTCGTTGAACCTTTCGACTAGTGATTTCAGTTGGTGCTACTTCAAATGTCAAATCATTAGTCAAATCAGGTAGGTCTATTGTCAAAATGTGCGTTGGATCCTTGACATACTTCTTCAATAAGGAAATATGAAATATGTCATGCACACTTGACATAGATGGTGGTAGGGCTAAGTGGTAAGCCACTTTTCCACGCTTAGCTAGAATCTCATATGGCCCGACATATCTTGGACTTAGTTTCCCTTTCTGTCTGAACCGTTTCAATCTTCGCATAGGCGATACTTTTAAGAATACTTTATCACCCATGACGAATTCAAGGTCTCAGCGTCTAGTGTCTGCATATTGCTTCTGACGATTCTGAGCTGTTCACACTCTTTCCTTAATAATGTCAACCACTCGACAAGTCTCTTCAACAAATTCTGGTCCAACAATACTACGTTCCCTAACTTCATTCCAAAACAAAGGAGTTCGACACTTCCTGCCATACAGTGCTTTATCTTGATAACTATTGTTATAAGCGAACTCAATCAATGGTAACTTTTCATCCCATGATCCTTTAAAATCCATTACACGTGCTCGAAGCGTATCTTCTAAAATCTGAATTGTACGCTCTGACTGTCCATTTGTCTGTGGATGGAATGTAGTACTAAACTTCTATGTCATACACATAGCCTTTTGCAATCCTTCTCAAAACTTTAAAGTAAATCGTGGATCTCTATCAGACACAATACTTTCAGGTACACCGTGTAATCGCACAATGTTATCCACATACAGCTTAGCTAACCTCTCCAGTGTATACTGAGGTCGTATAGGTATAAAGCGAGTTGTTTTAGTCAGGCGGTCTACAATCACCCAAACTGCGTCAACTACTCGAGGAGTCAATGGTAATCCTGTGACGAAGTCCATAGTGATGCAGTCTCATTTCCATGCTGGTTCTGATAACGGCTGTGACAGTCCTGTCGGTTTTTGTCGTTTAGCCTTTACTTTTTGACAATTTAGGCATTGATACACGAACTTAGCTAGATCTGCTTTCATTCCTCTCCACCAATATAATTTTTTTAGATCATGATATCTTTTTGTATATGCAGGATGTATCGAATAGATGGTGGTATGGGCTTCTTTCATCGATCGGTGTCTAATGTCCAAGCTTTCTGTTTCAGGTACACATATTCTTCCTTTGTATTTCAGTACTTTCTCTTCATCCAAGGTGAACTTAGGGATAGTCCTACCTTTTTCAATGTCCTCTTGTACCATTCTTAGGTAAGGGTCTGATTTGATAGCTATCTTTACTTCATCAATTATATCCGGTATAATCTTCAATGTGGCGAACATATTTGAAAACCGATGAATAAACCCTTGGTTGGCTGATCCATCTGGTGCATCTATCACAAACTTCTCATTACCATGACTGAATACCTTCCCGGTAGTACACATTGCGGCAGTTGTGCTAACCTCTCCCTGAGATTTTATCATTGTCTTTCTAGTCAACGTATCGGCTACTACATTAGCTTTCCCCAGATGATACTGGATATCACAGTCATAGTCTTTCAATAATTCCAGCCATCTTCTTTGTCTCATATCAGCTCCTTCTGATTAAATAGATAAGTAAGACTTTTATGATCTGATTTAATCTGTAACTTCTCCCCGTACAGGTAATGTCTCCATATTTTGACAGCATGTACTACTGCAGCTAGATCCAAATCATGAGTGGGATAGTTCTTCTCATGTGTCTTCAACTGTCTTGAGGCATAGGCAATTACTTGTTCCCCTTGCATAAGTACACATCCTAATCCCAGTCCTGACGCATCGGTGTACAAAATAAATGGCTGTCCTGGGATCGGAATGGTCAAGATTGGAGCGGATATCAATCTAGCCTTCAAAGTTTGGAAACTCTTCTCGCATTTATCTGTCCAAACAAACTTCTCACCCTTCTTAGTTAAACTGGTAAGAGGTACGGAAATTCAGGAATAGTCTTCCACAAATTGTCTATAATACCCTGCTAGACCTAAGAAACTTTTAATTTCTGCAACGCTTTTCGGTGCTTTCCACTTTACAATAGCCTCGATCTTGCTGGGATCAAGTTTAATTCCTTCAGCGAATACTACATGGCCTAGAAAAGCGACTTCCTTTATCCAAAACTCACACTTTGTAAATTTGGCATAGAGCTTCTCCTTCCGTAATCGCTACAGAGCGGCGTTTAGATTCTTAATATGAGTTTTCTCGTCTTTGGAGTAGACCAATATATCGTCGATGAATACAATAATCGACGTATCCAACATATCGTGGAATACCCGATTCATAAGTTCCATAAAGGTTGCTGGTGTGTTCGTCAATCCGAAAGACATGACCAAAAATTTATAATTTCCATATCTGGTCCTGAATGCTGTCTTGGGTATATCATCGTCCTTAATCTTCAGTTAATGGTAGCCTGACCGAAGATCGATCATGGAGAACACTTTGGCACCTTGCAACTGATCGAACAGGTCATGGATCCGAGGCAATGGATATCGATTCTTGATTGTCAGTTTATTCAGTTCTCGGTAGTCTATACACAAGCGAACGCTACTGTCCTTCTTCTTCATGAATAATACTAGCGCTCCTCATGGTGATATACTAGGGCGAATGTAACCCTTGTCCAGCAGTTCTTGTAGTTGTACATTCAATTCCTTCAGTTCAGTAGGAGCCATTCGATAAGCTGCTTACGATACTGGTGCGGCTCCAGGTATAAGATCTATAACAATCTCTGTAGCTCGGTCGGGTGGTAATCCTGGTAGTTCTTTAGGAAATACGTCTGCAAAGTCACGTACAACCTCAATATCTTCCATTCGTGGTGCTTCCTTGGTAAGGTCGAACACAGATACTAAATACCCGACTGCTCCTTTTTCAAGGCACTTCTTAGCTTTTAGCGCCGAGAGTATGTGCTTTCATTTACGGGGAAGTTTGATTCCCGAAAAATTGAACTCTGCTCCTTCTTTGTCTTTAAATGTCAGCTTCTTTTCGACACACAATAGATTTGCAGAATGTCGAGCTAACCAGTCCATTCCCAAGATGACGTCAAAGTCTGCCATCTCAAGTTGGATCAAGGTTGCATCCAAAGTCTTTTCATCAATAAGAACTGGACATGGTCCATAACCTTTTTCTAATTCCACTTCTAATCCCATAGGTAATCGTATAAGCAGTTTGTAGTCTAAGGATTTAAGGGGTAGATTTAGCTTCTTTCCAAATGACACAGATATAAAAGAATGAATAGCTCCTGAATCAAACAGTACTCTGGCGAAAATGCCATTAATAGGTACGATACCTTTGATTTGTTTTGGTTTAGTCTACATGCCCATACAATGTAATACAACTAACTTAAAAAAATTTAAGTCATACCTGTGACCACATCAGGCGATGCGGCAGCATCCTCAGACGTAACCGTGTAAACTCGTCCTTGATGTAGCTGCTTCTTGGGCTTAGGACATTCCCTTGCCATATGTCCCACTTGATTGCAGTTATAACATTTCATCCCTTCAGTGGTTGGCTTTTGTTGCTGTGGGGCTGCGGGAGTAGTCTTGGCTGCAGCATTAAAGCCTTGAGTACGGAAGGGTTTGAATATCTTGGTGTTCCCTCCGTTGTAAGAATACCCATTAGGCCTTTTTATTCCCCTAATTGAGCAAGGTAGCTCTCTTTCTGGCTTGACTCTATTACTCGAGCAATTTGTGCAGCTTCATTATAGATTTTCTTTTCAAGTCCCAAAACATGCTCGCGGATGCTTCCCCTAAGTCCCATGACGAACCTTCGGGTCTTCGTGTTTTCCTCTTGCATACTGGCGGGTGCAAAGAAGAACAGCTCTTCATAACGCTGTTGATATGCATCCACGGTCATCTACCCCTGTTATAAACTCAGGAACTCTCTTTGCATAGAATCTCTGAAACTTCTCGGAATGTACTTCTCAAAGAACGCCTCCTTATAAATATCCCAAGTCAGTTGGGTGTGCTTTGTTAATAAATATGTCCTGGTAGACCTCCACCAATGGTGTGCATCTCCTTTCAACATAAAGGTGGCATACAATACCTTCTCTTCTTCATTCACTGTCATCATCATAAAATTTCTTTCCATCTCATCAACCCAGTGTGCCGGCCATAAGGGGTCTGTTGGCTTGCCATTAAATTCTTTGGGCTTCAGTTTCAGAAAACGCTCCACCAGTCTGGAGTGGTCTAGTTGTTGCGGGACATACGCCCCATACATAGGTGGTTGGTGTTGATATCCACCTGGAGCTACCTCAGGATTTTGTAATTGAGCCTGCATGATGGGAGTCTGAGGTGCGTGGGGTACTGTGTTTCTTCCCCCTGGAGCTGTACTTGCCTATCCTACTGGCATTGGAGGTGTCTGTACAGCTGGAAAAGTCATACCTATGGCAGCTTGCATAGTAGCCTGTGCTTGTTGCATTTGCTGTAGCTGTTGGGCCAAGTTCAATACGACTGTAACCAGGTCTGTAGGTGGAGCTGGCAGATTTGTAGGATTTGTCTGCCCATTAATGACGGATGGTGCCGTGTTCGTATTCCCCTGTCTGGCTATCTTCCCACACAGGTGGTGGTGGTGGGATAGAGTTACAACTTTGTTTGGTTACTCTGCATCCAGCCATTATCTAATCTGGTAGTGGGATTGCCTGAAAATCATTGAACACATGAGACAATCATTATATACTTCATTCTCATATTTTAAAACCACTAACAAATGCAAATTTCAAATTTTTCTGATTGTTCTATCGAAAATGATGTATTTTCACTGCAGGGCCGATAGTGGGGGTCGATTGATGTCCGACCCTTAGTCTGTGACCCTGAGGAATCACCAATTCTTCCCGAGAGCCGGGGGTCGATGGGGGGTCGGAGGATGTCAGACCCAGGGTGCGACCCCTGGTTCTCTGTCAGATTATCGAGAGCCGAGGGTCGATGGGTGGGTTGATGGTTTTAGTCGAATTTTCCGACCCCCAACTAAAAATCAGATTTTTAAGTTTCGATTCAGAGTCCATTTCCCATTCTTTCTTCTCCGCTTTGACTCGTCTCGTCCCTCTGAGTTGCTACAGTGACAACTCCGATCCGTTGGTGGTTTGTGCTTCTTGTTTCGACGTCTACACCTTCGCTACAGGTATATCTTCTACGTTTTCATGTTTTTAGGTTTCCTTACCTATGTTTTTGCTCGTATATCTCGTATTTTTCAAATTAAACTTTTTCCCACTGTAACAATTCAATTTTTAATAGTGGCTTTTGTTGTTGGTGACTCAAGGAACGAAAGCTCTCAAAAATATTTGAGTTTCATCGGTTGGTTATCGAGAAACTCGAAATTTACCCTTTTTGCCCTAATTTTGTCGAGATTTCGAATTTCTTGAAATTTCTTCCAATTCAATCTCATTAGCTAAAATTTTCAACTGTATGAGTCTTACAGGATAGTTTAGGATCTATGTAAGTCCTCCTGCCCACGTGTATGGGTGAAAAGTGAGACTTTTGACCAATTACGTCGTTATAATGTCAAAATTTTGGGTTTTTCATCTCTACTAAGCCATTATTTGTTTTTGTTTCTTATTTGCAGATACTATGGCTCGTACCAAGGTACCCAGTGTTCGCGACCATCTTCGCTTCCATTCCACTGAAGCTGAGACGCAGTATGCCCGCTACGCTCGTAAGAAAGTAGAGGGAGGCCACAAGGTGGACTTGGCTAGCTTGGCCTTGTTCAATGTAGAGGGGGCTTTTGGCGATATGGGATGGCTCCCTGTCATCACCTATGACGCCTGTACCCGTCCTGACTTGGTATGCCAGTTCTATTGTAATCTCGAAGTGGTGGGGGATTACAACGACGTTGAGAGGAGTAGTGAGCTCAGGATCACTAGCTATGTCAAGGGAGTTAAGATTTCCTTTGACTATTGGCAGCTAGCGGACTTTCTGGGTATCTCATATGATGGCTCCTTCGTGTTCTGTGCCCCTGGAGAGCCCCAATTCTTTTCATTACAGATGAGGGCTGAGATAAATCGTCAGCTCATCAGACCTGATCGCAGGAAGATGAAAGCGAGTAACCTACATTCAGATCCACGGGTGAACTGCAAGATTATTCAGCACAACTTGATACCACCGAGTGGACATTACGAGAGGGTCTCCTAGTTGACCCAGTATCTGCTGTACTGCATATGCACTAGGCAGCCCATCTGCCTTCCTTACATCATCATGTGGACGATGATCACCGATACGTTGCCCAGTCATACTGGCAACCTGCCTTATGGACGCATGATTACTACGCTGCTTACCCACCTGGGTGTTGACTTGCTAGATGAGAAGATTCATGAGAAATCCTTTTCATCGCCTCTGGATTGGGAGGCCATCTGTAAGATGGGCATGCTGGATGCCCAGGTCAGCGATGAGGAGAGGAACGCGATGGTGCGCCCTCACACTCAAGTCGAGATGGCTGACGCTGAGGCAGTAGTTCATGGGGATGATGACGATCGTCTATACATGGATGTAGATGCCATACCTCCTCCATCACCTACTCATACTACAGGAGCTGGTCCTTCTTCTTCAGCTGGTCCTTCACATGCAGCTGGTTCTTCATATGCTCCTTCTAATGACATGATGGGGATATTGCATGAGATACGAGAGGCTCAGCGTATGTTTGATCTGAGGATGGAGGAGCTTCTAGAGGCTCAGCGCTTATCTGATTTGAGGATGGGAGAGCTTCTAGAGGCTCAGCGCTTGTCTGATCAGCGAGTGGGAGAGCTTAGGGATGCTCAGCGTACGACTGACCAGTGGGTGGCTGATCTCACAGCTAGTCTCCAGACGACCCAGACTTAGATAGCTTGGTTGACAAGAGTCTACACTGAGGACTATGATAGAGACCGTGAGGCACCGCCTCCCCCATCACCTCCAGCTTCTTGATATATTTCTTTTATCTTTCTTTGGTACTTTAGAGTAACTATCCAGATTGTGGACTGTACTATGCTTTAGTCATATATATATATAAACGTTTGTTCTTCTTTTGGTTGTATATAAATTTATTTCTCATTTAATAGATGCATTATTCTCTTTCAGTTTTGTCTCAAACAACACAGATGCTTATGGTGTGTTATTATTACATCTTTTAAATTTTTATCCTATCTCAGTTCACGAACTTTTGTGGAAGTATATGGGTTTCACAGACAGGGCCTGAGATGCTTTGATACCAAGTTGTCACACCTCAATTCCACACTATTCAGAATGGTGTAATGAATCGCTAATAAACCAATGGTTCAACCAGGATCTCTAATAGCTTGTGTCCATTAAAAAATAAAACCATACACATCCACAACCATAATCACAATAAATACACAATAGCGGAAGTCTTAGTAATAAATGAATTGAGAAATCTAACTATGATAACCATAATAAAATATCAAGTTATTATTGTATCAACAGAGACATAAATAAATAAGGTATCAATTATATTCCCATAATAATTTAAACAAAAATCTAATCGAATACGCATGAGTTGCACTCGCATGAGGGATCATGCGTATCCACTAAGTCTTCGGCTTCCATTGCAGCAACATGCCCGTACACCGGAGCACTCGTATAATCTTCGATAGTGGTACCTGCATCATCAACTAAAAATATTCGACGTCGTAAGGGTGAGCACACATCATGGCTCAGTGAGCAAACAAAACAATGCAACAAACATATGCATGCATTCTATTCATATCTTTGGTCTGGTAAATAAGTTTACAATGCGCTATAGAAAGGTTCGGTAGCTGCCTCGCCTCTATGCACAGGGTGTGGAGGCCCGCCCAAAGGTTAACATTTATTGTCGTCCCTATCCACCCTACCATGGAATAGAGATAGAGCTAAAGTGCTGAGGCCCGGCCTATGACACATCCCCTGATACTCTACCCATACCAACACGTAAGCCCTGCTAGCAAGGGCTCGCAAACAGGGCTCGAAACTAACCAATTCTAATGCCAATCAGTGTATCCAAGGCCTCATCCCAGCATCCCTCAATACGTCCATAGAGATAGGGCTAAGGCACCCTGCCAGAGTCAGAGACAACACGGTCCGAAACCACCTCCCCTCATACACTACGACGTAATAGTTCTGCTAAGATAATGGTGTTACGACGATGTTAGTGGACAAGACTTGAGTTAGAGATAGAGCTAGAGTGCTGAGGCCCGGTCTATGACACCCCCCTGATACTCGCTCGCATCAAGTACACCAACCACACACATACATTCACATGCCTATTCCTATCATCATCATCATCATCATGTTATAAACAATAATTTAAATATGCATGAACAATAATAATAGAAATATTGGATGACATGTTGAATGCACAAAAAAAACATATACGCATAGAATCAATCATGGCATTAAACTAAAGAAATAAAACAGTTTATCATTAACCAATTATTTTAGGTCTTGTTCCCTCACCTTTGCTTGATTGTAGATCCTCTTTTAAGCTTTAAGAATCAACTAAATATCACTATTATATCACTAGAAGACCTAATCAAGTCAATAGAATTTAATTAGAATTAATTTTGATTTTAAAAAGCATACTGTTAATTGGGGGTCGATGCCAGGGTCGGAGGTTCCATCGACCCTGGGTGCTACCACCCACATTCTGGACTTCCCGAACACTGGGGGTCGATGTTAGGGTCTGGTAGGGTCGATTCTCCATCGACCACCCGTGGGTTTAGTCGAAATTTTCATCCTACAGTCCATTCTTTCGTGTTTGGGTCCTATGGCTTGCATCTATAATCCATTCCATACATGTTCTATGGTTTAGAACCATAGTTTATTCACCTACATGATTTTAATGATCTCCTCCATGGTTTTCCATTGAAACCTAACTATGGATGGATGATTAGGGTTTATCCTAGATCATATGTTCTTCACTATTTATTCTAAGGTCTTTATAATTTCATGGAGATAGTATCCATACCTGAGAAGAAATAGGCTTGTTTCTTGAAGCCTTCTCTTTGATATTCTTCTCCACTTTCCTTCTCTTCTCCTTCTCTTCTCCTTCTCTTCTCTTTCTCTCAATCCAATTAGGATTCTAAAAGGAGTGAAAGAGGCTTAGGGACGTCCTATTTATAGAGTAAAAACTCCCAAAATAAGTTCCATTGAGATTAGGAAAGAATCCCAGTGAAATTTGAAAAGTTCCCAATTCACGATTTCTGTCAACAGACTGGTGGTCGATGAGGGGGTCGGAGATCCCGTCGACCCTTGGTTCTAAATTGTCCGACCCCCGGTTAGAAACTCAGGGTCTGACTTTTATATTGGGGGGGTCCGACCCTGCCTAACTGGGTGTGCGACCCTCGTCCCTATTTTAGTGTTTTTCGGTCAGTTTAATACCTCAGATCGTTATCTCCTTCACGCACTTGGTCCATTTGGCTCGACCATGATGGGTAGACCTGGTTCAAAGTGGTAAGACAGGGTTAGTTCGATACGGGTCTTATAGGGATGCTTCCTAGGTTTCATGTAACCTCCTTCCACATGTTCTACCATTACTAAGTGATCCAAGAAGTCGACCCCACATCATATGGAGGGTCAAAAGTCATGGTGTCAAGTGTTGGCACAGTAAGACCTGATACAAAGAGATTTGAATTGTGAGGATTTCGGAATGGGTCTTACAACACACCTAATTTATAAGGATTTTACCGCTAAAATCAGGTAGCAGTTGTAATTTTTTATCTCATACGTATGAGTGTCTACCCCATACCACAACTCACGAGGTAACCATATATCAGCTATGATATTTAATAATAGATGGAGTGCAAGGCTTACCTATTCCTTAAAACTTTTTCAAGTCAGCGCAAGGCCCATGCTCACATAAAGGCATAGCATTCCCAATACTTTTGGAATTCTTGAGCCTTATGCCCCATCGCTTAGCAGGAGAGGCAAGTAACAGCTTCCTCAGGTTTTGGCGATGGTCCCCCTCCAGTGGGTCAAGTGGATTATCGCATGAGGTGCCTTTGACTTTCACACCGATAACATTTCTGGTGACCCACCCTAGGTGGCATTTAGGTTCCAATAACAACGAATGGTGGTTCCACCGGTGGCTCTTCATTCCCAACTCGAGGCACCTTAAACACCTCCGGTGATACTTTTTCTTCTAGGGTTCTCTTCACCTGTTTACCTTTCTCTTACACTATATACACCTCTTCTTGAGGTCCTTGATGATTTTCTTGGTTGTGGCACTCAACTACTATTTGTGCCACCATGCCCCTATGTTGTTCTTGGAGACTTTGGGCAAGTCATCCCAATAAGTTTGACACTTCCACCAAAACTGATACAGAGGCGATGCCATTGCGCATAGCCCTCGTTAGAGTTTTTATTGTCCTTTGCTGAAACACACCATGTTGCTTGTAGACCATTCTTATGGCCTCATTTATCATTATCTCAATATCCCTAGTGTCCTGACAAAAGTTTAATGAAGTTACACTTTGGTCCATTTTGTTGCCAGGACTTTTTGCTTTACGAGTCTAGGCCTTTGAACAAGCGGAATTAGGGAGTTGTACGTGATCCATTACCTAGCACATTCCCAACTCGTTAGTGGAACCTCATTTATAAGTCATTTGAAATGGGAACTCAATAATAGTAATCCATGTGGTTATCAATTGAAGTTACATCATACATTTCCAATCTCCTAAAATTTTGGCCACAATTCATCATATCCAACATCATGGGTTATTCTTAATGAAATATGACTCAAGTAATTGTGCTAAGGTGTAATAAATACTAATCAGTAGGTCTTCTTACTCCTTTAATCCTCCCATTGTTCTTCCCACATTACATCCAAATGCATATAAGAGCACCTTAGCCACTGTACTCGTAAACTCCCTTTCCTTGCTATCCCATCATCCTTATACGTATCATGAGTTTATGTGGGCTAAGCATTATCTCTTGTTTTTTTTTTTTTTTTGCATAACCATACCCTGCGTATTCCTCCCATATGTAACAACATAACTGTCATAGCCTATTCTAGGGAATTAGGCATGATATCCGATCCATCCAAGAGACAACCCGAATCTTCCAGTGACTCACAACCAAAATGATCTACTACAAACCCCACAGTCTATGCACACAATATCCATCAAATCAATAGTAGATAATAATAATAATTGTAGCGGAAGATCAGAGATGCAGCGGAATCATAATAGGAAACCTGATGCCAATTAATAATACTTAAAATACCATAAGTCTATGTTTATTCCACAATATTCATAGTACTAAATACGTCCCATCATACAAAACTAGAGTAAATCCAAATAGGTTCCCATGGATAGACTAAATCATCATTTATCCATAGCTAACAAAATCAACGGAATCAAGAGCTGACTTAAGTCCCATAGATACAATCCATATAGGTGCAACCCTTGACGTGATCATGGAGAGGAACCCCACCAATTCAAGCATAAGCAGGATCCATATCAACGTCGGCAATAGCGGTACCTGTAAATAATGCTAACAGATTCGATATCGAGGGGTGAGCTCACATCCCAGCTCAGCAAGGAATCAGGTATCCAATGTAACCCTAGACAACAATTTATGAATGTACTACAGAAGTAAACAAACAAACAATTGTGAGTTTCAAACAAGTGTGTATGCAAATCATGGTCAATCTATACCCTAGCAAGGATCTTACCCCGTACCCCACTGCCTGAGCTGTGCCCCGTACCCCACTACTTGAGCAATACACCTGTACCCCACTGCCTAGATTATATTTCCCCTGCTAAAGCACAAATCACTTGACCGAGTTGATGCATGATGCATAAGCATGTTATTAATAGGGTTACACCCTAGCAGAGATCCCGTTCCACTTCCATGGACTGACCGTATCCCTATTAAGGTGCAATAGGACATATGGCCATGTATCGTGCCCCTACACATTACTTGTTTATATACCCCACACAATCATAATCAACCATCAATTAAATATCATAGCATGTGCACGCAGTAAATAAAACTATACTCCAACAGGAATCCCCGTTCTACCCCCATTGACTGACCGTATCCCCACTAGAGTATAGAGTGCCCACATGGCACATGTATCATACTCCCATACTCTACACATCCATCATACATGGTCTTATCCAAACTGCACCTAGTAGAGGATCCCAACTCCCCACTCCCACTGTTTGATGTGCCTCTACCAATGTACAACCACTCCCAATGTATTCATGAGTTCACTCGTTACATGAACCAACATACATGGGTGGTATTCCAATGGAGAGCCTCGGATCGCCACTCCCATGGTTCACCGCTATACATGAGAACATTGGCACACCAACATGGTACGCATGCCCGTACTCCCATATGTCAAAAGCACCATCATACATTATGCACACAATGACAACATCAATAACCACTCCTTGTTAAGAACCCCGGATCCCTACTCCCATGCTGTGTCTTTAACAAGGTAACCACAACCAATCAACATGCATAGTTATAGTTATATGCAAATGCATGAATAGTTATAAGAAATATATATTAGATGACATGTTATAAAAGAAAAACATCCATAACAAATAACAAACACATGCTCAAACTCTACGTAACCCAACCCTCACCTACAGTGTAAGACCCACACTCCATTAACTTATTCTAACTGTGTCGTGCCAGGTCTTTCCATCATTCTTAGACCAAGTGGACCGAGCGTGTGAATATTGATCACAATCCAGGTATGAGAATTGAGTTAAAAACACTAAAAACATACCTAAGGTTGCATACCTAGGTAGGTATGGTCAACCATAAGGAAGGGAACAAAAATCTCAAATCCAGAATCCCACAGTAGATGATTTTGACCCTACGATTGATGGTTTATGCTACCGTATGATAGACCGTGAGACCCTAGATCAGACTCTGAGTTTTAGAAATTTTTCTAAACTAAGGGATTGCTTTCCTACTTGAAAGATGACTCTATCTAGAGAGTTTTCCTCAATATAAAGGACACCCCTCTGCCCTTTTTCACTATTTTAGAACATTAGTAAACCCTAGAGAAAGAGAAGGAAGAGAAGGAAGAGAAGGAGAAGAAGAAAAAGCTAAGGAGAAGAATTTGCTGAGAAGATTTTGGCTCTCTATTATAGACCAAAAATATGAATTGAATGCATGCATATGTTTGTTGCATTGTTTTGTTTGCTCACTGAGCCTTGATGTGTGCTCACCCATTCGATGTCGAATATTTTTAGCTGATGATGCAGGTCCTACTATTGAAAAATATATGCATGCGTCGATGTAAGACACGTTGCTGCGATGGACGTAGAAGTTGAAGAAGATGCGTATGATTCGTCATGCGAGTGCAACCAATGTGTTTTTGCTTAAGTTTAGTTATAATTTGAACATCAGATATGTAATTGATTATTTATTTTTATGTCTTGTGTTTTGGAGATAATTAGATTAAATACTTATTTATCACTGTTAGACTCTCAGTTCATTATCTATAAGACTTCAACTTATTTGTCTATTATCTTTGATTATTAATGTGGAATGTGTATGTGATTTGATATGGTGGGTACGACCTATACAAGATCCTGGGTGAATCGTTGGTTTATTGGTTGTTCATCACATCATTCTAATTAGACCAGAATTGGGGTGGAACAACTTGGTATCAGAGCTTCTCAAGTTCTACCCATTGACCTAACTAGTTTTACATGAGTCATGAACTGAGTTAGGATATAATTTAAAAACTGTAATAAGAACACACCATAAGCACCTGTGTTGTTTGAGACATAAACTAAGAAAGAAAATAATGCACATATGTAAATGGGAAACCAATTATATATATATATATATATATATATATATATATATATATATATATATATATATATATCCAAATAGACATAAGACAAATGTACATCCAAACCAGAGTATAGTCCACAATCCAGACAGTTACTCTATAGTATAAAAGGAAAAAGGAAATAAATGATATCATAGAGCTGGAGGTTCCGGAAGAGGGGGTGCCTCACGATCTTTATCATAGTCCTCGGCATATACTCTCGCGAACCAGGCCACCTGAGTCTGAGTCGCTCAGAGACTAGCTATCAAATCTACTACCCACTGGTCTGTAGAGCGTTGAGAATCTATAAGCTCTCCTACTCTCCAATAAGTCACACACTGAGCCTCTCGAATATCACGTAACAGCCCCATCATGTCATCTGGGGTGGGCATGAAGGGCCAGCTCCAGTAGAATGCTGTGGTGATGAAGGAGGGATGGCATGTACATCCGATCATCGTCCTCTTCATCATCACCCTTGTGTGCCTCTACTGCTACCTCTATTGCTGCTGCTACTGTCGCCTCTGCATCTACTATCACTCGAGTGAGAGGACGTCTCATAGGATTCCTCTTATCATCACTGACTTGTATCTCTCTCATGCCCATCCTACTGATGGCCTCCCAATCAAGGTCAGTTGAGAAGGTGTCCTCAATGATCCTCTCATCCACTAGGTCAACTTATAGACGAGCAAGCAAGGTGGAGAACAGCCGCCCATAGGGCAAGTTACCTCTCAAGTCAGGCAACGTATGTCACACCCCAATTCCGCACTGTGCAGAATGGTGTGATGAACCGCTAGCAAACCAACGGTTCAAACAGGATCTCGAGTAGGTTATATCCTTGTCATCTAAACTTCCACACATCCATAATCATAATTAGAGTAAATACACAATAGCGGAAATCTTATAATAAAATGAACTAAGAATCTACTGTGATATAAATATTAAATAGTAATTTATTGTGTATCAA